>OZ026598.1:34643671-34721171 GCA_964020085.1 Micromussa lordhowensis | reverse complement strand
GGAATACATTAAGAAAACTGAAGCCCTTCGAAGCGATTGTAGTCAATTACTTCTTAGCCATGTCAAACCTCATGGTCCAGCAAGCAAAGACACCATATCCAGGTGGTGCAAGAATGTCCTGAAATCTGCTGGTATTGATGTGTCTAATTTCACAGCACACAGTACTCGTTTTGCGTCAACCTCCTTCTTGGCCGAGAGGAATGTCAATATCAAAGATATCATGACGTCACCGGGCTGGTCTAATGAGATGACATTTCAACGTTATTATCATGAACCAGCTGACAATGCATTCAATTTTGGTGATACGATTTTGCATTTGGCAGACAATGACAAGTGATCTTTTCTTTCCTTGACATGTAGTTTAATGTCAATACTGTTACGAGTTATGCTCGCATTGCCATGTTGTGTTACACAAGTATAACATTTTTAGACAACTAATAAATCATGTTTAAGTTTGTCTGGATCTTTGTTTAACGATTTATTCCAATGATGCCTCTATGATTGCTCTAAATTCTCGTACCAGTCCCTCACGACCTGGGCTGATGATGAAATAGAATTGGAATTTACGAGACTTACCTGTAAGTTGAAGTTTGACTGTACTTCTATGAATCATCAGCCGGGAGTGAAAACGAGAGAGCGCAGCGCAATGCATTAATCAGGCTTTAGAGTGCACAATGATCGCCTCAATGATTACCAGACCACACCGGGTGGGAATATAAACTGAAAATAGGATGGGCGTACCACTCCTTTCACTCCCGGCTGATGATTCACAGAATTACAGTCAAACTTCAACTTACAGGTAAGTCTCGTTTAACTTCCAATTTTGTGGCAAAATGGCTAGTTCACACAATGGGACCTGTCCCCGCAACTTGTTGCAGTGACTAGTCGCAGTGACTAGTCCCCTTGTATGCGCCGACCTTAAGATTTAAATGACGAGTAATATCTTACATTCTCCTAATTCCGCACTGCAAAGCAAATTAGCTTGCTCTCACTCAATCACGCATAAAGTAATTTTCTCAGTCGTGCAATAGGAGTAAAATGTGTTGATTGAAGTAGGATTGGGATAAGATATTTATTATATCTCTACTGTGTGTCCGGACTCCGGACGGCTTCGGGAACGATTTCTACTCACGCGGAACGGCTTCAAATTCGAAAGCAAACTAGTCAAGTTGAAATCGTTGTTAAGTCGTTAGCTTTTTTTAATACACAATTTAAAGTAAAAGAAAGTTTTTTACTTGCTATAAAGTTTTTTACTTGCTATAAAACGTAAGAAAAGAGCTTTAAATTTTATCGATTCGTTATATATAGCGAGAATTTTAGGCAATAAGCCTTGCAAATAGAATTCTATTTCCGGCTATATTTTCACATGTGAAAAAGTGATAGGTCCTTCTTAACATGTGAAAAATACAGTTTTTTCAACCAGTTCGCCGAAGCCTGGCTATGGATCCTCCACCATCGACACGGCACACGTTACCTCCTCCATTACCTGGACGACTACCTAACAGCCGGTGCACCCAACTCCCGGGAATGCCACGTCAACCTCGGCTCCATTAGGTCCTCCGCCTCCAGCCTGGGGATCCCGCTGGCCCTGGAGAAAATCGAAGGTCCCAGTACAGTCTTTTCCTTCCTGGGCATCCAGCTGGATACCCGCCTTTTTATCGCCCGCCTTCCGCCAGAGAAACTCTCCACCCTACGAAGTCTCCGCGCGTCCTGGTCCTACAAACGTGTCTGTCGCCGTCAGGAGCTCGAGTCCCTCCTTGGCCACCTCCATCATGCCGCGAAAGTGGTCTACCCGGGCCGCCCCTTTCTGCGTCGCCTAACCGATCTCCTTCGCGGTACGCACTCTCAGTCTCGCTTTATCCGCCTCAACCGCGACGCAAGGGCCGACTTACTCTGGTGGTCATCCTTTCTCCGAGATTGGAAAGTCACCAGCTTATTCATTTCTCCTCACTGGTCCCATCTGTCAGACTTCCCGGTGTCCACCGACGCCGCGGGAGCTACTGGTTTTGGCACCTACCTTGACGGCCTGTGGTTTGCCGGTCGCTGGCTTCCCGAGCAACTGTCGGCGAGTATCGCCTTTGAGGAAAACTCTATCCCATTGTCGTCGCTGCCCATGTCTGGGGCCATCAGTGGCAAGGTCTCCAAGTCCAGTTCCTTTGTGACAACCGCAGCGTCACAGACGCCATCTCCAAACGTTTCTGTTCCGATGGGGCTCTTGGGGGTCTTCTGCGCAGCTTGTTCCTAGGGGCTGCTCGTCATTCCTTCTGGGTATCCGCCACCCATGTTCCTGGGCGACTCAATTCCATCGCTGACGCTCTCTCTCGTTCGCAGGTGCAGCGGTTCCGTACGTTGGCCCCCCTGGCTTCGCCCGTTTCCACCCCCCTGCCAGAGCCACTGCTACAAAGTCTGAACTTGCTGTCCTCCAACAGCGCGTGACCCAGTTCCTCCACGTCAGCCTGGCCCCGTCCACTCGCCAGTCTTATTTGTCGGGACAACGCCGTTTTATCGAGTTCTGCGTCGCTCACAGCCTTCTCCACCCCTCTGGCTGCCCCTTTCCAGTCTCTGAGTCCACCTTGGAGATGTTCGTGCATGGCGCACTTGGCATCATTTGTGTCCTACGGCACCATAAAGAGATACTTGTGCGCCGTTCGTTCTCTGCAAATTGACTTGGGCTACGGCGACCCTTTCGTTGCCACCCCACGTCTAGAGCACGTCCTGCGCGGTATCCGTCGTCGCCTGTCGCTGAAGAGCCCCATTCGACCGCCGCGCCTTCCGGTCACTCAGAATCTTATGTTGCTGATTCGTACGTCTTTGAACCTCGCCGACTTTGACCACGCCATGTTTTGGGCGGCCTTCTGTACTGCCTGGTTTGGTTTTTTGCGCGTAAGCCGTCCGGCTTCGACCCCGCAGTGCAGTCCAGCTTTCCCTTCCGCGCACTGACCACCTCCTCTGTCCGGTATCCAGCCTCTCCTACTTCTTCCATCACCGGGGTAATCTCCCAGGCCCTCTGCTCGTCTTCTCCGATGGCACCGCCCTCTCACGCCGTCACATAACTGACCGTCTCCGCTCTATCCTCGCTGCGGCCGGCGTCGACGGGAACTTCTCACGCCACAGCTTCCGGATCGGCGCTGCCACTTCCGCGAGCGCCACTGGCCTCTCGGACTCGCTGATCAGAACTCTGGGCCGCTGGTCCAGCGACGCCTATCTCGTGTACGTGCGTACCTCAAAAGTTACTCTTCACCAGGCAGCTTCACGGCTTGCCTCTTCGTGGTAGTCTTTTTTTTCGTTTCCGTTTCGCGGTCTTGACGATGTATCTTTCATTAAAGTCATTCAGTCGTTATTCCTGTCTGCTGAATTTTCTCTTACCTCCCTTCCGCCCGGTTTCCGCAGGGGAATGCAAAGTGTCAAGCACCAGCACCGTGCCTCTCTTACAGGTCGTCAGCCTGGCGTCGGTTTCCATAGCAACCGTCCAAGCACCGACCCCTCAGTCGGGCCCCCGCCTTCGCTTCGGGGCCACTACTTTCGGTCCAACTTATTTACATGTGTCGAAGTTCTTTGTAGAACGAGGCATAATACAATAGATGCTATTCTTATTCAATGACAAACCCGAGCCCGGATTTGGATCCTCAGAAAACACTCCCGGGGAAAGAAAAAAAATAGATTTTGATAGGAAAGGAAACGGTTCATGGTTTACATTTGGAGCAGGGCAGGAAAATACTTACTGTAGCGTAGGGTTTAAAGGCGTTTTGTTCATTTGAAAACAGTAGCTTTACTAGTGATGGAGGTTGGTAAATAATGCCCAGATTTGACATTATTAGCTGATGTAGCTCGTATTTAAACACAAAAAAAGCGTAAGTGGATGCATCCTTATGCATCAGGCGATTCCACCACCTGTACCCATTCCCATTCTCCTCCCCCTCCCCTCAGGCTAACCCCTGGCATTCGTAATTTAATTATTAATTGATATAGCTCCAAAAGTTGTTTTTAAGCACTGGAGAAATACTAGTATTATGGAAACTTGCCGTTAAAAATATCCACAGGCTTTTCTCATCCTACATGCCCCAGGGTTGCACAGGAATGGGGGGGGGGGGGGGGCGGGATGGCACAGGTGGAATTGACAGATGCAATATAAAATTAAGATGCAGGGAAAAAAGATCACCTGCTGTTGATGTTTTACCCTGGATTTCGTTCATATCACATAGAACATGGGTGACAAAGAAACAAAAAAATTGCTGCAGTCGTGTGCTGAAAATTTGCTAAACGCAGTCAGCCGCCTTGAAAATTGCCCCCAAGTTTCATCACCTGTGGCACCAGTGGCACCTGTGGTTCCAGTGGTTGAAGAACACAGAAGACTGTTTGGTTGCAGACCACCGAACAACAGTCGTGTGAGCAGCAGCAACTCCAGCTCTAGGAATGGAATGTTTATTTGGTCAAAATTGGCTCAAAATCTCTTGGAGATGTACGTCAGGGCATTTGCAAGGATAAAGGAAGTAATTTGGGACCAGTTGCTGCTACTGTTACTAAGGCTGAAATTATCCAGAGTTAAGCTGTATTTTCGTTTTTCGTGTATCCCTGGAATAGCGATTTATCACTACCTTGCAAGGTGTAATAAATTTATCCTAGATTTATTCCCTGAATAGCGCTATTCCTTCTTTCAGGAACAGAATTTATTCCTGGGATAAAGTTATCCCTGAAATAAGGCACTTTTATCCCTGGAATAGAGTTATTCCTCCTTTCAAGAACCGACCCCAGGAGTATGTGCAGTGTTTTCAGTGTAATGGCTGGTATCATCCAACCTGTGTGGAGATTCCTGACTGGGTGATAAATAGCAAGAGAAGGTGGAGATGTGACACATGCTAGGACAAGAATGCAAAAAAAGCCCATTTCCATAAGTCCAGCGAAAATAACTCACAGCATATACCACACAATTGAAAAGTGCTTTTTGCACATTCTGATTGGCTAGCTTGGAGGTGACTAGCAAGTACTATTCACCTCTGAGCAAATGGAGAAAAGGTTAAAAAGGTTAAACTACCAATTGATCACAATAACTAAGCTTATTGAGTATAATTCCTTATTATATATACATGTATTTCCATCTCTTCTGACACAAAGATCTGGCTTCACATCCAGGACCCAAATGACCTTAATGTGGCTTGAGACAGTTTCCCGCACTTTCCAAGACGTAGATTTTGATGGGTCATTATAAGCACTCTATATCGGTTGATACCAAAATCATGGTATCAAAAAACTGCCCAATCATTGGTGAACATGTTGCTGTCAAATTTGTGGCACAATAGGTTACCATAGCAACAATATGACCTGCTAAAAACACCCTTAATTTTTGCTTTGAGCGCTAGTAACTCAAAAACGAGCTCGGTGACCCCTATTTTTTATTACAAAATTATAATAAGCATGAAAAGGTGCAACTTTTTGCAAATTTAAAAAAATTCTGTGGAGTGGGTTCAGAGCCTTGTTAAATTTATGTAAATTTAAGGAGGCTCTGAACCCACTCCACAGAATTTTTTTTTAGCTGGAGCAACTTCAGAATACCCGGCCACTTCATTTACATGTGTTGGTGTGCTTTGACGAACAAGGTATATAACAATAGTTGCTATTATTTAATGAGATGGAAATAAGTGGCCGGGTATTCTTAAGTTTAGCCATTTTTAAATATGGAGCGCCCCATACTTCAAAATGACAACCCTAAGAAAAACCAATTTCAAGGGACCAGACACATTGTACTGTCTTCTTGGTGTTAAACACAGCCACCTCACTGCCACTCCTTGGAGATAAACCCTTTGCATTGCTTCCCTGACACGTAACTGTGCTGGTCTCAAACCATTAACACTGAGCTGAGAAATTACCCTGCGGTAACCTGCATTGGGAAACTCCCTTCTCTTACTTTATCCTAGATACAAAGAGTTCAGAATGGAGCTGCAAGACTAATTTTCAAGCAACCGAAGTTTAGCCATATCACACCAGTCTTACATCAGCTTCACTGGCTTCCAGTTAAGTACCGTATTGAATTCAAAATTCTGCTCTTTACTTTTAAAGCTATTCATGGCATGGTACCTGATTACATCTGCAAATTGGTCCGTCGAAAATCACCTGGCAGATATTCGCTCAGATCCAGCCAAAGAATTATTCTTGAGATTCCCAGTGGCAAGATCTTTTCTACACTTGGAGGAAGAGCATTTTGTTATGCAGCCCCGAATCTCTGGAACAATCTGCCCCGTGAAATAACTAGCCTTGACTCACTCTCAAGTTTTAAGTGCCACCTCAAGACATATCTTTTTAAACAAGCTTTTAGTTTGTAAATAGTATATATTTTAATCCATCAGAAATTTGTTTATTTTTAATTATTAATTATTCATTTATTTATTTTCAATTTTAACTGCTTGTAAATTTCATATATTTTTAATCATTTCACTCAGAATTGTAAAGCGCATTTGATCATGCCTACCATGAAAAATGCGCTATATAAGTTCCAATTATTATTATTATATTATAAGCTCTTGATCACATAGAGCCACATTCTGACAAGCTGAAAGACCATACGTCTTCATTCGCCTGAAGATGGTACTTTCCGACACACCCAGTGCCTGGGCAATGTCAGGGACTGACAACTCGAAATATTAAAAGATACACAAGATGATCATAGCTTATGTCCAATGCAGGGCATCCTGGCTGACCAGAATAAACAACTCCTGTCACGAAGGGAGCATTGATGTTAATCTCTTCAATTCTTCGTAATTTTGAAATAGTGTCAGTAATTAGATGGTGAACATCATCATCCACAAGGTTGACATCCCAAAGTCGCAGCACATGAGATGCCAATTGTTCAAGTCTAAACACAGCAGCATCTAATCCATCTGAGTCCAAATTTTCTAACTGTCTCAACAGATCCAATAATGTACCCCTTAACTGCACTCTTAAAATGTCCTGTTTTTGATCCATTTCCTATTTACAGAGTGAATAATTTATGTCATTACCTCTAGGTATCACTTACAAGAACAAGAGTAAAGCCAAACAATAAGACTCATTTATGCCATACAAAACCTCTGGCCATTTACATGTTTGGCCTCCATTGTTAAGTCATAACATATTTTCTTCCTTCAAGGTCAAACTCTCCTCTATTACCCACTTCCTGTTGCTTTAAAGTATTAACTCCTCACCCTCATTACTTTCAGTCATTTAGTGAAGGCTTACTTTAACTATTGGAATCTTTGTTTTTTCATTTTCCTGGGAGAGTGTTTGGAGAAGTTTAAGTTTCAATAGACAAAATTTGACAGCCGGAAATACGTCTGCGTTCGCAGGCTATGGTTAGGGACAAGCGAACAGATAAAGTAGAATACGACCCGCTAAATCTAAATTGACCAATCACATTGCGCATCGTAACTGAGAGATATAATAACACGGTACACTTCTCATGCATTCAGATTTGTATTTTCGCTAGTTCTATAACATACTATAACACCACTCTCGTTCCCAGAGCCTCCTGTCCCTCTTACCAGGCGGAGCAAGAGGGGCAGGTGGTTCTGGGAACGAGAATAACTTGAATACGCTGAGACGTCCGTCTGTAAATTAACCCGAATAAAACTGGTAACGCAATCTCATTTAAAGTAAGTTGGGAGCGTTGCAAAATAAATGTTGTATTCTGTAGCTACACCATTCAGTCGCTACACCATTCAGTCGCTACACCATTCAGTCAAATATCGTTAGAATTTAAGACCCAGCGAGTAAACCATCATGAAATAAAAGTTATAACAAGCGGCACAGAAGAACAAGAAGAGCATGCATCGAGATGTTTGCCTAGCACTCCTCATGGCTCGCACTGCCCTCCTGTTAAAAGCTTGGAATTTCACTTTTCCTTCAGACACATGGATGAAGCCGATCCCAGCTCGATAATTCTGAAGCGCCATTCCCTGCAATTCAGTGATTGTTACTTCGTACAGCGCGTTCAGGCTCCGTTGACCGTCGATTACGGGCTGCGTCAAAACAATCTTAAGTGATTTTCTGTTCACGACCTCGTGCTGGCATAAAATCCCAATGAAAACTGCGCAGACTAGGAAACAGTAGAACGGTGCGCCTTTGAAATAGCCACCTTTGAGAGCCAAGGCACCCAAGAAAGATGCCAAAAACATCAGCCGCGTGACACACAAGAACAGCACACAATCGATGTAAGTGGGTAAAGGCCTTCGAAAGTAGGGTCGGCTCTGAGTAATGAAGTGATTGGAATAGGCGTAGGGGGAATTCCGTATTCTCACAGTCACTCCAACATCTTCGACTTGCACTCGAGTATGTTTAACTCCTCTGGCTTCCCTGGCAGGCAAAAGCGGAGCTCTTTCCGACATCTTAACAACCTAGTAAGCGGAAATGTGAACTAAATAGCTGAAATATCATGACCATACGTAATGAGAACGGTCGTGTAAAGAAGCACAGAACATTACAGCGGCATTTTGTAGACAAAAAAAACCTACAGGTTTACCTGATCCAGGGATGGCGTTTGAAGTACAGAAGCTTAATTCACAAGTAGTAAAGATCAAAAGATTGAAAGCCAATTTTGTTTTTCTTAGAAAGGAAGTAAATTACCAGGGCCCTCTCCATTCCTCTGACCGGTCACGCTAGCTAAACTACCGGAAGAAATATTGCGTGACTGTGAGTAAAACTTTTAATTTCGAGACCGGGATGAGAGAACCACACTTTGCTTTGCAAGAAATTCATTCTTACCTTTCTAATGCGGACAAGGGAGGGGCAGACCAAACCGTAAAAGAGAAGCAGGCGCATTTTATGTACGCCATCTACGTAAAAACCTCCTCAGCTAAGCTACGCTATGAATATTGTAATTGAGTTGCTCAGGGGCGGATCTAGAGGGGAGGGGGTTCGAAGGGCTTGATTGAACCCCCTAAATTAAAACAGATAACCTCAAAAACTATCATTAAAAATAGTAAATAAATACAGTCAATCTTAGATGAGATGTTAACCCTTAACTAGCCTGCGAACAGGCTCTCATGCGTTGGGTAGGAGTCGATGAGCAAAGTCCTGAGGGATGCGTCAGCGAGCGACGCGAGCTGACTCCATCTTCGTTCGCCGACTTCGCCGACGGCTTTGCTCGTTTGCTCGTGCCACCAACGATGAGAGACTACTCGCAGGCAACACATTGAAATCGCGTTTCCGAGGACTTAAATGTTCGGACGCCCCCACTGCGGGGCGCCGCCTTTCATCCAGCCCCCTCTTTTAAAACCTTCAGTGGATCCGCGCCAGTTTGCATTACTGTGATTTGAACCGGTTCTATGGTATCGTCAAGGGCTGAATTTTCTCTCTTACTTACAAGACTTAGTTGCTAGATATACAGACTATGCGACACTTGTTAGCAGAGATTATATGTTCAACGAGTCTAAGCATGTTTCCAGCAATCAGTACTAGAAACGCAATCCAGAAACACTTGGAAAAAGAGGAGCTTCACATAAATTGATTACATTTTTTTTCCCTCCCTGTGCAGTTTCTATCACCGATTCGATTTCTTGTGGATGTTGATAAATAGAGCGAGTGGTATATCACCACTGACAATAGGCCTAATAGTAGACTATACAAATAGCCGGCATGAGCAAAGGACACAAATTCTATTAACACTTACGTTAACGAGGCTGCTTTAACTCCATTTCTTACTGAATAAACGGTTGATTTTCTTCTTCTTTTCGGCCATTCAGCATAAGTTTACTTTTTTAATTTTGTTGTACTGTACATTTTGTTAATTACGTAATGTTATGTAATAGTCATTTTCCTTCTAAACAGAAATAACAGTTTTCTAACTAAGCAAAGCCTTCGTTTGTTTTTCTCAGGAATTTCTATCTCAGGTACTTTGATCACTTGTGGATGTTAATAAATAGAGCGAATGGTATATCATCACTGACAAATAAGCCTAATTGTGGATTCTACAAATAGCCACTGAAGCAAGGCCATAGCGAAAACGTAACCGTTACGGATCTATTAAATCCAGTTTCTTGGAATCTTCGTGAACAGTAAGATTAAGTCGCTTCTGTGTCTCATGTAGGGTGACCTGAAGTGCTTTTCAATCTTGGAACTACCGATCTACTTAATCATCTCTAATGTGGCTTCAAATGAAAGATTTCCCTGTGAGGAATAAGAAATGCCTTAAGGTAATTCCTTAGCATTGCATTGCGATTTTCGCGTCATTAGCGCGCGCAAATAAACGCGTGCGCGTACAAAACCTAAGAGATTTCCCCTCAAACTAAGCTCGATAGCGAAATAAGTGCTCCTTTTCTATTAAACGAACTCGGTGACCCCCGATTTTTTGTTTTGGTATTTGCTAAAGACAGTCTAACAAAAACATATTTGAAGAAGGAAAAAAGTTTGATAGTAGAACATTTTTTTTTTTTGCAAAATAGTTCTATACTGGGTGTATTTTGACCAACGCGAGGACTTCAAGCCAACCACGTAACCGACCGAAAAGTGCAATATTCTCGCAACGAGGCAATCAAAAATGGCTGAAATGAAGCAATACTACTTATGTGAATATAAGATGCTTTACTTCAAGATAAAATTTTGTGTCTTTCAAGTAATGAAGACTTAATTCTGTACGGAGATAATTCGGATTTTTAACGCGCAACCAATAAAAATACCTCATTTTAAGAGCCTGCTGACGCGTAAACAAGCACGATGACTGTGGTGTCCTGTGGACATCCGGGACTATGAACAGGGTCATGTGACCAAGCGAGTGTGTGCGTGCATGTGTGTATGAGCGGGAATTCGAAGTGTGACTTTGTGTTGCTCGAGTTATGGACCTTAGTGGCTTCTAGGAATACTACATTGGCGACGAGGATGGGATAAATATGACTGAGAAGCATTTACCACCGTTGGATTTAACAGGACCGGCTTCGCAAGTCGCGGACCGGTGGCGTAAATGGAAGCGCGCGTTCGAGTACTATGCCGAAGGAAAGGGCATCGACAATGTTCGTAAGAAGACGTCCCAACTTTTGCATTTCGCCGGGATGGAAGTGCAAGACATATTTGAAGATCTACAGGATCCTGGTCCTGTTCCAGCGGAGGGCGATAACGCTTACAAGGTCGCTATTCGTAAGCTGGATTCCTACTTTCGCGTTGAGGAGAATATTCCTTACGAGCGCCATGTTTTTCGTCAGTTGTCACTGCAGGAGGGGGAGACTGCTGACCAGTTTATGGTACGCCTAAGAAAACAAGCAAGGCATTGCAATTTCGGAACGAGTTTGAACGACAATTTGAGGGATCAGTTGATTGAGAAGTTAACGGATTTTGTGCTGAAGAGGAAATTGTTGGAACAAAGGAATATTACACTGGAAGAGGCTTTAGACAAAGCTCGTGCTTGGGAAGCGGCTGGGAGACAAGCAACCAACATGACTATGAATCCAGTGGTAGTGGACAGCGTCAATGCAGTCAAGACGAAAGAAGAAAAAAGAGATGACAAGCCCAGAAAGTGCTACAATTGTGGAAGAGAGGGACATCTGGCCATTGATAGGGGCTGCCCAGCAAAAGGAAAGAAATGTGCGAAATGTGGGAGGTATGGTCATTTTGCTTTGTGTTGTCAGGGAAAGAGTGATAATTATGCAAATAGAGGTAAAGTGGATCAGCGACGGAGGGGTTCTGATAGACGTCAGTCTTACAATGCTAACTTTGTGGGCGATCAGGACGCATCTGACAGTGAGGAGAACTGTGCTTTTGCATTTGCAGTTACAGATAATCAAGGAGAAACATGCAATGCAACTTGTCTTAAAAAACCAGTGGTGGAAGTAAATATTAATGGCATCAAAACAAGAGTACTCATTGATTCGGGGTCAGTGAGTAACCTCATAGGGATGGAAGAATATGGGGAACTTAAGGCACAAGGCCTCAATGTGAAGTTGGAGGATTGCCACAAGCGGTTGTATGCATATGGCGGGAAGGAGTTGGAAGTGATTGGCCAGGTTCAAGTTGAGATCTCGGCAGGTGACAAGAAGATAGGTTCACATTTGGTGGTTACCAAGAGTGGAAGGTGTCTGCTGGGCCACGAAACCTCAAAGGCTCTGGGTCTGCTTCGCATTGGTTCGAGCGCCAGCAGTGAGTTTGTGGAGTGCAATGTCGTCGGCGAGAACTTAGTCCCAGTTCTTCAGGCTAAGTATCCAACAGTGTTTGTCGGCGTTGGTAAGCTGAAAGATTACAAACTGAAGCTGCATGTCGACTCAGAGGTGACACCAGTAGCTCAGAAACCAAGGCGTGTCCCGTTTGCACTGCGAGAGAAAGTAACAGCGAAAGTAGAAGATCTCATGGCTAAGGACATAGTGGAGCGAGTGAATGGCCCGACGTCATGGGTTAGCCCTGTGGTGATTGCGCCAAAGGCATCAGGGGATATCAGGTTGTGCGTGGACATGAGAAAGGCAAATGCCGCTATCATTCGTGAAAGGATACCCATCCCGACCGTGGATGAGGTGTTGGAAAATCTCAATGGTAGTGCAGTATTTTCAAAATTGGATCTTTGTCTGGGATTCCATCAGATTGAACTAGAAGAGGGTTCCAGAGACATAACCACATTTGCCACACATGATGGGTTATTCAGATACAAGAGGTTGAGTTTCGGAGTAAACTCAGCACCCGAGAAGTATCAGCAAATAGTAAGCCAAGTGGTCTCTGATATCAGTGGGGTTCAGAACATTGCTGATGACTTAATAGTGCATGGGAAGAACATTGAGGAGCATGACAGGAATCTCCATAAAGTATTGCAGCGATTGGAGGAGAAGAACCTCACCCTAAACCCTCAGAAGTGCCAATTCAGGATGGACAAGGTAGTCTTCATGGGACTTCTAGTGTCAAAGTACGGTATTGGTCCAACAGAAGAGAAAGTCCGTGCTGTACTTGAATCAAGCCGCCCAACCACACCGACAGAGGTTAGAAGTTCCCTGGGAATGGTCGGCTTTAGTGCACGTTTTATTCCCAACTTTGCCACAATTGCAGAGCCTCTACGAGGGATCTCTAGGCAGGGAACTCCCTTTGTATGGGGCAGTGAGCAGGAAGCGTCGTTTCAGGAACTGAAACAGCAGTTAGCTAGTGCATCTGTTCTGGCATACTTCGACAAAGAGGCACATACTCGAGTGATAGCTGATGCAAGTCCTGTGGGGCTAGGTGCAGTGCTGGTCCAGGAGAAGAACGGTGTGGGTAGAGCCGTCTGTTATGCCAGCAGGAGCCTCAGTAGTGTAGAAAGGAGGTACAGTCAGACGGAAAAGGAAGCGCTTGCACTAGTGTGGGCATGTGAACGGTTCAACCTATACCTGTACGGCTTGCAGACCTTTGACTTGGTGACAGACCATGAGGCCCTGAAGGTGATTTACTCTAGAGGATCCAAGCCATCAGCACGCATTGAACGCTGGATGTTGAGGCTGCAACCATATAATTACAAAGTGTGCTGCGTTCCATCACGAGATAATATTGCTGATGCCCTGTCACGTCTGACAACGCTCCCAGCGTCAGAGAAATGTCGTTATGATGATGAACATGTTCGAATGGTTGCTCTTAAAGCAGTCCCAGTAGCCATTAAGATCCAAGAGATCGAGAGTGCCTCTGCAGAGGATGAGGAGTTGCAAGCAGTGCGTGATTGTCTTGCTAGTGGCAATTGGGAGAAGGGCCCACGGTCATTTGTGATGGTGCGTAATGAATTGACCTTCATCGGTCAAGTTATACTACGTGGAACACGAATTGTGATACCCAAAGTGCTGAGATCAAGGGTTTTGGACCTTGCTCACGAAGGCCACCAGAGAATAGTCAAAATGAAGGAGAGGTTGAGGTCTAAAGTGTGGTGGCCAGGAGTGGATAAGGATGCGGAACGGAAGTGCCGAGAATGTTACGGGTGCCAACTGGTTACAAAGGAGACGATCCCTCCTCCTGTGAAAATAACTAGGATGCCAGAGAGGCCGTGGCAAGATCTAGCACTGGACTTACTTGGGCCTATGCCAACAGGAGAATATCTGTTGGTCCTAGTAGACTACTTCAGCCGATGGGTGGAGGTTGACATCATTAAATCTACCACTTCCGAGACGATTATCAAGTGTTTAGATAAACAGTTCTCTAGATTTGGGGTGCCTAGTACCCTGAGAACGGACAACGGACCCAACTTGGTGTCCGTAGAAATGGAAGAATACTTGAATGAAATGGGCATCGAGCATAGATTGACCACACCATAATGGCCCAGAGCAAATGGGGAAGTTGAGAGACAAAATCGTTCCCTTTTAAAAGCAATGAGAGTGGCCCATGCCGAGAAGAGAGACTGGAGACTAGAGTTGAATAAGTACCTTCTGGCCTACCGTTCCACCCCGCATGTAACAACTGGCCAGAGCCCAGCAGAACTGCTATTTGGGAGGAAATTGTCTACTAAGTTGCCAGAGGTGGCTGATCTAGAAGAATCTGAGGACCCGGGATATCAGCAGGCCAGAGATCGCGATGCAGAGAAAAAGCAGGTTGGGGCAGACTATGCTGACAGGAGGCATCAGGCAGCAGAGAAATGCATACAAGAAGGAAATTTTGTGTTACTAGAGAAGAGGAAGGAGAATAAATTGTCACCACACTACGAGAAAGAGCCGTACCAGGTGACAGCACGTCATGGGGACCAGGTCCAGTTAAAGTCACCTCAAGGCGTGCAATACAAGCGGGACATTCAGCATGTCAAGCAGTTTGTTACGCCAGCTACAGAGCTCGAGCCAAAGGGACCGAGCCTTGCAGAGCCTGCAGAAGTACCTTCTGAACAAATTTGTGAACAAGAACTCACACCCAGTCCAGAGATGGGAGCCAGTGCATGGCCAGTTGAGGATCAGAGCCCCATCCAGCAACAGTTATTACCAAGGAGATCAGGGAGAGTTACACGACCTCCTGAGAGATTCAGTGACTATGTAATCACCTAATGGTGGTTGTGGTTTTCAAGTGACACTAACTTTGATCGTACTGTACTTGCAGTTTTCCGTTCACCTGATCGGACATTGTTGACATTGCTTACGCTATTCTGAAATTTATGTTATGGTTTATAAGCGGAGAAAGAGGAAGATGTGGTGTCCTGTGGACATCCGGGACTATGAACAGGGTCATGTGACCAAGCGAGTGTGTGCGTGCATGTGTGTATGAGCGGGAGTTCGAAGTGTGACTTTGTGTTGCTCGAGTTATGGACCTTAGTGGCTTCTAGGAATACTACAATGACCCCATCTTTTTATTGCATTTTTTTAATGGTCATATCATGAATGTTCACTATGCCAAGTTTCAAAACAATTTTGATAGTAGAACAATTTCAAGGGAATTACCTATGACAACACTATCGAGTTTAGTTCGTATAGTGTGATCGTCCGGGTGAGTGTAGTTCTGAGAAGGAAAATGTATATTCCTTCGGAAGTTAGCGAGAGCAAGCATGCTTGCATGCTAACACATTTTGTGTTTGCACGTGGAGTCTCTTGAGACTCCAGTGTAGTATATATAGGAGCGCTTCGCTTGATATATTCATCGAAGGTTACACTACTCGGCGGTGCTTTACATCACATTTTCGGTTTATTTTATCGCAACGATATGCCCTCGAGCCCAGAAACTACAAAAAGCCAGAACACTTCGGAGACAGTGGATGTTTTTGAGCGGTTTAAATCCTACCTGGATCAGAAGGTAGAAAGCCTTGCATCAGGTTTAGTTTCCCAAGCAAGCAGCGGAACTCAGAAGTTAGAAAGAGCGGCTGAAGCGGGAAAGCTGAAATTTCAAGGCAACAAAGACCAGTTTCTCTTTAATTCTGAATTACAGGGGACTCTAGACGAAACTGCCAATTTCTTGGCTGCGCGGGACGTCGAGAAGGCCGGTGAGAAGGTGGAAGAATTAAGGAAAAATTTACGCCATCGTCAGAAGATTATCAAGCTTGCTGACAAGAGCGAAGCCGGTTGGCTGGCGGTCAAAGAATACCAAACTGAAGAGCTCGCGAGCGACTCAGAGGACGAGAAGAGGATCAAGAAAGCGCAAGAAAGAGCGCTCAAGAAGAAGAAACAAAATGGGCTCAAAAGAGCTGAGAAAAGCAAGAACTCTTCTAGTGCTTCTAGCACTCGCTCTGGTGATGATAGGATGCTTTTTCGAGGTATGCTCACTGCCCTTTCTTTGATTGTCAACACGGCAGGCAAGTGCTCTCACTCTGCCTGCCTTACACTTTGAGTCTTTTTGTATGCGTCAGCGTTCTGGAGAAGGAAAATATTTTTCCTTCAGACGAACGTAGTGAGGGAGAAGGAAAATGTATATTCCTTCGGAAGTTAGCGAGAGCAAGCATGCTTGCATGCTAACACATTTTGTGTTTGCACGTGGAGTCTCTTGAGACTCCAGTGTAGTATATTTAGGAGCGCTTCGCTTGATATATTCATCAAGTGTGACACTACTCGGCGGTGCTTTACATCACATTTTCGGTTTATTTTAGTTTTTAGTTATTTGAGCTTTTAAGTGGTCGCTTTGCTTCTGCGTTTCTTTTCTCTTTCAGGCCGTAGAATGCCTTCTGCGACAGACATCTGCTTCAGATGTGGAAAAAGAGGCCACTGGAGTTCTAGTTGCGGGAGATTTTACGAAGGATTTGGATCCACAAGCCAGCGTTTCAAAGGAGCAGTCAACACATCATTCGGGGACCAATCCCGTAAATCAGTCGAGTCATGATAAGGCTGGAGTTTTCGAGGACATCATAAAGGTAGACGATATGTTTTCTCCAACTCATGAATTGGAGTCGGGTACATCGGACCCTGGTTCAACTCCTTTATCCGTTAAAGGTAGACTAAAAGCTCATGTCCAGTTTTGGGAAAGAATAAACACTCCCCCTTTCATCATTGAATGCATTAGGGAGGGTTACAAGATTCCTTTCTACCTTCCTCCACAAACAGCAGAGTTTAAGAATAATTCGTCTGCTTTGAAGCACTTTTCCGACTTTGTCCAATCCTCAGTTCTGGAGTTGCTTTCTTCCGGGAGAGTTTGTAGAGTCTCCAAAAGGTCTCTCAGGGTGATTAATCCTCTCTCCGTTTCCGTCCAGAGTTGGGAAAAAACGCTTAATTTTGGACCTGAGATATGTGAATCAGCATATCTTTAAACAGAGGGTCAAGTTTGAAGATTGGAGAGTAGGGCTAGACTATTTTGAGAAAGGCAGTCACTTCACTAAGTTTGACCTTAAAAGTGGGTATCATCATCTCGATGTTTTTCCTGACCACCAACCTTTCCTTGGTTTTAGCTGGGTCATGTCTGACGGGGAACCTAGTTTTTTCATGTTTACTGTCTTACCATTCGGTTTATCTTCAGCGCCATACATCTTCACCAAGTTACTCAGGCCTTTGGTTAAACACTGGAGATCTCAGGGTATACACACTGTCGTTTACCTTGATGACGGTTTTGATGTTGAATCTACCATGTCGTTTAGTGAAATTTCCTCTAACATCATTAGATCAGATTTGGCTTTGGCGGGCTTCTTAGCTAATGAGGACAAGTCAGTTTGGGTTCCTGTGCATTTAATCACTTGGCTCGGTATCGTGTGGGACGGGATTCAGGGACAAATTAGCATTACTACAACCAGAATAGATAAGGCGTTGCACCACATTGATAACGCCCTTCAAGATCCCAGGCTTTCTGCTGGAAGCCTGGCTTCCATTGTGGGCAAGATTATCTCTATGAGCCCTGTTCTTGGTAATCTCAGTCGAATTATGACCAGACATTGCCAGATGTCCGTTGCAGCTGCCCAGGATTGGGACAGCGTGTTCCCACTTGATAGTTACTGCATCGTAGAGCTTCAGTTTTGGAAGAATAATCTTTGCTCGGTTAACTCTAAATCTGTATCAGACTTGACATTTCCTTTCATATCCATTTACTCGGATGCGAGCAATGTAGCTTGCGCAGGCCATATTGCTGGGAAAGATGTCCACGCTCACAGGATGTTTACAGAGGCAGAACGCCAGGAGAGCTCCACTTACCGCGAGTTGCTAGCTATTCAGTTTGTTCTTAGCTCGTTTAGTTCGTTCCTTCCTAATTCTAGAGTTAAGTGGTTTACCGATAGCCAGGGGGCGGGTAGGATCGTGCAAGTTGGCAGCATGAATTTCAATTTGCACAAGTTAGCCTCTGATATTTTTTCATTCTGTTTCAAATTTGGAATTGAGTTGGACATTGAGTGGGTCCCTAGATCCCTTCATGAAAAAGCGGATTATCTCAGCAAAATTGTTGATTATGATGACTGGGAGCTTGTCCCCGAGTTTTTTCGGCAACTCGACGAGCTCTGGGGGCCGTTTACGGTTGATTGCTTTGCCACTTGCTATAACAGGAAGGTCCCTAAATATTTTTCACGATTCTGGAATCCTGGGACAGCCGGAGTTGACGCGTTTTTCCAGGACTGGCAACACGAAAATTGCTTAGTTGTGCCACCCGTCGTGCTCCTGTCTAAAGTCCTTATTTTTATGTTCCGGTGCAATGCCAGGGGAACATTAGTGGTGCCTTACTGGCCGTCTGCGCCTTTCTGGCCTTTGTTGGTTCATAGGTTTTGGAACTTCGTTGTCGATTATTCATTTTTTGAAGGTCGGTTAGCGTTGCGGCATGGTCGTAATGCAAACTCGCTTTTAGGTTCAGCCTGCTGGGACGGCTTAGTCCTTGCTGTGAAAATTCTATTTTCTCGGAGCACTGAGTGAAACCTTCTTAACCGACCTCGTCGAGAGTGACTTATGGCGAGGATATCTTGATTTACTGAATCGGTGTTATTAGATTTGTATCGCTTTATCAGTGTTTCTCGAGCCTGTTAGCAGTGTACCCTACTTTTAAGCCGGTTGGCAGTTTTATACTTCTGGAAGCCGGTTGGCACATTCCATGAAGCCGGTTGGCAGTTTGTTCGTGCCGGATGGCAGCGAACTTGGGCCGGGTGGCGATGAATATGTTGCTCAGTTAGGGATTCGTCTTCCGCCCTCCTCCTCCACCTCGTGTTATTTCTTAGTACTTTTGTTTTTCTTAGGATTTGATAGAAGCCTCTTCTTGGGGACAGGCGTGTAGGGACAACAGACGGACAATGGTAGAGCAACTTTTATCCTCTAAAGCCAATTCTTCCGTTAAGAAATATGTTAGCCAGTATAGGTGTTTCTCCGTATATCTTAAGTCCAAGGGCGTAATATTAGTCCTGCCTTGCGATAGTTTACTTGTGTCAGAATACTTATCTTATCTTAATGAAACTAAACGATCATATGCTGTTGTTTTGTCTGCCTTCTGCGCGTTAAAGTGGGTCCATGATCTCATTCCTCATGGCGCACAAGGGAATCCGGTTGACACTGCACTAAATCACAATTTGGTACAGGCTAGTAAACGAATGTTCAGTAGGCCGGTTAACAAAAAGGAGCCCATTACCCCCGATATGATACATCGTAGATGTGTAAAATTTGCCCACGAAGGCACGGCAGTAATCTTAGTGACCTACGTACAGCATTACTGTTTGTCTTAGGATTTAATGGTCTCTTTAGGATCAACGAGCTATTAGATTTACAAGCTTCAGATATTTTAGTTCACGACGATCACCTAGAAATTAATGTTAGTAGTAGTAAAACTGATCAATTTAGGCAAGGTAATAAAGTGTTTATTGCTAAGAGTGGTGGTGTTACATGTCCTCACTCATTATTGTCCCGATATTTTTCTGCAGCAAGCATTGATCTCAATTCGTCAGCTTACATTTTCAGAACACTTCAACCTCATAGAAAAGACGGCTCGTATACTTTAGGCCCTAGGAGGCTCAGCTATACTAGGTGTAGAGAATTAGTTAAGGACTCACTTTTGGCTATAGGAATTAATTCGGTCAGTTATAGCACTCGTAGCCTCCGATCCCGTGGCGCTACTTTTATAGCTAACAATCTAGCGAAGTCAGGTTCTTCTGATAGACTACTCATGCTCCACGGTCGTTGGAGGTCGGAGTCAGCTAAGAATATGTACGTCAAGGATTCTTTGGACAGTAGGTTGCAATTGACCAGGTTGTTCCCTACCTTTGACATTAAAGAAATGTAACTTATTTTTTCTTTTTCCTACTTTATACAGTTATAGCTTTATTACATTGGACAAATGTAACTTATTTTTTCTTTTTCCTACTTTATACAGTTATAGCGTTATTATTGTAACTTTATATTTTGGATTGTACAGCGTGTATGTCATTAAAGCATCGTCGGGCAAGCGCTCTCACTCTGCCTGCCTTACACTTTGAGTCTTTTTGTCGTTCTGTTGGTGACTGACGTTTCGACAACCTGTTTCGACAACATCATCGACTGACAAACGCTATTCACTTGACTCTAGAGATGACTTCCGCTCAGGTTGTCGAAACGCTCTCTCCTCCGCAGAGGTTCAAACGTTCGTTATATAAATCCGCTGTGCGAAGTGTTCGCAGGCGCAAAGTCGAATGTATCGACCAGGCGCAGAACCTCTGCCAGATGTATGTCGCTTTTTCGTACATCCTTGCCGTTTTCTCGTACCTCGATAAATTTCTCAGCTTTGGCTTCATTTGACAGCTTGAAACTCACAGAAACTCATTGCTAATTATGTCGCTACAGTTGTTATTTTCCAAGAAAAGAAGCAAAACTGTTTTACTTCGAAGGCCCCGCTGAAACCCGCCGGTGAGGGGTAGTCTTGCATGTCCTCTTTTTCTCTTGGAAAGACAATAATATGGCGAACGATTCGGATCAGCTGGACTGTTCTCTTCAAGAGCTGTCTCTCTTCAAAGTAAATCTCAACTTAAATAAAATCTTGCAATCTATCTTTCTTATATTTATTTTTTCCTATTATTTGCAAACGTTGAATTTGGAGCTTCTGTAAAAATCCCGTTAATAAAACGAAGTAAACAAAAGGATAAGCTTAATCATCGTTTAGTTCTAACCACTGAAGGAGAAGAGAGGTCGAAACGTCAGTCACCAACAACAGTACTTCTCAGGACTACACTCATCCGGACGGTCACACTTTACGAACTACTAATACGCCTGGGTTCAAACCATTTACTATACTATTGAGTTTTTCAGTTGCGTTCTCAAGCAATGCATTTCTGCATTTTACTGGCGCCTTATATTGAATAAGCCACCACAAAGTAGCAGTTGTAAGCAGAGGCCATGGCGAAAAGCAAAAGCATCAGACGGGAATGACATTTTGCGTCTGACATACTTTTCTTCCCTTTCGCGTTGAAGGCTTGGAATTTAATCTTTCCACGAGACACCTCGATGAAGCCAATACCAGCCTGATAATTCTGTAGAGCTATGCCGTCAAGTTGAGTAACAGTTACCTCGTAGAAATTGTTGCTGCTTTTCTGATTTGCATAGACAGGCTGTTTGAAAACAACAGGAAGAGATTTCTGATTCACCCACTGATGCTGGCAGTAAAACAAGAAGAACAGGAGGCAAGCAGTGAGGAAGAACGCTGGAACACCTATAGATTCTCCAGAAGCCACCAGTGCTCCGAAAAGGCTCAACCCACACAGTATTCGTGCGATTCGCAAAAAGTACGGACAGTCGATGTAGGTGGGCAGCTTTTCATTCGGGAAGTAGGGCCTGCTTTGCTTGATGTAATGGTTTGCCTTTGCATGCATTTCATCTCTCAGCGTGACAGTTTCACCAACCTCTTCTACTTTGACTTGCGTGTAACGAACGCGCTCGACTTCGGTTCTTCCTGTGGCACTGACCAAGCGATCCCTATCAGACATGGTAGCTCACTAACGAAGCAGCGTCAAACCTAAGAAATATGTATGGCGCAAACATTTAATCTAAACCAAATCGAAACTACCAGCTTAAGGACTAGGCAAAACACCAGGAACTTATCGAGCAGCTCAATCGATCATGGAAACCCAAACTATATTCGATTCCACGTCTAAATCTTTGATTCGTCCCATCTGCTGATGTGTCGAAATTGCAAATTTCAACACGGTTAAGTTCGTACAGTCATGAAAAAAAACCAACCATTTCCGAACGCGCAGATGTTTAAGGAATTTGCATTTTTGTTTGGCTTGTGTGTTTAATAAAAGCGGTTGTTGTTAACTCAGTGCTGTCGTTCGATCGAAGTTCGCTTTAATACTATACAAGACTTGGGGGCATTGTTGTGGCAAAGTTGATAGCTTGGTTTTTAGAATTCCTTGCTTGTCCTCGTCCTCGTAATGTCACTCATTGCCTTGTACAAGGACTGAATGAGCTAGCGAACGGGGAGGAAGACATGTGATTGTCATTATATGACTCGCTTTTAGATTAGCAACTCTATGATTATAACTTGGGCAGATTTATATAATTCTAGCTCTAGGCCTCTTGAAAGAACATAGCGTGGAAATGTTAATTTTTACCGTATCATGATATCTTATCCTATAATCCTACCTGTTCTGCTGCAGGAAAACTTGCACGGGAAAGCCAAACGTATGTATACTTTGCAGGAAGAAAAAGCACCTTTATTGACCTAGCAGGCTTTCCCGGAAAAAAACAAGCTCGTGCCCGGGACCTCTCCCTTACATGTATGAAGAAAACATTACAATAGGCCCTTTGCAGCTAAGCTGTCACGTGACCTACTTTTCATAAAATTATGGGCTATAACTTAATAAATGCCAGAAATGGAAAAAGCATGTCGAGAATATCAAAATGGCCAAATTTGAGGCCCCCATCATTAAAGATGAGATTTTATGACAGTCTGAATTTTTAAAAAAATAAGGAGGTTTGTATGGAACATTTCCAGCAACATTTCCCATACAAAACTTCTAAATTTTCCGGAAATTCAAACTGTCGTATAAACTTACTCTTTCATTCCAGGGGGCTCAAACTTGGCCATTTTGGTATTTTTCGATGCGCTCTTTCCATTTCTGGCATTCTTTAAGTTATAGCCCATAATATAAAAATTTTCTAGGAAAAATTTGATCACGTGACCCCAGCTGCAAAGGGCCTATTGCTTTGAGGACTCCATTCTCCATTCTCCTGGTAAATGTCCTCAACAAACGAATCTCGATCAAGCTACGTACTTACTGCAAAGAATGGCTTGGCTTACATGTCCGCTTTCACGGACCGATGTTCCTAGCAATTAGCTACTAATTACAGCCTTGTTCTGTTTTCTGGTTCAACATAAATTACAACTAAATATAGCGTCGACCAGCTAAAGGTAAAAATATACTAAATTTCACGAATATTGTTTTGTATAAAGATCGACGTGATTTTCTCGGAAATCGTCGCATAGCTTTCAGTACTCTTTGTTTCCTTGGAAACGACGAAATGAGTAAGTTTCATCTTACACTAAATGCAGAACTCTTTCACTTGCCTTGAATATGATAGCAACTGTTTTATAATAATGGATTATTTACATTTCAGACAATCTTTTTGGGAAATATACGACACAAAAGAAAGGGGCAGATGTTAATGAGTGTCAGTGAAACAAAAAGTCATAAAATTCCCCACTGCTTCAACTCCATTTCTTAATGAGCGGTTGATATTCTTAACCCCTTCAGTCGTTCAGCATAGTTTTCAGTTCTATAACTTTGTTGCATTGTACATTATTCTACAACTTCTTGTATACATTGTTAGAAATACACTCTTGATCAAACTTGTTTACGACCATTTAAGATTGTCGATGCTTCACATAAAACATGCAGTAGAACATACATTTTCCAGTCTAGGTCGAAATAACAGTTTTCTAACTAAGGATCGCTTCATTCTAAAGAATCAAAAGCGGGATAGGCTCCGGCCTGATGGGCCACTTGGCTCGTATGCAAGAAGTTGATCTGGATAGGAATGCTGGAATCTGTCAAATTTTAGCCTATTTCTCAGCCATCAGTAGATTTCGCAGATTGCAAATGTCAGCTGAAAGTAAAAAAAAAAATAACGCGTCACGGCTGACAGTAATACCTTTGGTCCAATTTTCAGCTATCAGGTGAACCTCTCCAGGCCCATGCACCAGTTCAATTGGTCTGCGAACCACAGAGGAACACCACTGTACGCGGGTAACGATGCTTCAGGAATGAAGGGCCTGCTTTCCTCGATAAAGATGTTGGCGAAGCGATGCACCGAAGCCCGTGAAACATTTACGTCCCGGCCAAAATTTTCAATTTTCGTTTCTCTGTAGCGACGAATCTTTGCAGCCGTTGTCGCGGACATTTCAGTATAGAATGATTAAAACCAAAATACTAGAAGGAATTATCTTCAAAGCTAAAGTGGGTCGTTACGGCGACAGTATTGACAAACTATACCTCGTACAGTGGGTAGCTATGGTGCGTTTCAGCTACTAATACAGCTGGTCGGTACTGAAAACCGATGGAAACTACTGACAAATTAATAAAAGTCTCGTGAACAACACGACGATAACTTAGTTACCGAAGAACGATTCAAGTCGTCTTGGCCTTTCTGGGAAAAATCGGTAACTTGAGACAGTCACACGGCCTGCACCAGGGACTCCTCCCACAAATACAAAAAGTGCCAGGCGTACCACACCATTTTCGTCGAAATCTGATTCCGAACAACACACACTGAAGACGTAAGAATTATTGATTTATTTATTGATTTATTTTGATGTTTTCTCTCGTCAAGGGAATTTAAAGGTTTGCGGGGAATCTTAATTTAGTCAAACAAAGGGTCTCTATATTCGAATCGCAAGATGGCTGCTAATCCGGAGAAGGTCGCCATCTTCAGTGGGGATATGACAAACATGTACTGCAGACCACGTGATCAACGCTGGAGGAAAGCTTGTCACGTGACAGGTTGGTAAAGTGATGTCCTTATTTTCTATAGCGGCCTTTGGCCGTCTGAGAATCGATCTATCGAGTACCTTATCTTACAGGCTCAACATTCTACAAAAAAAATAATAAATAAAATGCGAAAGTAACATCTGTATCTTGAGCTGCTGTAACGCAACATTCCCGCTTTGTTGATCGTAACCAAGTGTCCTGTTTTGATTCAAACGAAGACATATCAGCCACTGTCTTGCAAACTCGTCGCTGTTTTGAAATATTTTTTTCCTTAGTAAACTAACCCAAGATTACCTTCAATAATAAGACCTAACCGGCTACTGCTAACCCAAAAAATCATTTTAAAAGTCTATAGAACAAATATTAACAGGCTCAAAGTTTATTCTTGATTTTTACTCAGTCTTTCTATGTTTTTCGACGGATTTAAACAGTCAAGAATCCAATCTGTTAACTACCACGGTCGTAGTCTCTTAAACGAATCTTTCTAATCTTGCCCCATTGTTTGGATTGTTTGTACAATTCTTCCTTCTCAAACAATTGCTAGGAGAAGCTCTCTCAGTGTGGTGGTCAATAGCCAATCAGAGCATCAAATCCAAGAATCAAGAAAGCTGTGGAACTTGTGATTGTTTGAAGAACAATGCAAGATTTGCTAGTTTACAATCTCAATCAGCTATTAGCCACTAGTCTTCTCTAAACTCTACACACTGGAATCTAAAATGCCCTCGGCTGTATAGCATTTCCGGTTTTAACCAGTAATGAATGAAGAATCCTGAAAAATGTCTTTATGATTTTCCCCGGTCAGGACTTTCACCCGGCCAGTACCTGGGCCTATTCCCCAGACCCTAACCGTGCTCTTATTGGTGACGTCAACAAGGCAACGACCTTAGCACGTGACTCGAAACGACAATACCGCCAACGAACTAAGGAGCCTAAGTTCCACCGAGTGTCAGCTGGTCGTAAACAGTGAAAGTCTCCTATTACCCGACACTGAACGAGCAACGGTGTTACAGTCACTGATATCGGCGGAGCCCGACGAGGATCTCCGATTGAACCACGAAAATCTCCGAAGTACAGATTGAGATTTATTAGTCTCTTCCGGCGATTTTCCGTCTTCCTTGTCGTCCTTGTGAAGAATAGCGTCCGCAGCACTCTTGAACACCTCTTTGACATTCCAACGTGTTTTGGCGCAGCACTCCACATAATCACGCGCCCCTATAGACTGGGCAACTGAGACAGCCTGGAGAGAAATATCAATTCAAATTTTAGAGATCACGACAGCAAAGTCCATAAGAAAATAAAACCTTTTTCAGCCTAAATGAATCACTGCTCGATTAACTCCGGCTTCTGTAGCATGAAGCGGCTAGGAATATTGCTGCTACCCCCTGGATTGGATGCTCAAAGATTACCCCACGGCATTTTGTTGGGTTGCCACAACAATTCGCTGTCACACATGCATTCCTCGGAAAAATATCGAATTTAAAAGATATGACTCTATTTTTGTAAGTTTTTTTGGTCTTAGGAAGTGAAAATCCTAATCAAATTCGAGCCGCACTGTCCACAATGAGGCACTTTCCGATCCTTGTCTCTTAACAAACTGGAAGTGTACGCAAACAAGCACCATCCAAATGCGCAATACATACCTGCATTCTACTGATGCTGTCACTTTCCTCTGGCTTCTGTCCTGGTACCGTTAGATAGAACTGCAGCGCTGAGTCAGTGCGTAAGTCATTTTTACAGCCAATCAGCAGGTACGGTACTCCTGGGCATGCGTTGCTGACTTCAGGCACCCACTGAATAACATTACGATACATGAATTACCAGTGAAGTCACAAGAAAGATTTATCAATCAGCCCTCTTCGTTATATTACCCCTAGTCCGCTAAATAACGTAGCCTTTAAGTTTTAAACGGGAACTATTATGGGTATAACTAGTAAAAGTGAAAACCTAAAAGATATATCTTTATTGATAGAGAGCTAAAGATAATGATCTTGTTTTTATCAAAATTTCCATGTATAAATTCACTAAAGCTGTCAAAAGGGGCGAGCAGTATAATGAGTCACACATTCACAAGATTTTAGCAAGACTGAGGAAGTCTGGCAGACTTAAATTTCGTCGTCGCTGCTTGGAAAATTTATTTAAAACTCATTACAATTTGCAATAGCCCAATTTCGGGTTTATTCCCACGAGCCTCGTGCTGAGGTCTATTGTTTTAGGCTGAATTTTAATATATCGAAATTGGGCTATTCGCTCAACAATTCCTTTTATATTTTCATCTTGTGCGAGTGAACAAACTTACAACAACAACAAGGTTTATTTGAACTGTAAAATTGAAAAAAATACTGAATTAAACAATAACTAAATCAAAAATACATACAGTTGCTGGTCACCCAAAATAACTAGAGAGCTTAACTAGTTGGGTGACCACCATTTATTAATTAAAAGCAAATATAGGGTCAGTAAATATAAGGCATTTTACATTTTACACACTTAATTAAGGAAGTAGATTACAGAACAGATAATTTTTAAACATGTATACAATAAAAAAGTAAATAATAATAGTGGGAAAAAAGTAACAGAAACACCAAAATATAGCAATTAGTAGTAAAACGTAATAGAAATTAATGAATTGCAAGGATAATTCTCTTTTAAATGCATCTCATCAGTTTCATTCCATAATATAGGTCCATTGTATTATTAATATTATTATTAATATTATTATTATTAAATATTAATATATAAGAGTTTAATTGAATTTCTTGATAAACATTATATATTAACTAAAAATCAGTTTGGTTTCGGTAGTGGGCGCTCCACTACCCAGGCTACACGGAAAAAGTGCTCTATTGCTTAAATATTTTTGTACTTAAGTAAAGCCTTCGATACAGTAGATCTTAGTCAGAATGTTAGCAATGCTTAAGACAAATATGCAAGAAAATCGTCATAGCAGTGTCCCTATACAGGTGAAAGTAGCAAACATTTTGCATTAATTTGCCTACCTTGTTAACGACGCTCTGCAAAGATGGTGGATGACCAATGTCGAAACAGATTAGAATGACGTCAGAATCGCGGTACATCTCCCTTCTTATGCTCTCGTAGTCCTCCAGGCCTGCATGGTGGGACCATGAAAGATAAAATAAATTTAAACGACTGCTTCCCTAGTTGTAAGTCACTTTTATATTTTATTATTCAGTCTGGGTTTTGTGGAAGTGGTATGGCCTTACGTTCAAATTCTCCTCCCTGTCATTATATGGGTTTGCGTTAAACTCCTTCACGCTTTGTAATGGATTTTTAACAAGTTAAGTGTTAAAGTAACAGTGTTTAAGTACTTAATTGTTTTTCAGTGTCTTCGATTAGTACAACAGTGCCAAAAATATATAAAGTGATTTTTGTATATCCGTCATTCAATCTTACCTGATATTTCCCACAGCATAACCTCCAGTCTGCTTTCCTCTGTTGTAATGTCTGTTACGCACTCGTCAAAAATACAAGACTCTTCGGCCTGTAGAGGACACAACACACAACGTCACATGAGAAACATTTTCTTTTATTCCAAGGTTCTCCTAACAGCACCCAGACAAACAGTGACCCCAGAGTAGTAAAAAGAACATAAACATGCTTGCTCTTTCTTGTGGTAACTGAGGTTGATTTGTTGTTGAATGTAACGCATGCGTGAATGCTATCACCTTATGTTGGTTTGTTTTTCAATATATTTGCTGTCATGTTTTGCGCATTGCTCTTGTTTGTGAGGTTAAATTACTTAGAAGTCTACAACAGTTGTGCCACTGAATTTTAGTTTCGTGAGTTCCGTTGGTCTCAGGTGCAAAGAATTTCCACATACATGTTAAAAGAGCTATGTCACGCGGCTTGGGCATGTTCAAAAGTTTCAGCCTAAAGTCCGTCGTTTGTAATCCGTGTTAATCGTCTCCATCCTTAACCATCCTTGTTCCTTTATGGTTTATTATTATCTCTTTGGTGTTTTTCCAGTCTGTTCCAGGCTCTCGGCAAGTGGGGACGATCGAAAAAGCTGGCGCTCTCTCCTTTTCTCTCCCAGACTCCGCTCGTCGCACCCCGGCTTTTTCCGTTGTTCCCACTGACCGAGAGCTTGGAACAGGCTAGTGTCTCTCTATCTTAGTTTTCCTTCAATTTTAGGGTATTTTTGTGTGTGGCAAAATAACTGAAAGTGTCGCGACTGAGCTCCTTTAGGAGTTTACTTACGTCAAAGTCGCTCTTAACAAGTGCATTAAGGAGACTTGTTTTGCCACATTCGCCATCTCCCACAACTGACAACTTGTATCGCTCCGTAGCTTGACCTGTATCCTCCAAACTTTCTTCTCCATTTGAATTGACAACCAACTTGTTGCCACCATGTTCACTCTGTTTGATTCACAAATATTTTAGATATCAGTTTAGCGTACAGATAAGCTAATGTTCATTAGGAACTGCTATTGTTTTTACGGTTGTTATAAAATTTGCGTGTTTTTTTCCGCAGTTAAAACGTTCTCGATAGCCGTTCAGATCGACCCCCAACTTTGTGTGTGGGCTTGCCTGATATGAAACCCACAATATTAAGCCTCGAATGTAGATTGACAGGAAAAGAGTGGGAAACTGAATAGCTGTATCAAATGGCGCACTTCGTATACGAACATTTCAATTAATTTTACAGACACTAAGAATAGTATTTGTTATCTTATCTTCTCGAAACCTTTAAAAACAAATACGCTGCAGAACAACTTGGCGAACTTATTATATAGAATACTGCAAAACTCATCTCTTAAAAATAATGATAATAATAAAACTTTTCGCCAGGCACGTCAGAGGATAATAAATATCGACTGTAATGTAACTACAGTGAAACCTGTATTAAGCGGACACCGTTGGGACCCTCACTAGTGTCCGCTTAATACAGGGTGTCCGCTCTAAACAGGTTCAGCAATGATAGTTAATTATTAACCCTTTTGTAACACAGTGTAAGATCAAAGACTGCTTTTAGCATAATGTCCAGACAGTCAATGCATTAATCTGGAATAATCTACTTGGCTTTAAAACGACATCGCTGAACAATGTTAACGGTGTCTGAGCTGTGGTTTTAAAAGTAAAAAGCCCTTGAAGTGTCCGCTTATTGCAGGTTTTGTGCAACAAAATGGCTTAATATTGGTGTCCGCGTCCGCTTAACAGAGGTGTCCGCTGAACGCAGGTTTACTTTACAGTAAATGTGGGAAGTAAGTTTAGGGACTCAAGCTGGTGTCCACTTAATAGAGGGTGTCCGCTTAATGTGGGGTCCGCTTAATACAGGTTTCACTGTAGCTGCAAAATGTAAACAATGAAATAAGCTTCAACGTCAGTGAGAGTTCAATCACGGACACCTTAAATGGACACTCAGGCGAAAATTGGGTCACAGGACAAGGTTTTGGAATAAATATAGGAAAGAAATAAAAATCATACGGACCTGCTGGGAAATATTATTATTAGGAAGGTATAAGGGACCAAAAGAAAAGAATCTTGGTAGATATACTCTGGAATTATACAATATGTGTCAAACCCCTTTGTCTTTTACGGTGCCTTCGGCGATAAATTAGTATAAAATTAAAAACAAACGCAAATTCTCTTAATATACAGGATAAACAGAAATCATAACGATCAGAACGTGCAAAAACTCATGTAAAATGGACAAAACTTTTAAGTTAACGGGTGAAAAAGAATCACATCTATTGCAATTGCTGTGAACCAGCGAATGTAGAATGAAAGAAATGTTATTACCTGATAAGCGATTAGTTTAGTGTAAAAAAGAGCCTATTTGTTGCTGAATAACGCTCTATTTGGTGCGAAGTTTTATAAAATATTTTACGATAAATTGGGTTAAAATTAAGGGAGAAAATTCTCTGGTTGTTTATGAAGATTTTATTATGCAAAGATGACTTGCTTTTTCAGTGGAAGAAACGTCCTTGTATTTTGCCATTAAAGTGCAACGCTCTCTTTGTTATCCACTAAAGATATCATCATGCAGTATTTACAACGAAACTATCAACGTCGTAATTCAAAATTGGCTGAGAGAGAAATAGAATTCGAGTGACAAACCTCAGAAGAGAAACTGGGAAGGCTGACAGCTCTTTGCTTACGATTTCTGTGCAGTTTCATCTCGCTTGGTTGAAGCACTTATTTGAATTCAACGCACGAAAAGCAGTTCTCTTGGTTCATTTTGCATGAAAGCCGTTTGCAGGTAATCGCGAAAGCTCAAGACGACTTTGTTTATTTATTCAAATTTCCTCTTCACAGCCCAACTCCAATTTTTCAATCGATCGATATTCATTTCCTGTCATTCAATTGGTTTCTTTTAAAAGCACGATTTATTGTCATGTTTCGAGAACTTTGCCAGATATGCAAATATCCTTTATGGAAACACCTGTATTGCCCTATTTTCGTTCTTGTGCAGTTGGCCTGTCAAAGGTGAATTGAAATGGTCAGCCGGGTCTTTGAAATCCTTGTTAGCTTTCTTTCGTTTTTTGTTGTTAAGTTTGTTTACACCTTAACATTGTTCGCACACTCAATTACATATCCTTTTTTTCCAATAATCGAGCCCTCGGGCTCTCTAGTCTCAAAACTTTACATAATACTAGTGTTTACATTTGTGCTGGTGCTAATTTATACAATTCTATGGCGATCACTTATTGGCATGATCTATTTTTAGCTTTAATGATGATTTCCAGTCAGTACTGCGCAGTCTCAGCACCCTAATGATTAAAAACAGTATAAGTTCCCACTCGATGAAATGCGAATTGTCATTCGTTACGAACCACATACCTTATCTTTGAGGCCTTTCAAATTCTTTTTCCAAAAGCTTCATTGATTTTTACAGCTGCGAAGTTGTTTCATCAAGTGATACAAGAAAACATAACACTTCGACCAACTCCCATCCATAATGGGGGTTGTTTTGCAACTTTGAATTTACTTCATGTAAGTAGTTGCGAAATGTTTACATTTTGTGATGTCTTACATGAAACAAAACAAAAAACGCAAACAAACTATCGAGAGTACGCAGTACGGACTGGAAATCAGCTTTGATAAATCAAATTTCCACAAGGAAAAGACTTAAGTCCCTGGCGTTCACTTTCATTGAGTTCTTTTCAAAACTCAAAAACTGAATACTATGGCTAGCAAGAGCTGCTCCACTTCCGATACTGACAAGTGCTTGAATTAGCATTTTTAATTTTCTTTTGTAACTAGCACCTTTTTTCTAATTACATACTTTTCCACTACATGTCTGTAATTAGTACATTCTTACCACTTTTATTCCTCTGTGATTAATAACTATTTTCATTAGTATTCATACAATTTTTTTTAAAACTCTAATTTTGACTTGATAATGACGCTAGCTAAACGTCGAAACGTCGTTTTTTTTACATTATTTTCTTAATACGTTGTTAAGAAATATATTAATGCAGTTTTTCATGGTTAAATAATTATTTTCTTTTCCTGACAATTATCTAATGTTACTGACGACCTGCTAAATATAAGCAAACGTCTCTGTGCTGTGATCAGTAAGAACGGAAAATACCAAATTTAAACACAGCAATGGTGCAAGCATGGCTCGTTTGGGACATGTCCACAACCCGTCTAGGGAAACTTACGTAATATGATATACACCCTGTTCAAGGAAGCGAGGCCAGAAACCATACCCTGTACAGCGACACGTCCTCGTATAGATCATATAAATTTTCATCACACAACCAAAAGTTTCAATAACTAAAATCAATCAATCAGATTGCTCCATTGCCGTCCAATTTTCTCCTAGTGTTGTTATCACTCTTGAAGGCTTTCTTGTAATTTCCGGCTTACTTTTCTACATAATTTAAAACTCATACGTAACACATTACGTTTTTTTCAACGTTCTTTCAACGTGAAGTCGGCTCTAGATCATATTCCTGTGAGCGCCTTTCCAGTCCGTGATTGTGTTATCTTTCCCTTATCCGACATTTTCAATGAAAAATCTCTTATCAATCTTGCTCGGAACCGTGCTGGGAGCATATCGACCGCCGGTCTTTCCTATGCGGAAAGAACTGGGCTAGTTCAAGACCTCGGGTTGATATTCTTCTGCAGTATCGCCCTCGCGCTTGATTTAAAAGATATGTATTCTGTGGTTAACAATACTTAACCTGTTCCGTATATTTTTGTTGCAGGTTAGCTGCCATCAGAAGAAAACAAATTTCATTTCACATGATAGATAACTTTTAATCTCTGTTCTAGTTTTTGATTCGTTAAAGCGCTGTTACACTCAGCCTCTCGAGAAAGGAAACGTGCTTTTCTTAAAACCTGAATTTATTGTGTGTTTTAAAACATCATTTTAAGAGCTTTTAAACAGTCGACAGTGTATAAACAGCTTTTGTATGTAATCACAACTTTTTCGTATGTTTACACTTTTGAAAAATGGTAACTAGACTACCTCTGAAATATGAAGTTGCCTCAAAATTGTCAAATGGAGTAATTCTTTTCTATTCATAAACGAAGGAGGGTTATTCCTTAACTTAAAGTTCAAGGTAAGAGACGGAAGGCTTATCAGAGCGGAAAGCTTAATAAAGAGGAGGTCTTATTTACTTACGTTTTGACGACAAGCCCAAGTATTATAACTGTCTGATTCAAAATGTTTCATCGCCGTTTAGCAGCACCGAGAAAAAACGTATATAAAGGACGAAAAACGCGGATGCGTATCAGAATTTTATTTGACGTGATTCGAGGTTTTGAATATCGTGATGTAATAAAATTTAGCCCATTCAGTTAATGACTGGCCTCCGCACTGTGTAAGAATGGCGAGGGGTCCAATATAAAAGTCTTTCCTGTTTCCAGTTTATCTTTGGTTTTAAGTCGGTATTTGATCAATATATATTTTTTTGTTTAGTTCAGTTGGAAGTGCCGTGACTTCGCGTAGGTTGAACTTGATATATTGCTCATCTAAAGATGGCGGTCACTGCAGAGTAGATGAGTTTTAAAGTGCATTTAAAGTACTTCAACTCTGGCAATCAGATCATTATCAATTTTGTAAACAACATCTCACCGAGTGGCGCTTAACTCACCTAAAATGAGGAATTGAATTTTCTTATCGCAAAATACAGCTTCCTTGGCGCCAGAATAAGAGAAACGAAATCTTTGTTTTTGCACTCGGTATGTCGTTCAAAGTTTATCTTTGCAAGACTGAATCAGTGAATGAGTGGTTAACATCTGACGTCATCAAAATATCCGTACCACTTCGAATATTCGTTAAAGCTGTTTGACATATCTAAATTAACAACGTTAACAACTTTCATGCAAATTTTGTTTCGCGTGTCAAGACTGATTAAGATACAGCGTTTGAAATTTACGATGGATCAGCTGCGTTAAGTAAGCCCTCTGAACGGTACAAAGGTTATTCACTCTATTTTTATATATCTATGTGGCGTAAGTGTTTTATTGTTAAAAAGCTGAAAGGAAAAAAAATGTTTTGGATGGTTTTGCATCAGTCTTAGAACTGAATAAATTCGAAGTGCTAGCCTGTTCAGTATCGATACGTTGGCCGCCATTTTGAGCTGAGAGCGACACAAAACTTCTGGTCACTTCTATGACTCAAAATTTCCCCGCGTTCAACAAAGAACGTCGATACAGAGAACTCTCTGTCATCAAAATTCTCCCTAGCTATTTCATTCAGTTCATTTATCCTTCAGTTCCATCTAAATCAGTGTTTAAACTCAATTTTACTTTGAATGGAAGAAAACTCCCTTAACACCTTTCTGCTAACCAACATCAAAGTTTCTAAATCGACTTGCCTTTCTAAAAAGTTAATGTTATGTAAAATATTTACTGCATTGCTATAAATAAAGTGCTAGTCAGTGTACATCTTCATGGGTAGCAGTTTGAGTAATGAATATAAGAATACAGCGCCAATCACTAATTGCCCTAGGCGCTAATGAAACCCGGAGAGGTTTGATGGCGAAATGAAAGCTAATTAATATATGATGCAGGTAATTCATTTGCACACCGGTACGTGACGAGGAATCAGTGATATAAACCATGTTATTCGCTCGAACCAATATCCCCGTCTTAAAACTTTAAGATCATTCTTGTCAGCAGTTTTTATGGCAGGCTTTAAGCTCCGTCTTGTGTTTTTTGGTCGGTTTGAATCTTAAGGCTTGTAGGTGTTTCAGATGCAACTGCTTGGCAAACCAAAAACAAAACAGACTGCAAGTAACAATTTGACTTCTTTTTTTCAAAAACCGACAACAGGTTTGCATCTTTGAAATATAAAATAAATTTCCTGTACTCGGAGCGCAATTAAAGTTAAAAGTGGGTTATTTCTTTCAGCTCAACCAAACTTCATAAGCCACAATAAAATGAAATGTGAATGTTTGGATCCACTGATGTCCATGATATCACTGACAAATTTTTCGAAAAACATTCCTTAACTCTGGTTTCTAATAAACGAGAAGTTTCTCATAGCTAACGGAAACACCTTACAAACAGTATGTGTGTATACAGTCCTAATGTGGTTGAAAATAAAAATGGGTAAACTGTCGCAGCGAGAGATTGCGTCCCCTTTGTGTACCACGCCCGAGAAGACTCGGGCATCAAGCAAATGTTCCAATTAGCCCGCGGGTATGTAATTAAGAATGCAATGACTGAATGAGACACTTCGTTGTTATTCTACAAATCAACGTTTCCATCTTGGCTGCTAATGCATGAGTGATGACAGCGACCTCTTCGCCGGCTCAAAGTAACTGGGCTGACCCGTGCGCGTTTGCGACAAATGGATTAAAATCTTTTCACGCCGGAACAGTGTTGACTTTTACAAACGCCACATGTGAAAGCTGTCCAACTGTGTTTGTATATAAGATGAAGGCTGCGCGCAAAGCCGGCGAATGGAATTAATACGTGAGAGCATTCTTCTGTTTCTATATTTGCTCAGCACTTGAACACATAGTCATAAGACGTGAAAATAACACGCAGAGAACGGCAAGACATTGAGTACAATTCTTTCTCCCGCTGGGCTTTTGAGTAATTTTAGACAATCTTTGTTCAGCTCCGTTTTCTCTCTTAAAACCTTGGGTTGAATTGTAGTCCTTCAGGTCTTACGACCAAAGCTAAATTTATGCTAAATGATATTAAAATTGGGAAGGTTTTCCGCATCACGTCTCTATATTAAAGTCACGAATCTTTACATTCGTAACAGTATTGTTTATGTGGTTTAAACGGGGCTAAAAAAGTACATTTATATCGCCCGATATCGCCTTACGCCTCTCAGCACACTCCATGTCTCAAATGAAACTCTCGATCTTACAATTTAACGTGACGAAACATGGAACGATCGAGCATTTTAATAGCGCAGAACAGAAAATGAATAAAAACAATTTAACATAACGGCTCTGCATGAGCGGTGCTCACGAAGAACTGAACCCAACGAAAATGATTGAAAACTTAATCCTCCGGAACATTATGTAACCGAAATTATATCGTAAACGAAAAAAGCACCTGACCAGATCCGCAAATTATGGAATTAATGTCATGGAAAATGGCATTGAGCCTTGTCACGAATGAAAAGTGATGTTTTGTTGTTTGATAAGCGACAAAAAAGCAGAAGTTATTAGTGACAGGAATCTGTACTGGAACCTGTTCGCGATCTTAACAAACCATGTTTTGTGACGAGATTTGAAATACATTCAGTGTAAACTTATATGACTGAATTTTACTTACCAAACGAATGGAGTTCGTGGAGTTCCTTCGTTGGGATTCCTCTGCTAGCGCTTGTAAAGCCGTGAGATGTTCTGGGTCTATTGTCGGTTCTGTTATCACTGGAAGCGCACTTCGTCTTCGCGCCATTAAAATCATGAAGAACGCCGAAATCTCTGTCGAGAATCGTGCTCCTCAATTTTCAACCTTATAAGCCGGCTCTTCTCGTCGCAGTGTGGTTAGCGTTCCTCAGGGCGCTCAAGAAAAGGAATCCGGATATTTTTAACTAACAGCTTGTAATCGAAGATATCCTGACCCTGTTTACATGTGTCTGATTAAATCTGTCAGTGCTTTCACACGTTTGAGTGACCAAGTGACGGTTCAACAGTTCTGCGGGTGGGCAGAAGACTTAACTCACGTAATACGTGCGCGGTTTCCTACACCTCTTCATACCTTCCTTCAAGATTTGTATTTCCGTCTATTTAACAAAGCTAGTTTTTAAGTTGAGTGGAAAACTAATAATTGGCCTCGCTTGAAGGATTTCACAGCTAATCGTTTTCTAATTACAAAGTTGGATACAATGAAGACAATAAAGAGGTTCTTTTTTTTTGTCTCTTTCATTGCGCTTTTGTGCTTTGTAAACAGCGGTGGTTAAACAGAAAAGAATCACATCTCTGCATCCTGGCGCCAGTTAATATAAAAGATCATAACAATGCAGTAAATTAAATCAGGGCCGTGCTGAATCTTAGGAATTGTTTGAAATGAATATTTTAGGATGCTCTCTAACTTTAATTTAGAAGAGTTGAGTCAGTCCTTGGATAAATTGAAACAGTTTTTGCAATCACCTTTATCGGCAGAAACGCGCATTTTTAGTTTCAAACTGTTAAATAAAATCACTTACTGGTAGCTTATGAGTTTTTTGCGTTAGAATTGTAGCGATTCGGAAAGTTCCACGTGTACTGAATTACGGAGTGTTCTGCGAGAGACTCCGCCCTCTACATAAAATTTAATAAAGGACGAATAACCAGACGTGGGTACAGAGTGCAAAAATAGCGCGAATGAAATGCCAATGAAATGAATTCATTCTTAAAGCTAAAGCCGGACAAGTTGTTTGACCGTGACTGGGTGGGGTTAGGGAGTAAGTCGTTGACATAGTAGGAGGTAGAAGGCCAAGGTAAATATGGTTAGAGACTCGCGCAGATTGGCTTACAAAGGGACCGAAATACAGCTAGGTTATATTTTTCAGTTTTTGATTTAGCATTATGATGGAGCAACGAATATGAAACGCGCCTACAGGAATTCGTGGTCGGCTGTGCTCAACAAAACACTCCAAGACTTGTTACCGTAAATATAACTACCGTGATTCCGCACAGGTGTCTCTCATGAAGAGAATTGAAAATTACATGCGTGGTGAAATAAAATAAATTTTAAATTTCCTCTTTCGAGGTCGACAACTTAACTTTAGCAGTGAAAACCCGGGAGTAGAAATTGACAACGCGCGTGTAATTGTTAATTACAGTACTGACAAGTCTTATTGCCACTTTTTGTTGAAAATATGCTTCCGGTGATGTGAAGTATCTTACTTAAACGATCACGGTTTAAAATTCCTATGAATTCTTCTATTTAAACCCCGAGTTTCGGTTTATAAGTCGGTTCCAAGATTACAGTAACACTCGTTCCTCTTCGCACATCAAACGCAGGGAGAATTCCGGCGAGCGGTTTCATTAGTTCAATAAGAAAGCCCATCAGGCTAAATGATCTTTTGACTGTTTGTTTTGTATCAGTCTCTCGAGATCAGTTTAGTTTCTAAATATTTAAATTAGGTGCAATCCAGACACTGTAAACAAGATTGATATTATTTATCTGATCAGCCTATCTCTTGCCACATGGCTGTTAGTCCAGGTCAGATTTCAATTAAGTTTCGGTAGCAGATCTGAGCACGTACGACTCTCTGGTCAGCAACCTTGGCCAGAAACGTTGCAATAATTTTCAATTATTTGGGAGATGAATGACTTTACCAGCATCCAATGAGGATACCGTACTCTTACTACACTTTGCGTGAGAAGCAAAGTTGATTTGTAAATCCTGTATTTGACCAGTTGACCCCAAGTGATAATCAATTGATTCAACGTTTTCATGTGCTGAATCGTTGTTGCATGCTTATCTCAATTGACGTCATCATCGTTAATTCTGAGGAGCCTGGCCTCTCTCTCGGGAGGGGAAAAACAGGGCCCTGAGGAAGAGATTGAAGACTTCGTTATGAGGGGTATCGAATGGTTCCATTCAATTCAATGTTTCCATTCAATTCAAACGTGCTCGAGATTATTCGTCCCCAACTGTCAACTTTCAAAATTTAGTTCAACAAATCAGTCTAATGCGGAGTAGAGAACGACCACTGTCAAATGCAAGCAACATAAAACTGATAAAACGTGTGAAAAAGAGGAAAATGGGACAAGGTTAGGCTGTATCGTTTTGAACTGTCTTTACCTGCAGAGAAACTGAAGAGAAGAGAGTGGGAAGGAGGCTACAAGCCTTCAAATGCTACGCGCGAAATTCAACAGTTGAATGCCTTTTTTGGCCGGCAACTCGCGGGCTCAATCATTTGTTTCAAGTCTCAGCGCAGCTACACGGACACTAGCTGTTTCCTTCTTTCTAAGACAGCTTTAGCCCGTGTATGTACATTTCTTCAGTAACTTGCTTCGCGAGTGGAGGTGAACGCTTTAGGGAAATTTTGTGCTCGCTCAAATTATAACTTTGTACATGGATGACACATGCCACCATAGTAACCATGGTCATGAAACACTGGACTCTTAGCCAGTTCCAGGCTCTCAGTCCGAGTGGGGATGATCAAAAAAGCGGGCGGGCGACGAGTAGGGTCCAGGACACCCCGCCGCTCGTTAGAGTCTATCGACTTTTTTTTTCAGGTTGACGGGCAAAATGGACACTTGGGTGTAAGTCATGGCCTCAAACAAACACTGTATTTATGTCCCCATTAAACGAGCACCTTCCTTTAGTGGACACCGGATCGTGGTCCTAAGAGAAGGGAAATTCATTTCTTTTTTGCCAGTTACTGTAGCTTTAAAATTTCCTTTCAAGAGAATTTTGGATTATAAAAGAGAAAAAATTCAATATTTAACTAAGAACGCAAAAACATCATGCAGCAAATAGGCCCAACATAATCTCTTTGTTTTTTTTTTCTCCTTTCTACTTCAACACTTGAACTTTCAAATGTTATCGCGTTCAACGAAGTTTCCTTGAAGATCCGTGGAACTATTGACTCTGAAACTGAGCACTTTAATTCATACAGCATTTCTTTAGTAATGTGTTGGGCAATCGGCCAGCTTTTTCTGTTACACATAAACTATATTCTTCCGCTCAATAAGCACTGTTTAAATTTACTTGCATAGGAAATTAAACGAAACGTGTCAAGAATAGAACAAGGCGAAAGGAAACAAAGTTTACTTTTCGACCAAAAACAAACATTGATAAGCGATTTCTATTTGGGTCGCGAACACTTTCCATTTTAACTGTCCATCGTGGCTTTTACACAGTCCGGTGCGTTCTCTAATTGGGTCAGAGGCTAGAGTTTTCGGTTTCACTTAAATTATTTCGATGTTTTAAACTGTCAGGTCTTGAAGCTGGAAGGAAATACGATTTATCGCTTGTTGAAAAATCATCAAAGCATTGAAATGGTTTCAATTTCGAAGAAAGGATTTTTCAATGTCAATGGTCAGCCGTGAGTGCAATCTTACCAGAAATCAGAACAGTCACTGAACAAACAAGTTTAACAAACATCCAAAAATGAAATTAGTTGTACACTACAAAATCAGGGTTAAAAAGCTTTCGCTGTACCTGTGGCAAGCAGGTTTTTTTCTTCATTCTACAAGCAGATCTTTGAGAAAGCTTAAGCCACTCAAAATCCCCCAGAATCTTTGATAATTGATTTGAACATTCGGCAACCGAATCTATTTCCTTCACCTTTTGTGGCGTTTGCTTTAATTAGAAGGGTTTTGTGCGTCAATTTAAAAGTTTTAATGAAAAAGTTTAACTATAGGAAGCGAATTAGCAGCTGCTTGTATAGCGCGAGTTAGTCTGGGGTAAAGCTTGATAATGAATTTGACTTTGATGAAAAACAAAATTATAACAAATCATTAAAAACCGTGTTGGAATCGACCCATAACAAGAAAGGCGGAAAGCGAAACGTTTGGTTAACTTTGTTGAAAAAGAACAAGTTCGATCGTTTTTCACTGGTACTTGTTATATTCTATAAAGCAAGATTAAAAGCAGTTTTTGTAAAAAAAAATATCTGAAAACTTGTCTTACTTATTTAACACTTTGTTTGAACAGTAAGAATATTGGAAAAAAGTGCAACATTATTACAGTAAAGCCCTGCTATTGTCTGCGAATTAAACAACCATGCCGTCTAACCAATGGCGAATCAATTTATCGGCGAATTATTTACTTAATATTTTGTCTTTCAAACTGGTGTTAGATTAGCTAACTGGAGCATTTCTTTTGGCCTTGTAAAATACCTGTCAATTTCTTGTAAAAATATCAGACTCCATGTAAATCCATGTAAAGAAACACGAGAGGCAAAAAAGCTTGAGATTCTGAAATCAAATCTAGGTTCTTAGGTTGACATAGTTGTCAAGCGCAAGTCATCTTAGTCAGCGAGGAAATTGCAAGCTTTTAACATGTTAATTCAGCGTATCCGGCAATATCGCTTGTTTGATTTGTAGAAAGCGTGAGATGAGGGTGTTTTTCAAACAGTTATTAATACGTTTCGCAGGTGGAAATTTACAGGGATTGTTAAAAAGCCACTGCGATGTTAGGCCGTGTTTGTTTTTGCGGACTCGATCCACTCGGTAGCAGCAGGTAGCGATTCTTGATAACAGTCAAAAGTTAATTCATCTTCATTGGTGAGTAGTTTCCTATCTTGTTCTTTCTTTTGCCTGCCTATTATCAGTGTGATTTTTACGGTCATAACCGAAATAGACATCACATGAGTACATGAAGACAGAGCGGCATTATAACCACCAGAAGCGAAACTGATATCTCTTTGAAAGGTGCTGTCGTTAAAGATACGTAATCCCTTGTTTAGTTTCTCTTCTTGGTAAAATTTAAATACAATTTTACGGGATGATCTTTTGAGCTGAAATTAATTCAGATTTTCTTCTTTGGTTAAAGAAAGAGTAAAATCGCTGACCTCTCTCGGTAAAAAAAGAAAAAATTAAATGGCGAAATTCAATTGTGACTTTACAAAAAGGAAATCGTTTCTTTCCTGATTGCGAGAAACGCTCGTATAAGAAAAAAAAGCATGGAAACGCTTGTATGGATCGCTGATTTTCGACACCTTCTACTGAGAAGAAAAAGATCTTTGAGTCATCAAACCCGGTTAGGTTTAAAGGAACCGGTCGAGGTAGACTGAACTCATCGGGGCCAGTGCTCATATAATGTGAAACTGATTTTAAAAAAAATTTTCACAAGGGTCTTAAGACATAAAGATACAACGAAATATTGCCCAACCCCTGTGTTAAAGATAAAATTCTCCGAAAAGTTGAAATGCTCATTAAAGTCGTCGAGAATATAGAAATGTAATTTCCCTGTTTAAAAATCCGTTACATTTTCCCCCTTTCATTCGAACATTCAGTAGACAAGACACTAAACTCCCAAAGTGCCTCTCTCCTTTTTTTTAACTGGGCACGGGCAAATTGTCCGAGCAACGCGCCGAAAACTGCTGTTAGATATGGAGCGTACAGTAGACCGACCGATCTGGGAAGTGTAACAGTACTTCTAACCACTTCATGTTACGGAAAGCAGAATTTGTTTCCGGTACTGAGAATTCGAACAAAGTCTGTTCATTGACATTCTTTTTCCTCAAAAAAATAAGAAAAGAAAAAGCAATACTAGACGCTTGGTTTCACTAGCGACTCGGTAGAATACGCAAAGCTTAAACTAAAGGCATATTGGGAGGACAACAACTGAAGCTAAGCATGAAAGCGCTAGTCAATACATAGGAAGATTCTTAGTGTCCTCACCGCGCATCATAACCATATTAGGGATGTTGGTCAACGCTATTGTACTCAGACAAGACTCGCGTTGTGCCGTATAACGAAAAAGAGGCAGTCTCTTGTTACTCATCCTCTCCTCTCTCACTCTTTAAAGACTGAAAATAGCGCCCACTACTGATCTGAAGAGCTAAAAGCTGGCAAACAACAATTCAAACCTCTCTGTGTTGTTTATAAAACAGTCAAAGCTCCATGCAAACAAAATATCATTGTGCTATATCAGAGTTTTAAATCAGTAAATTTCTTCACGTTGTTCTCCCTGTACGTACGCCTCTTTCGCTACTGTACTCGCTTTTGCAGCGTTTTTGTTTCTGTGTATGATTTTTTTCCGCTTTGAAATCAAGTTAAAGAGATCCATGCAGATCGGGGGAGAAATAAAAATTGACCACAAAGATAAAATTCTTTTTAACCAGTGCTATAAACATAGCAGCCCTAGTAGGGGTTTCAGAGGATTCAGTTACAAAATTCACGGGATACAGGATATTCGAGGGAAAAATTGATGGGTTATGGGATATTTAGATCAGATCAAATTGGTTATAGAGATGGAAAATTGATGATTTTGTTTGCAGCTGGAATCACCGGGATACGGAATATTTAGGCCAAAAATTAAAGAAGAGATTTAGAAAGTGAATTGATCAACAAGTCAAACGCTAAAAGATTTTTTAAATACATTTTAAAAAAGCGAACGACGTTTTGGCGTTACGTTACGCCATTATCAAGTTAAAAAGTGAAAAAAAAGTATAAGTCAAAGTGTTTACGTGACTCTTTCGTACATTTTGTTTCCCTTACTGTGTCTCTTACCTTGGGAATTATACTCATAAGACCCACAAATATTTTATGGATTTTATGTATTGCTTCGTGGGGACGTGGTGGCCTCATGGTTAGTGCGCTCGACTCCGGAGCGAGCGCTCCGGGTTCGAGCCCTGGCCGGGGACATTGTGTTGTGTTGTGGGCTCTCTCCACAGTGCCTCTCTCCACCCAGGTGTATAAATGGGTACCGGTGAATTTGATGCTGGGGGTAACCCTGCGATGGACTAGCTTCATGCTACTGAAATCGGGATAAGCTCCGGCCTGATGAGCCACTAGGCTCGCATGCAGACTATGTATTGTTTCAATTTTTTTTATATTCTTCTTACACCTTATACTTTTTTTCACTTTTTAACTTGATAATGGCGTAACGTAGCGCGGAAACGTCGTTCGCTTTTTTAAAATGTATTTTAAAAATCTTTTAGCTTTTAACTTCTTGATAAAAAAAGATAATTAAGATTCTTAATGGGGCCAAGATAAAGAGATCGGTACGGAGAATCTGCATGTCGGTCATAGAGGTTCGTATAAGTGGTTGCTAAGTAACAAATGACGTATCAGTTATGTCATCATGTTTGGCGATCTCTGAATTTTCGAGCAGATTCCGATTGGATTAAGTGGAACTTACTTTCCAGGACATTCCCTTCCAAATTTAATGGAAAATCCCTGGAAAGGAGGTTGAATCAGGAGCTTTCTTGCGGCTGCAGCGAATTCTTTCACAGAATGGCAGTAGGATTAAGCAACGCTTTATTGAAGGGATCACGGATAAACAATGCCTGATATAGTCGAGTGTCTCAGCGAAAACACTTTAGCTGAAATATAGCATTTGAAGTCAGCCCGTAGTTCTAGAGACTCTGAATTGCAACCCTGAATTCTGAAGGATAAAGCAGCTAGAAGTTACTGTTTGCTACTGGTAGCCCATATCAGGCAGCGTTCTGTCAAGCTGCTCAAACAAACCGCCGGTACCTATTTATACTCCTAGCGAGCGATCGCTAGAATACACTCATCACGATGAGTTACGTCACTGTACGTAAACGAAAACATGGCTTTCCTACTCTCGCTCGCATTTTAAACAACTACAGCGCTAAACTCGCTTGTGATCACGTCTCTTCAAGTTTCAATATTTCATGACTGTTATTTCTGTTCCATTTTAATTTATACAAATTTAATTTACTCACTAGTGCGTTTCTTCAGGTACCAAACAAAAACAAGAACATATTATTAATAATCATCGTTTTTGGGTTAATCTATTTCTATCCATGTGCTACTTCATTCTTGTTTTACATCATGAATACCCGGCTGGCACACGAAGAAAATCAGCTGGGAAGAGCCATTTTCCATGAGATACTCGCACAGTTACATTTTTTGTCTAATCTCTTCGTGACAGGTGTGCTGTTACGTGACGGGTTACATGATGTACCTAGTACACTGGTCCGAGATTGAAAAAGTTCAGCGGTTTTCCGGGGTGTTCGCAGCATCGCCCATTCCATCTTCATTGACCTTTGGACCTTACGAAGGACCGTTAAACATGCTCTTAAAAACCAATGAACATAAACACTTGGATTACATTCTGGAGGTAAGAAAAGAGATGTCACCAAGAGATCTTTACATAACGGAGCCGATAACCTTTTCCGATTTTATTTTTAGCTCGGCTATCTGCTCTTTCTATTTTACCCAGAAAATTTCTCAGCCCCACCCCCTCAAAAATGTAACGGTCCGTCCCTAAGTAGCTGTTCAGCACAGTTCCTTCTCCGAGTAGAATCGGGTCAATGGTGCACGTCAAATCTCATCCGGAATTTCCGTTTAATTTTTGCTTACCTGAATGCCTCAAACTGTGAGTTTACGTGTATAAATGGTAAACCAACTGGGCCGGCTTGTTCCAAAGCCGGTTTATGTTAACCAAGTATTAAAAGTTAACCTAAGTATAAATCTTCTTGTATGAAAATGTTTTTCAGCTGTGCTTACGTTTTGTGAAGTTTGAGATTATTCAAACTTCAATATTGTATTTATGTATTATCTTTTACGACATATATTGTAAAGTATTTAGGACTTTTATTGTTATTTTGATTCTACTTTTAGTTGTCCAGGCACCGCTTGATAACAACATTTGCTAATGGGTTTACCCTGGTTAAAACATGTTTGTATTGTTATTATTATCATTAGAGCGGTTTTCAATTGACTGTCGAATGTAATCAGTCAATTACTTTGGTTTTGGTTTTGGTTTTACTACGGTTTGAGGTTGGCTGAGTAGTCTAATTGGTAAGTAATTAGTTTGGTTTTGGTTTTACGACAGTCAATTGAAAACTGCTCTATTATTATTATTAGTATTAGTATTCGTTTACGCCTTTAGTGTTTGGAACCAATGGCGGAATGGGAAACGAGTGTCAGCGGTTCTTAAAGCATCTCGCAGACAAGATAGCTCAGAAACACACCGAGCCTTATCATATTGTAATCACCTGGCTCAGGACACAGATTTCGTTTGAACTCTTAAGATCGGTACACGCATGCGTTAGAGGTTCGCGAACGCCGTTTCGTAGCAAGATAGAGCAATAATTAGACTGTAAAATAAATGTAACTAGTGCGGATATTTGAAATACATGGTCCTTATTGCTTTTATACTCAGTGCGTTTTAAGGACACTGGTTTAGCCGTCATTAGTATAATTGCGTTTGTATGATTTTAATATCTCTGCATCATGGAATTCGTAATTTTATAGAATTTTGAATTTTTATTATCAATTATTTCTATTTATTTTTGTAAGTAAGTTATTTTTTTTTAAATAGATCACGGAGGGTCGTGGGTTCAAATCCCATCTGGGACTCGGATTTTTTTCCGAGTCTTCATTTCTCTTTACATTTGATAATATATTTGTTTCATCTTTAGTATTATTATTATTATTATTATTATTATTATTATTATTATTATTATTATTATTATTATTAGTAGTAGTAGTAGTAGTAGTATTATCATTATTAAAAAGGAAGGCCAAACAATTTAAACCTTGCAACCTTACCCGCAAAGTTAAAATCTGCAGTCAAAATTCTCACTAATTCTGAGTAAGTTATATCGAGATTGAGCAATCCGGCCAGCCCTGATGTTTTACGGGAAAAAAAATCATCGATAGGGGTGGACGCCTTACGGGAGAAGGGCTTGTCTTATTTAGGGCGTGAACAGTCCCTATTATCATTTTTTCGATTAGATCGTCATCTCCTCAAATTTCACTCGGAAAACGCATCGGACGTCATTTCTCATTTTTTATTTATTTATTTATTTATTTATATATCGCCTCTGTTCTTATTTTCTGTTTCCAGGTGACTTACAGATGCGGCCAACTCATCTGGGTCGTCGACCGCCAACTTTCATGGGTCCCTTTTATGAACTTCGCTCGCTGCCCCGAGGAGCAAAATGTAGAGGTGTTCCTGAGCGAGGGTTCATTTTTCTTTCGCACCATTGACAAAGTGGCCAGGGGCGAGGAGCTGCTAATATGGCCGACTGAAGGACTTTGTCGAAGTCTTAGGATTCCAAATCTCGTGACCCCTAGAGCAACTGAACGTAAGAATTTTTTCTTGATTTTCCGAATCCTTTAAATACAAATCTTTTAATTACTTTCTATTCTGTGCTTTTATCAATCAATGTAGGTCAATCAGAGCCCGTGCGTGTTGTTAGCTTAGCCAATCAGAGCATACTTTCTATTCTGTTAATATGTGCTGTTATCAAACCACTGTTTCATCGAACTGGAACTCTTACATATTAGTTACTTTATAAAAACGTTCTTTTGAATGTAAAATTCAGCCAATCAGAGCACGCGTACTCCTTCGCTAATCTGCGCTTTATCAAACTATAGTTTTATTTAATCGATAACCATGAGCTACCATGCTAGGTGATGCATGAAACGTTATCATGAACTGTTTCCAGCCAACCAATGTACGACTACGTTCTTGCTAATGTTATTTAACTGTTAACGTCTGTCGAAGTATGCGAGAAGCGATTTTTTTGAGCACAAATTCTGTTTATAATTAGGTGTCATTCCCACAGGATTGTCTCCTGGTTTGCGGATCGCTTTCGTTCTAGCGTCTTCCAGGCCTTCAGATAGTTGAGGCGCAGCTAGAAGAAAATTGCGGCAAGGTTCCTCGCAACAAGCCTCTCTCTCTCTTTTTTTCGCTCCGCTGTTTTATTGCGCCGTGGCTACTTTCGCACTAACAATAGTAGGCATCATTGTTATATAGGCGCGTTTGTAATTTTGATTTATCTCTTTAACAGGCCCTTTGCAGCTTGGGTCACGTGACCAAATTTTTGCTCAATTTTTTTATATTATGGGTTATAACTTAAAGAATGCCATTCGCTACTTGCACATACCCATAATCCCTTGCGTTGTTGGGGGGTAACCATTAGAATAAATGTATGGTATCATGACAAAAATTAGTTCGGTGAGCTCGCAAAACCAGCTACTAATGCTTAAATTTACCAAAATCATGATAGGAGAAATTTGTACTAGTTTCTAACTAAATGTAGAGAATTTTTTTTGTCCATACATCGTCTTGTAATTTTATAGACGATGTATGGACAAAAAAAAATTCTCTACATTTAGTTATAAACTAGTACAAATTTCTCATATCATGATTTTGGTAAATTCTGGTGCATTTTTAAGCATTAGTAGCTGGTTTTCCGAGCTCACCGAACTATTTTTTGTCATGATACCATACATTTCTTCTACTGGTTACCCCCCCCCCCCCCCCCCCCCCATAAAAAAACGCAAGGGATTATGGGTCATGTGCAAGTAGCGAATAAATGGAAAGAGCATATCGAAAATACCAAAATGACCAAGTTTGAAGCCCCTGGCATTAAAGAGTAAGTTTATACAAGAGACCATGTTATACAACAGTTTGAATTTTCGGAAAATTTAGGAGACATCTGTGTAAAATGTTGCTGGAGAGCAAGGTCTTGCTCTCCAACAACTTTTTCCATACAAATCTTCTTATTTTTTTAAAAAACTTAAACCGTCATAAAATCTCAACCTTTAATGCCAGGGGCTTCAAACCTGGCCATTTTTTTTCTTTTTTCGACATGCTTTTCCCATTTCTGTCATTCTTTAAGTCATAGCCCATAATTTTATGAAAAGTAGGTCACGTAATGGCTTAGCTGCAAAGGGCCTATTAGATGGCGCCTTTAATCACTGACTTAGGTCCATGGCAACCCGTGTTGCTAACAAACTTTGCCTGCCGAACCCTGCCTGTCGGACATCTCGCCAACACAAACGCTTTGTTTCATTGCGCCAAGTGTCTTATCTGATAAAGCCATTAATTCGACCGACGTCCTCGTTAAGCTGACGCAAGCAACGACCACATTTTGGAGTTTCCAACCTTTATTTTCTTTATAAACTCACTTCCTTAATACGACCACCATAAGATAAATTACGAAAAGCAAATAGAGTCTGCCTAAAATTGTCTTCAACAACATTGAGCAAGTGAACACACGTACGCGTCCTGTTCCTTTAATCCACACATTTGAAACTGCTAATCGCTGGCTTGGGTAACTTTTCAGGACAATTTTACGATCGTCTTTGAGTGCCGTCAAAGAAGCCGTTTTGTGTACTACCGCACAACAGTTCTATTGTGTGTTTTACAGAGCGAGCCGTTACTTAGCAGGCCCGGCCGTTCTTGAGGTATTTTTATTGTGTCTAGAGCTAAACATACATAATTCCCCGTAGCATGTGTTTGTATTGTTCTACTGATTTGATGTAATTGAGTGTTAAGAGGTATTTTTCAAATCCAGTTCTGTTCTGTTCTGTTTCTTATAATACCGGGATTCGCTTTTTTCAAGACTCAAATTCGCGCAAGGCAGTTGCCATTAACCGTCAGATTTGGTTATCATCGAAAATTTAGCTTGCTAGCTCTTAACTTTGCGAGCTAAGTTTTATTGTTATTGAAAGCCTAAATAAGAGCTAATATTAGCGCAGACAGGATTGGAACAAGAAAGAAAATCGCTTTCCCAGGAACGTAACCCCTCACATTGGAAGTCAAGATATCTTACCTGGTTCTAAAATGGTTGCATCGTCTTCATTATTTTGTTTCTCTTTTTTCAATCCTTAAGATAAGCACGGCTTAGGCTTTAAAAGAAAGTTTATAACGCGCGGTGCAAGATGTCTTATTCAAAAGTTCTTTGTTGTATTGTTTACGACTTGTGTAATCTTGTATTGTAGCATTGTTCGGATGAAAGACTCAGACTATCTCTTCTCCGCTAGCATTTGCGTAACATGTTCTTTGTTCGTTACTTTGCTTCGAACCTTTTTGTTCTCAATTCAGAAACCTTGGTTTCCTACGCGCGTTAAACGGACAAAATTCATCGCTAGATTCTGCAGGGAAAACCCAAAAGCTAAGAACAAGGGGGTTTGTTGCGTTCTCTAGTTTTTATCAAGTTTATATCTTTGTTCGGCAGGTATTGTAGACAATTTAGGGGGTATTTTTGTTATCTTGAATCACTTTCCTCCATTGAACACACGGTGTTGTTCAGAAGGTGAGCGCTGGAGGTAGCGTGATCGAAGATTCTCGAAGCCTGAAGCTGACATGTGGTTTTATTGTTCGAATATAAACTAATCTTTCTTGTAAAGTGCTGTTTTGGCTAGCGTTCCTAATAATAACAGCCATTATCAAGATTTCTAAAAAAAGTTCAACACAAGCTGGTGATAACAGGGTAAATGATCTTTCTTGATAAGAAGGCGCCTTTTTTGTTCAACAAATTAAAGCAATTGGAAAATTAAAATTCATCTACGTACATGAGAAGTCGGTTCGGTTTGACCTTGCACAATTTTAATAGATGCCTGCTAAAGTACCAAATTAATTAAATGAAGCATTGGTGACACTAACTACACAAAACAAGAACAAGATTTTACCCTGAAATTGATCTATTACCTATCTGTTTCGACTTGCCTTAACACCCGGGAAGGTGTTCTAGCTTCAATTCAGCGAACTTCGTTTAAGGATTACGGCAACGCCCAGTTTTTATCTCTGAAACGCACAAGATTCCACCCATGGGCTGAATATTCAAAACGATCTAAATTTAATAAGCAAATCAACGCCCCCGAGTCTCTAGTATAAAGATTATAAATAAGTGGGCCGGTTTCGCTTGTTACTGGGCAAAAACAGCCGGTGTACGGTCACCAAGATAACCCACAGACATGTGGTGCATTGTACGAAGCCACTCGCCTGGAAAATCACTTTGACACAGCAACACACTCAGTTATTTTAGTTCAATGTTTTGAGAAATGAAGCCTTTCTTCTTGATACGTGATTAAAATAGTAGCCGGCCATGTAGCTGTCAAGCAGTTAACTACCAAAGAGATCTGTTTTTTAACCACTGAATGAAATTCCTGAATGGAAGCTATGAAAGAAATACTCTATTTACAACATAGACGAAATCGTTCACTGTCGTCAAGCGCTTTCCAGCAGATAGTTCAAGAAGATGAATTGAAACCTTACTGTCTATCGTGAACTTCACTAAATATATGTTCACACGGAAAAATTTCCTCAGTTAGTTTTTCGAGTTTTAATGGAGACCGTTCTAATACGATTTCTACACTTCGCAAATCTAGGGCATGGTTGTTTGACTGGAGCTATTGTATCATTAACGGTCCAAAATGGTTATAGATGATTATCATGAATACACCACCTGTCATAAGAACTAATTTTATAGAAACGACATTTTAATACCCCTGTAAACACGATGTACTTTTGTGTAAACTTCGCACCACGAAATCTATCAACCGGACCTAGTTGTACATTTCAGACTGGCGTTTGAGTATTTCATTTCAGGCGCATTATTTTTTTTTAATTAGCATTACTTTACACCAAATTCGGATGACAAACTGACTAACCAAGCTTAGTTAACATCCGCCGAAGTAAACCGTGAATAAAATACGGCCTATTTTAAAATTAATGACAGACTCAACTAGGTTCCTTCCCTTGAACTGCCAAGGAAGTCTTGCTTCAGTTTAAAAAGTGCCCAGAGACCGACTACTTAACGAAGGAAGGCTAAATTAAAGAGTGAAATAATTGCTTTGTTAAGACTGCGTTTGTGCGAAAACAACTTTACAGAGGGGAAAAGACCTGGAAAATAAATCTTGTAAAGAAAACAAAAGGAGACGTTAGCGTTCATAGCATTAGGAGTTGAATGCATCGACGGTCTTTCAGTAAGGCTGATGGCCTTGGTGCTAATTGATTTCAGCTCATGTCAGAGTAAACAAACTTTTGTAATTCTAACTCCGCATTTCCCTGTTTACAGAATAGTTTAACATTTTGAGGGAACTGGCTCATTAAAAACGTAGCTTAATATTAACAACTGAGATACATTTTCAGCAATTTATTTTTGAATCAAGCACAGTGTTTTCGATGAGAATCATGGTCAATTGGCTTTCCTAGCTGGAAAAAAATGAGCTGGAAAACTGAGCCACGGTTGTTTCTTTTGTAGCTATTTCATCGGCTGTATGAGATGAAAGTTTTGTTAACTTTCTCAGATTTGAAAAAATTCTGTAAAAAGCTAGCTAGCTCATTTAGGCTTCTCTCTTAGCAATGTGCTTATTTAATCAGTGACAATAGAGATTCCTATATGCGAAATGGATATTTCAACGCGGGGGCTCGCGAAAATGTATTTGCTCATTTTAACTGCAGTTGTTAGCACGTACTGGACCTTCCGCTACTAAGCAAAGCAAGCTGTTAGCCTGGTATCCCTATTGTTTCAGTAACATGTGATTTCTTTGTCTCTGAAGACAAACAAAACAGAGCGCGCATTGCAAATCGCTAAGCGGGCCGTGAAATGTATTTATGTCAATTGTTCCGCAAACACTTTTTTAAATTCGATAATACAAATTGCCACCAATAGCCTATAAACAATAGTCAGTCTTTATTGAACGTAGATGGAAATTAAACCTGGGTTCACTTGCATTGAAAAAGTCGCTTGGGAGCAAAATCCGACGGCTAAAGAAGATGACCATGGCAAAGCCGTCGCTCCGCTCACAACGGCAGTGGGCGGAAGCTTCGGGGGTCGACCACATGGTTTCGGAAGGCAAACAAATTGTCGAAGGCGCCCAGCCCGCTGTTTCAACTTAGGGGCAATATAACTATCAAGGCAATTTAAAGTTAAATTAAAATCGAGGGCAGACCATTGATACAATTCACAGTGAAGTATTTTCAAGAAGTTTAAAAATGTTTTTATTGGGACGGTGCGCATGGAAGCGCTGATGGTTCCTCGCACTCGAGAAAAGCCGGGAAAATCTTTAAAATCTGATTAAATTGCTTCGTTTTTCTATTATCATGTCTTGGATGTCTACATATATTTGTCATTTAGTCGTGACAGACAGTCTTACCTATCTGTCAAAACAAACTGGTTCTTGTGGTTTTTTTGGACGAATTTTTTATTGCCTCTGATATGATAGTTGCGTGAAGCTTTCATTAACTAAGACAATGAAAGATTTCCTGTCATTTCTTCATTTCAAATTATCCGTGTACCGCACTGAGACGGTGTGTTCCTTTCAAAAAGATGCTATCTTACGCAATTAAGCATTCAGTTACTAGTTGATTGTCTCTTTTTTGCTTATGTTTTGATTTATTAACAGCTTTTGCAAGGTTGAAATTTAATTTAGTTCTTTTCTACAGCTAGCGAAAAGTGATTATTCTATTCAGCACACGTTTTAATTAGGAAAGAAAAAACTCGATACCTCGCAACTTATTCAAAACTTTTACATTCTTCACAATAGGTCACCTCTGTTTATGTTAATGTGCTCTGTTGCTTTTGTGGTGATTCAAGTTACCGCAACACGTCGTACTTTAGAATTTTTACCAAGTCGATGAGCATAAAATAAAACACAAGAACATTTTTTCGAGGGACAAATTTTATTGCGACCTGTTTTTACTGGTAGATAATTTAGTATATTTTGTAATTGTCAGTCAGATGTCGCTTTGCAATACGCAGCAAAAATAACATTTTTTAATGGAATTGTAATTCTGTAGTTAGGGTGTAGAGTTTGCACGACTTTAGAATAATAACTAACGATAGTATACTTCAAGGTAACATGATCGATCTTTTAAACCCAAATTTAAGTCATGCAAAACAAAAAAAGAAAGAAACTGCAAATTTTATCTTGCAAGCAAGACTGACTAGTACTCAGATGCAGTGATTTGAGTTAGAACGAAACGCTTCTCCATTGACAAAGTGAACTGAGGAACAAAAGAACCATTAAAATGGGATGAACGCCTGAGGGAATTTACCTGATCGCGGCTGAAATTTGTTCGTGCGCGGAGCTATAATTTGCTGAACGCAATCGGCACAGATTTTCGACAGAGCAGAAAATCCTTCTGCAAACAAACTGTACACGTTTGGGAAGAGTGCGAAATTGTATGCAAAAATATAACTTTGAATTACTACATTGCTTTATGAATAGGCGATCTCTGAATGGATTGATGTCCACTGAGACTTGACGCTGCGTCGCTAAACCCAATTTTTCTTTTCGATTCTGTTACTTTTAGTTCTGTCGAGATGAGCCACCGGAAATGTTAAGCACCCGGTGTTTGTATTTGTGACACCTCTTATGAAATAAAATAAACTTGGAGGTAAATATCCAATCGAGAGGACCAGTTTCACGGCACGCGGGGCAGACAGGGTGAATCAGTTTAGTTCTGAAAACATATTGTGTCTTCAAAGTTTCGCAGATCAACCGATCTACAGTACATGTATTTGTGGTTAAGTCGACCTCCAGAATTAAAGCGAAACCGTCTTTGTTTTTAGAAAGAGCGACTACACGCGCATAGTTTGTCCCGCTTCAGCAAATCGTAGCAAAGCGCCAACACAACCAGTAAATTATCATTATTATTTCAATGTTAAAATACCATAATTTGCGGAAGAGTAATGGAATTTTATTACGGACACCCTAGCGTTGGAAAAGTGAGTTTTTGTAGCAAGCTTAAGATCTGTGCAAAGAACGACAGAGAGTTCTTGTTTAGCATAATTTGCAAAAACGATGCAGAATTGTTTCGCATTTCCCAGCGTCGTTGATGTTTAAGTCGTGAGCACGACCAAATCCTTAGAGAGGAAGGTTGCGCGGGATTTTAAACTTGTAATTGCTCACTTAATTGTGCAGATGATATTTACCTAGGTGCTGGTAACTTTTGTTGTCCTTCTTCAGATTACATTCTCTCACATTAAGCTCTAGCCGAACAAAACATTCTGTGGTTCCTAGGTGCCTATATTGTGGGGCTTGAGCGAACAATGTAACACGTGCATGGAGTTATCAGTTCTGTTTATGTGACTACCGTAAGTCATTTAAAGTCCTTTCTCTGCCGGTCGGTACCCGGGTGCCTCAAATCATTAACTAAAATGGCTCACCCGTTTCAACTTTCGTGGTGACTTTCTAGTTCGCTGGTAAGGGTGCTTAACCGGTCCAAGTTATCCGTGTGTACCGAAGGAAGGCGATTTTGCACGCTTCGAGCCCTCGAACTTACGTACGCATCTGTTAGCTTAAGATACATTCCAAGGACAAAAGATTTCTCTTCTCGGCCGCGTGTCAAAATTATGTATGTATAAAGCGTGATACATCTATTGTGCGCGATGAACAGCCAGCCCTTTGTGGCAATTCTAGGATATTTAGGCAGCAAAGGGCGAACTAAACAAATTGTCGTCGTAGCCAGTGGTGGGTCACGTGGAATGAGTACGGCCACCATTCAGCACCTGTAAAACGAAGAGTTTTGAATCAAAAAGCGTGGAAAAGCGTTCCATATTTACCGGTCTTCGCTGGTTCAGCTTTCCAGCGTACTCTCTTGCAGAGATGCTCAGCTGTTTGCAAAAGGCTCACCTCACGTTTTCTGACCGCTTCCTGATTTCCCCCGGGCAACGGCGCTCAATGAACGGAGAAACGATTTGAAAGCACGGCGGACGGCGTAATTTGATTGGCTGGAGTCATTGACAAAAGATCTAACAAAAGGATCTGAATGACCCTCGTGGCAAAGTTTATTGTCTCGAAAATCAGTGAAATTCACTTAGCGCGGTGCACTAATCGCGATTCTACTGTGCACTTGACAGATTTGCCCTTGCATCGCACACACTCGCGCGCCTTAAAAGAGCGTCTAAAACCGTTTAAAAATCACTCATTACAATAAAATCCGACTTCCTCCAGCTAATAATTGTGAAGCTAATTACAGCATGGTTGGTTAATTATGAATGTGTCTTTGAATATTAATAACCTTCCTCGCTCGAGCTCCGATATTATTTTAACTTCTAAGCCAGTGACGAAGGCGGGGAAACTTAGCGAGCCTCGCACGTGTCATGAACTCGCTGCTTGGCTGTCCCGCGAAGCGCCGCTCTGATTGGCTGGCCTACTAGCACGTGTCATTAACTTTCGCTACACCTGTCGGTTCTTTCACAGGTGAATACCAATATATTTGTCACCACTGCTCGCAAGTGTTTGCATTCCCAAACACACTTAAAACGCACATCGCATTTGAGTGCGCCTCAAACCGTGGGAAGAGCTATAAAGAGATCCTGCTTCACACTCAGCGAGCACACTCACACACCAGTTACCTTCCAAGTAGAAACAACCCGCCGAACAGGCCTCCGAGAATGAGCACTTTGTTTCTAACTCCAAACTCGGACACGGACGGGATACAGGTATCAAAGTCGGACAGTGACCAACCGCTCAGCCTTAAACACGACGGAGAAACGAGCAGGAACGTGCACCATCATAATGGCAGTGCGTTTTTATCCGACGTTTCAGTTCACGACGATAAACCCATGGTTAATGGGGGCCATTCTTCGTCTGGACTTAATTTATCCAACAGCATGGGCTGTTTAAACGGTTTAAATGGTTTTAGTGGCTTCAACAACCTATCACTGGCCATGAATCAGTTTCCATTCCTCTCCAACTTCAACGCTGATTCCTTCATGATGAAGGAAAGCCCGAAGTCGCTGCAGAGTTCCATAGGAGAAAGCTCGTCATCTAAAGCCTCGCCACCCTTCTCGTTGCACTCAAGCTCCGCCGATCTGCAGGTCATCAAATCTCCAGACAAGCTCCAGCCCGTTCTTACGCCGCTAACACCAGTGAGCTTACCTTCCTTCACGGCGGAAACGTTCGGAATGAAGGAAGGCTTGAAAAACTCTTCTCTCGTGCCGCAACCTAACCAGTCGCAACCTTTCAGCTCCGCAAGCTTCAACGGCTTTAAGAGCCCCGAGCTTGGAAACGTGCCAGTTTCGTCAGAATTTCCTTCAATCTCGCGACCGCTTTTGAACGAACTAAACGGACTTAACGGGATGAGATATGGCAATTTATCTCAGGATTCCGCCTTCTCGCAAAATCAAATGGATATGTTGAGTAATCCAGCGTTTCTCCTCCAGCCGAGACCGCCGCTTTGCAGCCCTTCTTCGATGCCGTTTTTCAAGTATGGATTTCCTCAAGGTTTCCCATCGCTAAATGGTCAACCAGTGATGAATACAACAGGCCCTATGATGTTTGGAGCGGAACAGAATGTTAACAGACTGCCATCCTCTTCCACGACACCGAGCCAAGATGGAACGCATTTGAACGGAGATCAAATGACGCCGGACAAACCGAAGCAAGGCTGCAACGAGGAAATGATAAACGATCTGAATTCGAAGAAAGTTAATAAAGGCTACCTGTGCGAGCTCTGTGGCAAGTTATACACGCGTAAATACGGGCTGAAAATTCACATGCGTATTCACACTGGCTACAAACCCCTGAAGTGCAAATATTGTCAGAAGAGGTTCGGAGACCCGAGCAACATGGCAAAACACATCCGCCTTCACGCTGTCGGAGACACTCCCTACAAATGTCAGTACTGCGGAAAAGTGTTGGTAAGACGAAGAGATTTGGACCGTCATATAAAATCAAGACACCCCAACGGACGCTAAATGGTAAAAATTGTTACTTTTTAATTCGAATTTCATAGCTCTAAACGTTAGTTTATCGAGAGAAGAGGAACTTCTGTGAAGACATTTAGCTGTGGCATTGAACGTTCAATAGCAATTTCGGTCGTTTTAATAGGCCTTCCATTTTCAACATTCGTACGCAGAAGATTGTATTCGCAACTATAGTTCATATGTTTGTATAAAATTCTCCGACGTAACCATTGTAAAGACGAAAAGACATTTATAATATAAAAAGGAGGAAGATATAAGTTTGTACGATAAAAAGAAAAGCAGAATAAAAAAAACGCGCTATTTGAAATGATTTTGCTGTCTCTAATACGCGTAAGATATAATTTATTAATTTGATATTCTCTGTCGTGTTTTCTTTCAAAACGTATTCGCCAACCTGTGAAGTCAATTAAATGAATAAATTTCTCTAGCCATCTTTAGAAATTGCCTGGAAACCATTTTATCTTTGTTTTCTGCTTTGTCTTTGAGTGCAAAGACAAAGAAAGAGGCGAGATGTTCTGTAAGGTTAGCCGACATAAATTTAATTCTTCATTACGAAATCTTCTCCCGTATTATTAACGCCTTTGAACGTTTACGCACTGTCTACGGAACGGTGAAAAGATTGGGAAAGCAGAGATATGTTTAAGTATCACAAACCAACTGGTGGCGGAATTCTCTTTATTTTGTCGAGCAAAGATGTGCGAGGTTAGCGAAGCACGGTGAGTGTTTCGATCACCGACTAGTCAACAGCAAGCGTGTAAACTTGCCGTGATAACAAACGGGAAAACATATGGCTTTTGTTTTTCAAAAATAAATTTTCGTTTTCGTAAAACTTTAAATCACCGTATGGTCCATCTATTTACCATTTACCCTTAATCTAAATGCCTTTTAAAGTCTTTTATCCTAAGCAGCACGACATAAGCAAGTACTTTGTTTAGAGGAATTTAACAACAACACGTTTTGCCCAACAATGAGTGTTATAACTCCACAATAGTAAGGAGCAACGCTTACAGGTTATTTTGTCTTCAGCGAAACTCGCTTCAACAACAAGAGTTGTCCAAGCGATAAGTTTCATTTCTGTTCCATGATTTCATGCAAAGACGGCTCTTACACAAGTAATGTTTATTTTGCCCGAAAGAAAGTGAAGAACTCGCTCGCTTGAATGATCCTTTGGATAATTTCTATAAATAGACCTTTACAGTGCACTGGCGCAGAACAACATCCGCTGCATTTGGCAAAAAGGAAATCAATTTTGCCTCTCTCAATCTTTTTTTTTTTTCAGCAGGATTATCTATGCTGTTAAGTGAAGCTACAAAAATCTTATGATGAGAACATGAAGTCATATCTAGCAATTTATTCGACAAACATTTTGAAAACTGGCAACTATTAATGAGATGAGGTTCCAACATTGCGATTTAATAAAGCTTTAAAACCCTAAAAAAATAAGGAATACTAAAACAATTAGAAGACTGCACCTCAAAAAGGGCAATTCAGGACTTTGGAAAAAAGTTCTAGCAGACATTTGACGAACATTTCAATGACATTTTTCAATAAGTTCCAGAATTTTGCTCTCCATGCATACTTGTAACGGATCAGGAAACGTTTTGAAATCTTCACTAAGGTTTGCTTGCTAAATCAAAAACTGCATTCAATTAATAGAAATACCCGCTTCTAGCTTGTTTCAATATACTGGTATTTAACTTAGGTTTGTTCAAAATCAGACATTGAGCGACTGAAGTTTGTCGCTGAGAACATGTGGTCAGGTAAACATGTGTTCTTACATCGTAGAACTGATTTCACCATCAGAGTCAAACAAAAGACGCAAATTCGATTTTTATCTACGTTAGACTCGGTTTAGGACGTTTAGCCCGACACGGTAAGTATTTCAGTTTATTATTTTAACTGTAGATCACTGGGGTTTTGCTTTGGAATCACTGCGTGTTCTCTTTGAGTAGAACATAAACTTTGATACCAACGGTACCTAGCTAGATTGTTTATCAAGGCTTGACACTTGCTCAAGTTTGGGGTCAGTTATTTCAGCAGTTTAAATTTAGTGAGTTTGTATTGAGGAAAAGGAAAGAGGAAAGACCAGTATTTGATCTATGAAATGTTTCAGCTGGTAGTTGTGAAAAACCACAAACAAATAAAACTTGCTTCTCATATAATAACGTTCATTAATTAAAGAAACAAAAGGACCGGCGTAAAATGTACTTCATTGATTTAAACTGAACAGAGGCAACTGTTTGCATCGAGCAATCTGTTTGCAGTTTGTGTAGATTCTTTCTCCGCTTAGAGGTGAAGTTTCAAGATCTCTCTCTCCCTGTTTTCCTGATTTCCTTGGTTTTGCTTTTGCGCTTCTTGGTCAAGCATGGCGGGTGTGAATCATGACTCTCCCAGCTTCAGAGGGAAATCCACAGGGTCGCTTTATTGGGTTTGATTATGTTCATCAATGCAAGGTAGTACTAACTCAAGGACAAAATCTATCAGAGATTCTAACATTTCTGCGATGTTAGAAGGAGAACGCTGAGTGTTTTTTAATCCATCAACTCAAGTTGTAAAAATATATGCGTCTCAAGTACTAATTTCCATCTCAGTGAAAAAATAGTTTGACTCTTAAAAAAATCACTGCATATTTTTCTTCAGAATTGTATGATCTGATCTTTCAACATCCATGAGAGACGCTGGAGATGAATGGGCTGACTTCTCGGACAAACTCAGTGTGAAGAATTTGGGATTGGGGTGACCACCTTCAGACACGTAAACAGAAATTTAACAATAATACTTTTTAAGTTTTTCTAGAGGTCTCGTTAGAGTTGATAATCATGTGACTGTTCTCTCATTGAGTGGCAATGATAATATAAATACACGATTCCTGACCAACATCACCAGTTGAAGAGCATAAAAACAAGATCAGTAATTGCCACCAATATTCTTGGTGTGTGATCACCAAAAACGACTCCTTAGCCAGAAAAAAGTCTCACTGAGGCAATGCCCATGGTTAAATTCTCCTCCAAGATAATTTAGAACTTTTTGATGACCATAAACAAGACAAACGACAAAAAATGACTAGACAAGTGCCAAAAGACAATTTTGAACTAACACCAAAACACCAGCACTGAACAGTGTCTGCAACACTAGTACTACCTGAGCAAATATATCTTGCAGTATACTACGAAAATGTTCCACAAGACAACAAAGAAAAAAAGTGATTCAGGTCTGGTTTTTTTTGTTAAATCTGTCTAAATGACAGATTATTATGGGTTCCAAATAATTTTCCACGGGAAAACAAAGAAGAAAATTAAAAGTGATTCAGGTCTGGGGCGCTAGCGTTATATCACAAGATAATGCGATAAATACCTCTTTTATCTCATTCCTTTGGTATTTACACTGAAATGGTGCTCAGTTGTGGCGGGAATATATTGTTGCATACAGACCGTGAAATAAACAGTCTAAATAAAGCCAGATATGAATTTGTTTTCCAACCTTCTGAATGGTTCTGTACCCCATGCAATAAGATTAATATCCGTGTGGCATAACTGAACGTAGAAGCTTACACTTTTGTTGCCAGGAAAACGTGGACGATTGGCGATTTTAGGCAAGGAACAGTTGGTTGTATCTTGATCATTTCCCAGTGATGCTTCGACATGCAGCCAACTAAAGGTTCTAAACTTAAAATGCAATAAATAGTTCTTCGGTTGATATGGTTTACTGGTACTCGCCGAGGACGTCTGGTTTTGCATACTTTTACGGATCAATGAAATCAGCGACAGGTACTCGTTGCGTCTACATCCACCTCCAAAGTCTGCCTGGTCAAGCTTCCTGGTCAAGTTATATTTGCTATCGCGGGTACTGACAAACCGACGAGCTTACAGCAATCGTTTTGAAAGACAGGTAAACACCATAAAGATGATATGATCAGTTAAGGCATAACAGGAAAATAACGGTTAGGCTAAAACGCATAAATAGTTACAACGTAAAACTCATTCAGGTTAATTTGACATCGGATGAAATTCCTCAGCCTGCATTTGACGGCTGAGAGCGCTAAAATGCTGATGTAAGCACTATGGAAAACGTTAACTATACAGAAGCCTCATGTGGGATAAAAATAGAATTCAAACACTTATAATAATCAGTCACGGGTACTACAAATACATGCCCCCGTACCTGTTCCTGCAACTGGGCATGCAACAGGAAAACATTTTATTTTTTTTTTTGAGTGGTAAAGTGAAAATGACGCTTTCACCACAATACCGGTTTCTTTATAAACACTTCACAAAGTGCATGGGTCGATGAGATTAATGTTTGTCATGTTTGGCACTAAGTATTTGTCTGATCAGAGCGTGACTCCACGTATGAAATTTGATTTTACTGCACCGGCTTCCTACAGGAAGAGAAGCACAGAAAAAGAAGAAATTTATTTCTTTATTCAGTAGAGGAAATACTTAACAAGGACTCCAGTATCTCATGATCATTAATAAAATGACGCTCTATTTGAGGTTTTCGGGATAGAGGGGAGCATTTGGGTAAAACATTAACGGAATACGCGATATTTGGGGTAAATTATTGGGATATGGGATGTGGGATATTTTAATCCTGAAATGAAACGGGATATAGAGTAGGAAAATCGCTAATTTTTGCAATCGGATTCAAGAGGTTATTAGAATTAAGGGGATACGGGATATTTAGGTAAAAAATTAACGGGATACAGGATATCTCGGGAAACTTAATGGGATATGGGTTATCTAGATCCGATGAAACGTGATATAGAGTTGGAAATCGGGATATATAGAGTTGGGCCATGAGAAACGTAGCTGGCGAAAACTGAAGACATAGAATGAGCAGAGATTGAGAAGACATTGGATAACAAAGATTTTGTTAGAAAGACGAGTTAGGAATGACCATGGACGTTGATGATTGACCACCAAAACTCATCAAGACTCGCACCGAAAAATCTGAGTTATCTCTAGCTAAATGTAGGACTCTAATGGAGTTTGTAGATTCCTTTACAAGAGTAGCAAACAGAAGCCATTCCTTAACTCTTAGACTATTTGCCTAACAGAAGATCGGCACTTGAGACTTATGTTTCCGTAAGTTACAATGTCTTTAAATCCGCTTTAATAAATTATAGTCCATTACCCATTTTTTACTGACTTTGTATTAGTGCCTGTGTGAACGTCCTGATTCGAGCTGAAGTCTTCACTTTAAAGCACGCGGCTTTTAAGTAGCGTTTATAATGGCTGCAGGTAGCCGGACCATTTGAATGCCTGAAATTTGACATTTCGTCTTGCTTTTAGCCGGGCCTCGTAAACGTGACAAAGTGTTTACACAACAGGTACTCTATTGCCTTTGTTAACTGTTCGAGGGCTAGTTCTAGTACCTTGATGCAAATTAACAAGAAATGTGTGTCGAAATAAGCGAGAATCGCATGGTATTTTTTCTTGAAACAATCACCATGCATATCAGAAACTGATCAGCTGGTATGGGCCTATAATCTCGGGCATAATGTAACACATAAACGCAATGTTCTTTTCAAATCACCTCCAAATTCTTAAGCTTGTCACTCCTAAATAAAAACTGAGGGTTTTTTAGGCAGAAAAAAACCGCTTCAGAAGAAGGGAAAAGTAAAATCACCTCAAATCAATACTAGCTTATTTCATCGGCCATTTGATTGCCAAATATACCATTGTATCAAATGCAGGAGTAAAAAGTAGTACCCTTCAAACGAAAACAAATTACTTGTTGCTTCTAAAAGTCCGATTAAACTTATTATTTATATGATCATATTCACAAGCTCAGGAAGAAAATAGCCCTTTTTTCCTTTCTCAGATTTACATTAAGCAAGGCTAACGCGCGTTTCTCGGTCAAGAGGAACTACATTGCTGGTGTCGCATTCAGTAAGTCTACCGCTGTTTGTTCAGAGGTTTTAGATTTTCCTGCAGCGTGTTCAATGAGTAACAATAAGTTCGTATTTTTTATTCCACGTGCGCAACGACGGTTAATTGTGTTTAACACTGAATTTTCAATTTACTTAAGTGAAGGAATTGCATTGTGTAAGAGATTTTCACGTAACGGGAACGCAACCTATTGCCTTTTACTCTAGCACGCAGTTATCAGATGTTTGTATTGCCGGGTCAGGTATTTTCAATATTCTTGTTTGGTGTGGTGCATTAAACCTGCACAGTCCATAACAAGCAAACCACAGGTCTGTTACGAAATAGTTTAACAACCGTGAAGGCTGATATGAGAACTTATAAACCTGTTATGATACAGAGCGAACATTCAGTTTGGTGGTTATAAACCAGTCACTGACTCATGATTTTTAAGATCAAAACAAAACTACATCTGGGTTGTTATTTTTCTCTCTAAATCGTGTTTATTTGATATGAAAGTGAAACGCCCTCAAAACGCATCCTTTGTTACATACTTAATTACCCAACATATAATTTTTCTTTGTTTCATGTTGAGCAGATAAGTTCATCTATCGTTATTCATCTTCAAAAGTTGAAAGCTTTTTATCATTGCCTTTAATATTTTTGGTTAGAGCGTTAGCCTCAGCGACTAAAATGAAATGTCTCTTTTTTATTTTGTTTGCTTTAGTTACCCCCTATGTGTATTATTATTATTAGCGGTGTTCGTTTCCCTAACCGACTCGTCCTCAAGATTTCGCCGCTCGGCAAGTCTGCTCAAAGCCCGTGTTATGCTTTGTATGTTTCGGTAAAAACGTGCGGCTTGCATAAAACCTTCCGTAGTGTTGTTCATAATAACAGTTCGTGGTTTCATTTTCATTGTTTTGCAGCAAAACACGATGGTGCGACCTGGTACAGAAGTTTCATTAGGGCGCTTAAATATTAGATAAATTTTAGCAATTTTTGACGAAACAGGCGAGTGAAATGGAGTGACGCTAGCGCTATCTTTTTCCCTATCTCTCTCATTCACCCCCAAATTAACCATGTTCCTGTGGTACATGGAAGGCTGCCACAGGGCAGTCATTGCTTTCGTCCACCATTTTTTCCTCCCTCCATTACTACCTTTCCTATTATCCTTTACAACTTTTGAGCCTGCGAAAGATAATGATTTAAAAATTATTTTACTGTGTTATATAAGCAGGATCGTGTTTATCACGGAGTCATGTTGGATGTAAAAGGGAATTGGAAGTGAGCAGAATTTCATAACTTTTTTGCCTAAAACCTTTTGAATCTGTCTAAAAGACAGATTACGACGGGTTCCAAAACAAAAGTGATTCAGGTCTGGGATGCTTATGTTATATCATAAGAGAATTTAATGAATACCTCTTTTATCTCATGCCTTTCAATTCTACACTAAAATGGTGCTCAGTCGTGGCGGGAAAATATTGTTGCATACAGACCGTGAAATACACAGTCTAAATAAAACCAGATATCAATTTGTTTTTGCAGTCTTCTGAATGGTTCTGTAACCCATGCGTGGAATAACTGAACGTAAAAGCTCATACTTTTGTAGCCAGGAAAATGTGGACGATTGCGGATCATAAAATAATTGAGCCACTACACGTCTCTCACTGGTTGATATATAGGTGTGTCTAGATGAGAATATGTCAACACGGTTGTGACGTTTTAGATAGTCCCGTATTTTGAGAATTATTTTATAAAAGAAATAGAACACTTTTTCCATAACTGTCTCGAATTCTCCCAACCCTCCTCGTGTTTAGATGAGCCGGCTATGTAAACACGGAAACAGTGCTCTATTGCTTAATTTTAGTCAAGGAACAGTTGGTTGTATTTTGATCATGCCCAGTGATGCTTTGACATGCACTGCAGCCAATTAAAAGGTCCTAAATTTAAAATACAATAAATAGTTCTTCAGTTGATATCGTTTACTGGCCGAGGACGTCTGTTTTTCTAACTTTCACAGATCACTGAAGTTAGCAGTTTTAACATTTAGACAAGCGCCACCTCGAAAGCCCGAGTCTGGTCAAGCTACCTGTGCAAGTCATATTTGCTATCGTAAAACTCATTCAGGTTTGATATCAGATGAATTTCCTCCTGTATTTGTCCGCGGAAAGAGCGCTAAAATGCCGAAGTAAGCACTATGGCAAACGTAAAACACAGGAGCCTTAGGTGGGATAAGACAAGCATTTAAACACTTCAGTAAAATAGATTCACGAGTCCTACAAATACATATAAACAATTTATAACAGTGACTTCTCAAATTAATTATCATTCTGGTTTTTCGCATGCAATCATTTTACGGGTCCATGATAACTAAAATCTTTTCTCACCAGCCTCAGTGGAAACGTTTGCTAAATAAAGAAATAAAGAAATTACAAGTGAACAGGAATAACAGCAATTCAATAATTGTGTGGTTTCGTTGATACCAAGCCAACACACTGAACACAGGGGCGTCAGTTTTAATACAAGGGCAAACACCAAACTGCACCAGCCTCGCCGGCGCGTCGACGGAATTGCGAACAAAATGCTTCATAGTTACCTGCTCCCTGCATCTGCGCATGAAACAAGAAAATATTTTATTATTTTTTGTTTTGGAGTGGTAAAATGAAAATGACGTTTTCACCACAATACCGGTTTCTTTATAAACACTTTACAAAGTACATGGATCGATGCACTAAGCAGTTTGCTGATCAGAGGACTCCACGTGGGAAATTTGTTCTCACAGCAGAAGGAAGTGAGTGAAATTAGGGATTCCAATTGACTTAACAACTCACCGGCATCCAACTGGAAGAAAAAGAAGAAATTTATTACAGGTTTTAGAGGTTTTTGGGATACAGGGGAGTTTTTGGGTAAAATATCAATGGAATACAGGATATTTTTTGTTGGGGGGGGAGGGGGAAATTAAAGAGATATGCTGATATGGGCTATTTAAATCAAATGATATCCCGTTTAAATCAACGGGATATAGAGTAAGAAAATCGTTAATTTTTGCAATCGGAATCAAGAGCATATATGAAAACGGGATATTTAGGTTAAATATTAACGGGATACAGGATCTTAGACGACTTTTACTTTGGGCGTTAAGTGACAGGTGTGAGTCAACTTCTCGTTGGAAGACCATTTTGATATATAGGTTGATAATCGCGGTGTTTATTTTTAAATCCTGGAGTTATCAACTTTTTTTTCACTTTGCTTCAGTGAGCTCCAGTTGGGCGATGAGAAACACAGCTGGCGAGAACTGAAGACATGGAATGAGCAGAGATCGAGAAGACATTGTATAACAAAGATTTTTTTTATTAGAATAACGAATTAGGAATAACCATGGACGTTGATGATTGACCACCAAGACTCATCAAGACTCGCAACGAAAAATCGGAGTTATCTCTAGCTACATGTAGGAGTCTAATGGAGTTTGTAGATTCCTTTGCAAGAGCAACAAACAGAAGCCATTCCGTAACTCTTAGACTATTTGCCTTGCAGAATATCAGGACTTGAAACGATAAATCCTCTTTAATCAATTCTAGTCCATTAACAATTTGTTACTGACTTTGTGTTTTCGCCTGTGTGAACGTCCTGACGCGAACTGAAGTCTTCACTTTAAAGCACGCGAGTTTTGAGTAGCGTTTATAATGGCTTCAGGTAGCCGGACCATTTGAATGCCTGAAATTTGACATTTTCTCTTGTTTTTAGCCGGGCCTCGTAAACGTGACAAAGTGTTTACACAACAGGTACTCTATTGCCTTTGTTAACTGTTCGAGGGCTAGTTCTGGTACCTTCATGCAAATTAACAAGAAATTTGTGTTGAAATAAGCCATGCATATGGGAAACCGAGCAGTTGATAAGATATAAAATCTCGGGTATAATGGAACGCATCAATACAATGTTCTTTTTAAATCACCTCCAAATTTTTAAAGTCACATTACAATATGTATTTGTTATGGTCTTCAGTGAGCGTGCGACTTCTAAATAAAAACTGAAAAATGACCAAGTCACTTGTCACTTGCGGAGATTTTGGTGGCAGAGAAAGCGCTTCAGAAGAAGCAAAAGTTAAAATCACTGTAAATCGATGCTAGCTTATTTCCGTCGGCCATTTAATTGCCAAATCAGGCACCGCGGAGAGGGTGGGGCTGGGGGGGGCTTTAGTCTTACACAAAAAAGTTCATCGCGTTATTTTATGTCAAACGTGCGCACCTCAGAGGAAACATTTCTTTTTCCTGATTACTCCATTTCGATCCAATATAGTTTTTTGGCGGTTTTCTTGGTGTCTGAGTAGACAGTTTGCAGAGTTTCTCGTTAGGAGCAGACGTTCAAAGAGTCAGACAAATTTCCGGGTGACTTTCTTCCTTTCTGTCTGTTGAGTTTCGCTTAGAAGTTAGCCAATACATCTATTTCATGATATTTTGTTAAAATATGAGGTTGTAATACGTTTTTTTCTTTGTTTTTCATTGGAAACAATTAAAAATTAACTTAATGCTAGCGTTTTTTGGATGCATTTCTAGCCATTTCAGAAGAATAATATTTCAAATTTTCCCGGGGGAGCACGCCCCCGGACCCCCCTAGTTGGCTCACGCTTGCGCGTTCGCGTTAGCCCCCCCACTTGAAAATCCGCTCCGCGGGCCCTGCAAATAGATCTTTGTATCAATTGCTTGAGTAAAAACTAGCCTTGAAGCAAAATCAAGTTCATTGCTGCTTCTAAAAGTCGGATGAAATGTAATTTTTATATTTATAAGCCTATTTACAAGCTTATGAAAAAAAGCCTCATTTTTCCTTTCTCAGATTTACTGTAAGCGAGGCTCACGCGCGTTTCTCTGTTGAGAGGAACTACACTGCTGGTGTCACATTCAGTAAGTCTGCTGTTTGTTCAGAGGTTTTAGATTTTTCTGCAGCGTGTTATGAATAACAATAAGTTCGTATTTTTTATTCCACGTGGCAGCGACGGCTAAATGTGTTTATAGTAACACTCACTTTTCAATTTACTTTCAGTGAAGGAATTGCATTGTGCACGGCTAAGAGATTTTGACATAACGAGAACATAACGTATTGCCTTTACCACTTTTTTTCTAGCGCGCAGTAACCAGATGTTTGTATTGCTCGGTCAGGTAGTTTCAATATTCTTGTTTGGTGTGGTGTATTGAATCCGCACAATCCATAACAAATAAACCACAGGTCTGATACGAAATGGTTAAACAACCGTGAAGGCTGATATGAGAACTTATAAACCTGTTATGATACAGAGTGAACATTCAGTTCGGTGGTTATAAACCAGTCACTGACTCATGATTTTTAAGATCAAAACAAAGAACATCTGGGTAGTTGTTTTTCTCTCTAAATCGTGTTTATTTGTATGAAAGTGAAACGCCCTCAAAAGCCATCCTTTGTTACATACTTAATTACCCAACATATAATTTTTCTTCGTTTCATGGTCGTTAGACAAAGTTAATCTATCGTTATTTATCTTGATAGTTCAGGGATTTTTGATCATTGACTTTTGTATTTTTCGTTAGAGCGTTAGCTTCAACGACTAATATGAAATGTAAGATGTGAAATATAAAAATATTAAAAATTTTGAATTGATTTTGTTTGCTTTAGTTACCTCCTATATTATAATGGCGCTGTTCGTTTCGCTGACCTCAAGATTTCGCCGCTCGGCGGGTCTGCTCACAGGCCATGTTACACTTTGTATGTTTCGGTGAAAACGTGTGCTTGTGTAAAACATTCCGTGATGTTGTTGATAACAGTTCGGGGTTTCATTTTCATTGTTTTTTGCAACAAAACAGACTGGTGTTGAAGTTTCATTAGAGAGCTCAAATATTAGATAAATTTAACTCGGGGGTACACATGAAAGCCGTATTTTGGCTGGGTATTATGTTTTTTATGCAAATATCTTGTTTACGTTTCAAGCAATCAAGAATCTCTCTGCTCATCTCACATATCTATGTTTTGGGTTGTTTTGGAAATTTTTTGGTGATTTTTAGGTATATTTGGAGAGAAATAGTTTTTCTCAAAGGATTAGTAAAATTGATGGAAATAGGAAGTTTTGAAGATTTGTTGTTGTTTTAAAATAGAGTTTGAAATTAAAAAATTGGTAGACACACTCCAGTTATCTTGACAGACGTGTTAAACTTGTGATTTTCTTCACACCTATTAGCTTGACGGTAGCTACAGCTTGAATGACCTTAAAAACTTCCTCTTAAAAATTTTTGATTAAGTAGGAGTATCTAAGGCCAGTGAAATGGAGTGACGTTACCTTTAGCTATCTATTCTCTCATTCACTCTCAAAATTAACCATGTTCCTTGCATCCGGAGGGGCTTATATCCGGAGGGGCTTATATCCGGGGGGTCTTATATCCGGGGGGCTTATATCCGAAGGGGCTTATATCGGGGGGCTTATATCCGGGGGGCTTACATCCGTGGGGCTTATATCCGGAGGGGCTTATATTCGGGGGGCATATATCTGGGGGGGTTATATCCGAGGGGGGCTTTTATCCGGCGGGGGGCTTCTTTCCGGGGGCTTATATCCGGGGGGCTTATATCCGAGGGGGGCTTTTAACTTATATTTTTTGGTTTCCTGGTAGATGGGCCTGTAATCTGGGGAGCTTGGAGTTAAACAGTACTTCTGTGGTCATACACGTTGGGACTGCTTTCGTTGATTCGCCTGATCAGAACAGTAAATGCTTCCATATATTTTTGTTTGTTTGTCATTTATTCGTCTTAATTCCAAGGCTGATTGATGTTTTGATTCACACTTGTGCACTAGAGGTTGTTGCTACATTTCAGCTACATTTCATCGTTACCCGACATCATATAAATAAGTGAAATTTTGATTTTCTTCGCTCGCTTCACCCGTCTGGATGAAAAATCTGTTTTGATCGCCTTGATTACTTCAGGGGAGGGGGTGAGGGTTTACGCCGGTGGCACTCCCTTATATGGACTATGTATGGTTTTCAGCAACCTCGTCCCCAGGGCTTTTCCCTACCTTCAAGGGAAAAGCCCTGGGGACGAGGTTGGGTTTTTTTTTATGGTCATTAATAGGGTATCGATTTTGGCCATTTTGGTCATACAAAGCGTATTGTTTTTGCAGTCTAGTCTTGAATCGGGTATATTTTTTAGATGAAGCTAATTTTTCGTCATTATCATTATCAAAAACCTTTCATAAACTATGTTTAGGGAAACTGTACCAGGCGCAACGGGCATAAATAAGGTTTCAATAGCAGATTTTGGTCATAAATAGGGTAATGGTTTTGGGAAGCGGGCCGTTCAGCCTCACCCAATATTTCTGGGAGTACCCCCTCGGAGGTTAACTGTTATGAATTGAATACATCCAAGGAGTAATGGTCATTTCAGGATTATAGTAACAAACTTGTCACAGACGAAAAAAATCGCTACCAAATTGAGGGAAACCTAAAAATAACCCTAGTAACAGTAAAGGAACATTTCAACAACACAACAATCACCAAAGTAGGTAAGGATAAACAAAACTTGAAGATGATAAATACGGATGGTTGTTTGGGTTTTGGAAAAACTGTTACACTAGGTTAAGTACCTTCGCGCAAGCGTCAAGCCTGCTATTCAGTCGAATGGAGGCACAACTATCTTAATAATCTTCTTCTTTTTTGGATTGTCTATACACTTCACACAAACTTTGCAACCACTTCGAGCTGAAACCTGTTTGATACCACTTTCCCCTTCTCGTTGCAAATCGTCTTCTTTCCCGAGTTCAGGGTTTCTCAAAAGTGATTTTTGAGTAGATCTAGTAGTTGTTTTGTACAGCTTTAATCCTTCTACAGAAAGGGTTCTCCACGTGTTTTCCGCTGAAACTAATGCAGCATTTGTTTGTAAAGCACTGGCATTGTCCTCAGATGTCCTATGATCCATCTTTTGTGCTTCACTTCTTCCAGTCCTGTAGTTCTTGGAAGTTTCCCTACTGGAAAAGTACTTTTCAAATCCCTCCTTGTACTCATTTTCTTGGTGGAAATGTCGGCAAAGCGAGCAATACCGCCTTTGGTATCTGTGTTTATGGCGGTTTTTTGTTAAGTTGTCTCTGTCACAAAAGACGTAAACTAAATGCTGGGCCTCTTCATTTAGTAACAGAGGAGGCGAGATCGAAGGAGCGCCATGTGAGGTATTGCCATGGAAACCAAGCTTACAATATGGAATATTCTTCTCAGCCATCCTTCGTGGAAGTTAACTATTGAAAACGTACCAAATTTCAGTGATCTTACATTACGAGTAGCAACTCGACAATTACGTAACAAGAGGAAAAATTGAATGGAAACCTGTTTTTAGAATAGAAATGCTTCAAGTAATTATTCTGTCATATCTATATTTATAAAAGATGCAAAGTGCAAATTGTTCCCGCAGTTTATCACTCTAAACCATGAGTTTGCCGAACAAATAATCTGTTAGTCTACTGTTTGCTTATCAGCAATAAATTGCAGATGAATCGTTTTACGTAACGCCGTTAAACAGTTTACGAAATTAAAAGTGCGACAAGTCTATCGACGGCAGTGCAAACACAGGTAAATAACTCACAATATTACCTTCTGTGACTGACGTCAGAGCAAAATGTGCTTGTAATACACAAGCTGCAAACATCCACAAAATTAAACGTCAAAGCCAAACTTTAATATCCACAATAACAATCTTTCTCTCCGCCAAACTTTTAAAGTTAGATCATTATGAAAGTGGCGATTCGCAGGCAGGTGTAATTCTCAATATAAAATATTTATCACTGGAGAGGGACAGCTTTGTAAATTGATGAATTTTAAAACATCTCATGCTGTTACGATAGCAAAATCGATTCCTGAATTGAAGCTTGGATTGGCCAAGCCCCCATGAAATACCGCTTTGTGTCTAAAAGGGGCCGGCTAAGCGAAACTCATAATTCATTTTACGAAAAAAAGGTAGAAAGAAAAAAAAACATCAATCTAGGACATTCGAGGTCGGTTTTATTAACTATTGTGACAAAAAACGGAATTGCCAAACAAATTGCCTTATTCGTATGATAACTTTGAATTGTGATTCACTCTTTTAATAGTTTTAACCTCTTACATGCGAATACCCGTTGATAACTTTAGAAACAAATTTGACATTTCATCTTTACTGGTATTCAGGCACGAGCGAACGTGATAAATAGCATGAGTAAACGAATACAGTAATCCGAAATCCAATTAAAATGTTGTGCAAAACCTCTTCTCCTTTGATCGGATATATAGATTCAGTTGTGCAGGAAAAATTTCCAGAATAATACGCTGTTTGGCCACTAATTGTAGCAGCGAGTGTTAAGGCCCGTTTACAGAGGCGATTTTTGTCTCGGCAACTCGATGCAATTTTCGTGGCGCGAAAGTTGCAACTTCAAAATCGCACGTGTAAACCAGGTGCGATTTTCAGTGCGATTTGTCGCCGCGATAAAATCGCCTCTGTAAACGGGCCTTTATGCAGTATGATCAGCAATTTTCAGGCGCTTATCGTCAGGTCAAGTTTACGCGACGAAATCCTCCATACCCAAAAAAATATTGCGGCTGTACATTTTACGTACCACATTACTATGCGAGCCTTGCACAACCCATAAACCTACAAGGAAAGCCATATTTTAGCAACATTTGTCCTTGTATGAACGACATTACATATACTAGATTTGAGGGTGTTAGCACTACTCTGCAAGTTTTTATGAGCGTTACTTTGTTAATTTTCCATGCGCTAAGAATTATGAGTAAATGTACCAATCGTCATCTTTTTTCCTACAACGGATTTTGATTGGTCTATTGTACGACTGTGCGACTGACGTGCTGCTTTCGCGTTGAGCTGTCACTCTTGTACTATAACGATTGCAAATGACGAGAACAGCGCCAAGGAAGCCAGCTGTGGAAAACAAAAATGTTAAGACGCCTCCTTCTCAAGATCAAAGACTTCCGGTGCATTTAAGAGACCAGTTACGGATTTTTAAAAGAAATGTTACAGTCTTTCTTCAATTTCTCTTATGCAAATTAAAGGTATCATCTTTATTATGTTATGCGTTAAGGATTATATTTGATGATTTCCTCTCTATACATAACTTATCTGATGTCTTAACGTTTAAGAAACTTATGAACAGCTGTCAGCCAATTATCTGCACTTTTGATCTGATGATTATGTGATAAATATTTACATTACAATGAAAGAATAATTTTGGAATGCGCTGAGAGGAGCAAGCTGTACGTGAAGTTTTTGCATATGATTTGAACTTCCGGTCTGGCTTGTTTTTCAAACTGCATCTTTTTTACTTTTTCTTAGGAAAAATCTCGACACATTTTGTTACTAATAATATACATGAAAAAATTACTCGATTCTAATTGGCTGAGAGCAGTGCAGTTCAAGTGTAACACCAGTGCAAAAAGTGTAACACCAGTGCAAATTACACATCGTAATTCTGGATAATGATTGGCAGAAAGACAATGAGAAATTTTGTAGGCCAATGATATCATGTAAAGCTGAAAAACGGACTTCGTGCAAATTAATTCCAAAATTGAACTCGAAACCGTATGATTACCTATACATAATGTACATAGTATGTAAGAAGAGGATAGTGTTGAATGGAAATATTAGTTTCGAAATCAAGTTAATTGATTTGTGTTAGGTCTAGATACAAGCAGAAATTGATACAACTTAACGCAGAACTTAGTATTGATACAATTTGTTTTATTTAAAAAAATGTGAAGTCCGGTATGTTTTTAGAAGAGGTTGGAAAGTTTGATCAGATGTCACATACAGAAACATGTACAGTGTTTTAGCTGTGTTTTCCTGATGAAACACAAAGTAGCTTTTCCAAGGGGTTCTCTGTAATGCTCCAAGCTTAAATCGAAAACACACTAATCACTTTTCAAAGCAAATTTTTAACGTTGAATATTCGCACCCCTTTTGTAGCCGCTGATCTTTAATCTTTAATCTTTAATCACTCTTTGCCCACGGTAAATAATTCTTTAGGATTAAAAAATCCATTACAACAAATTCATTCATAAGCGGTAAACAACGCTCTGAATGAGCGGAATTGACACTTCTTAGTTTGTTGTATGTTTTCTATAAATGTCGTGTTTGTTAACTCATACTTTTAAACTCTCAGTACAAATGCCGTTCTTTGTGATGATTGTATAGAGTCGTCTTCATTTTGTTGCCGACGAAAAAGTGTAGAAATAAGCAAAAAAGGCGCAATGCATTTAGCACGAATAATCTGTTTTATGGTATAGCGTACATGTATGGCGAAATAGGAACGAAGTGAACTTCGGAAATACAAATGGTGAAATGAAGATGTGACCATCGCAGTTTTAATCACAATTTAAACAATTGTAAATGAATCCTGAAAAATGGTTTTTAGGGCTTCAATGGCCACAGGTTCAAATCCCGTTGAGGCCCTGAAATTCCTTTTTCAGGAGTAATTAGCAATTGCTTGAATTGCGGATTAGAACTGTGATGGTTATATCTTCATTCATTGGTATTGTGTATTGATAGCGCGCTGGACAATTCGTATTTGCTGCGGGATCACACCACTGCATCACAGTTAGTACTATGGTTACATGTTGCAAGTTTTTGAATTTCCAAAATTACGGCAACAACAGCAAAAACTTGTGACCGCTTGCCTGTATACTCTTTCCACAAAATGTGGTGTTGAAGTTTCCTCCTGCAACAGAGGATAACAGGGTGAAATATCACATGCATTTCAATGTGGCAAAGAAAAATTAATATCACCTCTTAGTGAAAGCACTTTTACATTAACACATTGCGGTGATATGGAGGTTTGCAAAGGCTTTACAACAAATTTGCATCAGAAGGTGCTAAGGAGATTTTAACAACGCCTGCCGACATGTTGTTATTCAGTTTCGTTAAGTGCGAATTGGTTTTCTTGGCACTTTGCCGACTTGCGGTGTGTTCGTCAACTGACTAACGTGCCAATATTGAAGCCAAAAATTTCAAAATACAACTTCTGCTTTCATTTATTTTGGCAAAGGGTGAGAATTTCACCGTCTTGTTCGCGTAATTTTCGATACCAGTATATTTCGATGGTTCCATCAAAACAAAAACATGATGTCAAACCATGGAAATTGTCATGTCTTATCAAATTTATTTCACATTTTTAAGACGGCCAAGTTCCTAATACGCGAAATCGATTTGCAATCCCATGATAGGAAACTTGCAGATTTTTTTAATTGATAGAAACTGCATCCCACCCACCTTTTCACGTAAAAACTTGGAAGAACAACTTGGCAATTAAAAACAAAGAAAGAAAGAGATCGTATCGTTAACTCTGCGGTATTGTTTGGGTATCCACTTCTAAAGCCAATCTTAGTCGTCTTGTAGCTTTATCAACAAACGTAATTTTGATACTTCCTCAGAAACTTCTTTTTGAGATTTTCGAGAGCTACACTGTAGTTACCTTAACCCCTATATCAATTTAAAATGTACCGTAGCTGGCTATCGAACTATACCAAAACTTTTGAAATAAAATTTTCGAATTTTACATGACTTCTTAATGTGTGCGTTCGAATCACCTTTTGAAAGCTATATCTAACAATTATTCCATGAGCCCGAGTTGGATATTTATATTGGATTGGATATATTGGATTGGATATTTTGGTTATAATCACTTCATATCCAACAAGGGCGAATGGAATAATTGTTTTAGTAAATTCTCAAACCGGGTTTTGCCGTCGATTTTTATTTCGGCCATTATAGAGGGCTGAAGTTGAAAACTTCGTGCGGAAAATTTTTAAACTTGGCGCACTATTTTCCATATGACGTAAAACTCCGTCTATTGGCTCATAGTCGGAGTTTTTTCAGCCAATCAAAAAGCTAGAAATGCAATAGTCGGAGCTGAGAATTTACTAAAGTTTGATAGCCAGCTCTGCAAGCTTTAATTTGATATTTGGTTTAGGTATCTACAGTTTACACCGGACTTAGAATTTCTTCAAATACTCCCTGCTATTTAAAAGCCAAAACCGACTCTTGTTTTTAAACTTACCTTATTGCACAAGAAACACTTGGCGCGATTAAGATGATTAGGCTTTGTTTAGTCCAAATTTCTCCCTCGAGTTTTACTACTGATATGATTGATCGGCAATGGAACCTCTACACTATCTCTCCATATATCTGTGCCTACAATTAAATCTGCATGAAAGCCTTTTAACTCTTATCTTTGTTTAAGGTGGCTCGTACCAGTTTTCTTGCGCGGGGAGTAGATTACCAGCATCGTGCGTCACGCGTGAGAAACACAAACGATAGAGGCGAGAGATTTAAATCTCGAAAGACCAGGTCTTTCGAGATTTAAATCTCGAAAAACCAAAACAAATATGGCGGCGCGCTGCTTTTTTTGCCCAAGGTCACTTCTGTACTGCTGGAGACGAAATTCGCATATAACTGTGTATTTAAGAAAAATTGTTTCGGAAATCCAATGTTTCCCAAATTATAAAGGAAACTCAATCGATCGTGCAGCCACCGAGAACGTATTAAGGACTTGTAAACTATCTACCCAGAATTTGTGTAAAAATCCTACAGAGTAAGCCTAGGAGGTTGTCTTTAACGACAACTACAACTGTAAATCATGTTTTAGCATCAAACGACAGCAAACAAAACGAACCGCCTGTTCGGAGCCCGCTCGCTCGCGCGGGCACACGAAGCAGTCAGCGGTAGTCAAAACAGCTCATGAGCAACTGTAGTCCAGTTCTGGCCCCCTCTCTCTGTTGTCACGCTCCGCTCTCGGAGAGAGAGGGTCCAGGGACATTTGTCTGCGCATGCTCGCGCTAAACCAATCAGAGCGGATCAGAGCGCAGGATGTTGATTTCACCCGACTGAAAATATATTCATGGCCAGTAACTTGGCGCATTGGAATGCAATTTCTGAGGCATGTCTACGCTTTCATTAGTTTAATTTCTTCAAGAGAGGAAAGAAATAGGAGTTTGAAACGAATTAAGACAAGTTTCGAGCAGAGAAGGAGAAGGTGAGAAAGCTTATTAAATATACGCGATGCAAATGAAGTGTTAACACACGCGCAACTTCCCTCAAGAAGTAGTTTTCCCTAGGAGTTTTCGACAATATTTTGGCGCATTTCAATTTTCTTTGCCTTACTTTTGGTTCTGGAAATAAAACTGTGTGGATGTGTATTTTGCGAGTTTCGAGAGGAGGGCGAATAAACAATAGATAGCTCATTAAATGTGCCCGTTCGTATCCAACGCCGATTGAATCACAAGCTCTGCAGAAGCCTACACTCGATAGCCCTTAACCTGATCCTTCATTACTGATAGCAAAGGCACAACAACTACAACTGTAGAACATTCTAAAAGTTCCGTATATATTCTTCTTTCACTAACCTATAAGTAAATGGAACAGTACCAGTCGGTAAATTCTAAAACATTCAGATTTTTAGTTGCA
>OZ026598.1:34623671-34638671 GCA_964020085.1 Micromussa lordhowensis | reverse complement strand
TCCATCTAAATTTTTTTCAGTCTTTCCCATCCATGTTCCTTTCTGGTTTATTATTATTTCTTATTATTGTTGTTTTTTCCACTTGAGTTAACCATTATTTTAAGGTTTAATTCGCTTACATTTCTCGTAATACTCAAAATAAAAAAAAAGTTCAGAATCCTTCCTCTCTCATTGATTCCTTTTCTTTAGAATGTCGCTGTAATTTCGTTGTGTAGCCATTTTGTAGCATACAAATCATACAGTGTTGACAGTAAATTTCTTTGCCTTTGGTTCACCGTTTTGCCTTTTCTATAATCTAAACCCAGGTTTAGTATTTTTGGAAAGGGAGGAAGAATTGAAGTTTTTCGCTGCCAAAACGTTAAATAGTCAATGTAGGGTCAAATAAGTATGAGATTTTCTTCGACTGTTAACACTCAAAATCAGACATGGGTGTAGCGACATCACAACCCCACAACAAAACGAATCACGTCGTGTTGCTAAGCAACCAGTTAGCCAATAAACTATGACTCAGTCGGCTCTCTTCTTTTCCTTGACCAAACTAGCGAATGTTCTCAATCAGATGGCCAGAGAAACTCTATGTTTACATCGCCTCTTGTCTCCCAAGACAAGTCAATATTGTTTGTTTGGTACTCAGGAAAATACTAACCCAGGTATTTCTCATTTCCGTGTTGAAGCCAGCGTATATAAACACATTCACACAAGCATTAGCGTACGCCATAAATACAGTTATTTTGACTAAAGTCAGAGGAGTGCAGGTAGGGCAACCCAACAAACTGATAATGTCAATCACTGTGATTGGCGTTGTCAAGAACACAAAAATACCGACTACGACTAGAACAATCTTGGTCGCCCTTCGTTCTTTGCTCCCGCCCGGCCTCGGCAGTCGTGGGGCTTGGTCGTCAATCGGATCGCCTTCGGTGGTGGTTCGGGCGGAGACCACCGTAACCGATTGGTCTTCCTTGTAAATCGTAGATGGTCTGTCCACCGTCGTCGATCCATGACTTGAGTTGACTTTTATACGACGAATCTGATTCCGCGCTGTTTTGAGGATGAAGTAGTTGGTGAAGGCAAGGATTATGATAACGGCTAAATTGACGATGGAAAATAACATAAAAAGGTACTCTCTGCTCAGTGTAGTGGAATACAAGCATATGTCCGCCACATCAGCGCTGTCTGCGGCCCCCCATCCCATTAAGGGCAGAAATGCCATGATGGAAATCAACACCCAAGACATGGCAACGACGAAAGTTGCTCTGCGCGGTTCAGCCAAGATTGGGTAGATAAAAGGTCTTCGTAACGCAATGTATCTGTCAAGACTTATTAGCGCTAAGTTAAAGTTGGAGGCGCCAAACAGAAACACTGTCAGCGGTATAACTACAAGGCAAGGAATCAATGGACTGTTGTCTGTTTGATTCAATTGATCGGCGAGACGAAGCGGCATAGCGATTGCCCCTTGAAGCATATCAGCAACAGCCAGGTTAAGAAACAAAAAGTTACAAACTGTACGAAGCTTTCTGTTCCACAAGATGGCGAGGATGACCAAGAAATTTCCAAGAACAGCAACAACGGAAACAGTGATCATGAAGATTGAAGTTAAAATGGTCTCGGTTGAGTAGGCTGCCATTTTCAGCTGTTGAAGCTTCCTGTTCGTTGATGACAATTTTCAACACGCTTTTATATCTGATGAAGACATCTTCGTAGCTAAGACTTTAGTTTCTTCAACTTCACTTGACCAGCAATTCAGCAATGTTGCCTGTAATACCCTGTAAAGGTAAAATGTAAAATGAGCGGAAAATTGACTATTTTGCAAAATACAGGTTTTATTACGTGACAGGAAGACCTACTTTGAAAAAATTATGAAAATGTTTCCGGACAATTTACATCCAACATCAAGAACTTTGTCCATGCAAAATAAATAAAGAATTTATCGACTAATTGGTTTTTAATACCGAGTTTCTGACGCCTAAAGAAAAATCGAAATTATATATTGAAAGTTTCTTAGCTTGCTGTTATATCAATAATAATTACACGCAAATTCTGGAGTTAAAAGGGTAAAACGAAAATCACCTATTATTGATATTTGCTGGTTTTTTTTAATTACCGTAGCCGGACGTTTAGGGGTAATTAAGACATTATTTTCCCTTTAAAATCATATGCTTTGAATCCGGTCCATGTTCAGTTCACGATTACCGGCAAACATTTTAGGCTCCTGCTGTTCAGTAAATTGCACACTTGAATTTTTTTTCCTGTGTTTGCATTTTCTGTGGAAAACAATTTCACTTTTAAATCAAAATAGTTTATGGTTGTCTTTGTTTTCAGTTTACCTGGGCAAAAAGCTATCTACATTTTAGTGGTATGAAGTGAATGAACGGAAATTTTGGAACAAGAATTGTGCAACATGTAGAAAAACTGACATGAGCGTCTCCCCTCGCTTGCCAAATTAGCGGCTAATAAAGACACTTTCTATCGAGGGAACAATTATTAGAGCTTAACTTCTTCATAAGGCTTAACCATTAATCACAAATATGTATAACGGCATCATTTAACAGTTCATATATCTTTTTGTCATGACGTATGCAAACTGCTTTATATAGTTTTTTCTATATAATTCCTCTTTCTGATAAGCGCCCCTCGGTGTTCCATTGTTTGAAGCCGGCCGGATTGCCGTAATCCACAGCGGACCAAATAAATCAAGGTTTTATTTTCCTCTGGTTAAGAGTAGTATTCTTAATGTGGAGTTTGAGGTTGCCGGTTAAAAACTGAAGGAAGAGAAATTAATTAATATGGAGAAAAAGCCGGTAAACTTTATAATTCAAATATGGTGTATAAATATACACCCCCAAGACGACCACAAGCCGAGCTTTAAATATTCTTATCTCAGGGATTACACACACTAAGGATATTACATGATAACCTGAAGAGATAAGAATTTAATCATTCAATTATCCTTTAGTTGTTGGCTCCGCTAATAGGCATACGATCCCTTGTTGGATACATGGTAGTAGCAGTCCGATTTCCGATTGTCCCGCAGATTCCGAAAATTTCCCTAACAATCGCCTTAATTTTAATTATTACCTAGGCTGCTGGAAATCAAGTTAGCTAAAATGGGTACTTTCTCGCCCAAGGTCTTGACCTCCGTTAGAGAACGGTGAATGAAGCAAGCGCGGCAGGGTCATAGCAAGAAAACAATCATGGACTGAGGAAATGTCCATGGTTAAATTCTCTTCCTAGCTATTTAGCAGTGTTTTATACCTTCTCCCTCCAAAAAACAACAACAACACAAACGAAAAAAAAATTCTGAGGCAATTGCCTCGGTTTGCTCTATACGGCCCTGTCTGGTGTAACAATAGAATAACTTTTACCAATCAATTTACCTGCCTTCGATCAGAGAGCGCAACAAAATGTTCAAATGTTGTAGTTTGTCAATGGTCAATAAAGCGCCGGGGTGTCTTAAATTACTTCTTCGGTCGTACACAGTATCAAGCTGAACAACACTTGGAGACATTAATTAATAATTAACTTTCAATTTAGTAATTGAAAGATTCCGCCAACAGGGGAGTAATTGCTGATGAAATAACATCATGGGTATATGAAAGATCATATATTTAAACTGCAGAGAAAGATATGAAGACATGATTGATCATCGCAGTTATACACACAACTTAAGCAGTTGTGAAATTATAACTGCGGTGATCAATCATGTCTTAAGAAATAACATCTTTTTTTTGTTTTTCTTATTTTTTATGCTGGTAATGGGAAAACTAACCGTTGAAAAACACCAGATTGTCGAGAAACAAAACAAGTTCGAAATGGTAACTCTAATTTTTATTATGATGAATTGTTTTAAATTTATTGCGGGGAAATTTGGGGAAATTTGGCTGTTCATAAACTGAACATCTCTTAGTTGTCGATGTTTATTCTCTTCGCCTCCGCACCTTTCAGTTTCAAGCGTATTTTAATTGGATGTAAGCTTCTAGTAAAATACAATCTAATCGACAGTGAATTTTCAAACATACAATTGCAAGTAAAATATTGCTTGTTCATGAAGATATAAGAAGACTTTTAACTTAATTTCCAAAAATACTCGCTAAAATGAGATTAAAATTGGTTTTACGTTGTTCAAACAAAAGGAAAGAATTCCTTTCTTCTAAACAACCAAGCACTGGAGTATAAACCTACGTGACAACAGAAGCGCAATATTTATCGTTTCTTAGGAACATTCGTCGCTCATACATATATTTGTTAGGCTATCATCTGAAGGCTTGACAAAATAAATCAAGTGTTTTTGTTATAAAGTGGAAAATTTTGAATTAAATTCTTTGCTGACACAATACAGAATGAAAATGAATGAGCAAAACATTGCTTTATTTCCTGAGTTGATAGAATATAATAAAGGAAGTCTTTTTCAACGAAAGCAGTTCAATTATTGAATTTATAGTTACCCCCCGCTGTTTTTTTTTTACTTTTACATGATGCAGAATATGCGTCCATGAAAACATAAAATATAAAATCTCTCCCCTATACTTAAACGCAATCCGAATGAATAAGTTAATTAAGAGGGCTAGATCTCGGAATTTCTCCACGTATCTTGGCAAATATGAGATTGTGTAATACTATAATTGTTTCGATCGAGAAAACCTGAAATTTAAAATAACCGTAGTGATTCTAGGAAAAAATTTTTTTTTAAATTTTATGGCTTCGAAATACGCTCAGATAAAACTCTGAGGGGAACCTGTGAACGAAGGGTCCTAGAGAAAACAAAATTCGTAAAAGGATTGATATCTTCCTATCGTAAAAGGATTGAAATCTTCCTAACCTTCTGACCTTAGAGTATTTCTTTCTGTCGTCATCTGTAATTTACAGGATCAAGAACTTCGACATCAGTACACACCCAAGAACAACACATACTCTGGCCGAAATTAAATCAGAACAATTGGTCACCGGCGTTTTTAGCAACATTTAGTCTTGTCGTCTCGTAATATATCTAAAAAATAACTTGGTAAAACTTTTCTTTCTTAATTGCTAAGGGAAGAAAGGTACGCCGACGCAATCACGCGTTTAGCTGAAGTTTACTGAATTTCGACGCCTATCGCACAGTATGCAAAAAGTTCTGGCATAATCTGGCACTGACCAGCTCAGCGTTTCAAGGTACATAATTAACTCATGTGTTTTAGAGATATTTGCTGGGAGACAAAGTGTCCTCATAACTTAAAACAAGAAACATACAAGTAAATGTAAACAGCCACCAAAAAAAGATCAAGAATGGCGGCAACTTCTGACCTTTTGACGGTCGACAAACAAAATGCTACCTCGCCTGTCACGGTTGCAATTTGGTTTCACTTTGAATTTGCTCCAAAAAGCTATGCGATATTAAATTGAAAGTAGCTTTGAAATTTACATAGTTTTTACTTACAACACTCGATGAAAAGAGATACTTACTACAGAAGCCTTAAGTTTGTGGAGCCCACGTTTTGTCCTCGATAACCTTTAGAGAATAAATCAAGCTGCTGTTAGAAATCTTTTACCTTTATTACAATTTCCACCTATCAGACTACTGAACAAATTACGATTCTACGTACGAGTTTCCTATTATTACTATTGGTGGTAGTTTTTGATTAAAAATTCAATAATATATAATTGCTTTACCTGAATGCTAGTAAAATGTCTTCCAGGTGGTAAAGAAACATTATTAAAATAATTAAATAAACCAAATAATGAGCGAAAAGTAATATAAATCAACATATTGAAAAAAATATTATATACTGTCTGCATAATAACCTGCAATGATAAACACAATCAAACTATAAATGACGTATTGGCTGTTATTTAAAAATGACAGTTTGTGTATTAACTTCCTTAAGTGAAGTACGCTAATAAAATGGTCTACACTGTGAATCGGCCGCTTCGGTGTATTAGAAACAGCCAGACCAAGCCCAAAAATGAGAGTCCGTACTGATAACACTTACGTTACGTAACAGTCGACATAGCACGATTTGTATGGGAAATAACGTTATAAATCTATGTTATTTGCCGGCTGAGAGGTTCGTACATAAGGGTTACTGACCAAGCTTGAGGTCAAGTTGGCTGGATATTGGCCAAGTTCTTTTTTGCGTGTTTATGGACCGAAACGGAGTCGAGGTCCATAAACTCGCCAAAAAAAAAACGAGGCCAATATCCAGCCATCTTGGCCTGACAATCTTGGTCAATGAACGATTTATTATATGGAAAAAGAAAACTATTTTCTTGAGGGACACAGCGGGTAATCCCGAGCGGGTAAGATAGCGCCATCTTGCCGCTCGGGTAGCCAATCATTTGATTTGGTTCATCTTGTTCACTCACTGTGAGCCATATAATAAAGTGAAATACTGTTACCGAGGTCTTCAAAATGCTGCCCAAGGCCGCAGGCTGAGGGCAGCATTTTTAAGTCCGAGGTCGCAGACAAGCCGGCAAATAACATGTTTATTTTTTTCCCTGTGGTAAATTGGCTTTATACAAGTGGGTTCAAGGTCTATGCCACCGTGTCTCTGAATCGGATTATGTGCCTTCTACAAATCATTCGTGAAAAATCTTCGAAACGACTAACTCAGACACTAGACACAAAATTGTGTTTTTAAGAACAGATAAATTTCTTATAAATTAACATTTATTGCATTTTAGTGCACCACTAAGTTCTACAAAATTGTTTTTCCGTTGTAACATTTTGTGTTAAGTTTGAAGTTGTAGCACAGAAACAATTCTGTCAGTCGTTGCTCTTATACCGTAAATCTGGAAAAGCAGAAAGCGAGGAAATTCATTAAGTGTATTCTATCTCAAGTACATCAACGATCAAAGAGGTAAACTCGACAGAAATTGGCTCAGTTTTTTAGTTAAAATTCTAGGTCGAGAGAAATACAAGATTACGCGCCATTACAGCGCCGGCCTAGTCAAACAACTCAAAAAATAAAACACTCGTTTGCATTTACTTACAGTGACTTCCCTCGCCATTTTAAAGTGAATAGAGATAAGCCTGTGTAGATTCATCGTCGATGGAAGTGTGAAAGGTGGACGTTTACCGCTAGTTCACTCACGAAAATTGATCAACTCGACGATTTCACCCGCTGCGAAAGCATTACCGTGACCGTGGTCAAAGATAGGAAAATCCGGACCGCGCTAAGAGCCAAACGGATTGCAGGATTCGTTACCGTGCCCCCTTCGAAAAAAGTAAAGAACGAGTATTGACGGCTGAAAATAAATCTTCATCGCTTTGGGTGTGAAGTTCATTTTTGTGAGGTTTCTGGCCACTTGGGTGGATTAAGTCCCACTGTCTTGACTTGACTTGTCTTTTTTTCCATACAGATTAATTCTTTTCATTCAATGCTCGTTCATATTTTTAGGCTAAGAATACAACGGGTTTTCTCATATCATGAATCCTTAAATTTTGACAGTGGCGCAAAAGCAGTGCTGATTTTTCGAGTTGGGCTACCCACGTGTTTTGCTGGGCTCGATATCATACTGATTAAGGTCACCCAAGTCAGTAACTTAATTAGTTACGTGTTTATATCTGTAGGTTAGTTAAATTCATTACTTTATAGGTTAGTTACACAGTTCGGAAGGCACATTGCCCGGCTGTCGGCGTACGTTTCCGCTCTTTGAAAAATCAAAACATTTTAATTGTTGATATAAAAATTTGAAATGAACAAAGATTTATATTCCTCTTTGCAATTAAACCCTTTGGTTTCCCTGTCCTCTATTTCCGCCTTATTTCAATATACGACAGGCGACGACGTACTTAGCGAACTTGGCGAATCCAGCGTCTGATTGACTGCAGACTTATTTCATCTTTTGACATGGAGAAACCCCTGGTATATATAAAACGATAAGGCTTCGTTTTCAAATGTCTTTATACTGGACAGCGTTTTCGAACTGAATGTAAGTGTTTTTCATACTCATTTCAGTGTGGACATAGGGAGAAAAACGCTTTTAAATGAAAACAAATTGCTATGGACGCAGTCACAAACCTCACTTTTGCTCGATCGGTGATTTACTGTTTCGTCTTAATTGCCAAGACCTGTCTATACGCCAAGTTAGCCAAAATAAACAATAAAACCATTTGGCTATATAATTATCAATGTTATAAAATTTGTTATCAACGAGTGTGTACATTACATGAACAGATATCAACCACACCGAATGAATGTCCCTACCTCGAGGTTTTCTCGCTGGCCTTGGAATGAGACTATTGATTCTCCTGTGCTTATGATATCAGGCATATGTCCTCGTTATCCGAAGCTCGTGAATACAGTATCCATTAAACTGCAGTTAATGTACCTGGCCCTAACTCCCGTCACAATACTAATTCCCCTCAGGGTTTGACTCTTTATCCAAATGGAACGCCAGTTTTCACAGCATATGCTCGATTCGAGAAGAATTTTACACGCAATCGTTAAATCATATCGGTAATGGCACACGCCAAAAATTGGAAAAATACATCGTTAAAATCGTTATTAGCATAATGAGTAAAGTCTGGCATACGTGCAAGAAACCTACAAAATGATGTCTTTTCAAAAAATGAGCATTAAGTGCCGCAAATTCAACTGCGGCTTTCTTGAAGTTATCACTGAGCCATAAAGCTTTCCTTGCCAAATAATAGCAAGGAAACTGTAGTACTTAAGTACTTAAAGATAAATGACAGGAAATGATAGCGCCTCAAACGCGATCAATATTCGCTCATCATCAGGAGTAACTCCAAGACGAGAGGTAGTGCCTTATCGCATTTTCAACTGAAAATCAAGGGTAGAGTTGAAAATGCGATCCTCAACGGGAGTATTTTCACGAAACTCGTGGTGCTTGGCGAAATCAATTGCCTAATCTTGTCAATCGCAGTTTGAACAAAAGAGTCCACGGAGAGATAAGTTGAGAAAGTGTTAATAAAACATTTCGGACTTTCTTTTTTTCTATACTTAAACCCAATATCAGGTACTGACAAAACCATGGAAATAAAACGAATTTGGTTTGCATAAAAATGAACATGGAATAAAATTCATTTTCATTTTGAAAGGCTTACACCAGCGAACTAAAACCTGAGGTAAGGTAAAATTGCAATACGTTTCCACGGAAGGACTAACAACTATGGACGTTAGGACTAACAACTAAATTTCTAGAACTTAGGTGAAATGATCCGCTGAATACTCTCTCTAGTCGTGTTAAAAGGCCGTTCTCCACTTTAATAGTCAAAGGAGAAATGTTCATTAGATTTCCAGCTTCGACAAAGATGAATTACCGCTTGATGAGTGACGGCAAATTCCACTGTGAAAATTCATACCAAAATAAAAACATTTTACAACTTAACTCGCCTCACCTGTGTTCAGTTTCAGAATTGAGTTCGTCGAGAGAGCATTGTCTACTGGTTGTGTTGAGATTTCGTTTAGACGCACTCGTATCGCGACCTCGACCATCGTACGACCATGGCACGGCGTAGAAAGTGGCCGGGAGAGAAATAAAAACCTTGCATGCACTTTTAAGAAATCAGCGGCAAGACTTTTGGGGGCAATATCCTTTATTCCGATGCCAATTAAGTGAGGTATTAAATCGAGAGTGACGTTAGATATAAAATACAAAAGGTTGATCTTCCTTATTTTCATAATGTCACTTTAAAAGTTTATTACCATGATAACGTCACAATTCTAAGTTAATACTTTTTTGAAATATATACCCATAAGGTTTTAATGGGATTTATTTTAAAAGCCTCAGAGCAAAGTACATTAACAGCAGCTGGCTCGAACATTGATAAAGTCAGCATCACAACTGATGCTTTTCCAATTAAGTCAAATCCATGAAAAGAGTTACTTTCGATCTTTTTAATTACAATTTCTACAGTGTCTTGTAACGTAAACAAGTGAGTGAGGGCGAATCTTTGGAAACCGTTTGTCGTGAATTCCTTCTTATCGACAATTTGAATAAAATATTGCAATTAACCGGGTTTTTTGATGTAATCAAAACGATTAGTGGTATTCGAATGTAAAAACCTTTAATCAACAGTAAGAGAATTAATAAAAAGCTTATTCCGCAGTACTCCGTATAATTTAAGAGATTCTGAGCTCAAACTAGACTTGCCCACGCCGCACACGAAATACTGCAAGCGTGGTTGCTTTGGCTATAGCGGGGTGTTATTATGGAATCATAAGCCTATCCGTCTATTTACGGAAAAATCAGACTCTCTTGAACGCTTCAAAAAGGAACTTTACCGACTTTACAACAAGTGTCAGTCAGGCTATCACATGGCAATCTTGTAAAACAGTGTAGTTATAATTGAATTTCTTGTTTGTTTTTTTTCCTTTTATAATGTGTCAATGAAGATTTTACCTTGATTAATTAAGTTTCAAAATAACTCTTTCTTTACTTTGCATCAACGAGAGGTGTCAGCAATAAAGTACAAATTAACCATTTAATTCCGACCCACTCTCCGCATGAACCAAGCCTTACTTTTCCCGAAAAACGTAAATACGAGCTGATCAAAAGGTTTTCCACTCTAGCTTTTTGCTGTAAGCAGATTAGCTAACCAAAACTACAAAAAAATATATTTCATTGGCTATTAGGCTGTAAGCCCAAACCAACCAATGGAAGCGTAGATGCTTGAAACTGGTTAGTAAACGTCATTTTGCGGGAGCTGGAAGTTGTGAAATTTTTCGGGCAAAATGTTCATGACTCAGGCAACAGCAATTTAAAGAAAACATTTGTAAAGGTTCAATGCTTGTAGGTTTTTTCTGTGACGTTTGTCTCGCCAAAAGGGACTTAAGGTTAAGTGATATGAGGTATCCAGGTATTCTGTTTTGGAAAGGCCACAAGACCGTTAAATGTGTAACGTGGAAATCCACGATAAACATATTATTTTCATTCCCAATTTCCTTTCAACAAAACGATGACAATGTATCGCGAACGAAGAATAAGGGCACTTTCCGTGCATTCAACCAAAAATTCCGAAAAAGGGAAGGGTGGTTTAGTTGCATCTTTGATATGCCTTAATGTGACTGCGCGATGCAGTTAGTGAGTTCATATGTGCCAATTCATCATCTGGCCGTTTGACAGTGCGATGCGGTTCCAGTACAGTCAAAGACCCACATTTCACCCTTGCTCACCATAGAGTCTCCAGTAACTCAGTGGTTAGAGCCGATCCGGCTAGATCGCGAAGGGTCGTGGGTTCCATCTGGAACTCGGATTTTTTTCCAAGTTCGTGTTATTTCTATGTTATGATCAATGCAGAAAAAAAAATTGAAGCCAAGCTAAAACTCGAAGATGAACTTACTCGATTCTTGTCCAGCTTTAAAAACTTTCAAGCTGAGCTAGCTCTAACCTCACGCTTTACTCGATCTTAGATCCGCACAAAACATAAGCACTTACCTTTAAGTCACATGAAAGTAATTGTATACATAAATTGGAACCCCTCAAATCAAGATCATTTTCATGCATGAAAAATCGCACTCTTCAGTGTCTCACAGTTTGTACTCTGTAGTCGGCTGAAGCGGCATAAAATTATTTGGAAAACTGTCACAGATGACCTTTGAAACTTAAAAAGTACTGCTGATAACTGCAGGCTGAAAGCAGCTGACGGTGAACTGACAACGAAGACGTGGCACCCTCACAGTTTCGTAGTCAATATTTACTCAGTTTAGACTCGACAAACAATGCAATTTACGCTCATTTTCTCCTGAACTTTTTTTTTAATCATCTTTGATTGGTCTGGACGGTAAGTCTCGCCTGAATCAGGTGTAATGAGAGATTTTTATCGTGGTAGGCTTATTGAGAGATCATTAGAAAAAAGCAATTAAAACGAAATCCTACAGCGCAATCTCAAATATGTATCTAAATTAAAGGCCATTAAAGAAACTCGGACATGAAACTCTTTTCCTCGGGATCAGTAATTAAATGTATAATGTCGAACAGCCTGTCATTATTGACTGTCACCATGGCAACCATATTTTGACAGGCATACTTTCCACTAATGTTTTCTTGGCTGATTGATCGAGTTATTAAAAATACGAAGATTAATCATGATTTTAAAAGTTTAAAAGCGGTCAAACCACATATAAAGTTAGAATATTGAGAGAGCTCGCCTCTCACCAATTAGCCGGGGTTCGGCTTTATATACGACTTGAACTTGCTGGTTCTCGTCCGTCCTCTGCTAGAGTTTTTCACCGCCGACGGAGTTCTCTGCAGAGTTTTCTACCCTTCGCAAAAGCACTTATAAATTCTAATCCGATCTTGAAACAGCAGAAGTCAGAAAAGGTTCTCCACACTTCACTGTGGAACTGCTAATTCCTATTTTCTTACTTTGTTTGTACATATTCAATAATTAGGACTAGGGTATTGATCCTGGCAAACCACCTCAAGTATAAAGCAAACATAAATGTAGGGCCCAGTCACGTTAGTTCTGATATGTTAGTTGCTTCTGTGTCGAAAGCTGCTGCGAGCCACACTTTGCCCAGAAGTTAATTCGCTTCCTCGTGGCGCACAGTTGCCGCCTACATTACCCCGGTGAAGAACGCGCAGTGCAAAGCTAAGCATTCCCAAAACGTCTACAAGCATCGCGGTAAACATTTTTAGCAAGTGCCTAGTCTCCGCAGAGTAAAAATATTTCACGTATTGTTGCAGTCCTTAACCGTATGATAGTCAATAGTGAAAGTTTTTGAGAGCTTGCATGAAAGTGATTCCATGTGTGAATTTTCAGATTGAAAGTCTAAGGTTTTGTTGCCTTCAATGGCGGAGATTTTAGTACTCTGTTAGGAATGCAACATAGTTTTAAATTCCGGTAGGGCCATCCCCATGAAATGTTTCGTTTCCCATCGCCCTCCCTCTCGTGAAGGTGGGTCGGTCGGTCGGGCAAAAAAAAAAAGGATGAACACATGAAGGGTTCTGGGCGCCAAGCCTGTTGTCTCCGCACCGAACACGGTAACAGCATCCGCCGGGAAGAAGAAGAAGCCTTGAATTCAACTCTGTGTTAAACTGGACTAAACTTTCATTTTGACAGATTGAAACTGTCAAGCAAGACTGTTACAAAGTCACTGTTTAATGAAAGTTACTGTTTTAATGACGAAAAAAGTCTTGACGAAATGTGTTGTTTTCCAAGAAACATTCAGTTTGTGTGCCAGTTTACTTTTGCATATTAAATCTCACGTTTAGTCTGCAAGATATAATCAGATGGTAAAAGATGTATAATAACAGGACTATCAAATGTCTAAAAAGGCTACAAAAACGTATCGATGATAATTTGAGGCAACTGGTGTTAATAAGACAAGATCGTGTGCTTGTAAATTAAAGTACTTGCTTCTTTACAAGTGATTCTGAATTTTTTTTTTTTTTACTTTTCCAAAAAAATGGGTCGGTCGGGCGATGGGAAACGAAGCATTTTATGGGGATGGCCTAGGCGATTTGAGCCTCAATGCAAAAGGCACATATTTTAACTTTCACGAACAAACAACTGTCTGTGAATACTGGCAATAGTGTATCTATATGTTCCAATATAGAGAAACGCAAATTAAAGACTTCAAAGTGCTCGTAGATTTGCCGGCCTGTCTGGGCTAAAATTCTAAAACACTGGTTCCAGTTATGTCAGAATTAGCAGACAATACAACAGAGACAGGACTCAGTGTAATACTGTATTTCTCATTTATCAACCGCGTTTATGAAAGTTAAGAGATTAAAAGAAACACGATAGTTTCATTGGTGTTTTACGACGATTCCTCATTCATCACTAAAACTGAAGGACGTTGAATTAAGGTGAATGCATACATATTTTCAAAATTATGCAAGATCTAGAGGTAAAATTTTCAAATGGTTATTATCAGAATTTGTTGCTTATATCAAAGCTAGATTTAATCCTGATTATGTAACCTCGTTTGTTTTGAGAGTTTGAGGAAATAAGCTCGTGGAGTTTCACAGTTTAAACGAAAAATACATTACTTTAAAGAGCAACAACAAAAGTATTATTATTATTGAGTTATGACAGAAATCAAATCGAAGTTTATATTAGTTTATTTTTGTTAGTAAACTCAAAAAAAAAGGTTTTAAATTATTTACTAGAGAAGAAAAAATAAAACCGATCATTTTAAATCTACGAGAACGGTTACAAATTACTGCCTCGGCATGGTTTCAAACGAGCCTGTCTTCTGGTGGAGACATGAAGAGTTTTTTCTTCGTTCACTCCACCCTAGATTGGCAAAGCTTACAAGCTACAATCGTGTAGCTATGATATCATCAAATATCGAACTTTGTAGAAATGTAACAACTACTGAACCAATATTGCCGGAGAACTGAACAAAGCTCGGCTAACTTATCAACAAAATTAAAACTACAAACCTTTCTGTAGTGGATTCCCAATGTGCGTCACTTAGCAGTAGATGCTGGTAATTTTTCTCTAATCTTGACAACAAAATTTCTACTCCTCTAACTACAAGAGTTTGAACCGTCAACAGCTGCTCAGCTCCACATATATCATGAAGGTGATGAACTAAAACAAAACATCTGTTCTCAATAAGCCATTTTGACCTTTTCTTCATCCTTTCAGAGCAAGTCGCGCCCTACAACTCTTTGTACTATTAAAATGGGCTTTATTCGCATATTCAATTTCGTGCCAATTGAAGGCAAGGCACGAGTGCTTATGCATCAGAAATCGTTCAGAAACCACGGCAAAGGGCTTCTGGAAAATAGCCTTTTGTTTGAAATAATACCTAAAACACATAAACGCACAATGAAAAAACTATTTTCCCACCCACATTTTGCACTTTTCCTTTTGTGTTGAGGAGGTGTCAAAACTAATGTACATTCCCTCTTTTCACACGCATGTTATGTAATTCTTTTCAAAAATGCTATCGTTTATTCTCTTTTCAATGAAAGCTATTCTTCTTAATCATCCTTCGCATTGATTTCAATCAGTGATTTCAATCAGGTGAAAATTGAAAGCTTTCAAATAAAAGTAACAATATTTAACTCTAAGTTTCTTTCTTCGTGTTAATGTTCTTGGCAATT
>OZ026598.1:34568671-34613671 GCA_964020085.1 Micromussa lordhowensis | reverse complement strand
TTGATCACTGAAATTGAGAATAAGATAATAATATTTTTTTACGTAGAAAGATAGCAAATAACTCATGAGCTCACAAATAGCGGTGAAATATTTGATAACTTCCGTACACCTTAGCTAAACTGCTCAAAAGCTTTGTGAAATATAATTTATGAAATTTAAATGTAATCTATTTCTAATATGTTGGATAAACTGAATAACTGTAGAATCGACCGAAAGTTGTTCTCAGTACGTTTGGCCTCGTTTCTCTCAAACCGCCAAAGCCATTACCATCCCTCCCCTCCCATAAGGAAAACTCCCACAGTCCCATGAGACAAAGGCACTTCCCAGAGTGCCATCAACCACATTTACTTCACACATCAACACGCATTCTTTTGATCGGCGTTGAAGAGTTCGCTGATCTTCGGATTTTCTGCAGCAGTTTTATTTCACCATGGCTTTTTTCTGCCCCATGAGAATTCCAAGGAGACGGAGAAAACGTGAGTAGTCAGGTTGAACTTCAGGCGGTGTTTGAAAACCGTTTATGAGGTTTTTGTTTACACGATGGTCTCACTCCGCTTGTCAATTTTCCGTGACAGGGTATCGAGATGAAGAACAAAAAGATACCACTCGAAATGGAAATACTAAGGGACGGATAACCGGCAGCAACAGTGTGGACTCTCTTGTGGAGGTAGGCAAGGAGGAAGACGACGTCGAGATTGAATTTGAACCTCGCAAAATGGTTGTTTTACACGATTTCATTCCTTGTGTCGAAGACGAGGTCGCCGTAAAGCGAGGGCAACATGTCAAAGCTTTATACCAAGAAACGGACTGGATCTATGTTATAACTAACGATGGTAAAGAAGGATTTGTACCGTTTACATACTGTGTTCCAGAAGAAGAATACGAGAAAAGGAAAGAGAAACAAAAAGGTCTTCAACGGAATAATTTCCGCAATGCCTCGTTCCTCGACTCGTTACAAGTGCAAACAGACCCGACACCTTCATTTAATTTTAAGAAAAATGATTTTGGTGATTACGTTGTCAGATTCGAGTTCACTGCTTGCGACGAGAACGATATTAACGCCCAGAAAGGAGATATAGTCCGTGTACTAAACAAGGACGATAAAGATTGGTACTGGGTGGAAAATATGAAAGGTGTAGAAGGATTTATTCCCAAAGACTTTCTCGTTCCGTACGACAGACTTCAAAATGGCGGTAAGTGTTCTATTAAGGTTACTTTTGTTATTATAGCTATACGATATTCGAGTACTTTTGTACATTTGAAGTGTTGATGTATTGTGTGTGAATGTTGAGGGAAATTTATAGCATCGCAACACATGGGGTTGTTCTTAAGATCGCAGAGGGGAACAGTTTTCACAAACCGCAAGATAACGCACCGCGCTAATTGCCCTCGGGCTCTATTGTGTTCGCTAAATCGTCTTTTGTAGAATTCTTGTAAACAAACCTCAGATCCCGGTCAATTCACCAAACAAATCTCTTAAAGATGTAGATTTATGATAACCTTAAGTGAATTTATTTTTAAAAGGATTCGCCTGAGTTTTTTGTTTCCAGCTATTGCATGACCTCTCGTAATATTTGGAACTTCGTGACGAGGGAAATAAAAGCAGATGCAGTGCATGACTAACCAGTGGCCAATTAAAGAAGTATTAAGTGCTTTCCGGAAATGTTATCTTCAAATGCTTAGGGCTGAAATGAATAGCTTTAGAAAAGTATAAACTATTGGAGATTTGTTTCTTTAATTAAAACCCAGATCAAATGTTTCCTGAATTCCTTTGCCTGCCGAGGGACTTTATTTTAGTTGCTACATAAACATCAGTCAAATATCACAAGCAGATATCGCCCGTCTGCAACATATGGTAATTCAAGGTTTAAAATATCTTGATCTTAGGTCTGTTATCTGTAAATTGTGCCAAGCACAACCCCTACTATTATACCCAAAATGAGGACCATACAAACTATGTCAGGGGTTAATGATCGAACAATCTATGTGCTGGTTGCCGAAAGCACTTGAAACACATGAGCCCTCAAATGATAGAAACACCTTGTTATAATGTAATGCATGGCTTTGCCTTTCACAAGACAGGATAGGCATTCTATCAATAAGTGACTGAGGAATTTGAAGTGTTGACAAATCATTGCAAACAATCATAGACTGTACAACACTGTTGAAACAGGTAGTTCAACTTTGCTGTGCCAAAGGACAGATGCAAATTATTAAGATGTTAGTATGACAAGCAGTTTTCCTCTGCATCAAAATCAAAGTACACTGCAATAATTTTAATGATTTTCTTCAAAACTGGAATAACTTGTAGCAAGAAAATCATCATCTATCTGGATCAGTCATTCACTCTGGCCAGAGAATAGATCGGTTAAAGTAGAGTGCCACCAATTCAACCACAAAAATGTGTCAAATATCCCAAAAAATTTCCAACAAAAATGCAGAAAGTCAGCAAAATATGTCTGAAAAATGTATTTATAAATGGGCTTTTCTTTGAATTGTGTGGAAGATTTGGTGAAGCATTCAGGAAGCTGGGAGACTCATTCAATCCAGTAGAGTTGGCACCGATGTGTTTGCCAATGCACCACAATGGAAGTGCCTTATTTTATTCATTACAATATATGCAGACACACAGCAGTGTTTTCTCAGAGTGAGTTATTTTTCAATGATTTTTTTGTCCAGTGAGAAGTCTTTTTAGTGCAGAATGCACTATTGGGATGGTTTGGGGGCTGCTTGCTGGTAAGGAACTATTGAACAAAGGCACTAAGGTGTAAACTTTAATGTTTGTATTACCATTGGTTACCAGGGTAGCATGGGTTAGGTACAATACTTCAATGCTTCTCATTGAATCGCATCTCAGTTGTATTAATCAATATCATGGTGTATTAATTTTGAATGGTTTTATTGTTAACCACAAAGGTGGCAACAGAATAATAAAGTGGTATTCTGTGACTATTTGGTAATTAATGATTAAGTTCTTGTTTATCTGCATAAAGAAAACTTGCGTTTTGAATAGAACAAAATCGTTTCTTTTCCACTTTTTCATCAGATGTTTATCTCCTTCCATTTATCTCCAGCAGTGAAAAAAGAAAACAAGCACATCTTCTGTGTGTTTTAGAGAAAACGAGGAAATTCATTTTACATACCTTCATGAGGAAAACAAAAGTATCCAGTTACAAATTTGGTGTAAAAAGTGAAATTGTCACCTTTGCTGCTTCACTGTATTATTGAATTTAAAAATTATGAATGGAAATGATGTAAAACACTAGACTAAACAGTAATTATCGTGAGTTATTTTTTAACCTTGAATTAAAATACTGTATACACATGAAACGAGCATACTGCTAAGATTATTTCTTATCAAGGTTTCTGTCCATTCATATTCTGCATGGGAGTAGAGTGATCCGGGCAGTGGTTCTGGGACCTACCGTGCCGGAGCTATCAATTGCAGTGTGTAGGTTCTGACACACAGGTTTTTACTCTATGTTGTTCAGGGTTGTCAAGGTGGCTAGTTGTTGGCAAATATTGCATTTTACTAGATGATCTTGGCCAGCTACTTTCCCAGGCTATTTGTCTGATTCTTCAGCAAGAGATGACAGTATCAGCCACATCAGCCTACAGACTGTAGTTCAAAACTCTTTGACAAATTATCTTGGTTGTGGGGTCAAATTATTTTTTACAATCTTCATCCCATTTCGTAAGAGAGAAGTAGTTTTAGTCGCTTCATACAACAAAAAGGAAGACACCCCCCTCAAATTAGCAGCCTCATAGTATTATGAAAAAAATACTATAGGAGACAGCATGGCCTAGTGGTTAGAGTAATAGAGCTTGAAATCCAGAGGTATCATGTCCAACCACCTGTTCTAACCACTAGTTGGGTGCTGTCCATAAAAGTAATCCCCGTGTATAGTTCAACTCTTTGACTTACTTGTAAATTGTTCTTGCCAGTGGGGATTTTTAACAATGGCATGTCTATTTACAATTATGTTGGTTCAGTAGTTGTTTGCATTGGCCCTTGAAAGCCCTGTTGCAGGAGTTGTCAATTAGGATATTTTTTATTTTGAAATTTACCAAATTTATAAGCATTCAGAATAAATATGTCAAGTCAGATACCAGAATAAATCTAGCTTCCCAGGCATTAAAACACCAACTGGAATGAAAAGTGATTTCACTTGATTTTGCCTTGTGCATTTCCTGTAATTTTAGCATCGCTAACTCATACCTAGCAAACTCAAAAGTAAAGTTTTTGTTCATTTTTGGCCAATTTCTTACTACCTTTTTACCTCAATAAATCATAATCCTCATTTGACAAGTTGTAATAAATTTAAAATGTTTTGCAGAACATTGAATTGACTTGAGCAGCATGCATTTGTTGGTATTTTTAAATTAATAATTATGATGTGTGTGTTTCTGAGGTTTTATGTTGTTCCCATTTAGATTATAGTCCTTCTTCAATCCAAAATCTTCTGAACAGTAGCAGGAGGTTATCAGAGACTCAAGCTTCCCCATTATCAACCCAAGTAGGAATTCCTTATAGAGAAACAACACCAGATTCCAACAGATCATCCAACAGCAGAAGCTCATCCACAGAACCTTTGTTATTAATCACCCCATCCTCAAATCGAAATGGCTACAGTCCTGCTACTTCCAGTGATCAAACAGAGGCATTCCGCCAACGTCGCAACACCAATGAACTCTTACTTTATGGACAAGAACTAGTTTGCACTGACACTTATATAGGAAGGAGGGTGGATGAACTAACTGTAAATAAAGGCGACTGGATTTATGCTGACATGAAACACAAAGATAGCAGGGGGTGGATATGGGCATATTCACCATCAAACAAGACACAGGGCTATGTGCCAAGGTCCTGTGTACGACCCCCTGCAACAACACCTCTCTGATGATCACATGCATCTGCCTCTGGGAGGGAGGAAAGGGGATTGCTGTCTTTCTTCACCAGCGCTTTATGGAAATTTCGAAGAATGAGCAATTCAGTGATGTTATTAATTAGCACATATATTTGCAGGCATGTCCATGTCTTTATATTTGGATATAGCTGGAATTATTTTGTGGAAATATTTTCTTATTAATATATATAACACATGTATATAGCAATATTATGCTTGAAGGACAAATTATCAGCATCCAAGTGAAACAAGACAACCATAAAACTCTTTGCACTTTATTTCACAGGTTTTACAAACTTTCGTGAATTTACCGCATGTTTTATAGAACTGGCCCCAGTTGTTCAAAGGATGGATGACGCTATCCACCAGGCCCTTGTTGTTCGAAAGGTCGATAATGCTATCCACCGAATAAATCACTGTCCACAAATAAGTGTTGACAAAACAAACCACGCTATCCACTGGATAGTGATTTATCCGGTGGATAGCATTATCCACCTTTCGAACAACTAAGGCCAGATAAATCACTAACCAGTGGAGAAGTGTCAACAAAACAAACCAGTGGCACTTAATCTGTGGGATAGTGATTTATCCAGGGGATAGAGTTGTCCACCTTTTTGAACAACCCAGGCCTGGAGATCTGAGTGATCCGTTCATTTTTAACAAAGCAACAGACTTGTTTTCTTCATTGGGTATGACAAAAACATTGATACCAAATTGAAGGAATATGTTATAATTTTTGCATGTAAGTTATAGGGGTCATGGAGGCCATGCAAATAGTCTTTTTTGCTAACAATTATACTATTTGAGCGCAGCTAATTGCTTGCAGGTTTTAAAGAGTCCAAGAGACATTTTCGAATAAGATTACATTTAGTTAAACATCTAATGATAAAAATGAGCGAAAAAAGTTTAACACAACGTTTCGATGACTCCATTGGAAAAGGCCCTGACTGAATATATTTATAATAGAATGGTCCATTTTTCAGAGTCCTGGAGTAGCCTGCAAATGCTGGCATAAATCATATAACATTTTGCTTTTTTAGAGGTAGTAACTTTTTTTGATTTTGCGACTGATTAAAATCGCCTGTGAAAATGTCTTGACTAGTTGAAATGTAAGTCATCTTCCATCCTTAGCCAAAACTGATATGTTAAAGTTATGTGTTGGCCATGTTATGTGATTAAGCCAGTGAGCAATAATCCAGGATTTAGATTATAGTTTTAGTGAAGGACAAGTCCCCATAGAACAAGCAGTAATCCTAGGCCGGATTGTTCAAAAGCAAGTTAATGCTAACCCAGGATTAAAAGTTAACTGAAGTATAGAAATGTTTTTCATTGCTTATGTTTTGTCTAGTGTGAGATTACTCAAATTCAAAACTGAAGGACAAACGTTATAAACAGAAAATCTCACCTAAAATTAAGTCACAAAACTGAAATAAAAAATCTCACATATCCTGGGTTAGCTTAGTCCAGCTCTGGAGTAGCTTAATTGTGTTTCAATGACAGGGCCCAGCTATGTACAGCCTAAGTAAGATAGTTATTTTGTTTAAAGAAAATTTTACTATGAGACCTGTAAATAGTTTTTTTTTTCAGAATGTTTTGAAAACCCTGTTATGTAGTGTAAGTGTGGAATTTGAAGCATTTTTGGTGATTATAATAATACACTAATAATACACTATTGTGATAATATAAGTATATTTTATGAGCACATACATTGCAGTATTCCTATGATCATGGCACGTACCTTCCATCAGAAACATTGAGCCAAGAATGGAGTTGCTGACTGTGTGTTTTTAGACCAAATGCAGTACTATTTAAATTAGATTTATGATATATTTTTATTAAAGTATTATATTTATTGAATTCGTGTTGTTAGGCGTATTGACTGATTAATTTCTGCTGAAGGGCGATCATTTATGAGGAATAAGGGCTGTTTTTGGCAGATATCTATTTGAGGAGGCTCTGATTAGTTCGAACCATCTAGTCAACTTGGGTGACGAAAACTGCAGATTTATTCAATTCCGCACAGACTAGAGGTTGCCCATATTCATGACTTTGGATGGGAGGAGGGAACTTTTGAACTCCAAGACGCAAACCAAGATCTTTCGTCAAGAAACGACAAGGGATAACTTTTTCCGAGTCGACAGTTAAAAAGTGAGGTAGCGGAGTGGGAAGATTGCACATTAATGACTTCAAAGAAGTGGGGATACCAAGCAGCGGAAAGTATGGGTCGTAGTTTTCTGATGGCATCTCCAATTAATAATGACGCAACACAAAATGATAATCTATCAATAGCCCCAAAATAGAGTTCCTGGCGTCAAAAAAAGTTTTTTCTTGTTTGTAAGGGCCCACGCTTTTACTTTGCGTATTACAGCATCAACTCAAATCCAACGACTAGCTAACAAGTGTTCGAATTTTTGGTTGAGAAGTATTGGCAGCTGATGGGTTACGCAGAGCGGTACAATAGAGGTCTGGGCACTAACTTGAGTGGACACTTGAGTGAAGTTTAGAATAAATAGCGGGAAAAGAGTTCTGCGCCGCCCAGTGAGGAATAATTCTTCAAATTAAGTTTAATTTTTGGTAAGTCCAGTCATCTTTCATTGATCGAATTCAAACCAACTGCTGCATCTCCGCTGAGCTGACAAGCACAAAGTTGTGAATGAAATTTGCATATTCGCCCGACACCTGTCAACTGAAAAACCAGATGTAGCTGAAAAACAACAACTTTCGATTTCAAAATCTAAACGCGTTCGCGTAACTAGCTTGTCGTTTTAAAAAAAACATCGGGTCTGAATCAAAATTGTTCTCTCTAGATAATGTTATCACCAGAAGACTCCATCGAAGAATGCAAAGAGGCGTTTTACCTCTACGATCGAAGAGGAGACAAGAAAGTTGAGTGCAGTCAGATCGGAGAGGTTATGCGAGCGCTCGGAACGAATCCGACCGAAGGTGAAATTGCGAAAATTATTAAAAGTCTTGATCCCGCTGGAACTGGAGTCAAGCGAGTTAGCTTCGAAGAATTCTTTCCAATATATCAAAATCTGCGAGATAGACAGAAGAAAAGTGGAGGTAAGCATACGTTTTGAAGGTTTCCTGTCTTCGACGGATAGCATTATTAGGCTCGTTTCAGGTTAGCTTTGAAGAATAGTTGAAAATTTTACGGCTCTATGAAATAAGTTTTAAGTTGTTTCTCTATATTAAGTTTACTGTACTTAGTGCAGGCGAAGTTTTTAACGGTCCAAAGGCGACTAGTCTTGGGTACGAAAGATGCGTAAACAGATTGTGCTGATGATGTTTTGAAAGGAAAACGTTTGGCATGCAGATGGTATCACTGGCAAATAATACGAAAACAAAATTTTGTTTTGCTTTCGGTATAGTCTGAATTTCACTGCATAAATGTAAATTGTAAGCTTATATATGAATGTAAGCTTAAATGGTATAGAAGAGGTGTCAGAAACAGATCTAAATCAAATAAATAATAAATACAAGAACAACTTCATCATTTTATCTAGTGAATGTTTTACAATACAAATTTTGATGATGTACAGTTGCAATTGATTTTCTTTTTTTTTAGTCTAAATGTGATGCACTAATAGAAACTCGGGGGATTATAATACTGGAATTAGTAAATGGATCTTTCTTTTTTCATATAGTAGCTACAAAAATATGATAAATTAAAATCAGTTTAGCAACTTCGGGAAATATTGACATTTCTTCAGCTTTTTTACAAACTGGTTCTTGTTTCTAACCAAGGCAACATTTGTTTGCAGTTAAAATGTTGGCTCTTTAATTTTGTAATTACTAGAACAATTTATTATGTACTTTTAGCCGCGTCTGTCATTTTAGCCTCACAATTATGCTAGGAGCGGACAGGAACATATCATGCTCGGTAAAAATTTTTTTTCGCCGTGACTGAACAGATTTTCGGGATTTTGATCGTTTGTGAAAATAGATCTTTTTCACATTTTATTAGTTTCGTTTAATTACTGTATCCTGGCTAGAAAAACGCCAAAAAGAAATCTCTACCGGAAAATGGTTAGATATCCACGGATATCAGCGCCATATTCCCAATGAACACAGAGAAGCTAGAATCTGGTGAGAAGTTTGGAACCATCTTTCTATGAGAAAGCAAATTTTCACAGCTGGCCTGTATGGCGTTATATCCCCGCCAAAAATCGACTTTTGTTTTTGACCTTTAAGTTTCCATTTCAATATTTAAGTTTACAATTTAGATTACAACTCTTAGGAAAACATTCTTCCTCTAAATGCAACCTTATACGTTTGTAATCATTTGAAGTGTTAAGATATGCGTTATATCCCCGCCAAAAATCAAGTTGTGCTCTCAACATTCAAGTTTTAGCTTTAACAATTATGTTTACTATTTCGAAATCAACATTCGAATACAAAACCGTTTCTTTGCGTTTGACATCATATCTTTCCTTGATCACTCCCATATTCCAATAAAAAAACACGAACCAACATTCAAGTTTTCCATTCAACAATCGACTTTTCGCTTCAGCAATAAAGTTCTTGCCTCAACATTCATCCTTTATGGTTTAACAATCAAGATTGTCCGATGAAGACCAATACCACTTTGAAACTGAGGTCTTCGCTTTTATGAAATACCGAAGAAGACTCGAAGATACGCAAAGCACAACTTTTGTATTCAACATTGAAGTTTTGATTTGAACTTCACGCTTCACTGGACACACCCAAGGTCAGGCAATGAGGCATGCGCACTGTGAGCCTAGCCACAATGCCCTAACGGAGGATTACCATATACCGACGGAGCACATGGCTTAGCGTGTAAAATGAGGTTGACTAGCCTACACGACTCCTACGGTTCGTCGATTTAAAAAACAGTGAAAAACCGACAATCGATGTTTCGAAGAGTAGCCGACATAAATTCTGATTACATTTTGTGGCCACGTTTTTACTGGAGAAATAAAAAGACAGAGTCGTTGTAACAAGTGTTATTCAGAGTCGCTGTAAGAATTATTCATAAATCCGTTTTGTATCCATAGAGCTCGAAGACTCTTGTCACGCAATCACCACACAATATAACGATATACCAGCGAAGATAAAAATCTCTACTTTCTGGCTGTTGCTTGAGATCATCGTTCATAAAGGACGATCAAGGTAATGAGAACTGATACGAGTTTAATCTCTTTTTTAAATCTCAAGATGTCTGAGTTTTCGGATCTGAAAAAAAGTCTGAAAACCGATTTGAGAAACAGTGTCGGCTGCTGTTTTGAACCTTATTTGTCTTACACTCTTTGATCGACGCGCCGGCGATCAACCGGACAAGATAAATATCTCGCCTTATTATTGCTGTTGCATATGAACATTGCGTGACCATAGGAGAGCAATTCAGATGATATAAACACTTGAGACGAATTTCCTTTTTTTATTTTTTAATTTTGAGGGGTCTGAGGTTTCGGGGTCTGAGTTTTCATGACACCCATTACAGAGGTGTCAAACTCTGCAAAGCGACATGCCGATAACAGCGGACACTATGCAGACCAATGAACTCTAAATTTGCTATAGCACAGTCTAACGGCTCAGCTCTACTAAAAATTCCCCTCTATAACACAACCTGAAGTGCCCTTCATAAACACGAGTGAAGCAACAAAAAAGGTCGAGAGACCGAACAGAGAACGGCAAATGTACAAATGTCACGAACCGTAGGAGTCGTGTAGGCTAGTCAACCTCATTTTACACGCTAAGCCATGTGCTCCGTCGGTATATGGTAATCCTCCGTTAGGGCATTGTGGCTAGGCTCACAGTGCGCATGCCTCATTGCCTGACCTTGGGTGTGTCCAGTGAAGCGTGAAGTTCAAATCAAAACTTCAATGTTGAATACAAAAGTTGTGCTTTGCGTATCTTCGAGTCTTCTTCGGTATTTCATAAAAGCGAAGACCTCAGTTTCAAAGTGGTATTGGTCTTCATCGGACAATCTTGATTGTTAAACCATAAGGGATGAATGTTGAGGCAAGAACTTTATTGCTGAAGCGAAAAGTCGATTGTTGAATGGAAAACTTGAATGTTGGTTCGTGTTTTTTTATTGGAATATGGGAGTGATCAAGGAAAGATATGATGTCAAACGCAAAGAAACGGTTTTGTATTCGAATGTTGATTTCGAAATAGTAAACATAATTGTTAAAGCTAAAACTTGAATGTTGAGAGCACAACTTGATTTTTGGCGGGGATATAACGCATATCTTAACACTTCAAATGATTACAAACGTATAAGGTTGCATTTAGAGGAAGAATGTTTTCCTAAGAGTTGTAATCTAAATTGTAAACTTAAATATTGAAATGGAAACTTAAAGGTCAAAAACAAAAGTCGATTTTTGGCGGGGATATAACGCCATAGGCCTGCTCTGTCTGAAAAAAAGACTGTTTTTACTTTGAGTTACATAGTTTTCTTTCTCTTGCTCTTCGCACTCGGGTTTGAGAGTTGCGGACATTTTTCTTGCCCAGGGTTCGACTTTGAGTCCCAGCTGTACTTGAGGGCGGGTCTATCCTATGTCCCTTACAATACAATCACGGATCGATTACCAGACGTAAGCGCAAAAGAACTTTTCACGGTACAGCGGAACCCGTTCAATACGGACATCAAGGGGACATGCCGTAATGTTCGTATTATCCGGGTGTCCGTGTTAGCGGGCTCTCAGAGAAAATGTCAGGGACACTTGTTTTATCGATATAAAGACCAAAGCAGACAGTTTTACGAGAAAACGTTGTTTAATTTCTCAACTTTAACAGTAACAAGTTTATCCTAAAGAAACCTCACGATCATTTATCATAGTCTCAGATTAATATCTTTTAAGTATTGTGTTGTTATTGAAACAGACACGACAATGATTTCATTTGAAAAAGTCTGTGACTTTACTTTGTACTGACGCTTTTAGTTTGCGACTCAGCCAAGTGGACTGAACCTTTGGCAGGTCATTTGCCGTTACTATTAGGTTTTCACTGGTAAGATATTCAGCCACGCCCTCCAGAATTACCATAGCTTCTTCCAGTGATTTGACTTTAGACTCCTCTCGACGCGGCATTGACCAGAATAATATCCTCATTACTGTCGTCGTGTACAAGACTCAAACACTGGAAGAAAGACAGGCTGTTCAAAATCAAATATTGCACGCTACTTTGTTACTGCTTTGTTTAAGTAATAAAAAATTTTATTTAACCAGTAAAAATCTGTCATTATTTCGAACAGAGTACAATGTCTATAATTATCACACAATTGTGACAATGAAAATAGACAGTGTGCACATAACCAGTGTCCGTAAATCGGGGTTGACAATATATGAGAGCTTGTGACCCGGGACACCGTATAAAACGGGTTAATTTTAGAGAAAGTATACGAGTTTTTTGTCGGGACAAACGAAACTGTCCGTTATAAGGGGGTGTCCGTATTAAAGCGGGTGTCCGTAGAATGGGGTTCCACTGTAGTTACAAAGACTGGATCCGCCTGTGGAAAATTATGTCCATTTATTTAGGGTAAACCTGTCGCGAAAGAGCATTGTTTGATATAGGTATGGCATTTTGTGCCATTACGGCTTTCTGGTAACTCTCAATGCCTCTGTGCGATGGGAAAAAAATCGCTGAGACACCGTTCATGTTAATTTAGAGATATTAATATTTTCAAAGGTCTATCGCTCCATGTTTGCTATCAATCTCAATGTGCTTTATCCCTTTCCATTTTAGTTGATCCTGAATATTTTCTTGAATGCCTTCTCGTCTTTGATCGTAACTGCAATGGGTTGGTGAATGCCGCTGAGTTGCGTCACGTGCTGTGTAGCCTAGGTGACAAGTTGACAGCTGAGGAAGTTGATCAGCTTTTGGTTGGGTTCGAGGACAACCAAGGCCAAGTACTGTACGAGGAATTTGTTAAACACATCATGTCGGGATAACTGAACGACACATTGCGATTCTTAGTTGCTGGAAGAAGATATCTCTTTAGAGTCTGGCCGTGTTGAACGTTTTAAGTTTCACAGTGTTAGGAAACTTCTTTTCGCGATGCAAGCTGAAAGGGAAGCCGTGTTAGTGAACGCGTTTTGTAATGGCCTCGTGTTTTATTTCTGGTTTTGTACTTACGTAGATGTAATAAACTGTTGATTTTTAGTAGCGTTCAGGATTACCTCTCTACCCGCGCCTTCCGCAGCTTTCTTGCCCTGGATGGCTGGAATCTGCGCTGCAAACTTGGTGTCCTCGCCCACGGTTTTTTCATCCTAATTTTAATCGGAAGCTTAAAACTTCAGTCTGTATTCATCACTTTTAGAACTAAGTATTCTGATTTTTCGCTGACGATCATTGACATGACAAATCACAAATCCAGCTTTATTAACCTGGACTCGGTGGGTAAGCGACTACCTCACTTGCCTCACTTAGTATTCCATGACCATTTTGATTGTTAACACTGTCAAAACTCGCCAACTGCCCTTCATTAGTCTTGCCATCTAGATACGTAAAGCGTAACACGGGTTGTAAAAACACCAAAAAATGTGTTTAGGTTATTTACGCCTTAGCTGGGAAAATAATATTTAGATAGCTCTTTATATATTCCCAGTCAGATTCTTTAACTAGGACCGAAGAGCTTAGCAGATCCACCTGGCCTACTTCCGACTTCCACTTGTCTTTCTTTTCATTTTTCACCTTCCTCTCCTTCCGTTTTCGCTCAGAAACGTATGTGACAAGGGTGGAGAGGGGAGGAGTAGGGGGGTCTAAGGGCCCAGTTATATGGTCTCGGGTACCCGAGACAACCCTTCCCCTGAGGTAACTTTATCGAGCGTTTATATGTGAAAACATAGTTCCAGTAGGCCGAGTCAAAGTTAACCCAGCATGATTATTCATAAACCTTACTGAATAATCAAATGTGCAAATATCCCTCTTTCTTTGGGTTTTTCTCGGTCATTCGATCACAGTGGGTTTTGCCGAGTTAATTTTTACTTCTTTAATACGAATTTCTGCTATAAATCCTAAATCTAAGCATTACGTGACATTCGCCACGCCGAGAGATGTCCCGGTCAGGCGTTTATATGTAGAAAAGTTGTCCCGCTTGCCAGGGTTACCCTACCTGCCGAGGTGAGACAACTCGCCCACCCGAGTTGTCTCGCCCCCCGAGACGAGTTGGCGATCCTAATGTAAACGGCTGGTTGAATTTTAGAAAGAAACAAGCTAAATGTTACCTCGGCCAGGGTAGCTCGGGGGGAGGGTTGTCTCGGGTACCCGAGACCATATAACTGGGCCCTAAAGGCTGGTTTTCACTAGCGCACAAGCATAAGCAACATACGCTGATGCAGTAGAGTGCTGTTAAGTAGCACCTTTTGTTTGGAAATTATCATAACTAAGGGCGCTAATTATCAACATCATGCCGTCTCTTTTCGGGGAGGAACGTAGACCGGACACGTGAGAGCGGCGGAAATCGAGCCTAGCTTATGCTTATACGCTAGCGTAAACCAGCCTTAAGAAATAATATACAGTTGAACCCCGCTAGTTCAGTAGCCTGTGTCACAGCCGCCTCTCCCCGAACAAAAATCGGAAGAGAGACTCCCCTCCTCCGATATTTTTCCGGGGAGAGGCGGCTGTGACACAAGCTACTAGTTTAGAGGAAACGACAATTACTTCGAAATAGCGGGAGCACGTTAAAGCTGATAGTAAATGGTTAAAGGGCAATTCCAAGGGAAATGATTTTGAGTTCATAATAACAGGGAATTCGAAATAAACGCGCTCGAATTAGCGGGTTCCAGCTGTACTTTTCGGCGCTACGCATACCCCTTCAGTTTCTTCCACACGGCACTAAATACTGAGACTTACAAACCGTTTTAAACCACAAACCGCGACCGCTAATTCTTGCATTTTAAATTACCTAAATTCTATACCTGGGACTAATTTTATGTTCCGGCGCGGCGCATTGCCACGTTCCGGGCTGAAAAGAGGTCAAAAGATGACTCTAGTATGGTGTATGCCCTTGTAGGATTTTGCAAATAAATTATGTAGATGTAGATGTAACTAGCTCTCAGTCTTTTCTATCCGTTACCCAGTCTCGTGTTAACAGTCGCTTATGCACAAGCTAACTACCGCTCCTGCTTGTCTGTTCCGTAACGACCCAAATCATAGCTGTAAGGGTCAGATATTAGAGAGCTAAAGCAAAGACGTTTTGAGCGACGTACAGCAACGAGGCCTTCCAAGGGTGGTAGCCGTGTCGCCATGTCGCAATCTTTCCGTGTAGAGATGTCGCCTAACTAGCGAAAACAAATGTCGCTGTCGTTTTTCTGCATGAAATCATATGTCGCTGTTGCTACAAGGTTGATTTTGTTAAAATTTATTCAATGGAAAAGCACACAAGTTGCTGACATTTACATACTTTAAAGAAAATAGGATTTCCAAAAAGGCAAAAAAGTCCAAAAGGGGCAATGTCTCTGTCTTTTCTAGTGCTTTTCGTGTCGCTGTCGAATTTTAGCGGCGCATTCTATTCGCTTGTCGCTGATTAGAAATTCCTGTGTCGCTGATTTTGAGGGTCATGTCGCTTGTCGCTTTTACCCCTTGGAAGGCCTCAGCAACCGGATATCGACGTTTCTCATTTTTGGGCAGTGGATGCGCTGTAATTTTCAAGTAAATCGTCTCTATACGAGTAACGACACTTAGTACCGCCAAGGCGAGTAAAAAGAGAAATGCTAAGCATCCCGAGCAAAATATTGGAGGCAACTGTATGTCGAAATATCGATAGCTTTACCAATGAATGTGGCCTCTGCAATGAGAATCAATGGGGATTTATTAAAGGCAAATCTACAGAAGGACTGCTGACATACCCGACGGAGAAGTGGAAAACTGCGCTCGATAATGGAAATGTAGTGGGTGTTGTGTTTATTGACTTTAAGAAGGCATTCGATTGTGTCTCACACTCAATACTTGATCTAAAGCTTCAAGCCTTGGGCATCAGTGGTTCTGCCCTTGAGTGGATAAGAGACTATCTTAAAGACCGTAAACAATTCGCTGTTGTCAATGGATGCAAATCGGAACCTGTGGGATCCCACAGGGATCTCTCCTGGGCCCAAGGCTATTCTATGTAAATGACCTACCAGATCAGATCAAGGAAGGGGAAATAGATATGTATGCAGATGATACAACACTATTTTACATAGGCCCCTCAGTTGATGCAGTGTGCGATGGATTGAATCGCATACTGAGGGATGTACACAATTGGTGTAGAAATAATAAGTTAACTATTCACAGTGGGAAATCAGAAGTCATGGTAATTAACAGAAATAGCCCTATTGGCCCCTTGAAACCTGTCTTCTTTGGTAATAAGACCCTAAGCTATGTTAACACAAGTATCTGCCTAGGGGTAGTTATTGACTCTAAACTATCATGGCAGCCTCAGATCACAGCCGTCTGCAAGACATTCAGTCAAAAAGTTAAATATATAAAACGATTGAGAGTGCTACCCAAGAAGGTCCTAGAAGCCATTTATTTCCGGAGCATTGTCCCTAGTGCCACATATGGCATGCTGGTCTGGGGAACCTGTTCCCCCGCACTGCTACACAATGTTGAACGGATCCACTTAAGAGCTGCAAAAATCATATACAGCCTTGCTGATGCCGTTAACTTGGAGACTTTAAAATACATTGGCTGACAGCCCTTACTGAATGTTTACAAACTTAAGTTAACCTCGCTAATGTACTCAGTTTATTATGGTTTAGCACCAAAACCTATCTGCGACTTATTCCCTGAGCTGCGGCGCTACCATCTAAGAAGGGCGGAAGGATTTAATGTTCCAAAGTACAATTACTCTATAGGAAGAACATCTTTATCCTACAGAGGGCCTATTGCTTGGAATATCCTACCAGAGTCACATAAACTTATAGACAGCTGGGCAAGCTTTAAACAAAAGATCAAAAAAGACCCGGCATTATTAGATAAATCATTTCTCATTTCCGGTTGCCGTACGTCGCTCAAAAACGCCTTTGAACAGAATCACGACCGTTTTCAGGGACTGGGTCTGAGGGAAAAAGTGTACGTTGCGGACTGGGGCGATAAATCTCCCATTCTCGTTCCCATAGCCCTTTTCTCATCTCTTAGCCGGCGGAGCCTTGGCACGAGAGAGATGAGAAAAGGGCTATGGGAACGAGAATGTCTCTTTTCTCCCCCAATGACCCAGACGGAAGTGATGTATCTGTGTGGGAGACTGTTGCTTTGTTGATTATTGTGAAGGTCGGAGCAGTTTTGTCACCCTAAAGCATTGCAGGTAATTCGTTTAGCTATTAAGAATAAGAAGGGGCGTTTAGAAACGCAATTTGGGGAAATACTCCTGAAGGAACAAGCTTTGAAGTGATTCTGTAAAAATTGGACAGTTTTCCATTTTGTGAGGACTCAGGCAGCTAGGTTTCGAACCAAGCTTTAATTGTGCACAATCTCTGGCTTGATCCTGTTTAATTTACTGATTTTTGTGCTCAGAGATTTACCTTTCGAACTTGGTTAGCGGTAGCTTACAATACATGTAATACGAAACTACTTACGAAGCAGTAATCTGAAAGGATCTCGAATATTACTCGAATAGGTGTTGACCAAATTCTTCTCTGCTTTGATGTGAGGAGGATGATGATGTCTAGCCTAAATGCAGCAATGTTTTGAGCTATGGGTTGGGAGGAGCATTTGAATAATTTGTCGTCTACAAACACAGATCTAAACATGTTTTTGAGCCACTGTTGGGATCAGGCATGCAGCATATTTATTGCGGGCGACCAGCGGAGCCCGCAATCCTAATCTCAACATTGGTTTCAAACGCATGCGCGGCAGTTATATAGCCTTGCAGTGACTCGAATTTAGCAAAAAAGTCGTACTTCCAAATATTTGTCCTTAGGGACACTAAGAACCAATGAAATGAAAGGACGTAATTTTAGCACAGGCGCTTTGACCACGCGAGACAAACACGAAGCAGCAGTAATTTGAGCACAGGCGTTCTGACCGCTAGAAACCAACACCAAGCAGAAGACAATTCTTACCAAAGCATAGCTGTTTCACCTTCCATAGTCAATGATCTTTAATGTAGTTGAAGGGTCAAATAATATGTAAATTTCGCCTTCTTGAAGCTAAGAATGTCAAGAATCACGTGCAGTTCATGCAGAAGTGGCGGTCCATAAATTGGAATGCACACAACACAATTTTATCACGTGGACGACGTCTATTTCGTCGAAGAATCACGTGCAGCTCATGCATAGCTGGCGCGCCGTCCAATCAAAATCGAGCGTGTGAGATTGTGATCGGAACGTTTTCCTGTCCGTGTCTGTTGTTGTCGGGTTACATCAAATGACCTTGACTAAATCAATATGTCCATTTTATAATCAACAGTGTTTTTATTTACAACGTGAAAAAATAACCATTTTGTCAAACCCAACACAAAATAGAACTAGTGTATAATCAAACTGGTGTTACTGTTTCACAAGGTCAGTAAAACCACTCTTAGGTCCCTTTGTCTCGTTTTAGGGAAAACAATCACCCACACTATGCAACCCTTTATTGCCCTGCAAATATAAATGCCCAAAATGGAAAAAGAACACAACGCCACTGTTTTACAATGAATTCGTTAACCTCAGTGAAACAAATCATGCATAGCCCTCGCCCGCACTTCCTAACCTGTGGTTATTACTAGTTTATAAACTTACTTACAATAATGCACTTCATTAACCGACACAAATAACATAATTACAATCATACTAAAATAGCTTACTAAGGGCCCTTTATAAACTTAAGATTGAGATTGTTCAAAATATTCAAATGTTGCTTTTTATAGTGGTCAATGCGCTCAGCTACACAGACATGCCACTGAAACTGAAAGAAACAAAATATATCAACTAAACATAATAGGCTTGATAATCCCAGTGGTGGAAAGCAGACTGGCCTGACTGAGCATAACCAAGTAGTCGAAGTAGGGTCTACAGAGAAACAACTCCAGCTTAGTGGTCAGAGCAAGACTTGAACCTGTAACCTCCGGATTTCAAGTCTGGCTCCCTAACCACTCGGCCAGGCTGCCTCAATGCCTCCTCCTATATTACAATGTTGCAATCATAAGCAAAAGTTATATAGCTGCCCTGGAAGAAGGTGGCTGGGAAAACACTGATCTGAAATACTGAAACTACCACTGCAAACTGTTTTATGGCCAAGCTAGCCAGCACTATTGCTCTAATTGATAGAAGTAGTACAAAGCAATCTCACTCAAGTGCAGGCACCCTTTCAACTGGTCACACATGAGAAAGATTGCATGAGTAGTCTAAAGGACATCTGTACTGGAGACTGATGGTGATTTGAATTCTTACCAAATATAGGCTATGGTGCAATAGAGTTGTTCTATCAAAGAGGAAAGTAATTCTGATGTCTTGCAATTTTCATACTACAGTGCTCGATCGCTATTGTATGACCTATCCGTAAAACTACGGCACAATTTTCTTTAAGTGAACTCCTATTAAAATAAGCCAAAAAAAAAAAAAATAGGAGTTCACTTCATGTCAGTGTCGTACACTACACTTTCCTCTGGCTTGAACAACATCAGCTCAGTTGTTTCAGTTAGCTTAATTTTTCATCTAGCAACTTAACTAGAACCCTGCATTTATGAACATAATGTTAATACAACCAGGTCAGTTGACTATTTTGACCCAAAGAAATAAAGCTAAGCCATTCATTTGATTTTGTTTACATCCCTTCTACATCTATATAGGGGGTCCTGCGAAAAGCGATGCCCATCACTGCAAGACATTGAAAGTGAAAAGAGGGGACGGGGATGAAATCTTAAAATAATTAATATATATACCGGTACATGTATATAAGAACAAATACATAATTTCAATATGAACCTGCCATTCATGTGACCAGAATTCAGTGACCGAAAACAGTGTTCCAAACCAGCAACTGAGTGTATAGTTTGTTACAAATGTGACATATTTTTTTCTTACAGGTTTGTTTTAAATAGTGAAGAATGGGTTCAAGAAGACCTCAGAGACTGCCGATCTTTGTACGGTTTAACTCCAACACAAACATACCAGTACAAGTAGATCTACAATGGAATGTAGCAAAGTTAAAGGAAGAAATAGCTACACAACAGGGGGTAGATCCCACAGATATACGAATTATTTTTGCCGGGCGAGAACTCAAGGATGACCTCAAACTAAAGGTGATAATACCTTCATCCAAAACTTAAAAGAGTTAAATGCTAGAAAAATATTCTCAGTCATTTTGTTGAAAGATGTAGAAATGTGCACAATTACTAATAAATTATTAATATAAATTGATGGAAACCATGCAAGATAAAAGAAATGGAAAAAATAACCTGATTTCGTTTCTTATTTTTCATATTAAACTGCATCCACATAAGTATTATGTGATTTGCATGGCTAAGGTGGATGCAGTTTAATATGAAAAATAAGAAACGAAATCAGGTTAATTGCCAATAAACTACTTGGTGTTACTAATAATATTCCAAAGTCCTTTTTGATTATCTGCAGGTTCTTTCTATTTTGTTCCATCCCTTTTAATAATATTGTTATCTCTTAAGGTGGTCCAGGCACTACTGCCATAAACTTTTGATCAAGTCTCGAAATTTCAGAAATGTGTTTTAAACTCCACAACATCTGTGTTATAACAAGATTATTTCAATGCTCACCCCTAACAGAGCTGATGTTGCTATCTGGCTGGTCTTCTGTTACTGCAGTGGAATTCCGATTTATCTAACCCTCATTTTTTTCGAACCTCCCGATAATTCAAACCAACAGTAATCTCCCTCTCTTCATTTAAACACTGTTTTTTAATCCCCGATTTCTCAAACTATCCGATTTTTCGAACCAAATTTTTGTTTCCCTTGGAGGTTTCCACTGTATTTTTGAAAATGGTATCAGTCATCTAACTAAGGATGATGATTGGTAAATTCAAGACGGCGCTACATAGGTCAGACCTTTTTGTGTTTGGCTCATTGTTAGTAACAGTTTCTTAATTTGAAATCTCACCAGGACGCGGAGATCCCCAACCAAAGTGTTGTCCATGCTGTTCGTGGTGGCCGCTGGTCGGCAAGACCGGTGAAGGGTAAATCAACACCGCTGAACCAAGTCAAACTTGATACTGTTGGAGAAGAGCAGGAGGATGGAGGTGCTGCTGCTGCAGGTATGGAGAATTGCCAAACTGACAATTTAACATGTGCCGAATTTTCGTTCTGCCGTTGTTAATTATTTTGTTATCATGGAAATTACAATTAAATTAATTTACATTGGCAAGCAACCTGCTTTCAGATAGGTTATGGGTTTCAGGGTTTCCTGTCTAGAATAGGGCCACCATATCAATTTCAGTATGTTTAATTCACATTTTATAAATCCAGCCACAAGGCAAGACTTTGTTTTTGGGGACATTGACTTCGGTAACAATTGTAGTGGGATAATTTGCACTCACAATTGTTGACACTACAATTGTAAACAGGTTCACAAACAAGGAACTCTGTTCAGTAGGAAAACTAGCCAAGGATCTGTAGAAAGAGTTACCGACCCCTGTGACTTTTGTTTTGTTTGACAACACACTGATTATAGTCTTGTTCTTGTACATTCATGAAAACTCTTATCCACTGTTGCCCGTAACACTCACTGAATTCCATCCTCAGTTGATTTGGCTCAGTCATTTATATATGTTATAAAATTCTCATTCAATTTCTTAATTACTATCTAATTGCAGCCTCTCCTCAGCGACAGGCTCAATATTATGTCTATTGCAAGACTTGTAAAACAGTAACTCCTGGAAAGTTGAGGGTCTGTTGTTCAATTTGCAAAGAAGGAGCTATAGTTCTTCAACAGGTAGGTCAACAACACAGCTGCTTTGTTGAATGAATAAAAAACAAAACAAGTTTGCGTCAGTTTTTAGAATTAAGGTAATACCTCAGAAATAAAAGTGACAATAGATTTTCGTTCAAACTTTGTCCACTGAATATTTATCATATGAGAACTTCAATTTTGAAATAAAAAAGAGGGGTGCCCATGCTCATTAAGGAGCACCGAGGCATTGAAGATGCCCCATTTTAGGATTATTTAGTGCTTATTAGAAGAACGCATTCCTAGTAATAATTGTAAATTTTTGTGACCGAGACTTTTGAGACATACATTAAACTACAGTCAATACATTGTGTCGGACAAAAATAAACATTTTAGGTTTGAATTAGACAGAAAGCTGAATCCTTGATTGAAATTTGAACCAAATTTCTTGACATTGTTACCAAACGGCAAGTAGAAAAGACCACAGTTTATCCGCTATTTTCCTTATTTATTCAGTTTTCAGCAATAGAAGTCAGATGAGTCTTTTCTCACGCAAAGCTTATGATAAGTTGATTACAATGACTAGAAAAAAGGTGGGGTGCCCATGCTCGTTGGTGAGCTATAGCCATTTTTCAGCTGACAGAGCACAATATCAAGACAAATCCTCCATGTTCTCAATGTGCGCGTGCACGAGCGCGTGCTAATGACGCTATAAATTATGCGCAGTAAGGATGCGCAATGCAAAACAGGGGAACGACCTTAACAGAGGCAGCCCAGACGTTGAAATTATATGTCGATTAATATGTGACATAATGCTGTTGGTGGTTGCATTACAATTTTAGCCTTTTATGATACTATGTATGAGAATGCTTCAAAAATTGCTCTAAATGCTACTTGTGGAAAATAATTTGAATAAAAGTGGCTTACCTTATGTTTGCATTGTGTTATTTTGATGTGTCTGTGTTCCTGGAGGCAGTTTAGAGCTATTTAGATGAGTTATACTTTCTGGCAGTTTGCTTCCCCTAAAGAGAAACAAAATGCTGGCAACCTACTGGCCCAACGGCCCACACTCAAAGCTCTGTAAATTCCACAAAAATGGTCTAATCTCCAGGGTTCGCACGCACCTTGAAAGTCCTTGAAAGTCCTTGAATTTGAAAATCAAAATTCAAGGCCTTGAAAGTCCGTGAAAAGTACATTGGGTCCTTGAAAAACCTTGAAATTTGCTGTTTGACTGTTTCCACTTAGTGGAAGAACTAGAAAAGACTGACACTTGAACAAATCTGGCAGTTATCCCTTAAACCCGATCATCTAGTATCACATTTTAATGGCATTTTTTACGAAATGGAGTGCTTGAAAAATTGGAATTGCTCCCTGGAATGTCCTTGAAAAGTCCTTGAAGTTTTAGTCCCAAAAAGAGTACGAACCCTGAATCTCGGCAAAATTGCCTCATGGCAGCTGTTTATAACTCTTCTTCCTATTTGCTTTCTCCAATCTTGAACACCCAAGAATTACTGGTTCTCCAACTCTAGATTTTGTGTAAATGAAACCCACTACTCACTTAATACAACCACTCCAAACGTGTCAAAATCATACAACATTTTTTGTGATGTACACAACAGTTGTAAGTGGAATTAAGGACCTTCTAATTTGCTTTTTAAAATTGTGACGAAATCTTCGAAGTGTCATCTTTATAGATCTACCTACTGTAGATGACTTACAAGTTGTTTTGAATGAATATTTGAAAACTGCTGCCAATTTATTTGAATGAATATAAATTATATGCAAGCTTCTAGTGCTCAGCAAAAACCTGAGTGCATTGACGTGTTTCAGATATTTTGCAATAAATATTGTGTTTCAAAAAAGGGAAATTGTTGGAAATGCAATTGTGGTCCCAGAGTTTTTCTTTTGGTTTCTAAAAACAATTTTCTTTCTAATTTGAGCCAGTTTCAAATGAAAATTAAGATGACTTTGCACTATATATTGGGGGGCAGGGATGATATAGTTGTCAGAGCGCTCGCCTCCCACCAATGTGGCCCAGGTTCGATTCCCGGCCCCGGTGTCGTATGTCGGTTGAGCTTGTTGTTGGTTCTTACCTTGCTCCGAGGGTTTTTCTCTGGGTTCTCTGGTTTTTCTTCCCCCACAAAAGCCGACACTCCAAATTCCATTTCGGCAAGGATAGAGCACCAGCATGAAAACCAGCTAAGGCTAAATGATGTGGCTTATTCTCTAAATATTGTAGTTTATTATATGGCTACAATAGTGCGCGCGCTCTGATTGGCTGCTGAGTGGGCATTATTTTCTTGTAATGACTGACCTAGATCTTGGCGTAATAAAGGCAAAAATTTTCTCATTTTCAAAGAAACTGTTTTTACTGGCCCTTCTGGTTTTGATCGCACGGCCAGGGTTTTCTCTGTTCAGTGAATGTGGCCTCGAATGATCTCTCGCGTGCGCAAACGGATGTTGGAAAGCGCTTCCGGTTTTTTTTTTCCAGCGCTAAAAAGGCCATATAATAAACAACTTATTAACGTCGTCTGTTCGGTCATTACAGAGAAATCTCAGACCTCAGCCTTGATGTATTGACCTCGCTGTCGCTTGGTCAATACATCAAGGCCTCGGTCTGAGATTTCCCTGTAATGACCTCACTCTTGGTTAATAAGTGGTATTTATTGTTATTTATTATTTAGTATTTATTTACATAACCATTTTTGGTGTTTTGTACAGGATCCAAACAGGTGGGATGATGTATTAGTATCTGGAAGAATAAGAGGCTCGTGCAAAACTTTAGGATGTGACGGAGACAAAGCGGTATGAGCAGCAACTGTCTGCTTAAGTTGCTTTATTGTTAACATTTTTATCAGCATTGCAACTCATGCCTAGGTTGTAGAATAGTATTAAAAATAATGATATTGACAGGAACCCATGGAGTAGGAAATGGAGACAAATGACAACTGTGAATATGGAAATGGATTAAATATAGACAAAATTGAAACCTTGAAGGTTCATGGCAGTGACAGATCATTGGATAGACTTTCTAAAGGCCTTCCCTGGCGTGTTGGTTTCAATAAAGGTTACCCTTCCTCCCCTCATGGGGCAAGAAGGGGCCTACTTGACAGTTGCACTCAACCCCTCTTGTTTTCGCTTTACCCCCACGCCGTATTCTCCTCATTTTTTTAGCACCTCTGACCTGCCACTGCAACGTTAAAGATTTTACTTGGACCCCTTTGAAATTTTCTAAGCTCATGGCAAAGAATTTAGACTAAAATGTTCATATTTAGAGTAGTTCGGTCATACTTCCTCTTCATATTCTCCAGTACAGTCTTGACCATCCCTATTTCTTTCTAGTTTATTCTTACTTCATTTGACACAAGTTTCTGTCAATTAAGAGTCTATTATTTTGAAGGTTTTTTTTTCGATTTGAAGGTAACATTGTGCATTGCAAAAAATTACGTATGAAATTTGCATTCTATTTCTCCCTTACAGACACTCTGACCTCAACACTTGACATTTTTAGTGAACATATCCAGTCAAAAATGAGGGCTCTTCATTCTAACAAGATATTAAGACGAAATCCGATAGGAAACCAAGCAATTTCAACTTTTAGTGTACAAAAACCTTGTACCAGAGTAATATTAAGTATATTACAGTCCTTTTTGCATTTTTCCTGAAATCTAAAGGTTCCCATGGGAAGTCCAGGAAATAAATTTCAGAGAAATTGTACAAACACAAGTGAAATTTCGTCATCAGTTTCATTTCACCTGAGTACTTTCTGGTGTTTCATATGAACTTCAACATTTGTTTTCGACATTTAGTGTGGTTAGAGATGATTTCTCTTGAGAAGGTATTTAAACCAGTCGCATAGAAGTTTGCATTACAAATATGTAAATAGTGTTGACCAGTACTAAGTTTTTGTCCACTAGTTGCTCAATAAAACTATAAAAACTCTAAGCTTGTGGATTTTATGAAGAGCCTTCATTCTATAGTCACAAAAAATAAAATGTTATTAAGTTTTCATGGTTCCAGTATTCTTACTGTAGTGTATGTCTTTCTGATCTACTTTTTCCAGGAGTTTTACTTTAAATGTGCAATGCATCCTGCTGCTGAAGGTGACAGATGTGTTGCACTCAATTTGATGCGTTCAAACACGAGAGATATTCCTTGCTTAGCCTGCACAGATGTCAAGTAAGTATAGTCTTAGTTGAGTAAGTCTTAGCTATCAAGTACAGTTGTACCTCTCCACTACAGCCACATTGGGAGCAGAAGAAGGCGGCGCTTGTGAGAGGTGCCCATCAGTGGAGGTTCAACGGCATTTAAAAATTGAGTACAAGCTGTTGTGTTTTGTGTTTTTTCTTTTAGAATTATCTTATAGTTTCTGTTCAAAATTAGAGTTGTTCACAAGAATAAAAAAAAAGTGTCGATCAATGTTGTGTTAAGTACTAAATCTAATAAATGGGCTCTGAGAGCTATCTTACTTTGTCATACATATAGGGTGGCTCAGTAGACCTTCGGCAATGTCTGTATTGTGGATAATTATTATGACAAAAATATATCATATAGAATTGAAATAGTTTTACCGAGTATAGTTTTTAAGGGATATGCTTAAAAAAATAGGGTACCCTTATTTCAATGAAGGAGAAATTGATGCATTTTGGTTTTATGGCAAGGACATCACTGATTTTGGGAAAGTCGTGGTTTTAGTGCTTATTTTATTCTGATCAAGATTGTAGCTATTAATGATAGAATGCTAAAGTACTGCCAACCAGCTAAAGGAGCTGTGTCACGGTTTGCACATTTTAAAAAATTTAGCCTAAATTTTTCAATTTGTTGTTTGCAATCCATGTTAATCGTCTGCATCATTAACCATCCTTGTTCCGTTATGGTTTATTAATGTCTCTTTGGTGTTTTTCTAACTTAATTAACTACTACTTTTAGGTTTCCTTTAATGTAAAGGTAATTTTGTATATGGCCAAAATAACTCGAAATGCCGTGACTGAGGTCCTTTTAAACTTGCCTTAAAGTGCCACTATGATCAAATTTTTACCCCTTGATTTTTTTGGTTAATCAGATAGAATTCTAAGACTAAAAACGCCGTTTACCATTTACAAATATCTGCATTGGTTCAGGAGATATTTAAGTTTGAAAAATGAGTAAAATATGCAAATGAGATTACTAATGACGTCATACACTCAACCAAATATTACATGAAGTATATCATTAGCACTATCTCAGTCAATTTGCAGCAGAAACCATTGAAACTTGGTAGCCTAATAGTTTTAAATGCAACACATCCACAGCTATAGCAATTTCCGTTCCCATGGCAACCCACTCTTTTCCAGTCCCTCTAACTTGATATCTATATTTTAGTGATTTTAAGCTTGGAAAACATTACACAAGGCTATGAACTCAACCTAATGTGTTTATATGCTTGCTGGATTATGAAGATGAGGCACCATTGGCAAATATCAATATAGAACCCTAAAAGTGGTCAGAAAAGTCTTTAATATTGTGGAGGTCTGGAACCTAGTATGTTGCCATGGTAACAAAATTGTTAAGCCCATATTGCAGAGCACCTCTAGTAGAATCTTACTGTTAAAATTCAAACATTTATTATACAAATTGACTGAGATATCCTTGTTTATTATATTTGATCATGAATGCGGTTGAGTGTATGACGTCATCACTTGGCTAATTTGCATATTTTAAAAACTTGAATATCTCTGGAACGAAAAGAGATATTTGAAAACAGTAAACAGCATTTTTACTCTTGTATAGGCTACTTGTTTATGTCTTATAATGGCTCGGATTTGAAGGAGGCGATTTTCGTCATAGTGGCACTTTAAAGGCGAAGGTACATGTGAAGGCTGTTTTGACATCGCTTAACACGGCCTTTCTGCCAATATCTCGGTCACCTTTCAGGCGACACTAAATCTCTCTGCTCATTTCATTAACCACTGTTTGGCGGTTTTGTGTAAATTTTGGGTGATTTTTGGGCATTTTGGGAAAGAGATATTTTTTTCTCAACAGATAGGTTAAATTGAGGAAAATGTGAAATGTTGAAGATTTGATGGATTTAGAAAATTGAAATTTGAAGTGAAGAATTAGTAGACGGATACCAAACAGTCCCCTAGCAACCTGGGGCTCTCTTTTGCGGGGGTCAACTGTCTGGTAGTGTTTTCAACCCATCTTAATCCTAACAATTTCCTTTTAATATTACTTCAAATTTCTCTCCCATCCATGGTTACCCCCGCCTTAAGCACTCTGATACGTCACTTCCGACCATTTCTCCCGTACTCGAAGTAGATAACGATTGCCAGACACATTTCGAGTTACTTTCCTGTTTTTCAGGGATCCTGTTCTGGTTTTTCCATGTGCTGATGGACATGCTGTGTGTTTGGATTGCTTCGAAGTCTACTGCACAACAAAACTAAACGACCGACAATTTTTGCAGAGTGATTCTTATGGGTATACTCTTCCGTGCCCTGGAAGCTCAGGTGAGATTTATTCAGATATTCTTTAAAAATTCAGGTTTGTATAAGAATGTTTGTTTTTCACACCTAGGCTGGATATTTTTTTTTTGTTGACTTAAGCCTGAAAATTGTGTCCATTCTTAGATTGCAGTGCATGTATTTCAGTTCAAAAAAACCGATGTGACCAGGAATTGAACTATCAAATACAACTGTATACACTGCGCACGTACTTTGTCGCTTTACCTTATATCAAATGTAAGCCAGTTTTGTACTTTTCAATGGTAAAATAAAGTTCATTTAAAAATAGCCTGTGATTTGGGCGCTTTCCATTCGACCAAATATTCCGCTTTGAAATTCCGGGAATTCCATGTGACGAATGGAACAGTATTTTCCAGTTGGTTGGACTAACCCGTCCCAGGGCATCACGTTCCAAGTTTCGCGCGAAAATGAGAAATAAACAAAAAGAATTAACAAACGGCGGTCTTTGCCTTTTTTACTTGCTTTAGAGTTCGACGACTCTGAAGTTGAAACAGACAATGTATTAGGCGAGGACAGCGATGTAACTTTAAAATCGAGTCTGCGACTAATTCGAGTGTACTCTCTTTAATTTCCTGACGAGTTCGAATGACGAAGCAAGCTGTTTACTCGCGCCATCATGCCCACGTTACTCGTAGCTTACATGTAGTTTCGCACTACTTGCTAAAGCAATCCACTGCAATAATGTTGAAGTAAGATATTTAAGTCGTCTGTCAGGTGGAAAACTTGAAGATCACAGCCATGTTGAGTTCGATTTCTGGGCTTGAAGAACCTCGACCGAGCAGGAATGGTCGAATGGAACGGAATTTTCCGGTTATTCCGATTTTCGGGAATTTTAAGCCAACTTCGCGAGTTACACCCTAAATTTCGGAGTGAAATTCCGGAAAATGTCTGTTCCATTGCGCCCCCCCCCCACCCGGAATTTCCGGAATATTTGGTCGAATGGAAAGCGCCCGTAATTTTCCGGCATCGACACAGAGAGTCTTTACTTTGGATGAAGGGGTCGTCTACTTTCAGGAGTAATTTACGTTCGACTCTGCTTCTAGCCATGAAATGTTATCGCTACTTTCGGCTAGTCGCTACTTTGTGGGGAGGGTTCGTCACTTTTGAAGCTTTGGTGACTTCACGGTAGTTCTACAAGACCCATTTAGTGTCTTTCTCTCTCACTGCTTGTTGGTCGGTTTTGGAATTTCGCTGCACAAAGCAACTGATCCGAAACACCGCACACATCTCTGTACAGATCTTCGCTTTGGCTGGATGCAACAAACCATCTTTTGGAGCTCGGTCAAAATAAAATTGAAACATGGACAAACAGCAAAACAGTCCGAGTTACTTAAATGTCAAGTACACTTTTAGCTTATTGGACAAATCTGCGAACACAATAATACAATAATGTTATTTTAATACAAATACGCTACCCATCGAAATCAACTCTATTTCAAGGATAACTTGTTAACCAAGAAGCCATCTGCGGTATCCACGTGAGTGGGATTTACCTGCGATCAGGCGTTCGTTTTTTTCTTCCCTTCCCCCGTTCGCCCAACTGAAAAAGAACGCCTGATCACAGGTTAGAGTGGGATTTATCTGATGGGTAGCGTCACCATCCCTTTGAACACCTCCACCTTCCAAGATGGAAATCTCGAGAGGATTAAAGAGGAGAGAGATTCAGGAACCGAAAAAAGTCAACTTTTTTGGCTTGGGGAGCCGCAGATATATACAACAAGTGTGCGAGCTAGTTCTTGCCTTTGAAAATTTACAAGCATAATCACACCATCAATCCTTCTTGAACATTTTTGCGATCTCCTTCAGAACGTCTAGTGTAAACTGTTGATATCTGCTCTCCGCTTCAAGCTGCTGTTGTAGAATTCTCTTGAGCAAGTCTTCCTCTCTTTTGCGACTGTCTTCCAAAAACTCTCTTAAGATGGCGATCATGCTAAGATCCTCATGTCTTCTCTGTACCACTTTCCCCGGCCTGGGGTTCTTCCTGGGCTTCTTCCTGGGTACTGGATCGTAGGACGCGCTTTGGGGTCTTTTGAAGCCCCGCACAGTCGCGTCTTCCGGGTAGCTGTCATCATCATCGGATGACTCCTCCTCGCTTGGTACGCTTTGTGGTACAGCTTCCGCATTCAGTGGCGTGACTTGAGTCGTCTGAGGAATTGCCTCGGAGTACACTTGCACTGGTATGGGATACTGTCCAACGTGGCTCACTATCGGCGCATTTAAGGGTGTGGTCGGGGGTGCTGGTTTGATGGGGCGTAGAGGTCTGGGCGCGATTGTGTCGGAGGGAATAGCGATGGCCACAGCCGGAGAAGCCGTAACAACTGTCGGGGTACTCATAACATTCACACCAGTCAATTCCGCGGGGATATTAATACGCACTACGTCTTCCTCGTTATATGGAGCTCCCTTGTTGTTGATGATTTCCTTTAGCATGTCATGATAAGGAAAAGAATGCGGCAGCTGGTCCTTAGTTCTGTTGTACTCAGCGAGCAGGTTCTTTATCCTCACCTTGCACTGATTACCTGTCCGGGGCCCCAGCGAGCAGTGAGCAACACGGCGGTTGAACTCTTTAGCGATCATGTTCCATTCTTGATAATTCCTTTTCTTACCTTTAATAATTCGATAGTTTGCCCTCCAAAGCCCCAATAAGGCCATTGTTTCCGGGTCGGTCCAACGGGACGAGTTTACTGTCCCTGTGACGTCTTCACTGGTGACGTCATGCTTTTGTTGAACGGCGTGTTGACCAGGAAGACTGATTTCGACCATCGAGGTTTTGTCCCCCACCCCCACAGTTGCCATTGTGCTGGTGTCAGACACAGTTGCCACGGCAACTGTCATTGGCTGAGGCTGATGGGACATCATGAAACTCGTATGATGTTAATTTCTGTTGAGAGAGAGGTTTTATGGTTGAAGAATAGAAGCGAAATCAAAACAAAGGAACAAACAAACAAAACAAAACAAAACACAAGTTAGTGAATGGAGCAAGCAAATAACTAGAAAAACAAAAGAATACACTGAATGAGAAACAAAAAGAATCACTATTGTGTCAAAAACAACCTAAAACAAACAGCTTTATAATTCTTCATTGTTGTTTTTCTCCTCTGTCTCGTTACACCATTACGCGTCTAACAACAAGGTGGGCTTCAATCCGTGGCGGCTCTTTGATGCAGGATTAAGATTAATTATCAATGGTGTTTGCTCTCTTTTATCAGATTTGTACCGAGAAATGGCATTTCAGAGGGTTTAAAGAGGTCTTTAAAGCACGCCCTCAGACTGCCTTGCAGGGAAACACTTCCCACGATCCGAACAATGTTTATAAGCCGCTTACAAATGACACGAGCCTTTCGTGATTCAGTCATGAATAGTTCGTGTGAGAGGAATTAGAAAAAGACCCGAGACTCATAAAGTATATCCGAAGTAGAGGTCCGTTTCAGGCTGCCCAGAAGCCGTGGGTGGTATTCAAGGATGACTTGTTGAGACAGAGACGAAAACCAATACTTATGACGACTTGCAAATTCAGTTCGTATTGCCCGGCAGTATTTCATACTGCATTGCCTAACCGCCCCTCACGGAAATAAATCTGTTTTTTCTTGCATTGAAACTATTGTACAGTAATGTATGGATACAAATGTTAGCATATGACTTGCGGCTCACTTTTTATGCCTAAGTGAAGGCTTGAAGACAATTTTCGTAATTTTATCTTCTGTTACTTTAGATGGGAATAAATTTCGATCGCAGCAACGTTGAATAAATTTGTGATCAGCACGTATTGATTCCACGCAGTTGTGTTGAATTTATTTTCATTTTTTAATCGCGAAGATTAAAGATTTTTTTCCGATCGCTTCGAGGGTAGTGGAAGATTCCCTTCTAGAGTGGGTTCAAACGCTGTGAAATCATCGAATCCAGCGTTTGGAAGGTTTATATCAATTATGCAAATCATGCGAGCTCAGATCGCTGCGATGCTAATGCGAGATTCGAGCTTCTTGCGCTGAATCGCTTATTTTGATGGCGTGCTCTACTAGACCTATACCCAAGTAAAGTACAGTAAAATATACTTACGATACGTGACACGTACTGTCGTTCAATTTGCTGTTTTCCTGTTGTATCAGCGAGGAGCTTTTTCCTTGTGTGTTCGATTGAATTCAATTCTCGTGGCGCTCAAACCGACAATGGTATCGAAACTCGTTGGATCCGCTTCACCGATTTAATCTTCCTAATTAGGCTCTCCTTCGATGCTGGGCTAAAAATCTCCTGTTACCATAAACCAAAAGACTTCAATAATTCAAAGGAATTCTTTGCGGCATTTTCAAGACTTCTGGTTTGAAAATTTAGCTGGTCTTCGCTTCCATTCCTGTTGCGCTTGGCAGACACAAGGCGAAGCTTCGGCTCATTTCAATTCAAGCCGCCCGAATGTCAATAATATTCAAACAATAGTCCTTTGTTAGTAGTATGACGTAAGCCAGATCCGAAATATGATTCGATCTTCAGGCGTAATTCAGTCTTGTATCGCTTTCATATGATAATTTTTTCCCTAAACTTGAAAACATTTTCGCATCTGGGCATGAAGAAATCCGAGGAGGATGATCGTGTTTTGGTAAAGGAATATATTTTTGCCCGTAAGCACTTAGTGTGAAATTTTGGCAGGAGTATCATTTTGCAAGTTGATGCCTTTTTTATTCTTTCTCACTTTCTTCTTCTTCTTTTTATTTTTTGCCGGTGGGGTAGTGAAGAGTCACGGGGGGAGGGAAGGGTGGAAAACGCGACCAGCGTTCTATCATTTTTTGCGATTTCTGAAGAGTGACATTTATAAAAGGTCTGAGTCTTTCCTCCTGACAAATGCTCCCTGAACGCAGGAAACAGCATCTCAAAAACCTAAATTTTTCAAAGTTTCCGGGGGAACAGGGTAACATGCCTGCGCAGGCCTAACGTTTCTATAGTGCTACGGCTCTCTGCGTCTGTCTCATAATTTCCTGGGTCTGCCTCCATACCCATCCTCGGAGACCCAGGGGCAGTTAATGGGGGCGCGAGGAAAATAAATCGGCGCGACGAAAGGTTTCACGAAAGTTTACAAGGAGGTGTGAAAGAGCCCCTGGGAACCGACTCTCACCAGACCATTTCCAAACGGCTTGGCGAATGCTGGCTCCTGATTGGGCAGAAAATTCCTTTGTATTATTCTGCCCAATCGGCGAACGGCAGCTTCTGAGGTACTTTGGTGTGTTCTTACACGAGGGTCGTACAGGGGTATTCTCGTGATGCGTGATTAGCTGATTTTATTTTCCGTGAAACGTGAATTTAGCAAATTATTCTTCGTGATCCGTGATCTGAAGGTTTTGCGTGACCCGTGAACAACTTGAATTACTAAACGATATTCGTGATTTCACCACTCTATTCTACGTGATTTTGAGACGCGAGTCCTCTTAGCCTGCGATATGGAGCCTTGAACTAGCCTTTCAAGATTTTTCTTTCTTCAGACACTCTTTCTAGAGCAGGAACAGGTTATTAACCTATGGACTCCTGTGTCGCCCGTAACCGGCCATGACGAGCCTTGGCCTTTCTTCTACTTCTGACGTCGTCACTTTTGACCAAAATTAGCATCGTCTAAACTCAACTTACCTGTTACCTGTCTTCTTTGTGCTATGTGGAACATAATACAATGATGACTGCCACTCTATTGACTGCTCGATGATATTTCTCAATATGAAAATTTGCTCAGTAGTTCTCCTACCTGGTCGAAAACCTGCTTGTTCCTTTCTAAGCTTCGACTCTACTCCGGTTCGTTTCCTGTCAATCATAATTCTCCCCAGGACCTTGCTGACAACTGACAGCGGCGTAATTCCACGCCAGTTTTTACGCTCTTTCAGATTTTTTCTTTTCGATCGGCAGTTTGACAATCAATCCTTTCCTCCATTTTCTTGGTGTCTTCTCGTCTCTCCGCACTATGCCGTCTATGATCTCCTTGACTTTAGTAGTAGCATAGTCAATGTCAGCTTTAAGCGGCTCCGCCTGTATGTTGTCTATTCCTGGTTCCTTACTTCAACTCAGCTCGGCTGGGTTCATATGTACCAATTTCTTCTATTTCATTCGGCAGCTCTATCTCCATTTCACTTACTGGATTACTAGGCTCTCTCTATTTAGTACTTCAGAGAAGTGCTCCAACCATCGTCTGAGCTTACTTTCTTTATCGTTAAGGATCTTGCCTGTTTTGCAGCACTCTGCCTTGGTCTTTCGTTGCTTAATACTTTGGTCAGGGTATACAGTGTTTTCATGTGTTGTTGTTCAGCTGCATTTTCAGCTTCTTTTGCAATCTCTTCAGCCCATTTTCTCTTATCGACCCTAACCTGTCTTTTAACTTCCCTATCCTTTTGTCTGTATTCATTTTGCCATCTCTGTTTTGGTCTCTGTGATCTTGCACCGATTAGCTTCTGTTTAATATGGTTTTCTTTTGGTCTACCAAAGTCCAAGCCTCCTGACTGAACCATGGCTCGTTTTTTTTTTTCTTGTACCCTAGTACCTCCTCTGCCATTTTGACATAAGCTTTCTCCATTATCTCGTTTTTCCTTTCCACTTGGTCTTCTTGTTCTTCTCCTTTATCACTCATTTGGTCTTCTATTGCTAGTGCCTGGAATCTGTTTTTCAGCTATATGGTGAACCTTCTGTGTATATCATGGTTTTGGAGTTTCTGTGTGTCGAGCCTCTTTGTGGTACTCCTCGTCGCCGGTGCTCTTTTGGGCTTTAATCTGATGTTTCATCGTACAAGGTAATGGTCGCTGGCGACATCTGCTGACCTCATGGCCCTCGTGTTTTTAATCATGATACTGATGTTCTAAATTTTCTGTTAACCAGAGCGTGATCTATTTGATTTTTTTTGTTCTTCCATCGGGTGACAGCCAGGTTTGCTTATGAATCTTCTTGTGAGGAAAAACTGTTCCGGTGATAACCATTTCATTGAAATCGCAGATTTCTTTCAGTCTTTCACCATTATCATTAACCGTGCCCAGTCCTTGTCTCCCATTACTCTTCCAAGGCCGTTGACAAGGTTTCCCACCTTCGTAATCATATCGCCCGTTGAATTGCTAATACATGATTGTGTACCTGGTACCTGCTCAGTTACGTCTTGTAGTTTTCCCGGCAAGCTGTCGTGTTGCATTTGTATTTTTGACCAGATTAAAGCTAATTTGGCCAAGATCCAGCCTCAAAACCACCAAAATGTCCAAAAACTCATTTTTGACAAAAAGCTCCAGGGGTCAATGGGTTGAAACGAGTATCATTCTTGCTTATTTTCGTGATTCGAGAAAACGAAATTTAGACTTCCGTGATCCGTGATTCCCTATTTTTTCGGTTCGTGAACCGTGCCAGAGACCCCCCCTGTACGACCCTCTTACACGGCCATCGTTGCATGATACTTTTCTCGATCGTACTTGCGAGGAAAACTTTCAATTTAATTTACTTCAGTGAGCCATAGAAATTCGGGAAATCATTTTGGTTGTTAGCAAGAAAGATACTCCACGATTCAGCGGGAAAATTTTCGTTTCGACCGATCAAAGGTATCGTAAAATAGTGTCTTGTTTATTGGCGAGTCGATTTTACCTTTCTTTCATTTCTTAATTAAGCTTCGGTTAATTGTAGATACTTTCCCGCACTACGTCCATTTATTTTGGTATACGAGCACCAAATCTTACCAAGGAGTCGACAGAAAATTGCACCGTATTATGCAGTTGAAGTGAATTTTCAATCGATTGTAGGCTACGAGGCCAGGATTTATCGATCTGATTACATATTGACATTACCTCTCCAAATGCGCCGAACTCCACTGGAAATCCACTGAAGAAGGGCTATGCTATGTTTCACAATTTGACGCTTTTGCATATTTCTATGCCATCAGTAATTTTTTTATTTTCTTTTGAATATAAGTATCACGCATCGCCCAAGGATTACAAAGTTGCCAAAGTTGGCTTTCGTACATTTTAACTTTCCTTTGTTTTGTAATTTATCTGTTTATTTGTGGGCTTCCTGTAAAGTAGCTTTTATCTAAGTGGAGTGCCACGTAAAATAAAGTTCTGTCTGTCTGTCTGTCTTCCTCTACATTCCTCTCCAAACGCTACCACCATGGAATCACAAACAAGAAAAATTATCGTTTTCTTTATTGACAGGGAAATGTGTTTGTGTTTAACAAATGCTTATCACTGACATGAAACAGACTATGGCCTCTTCAGGGCAGCCAATAATGAGGCAGTTTGTTAGCATTCATCTGCAACAACAAATAAAGGGAAAGCATTATTTTCAGTTGCTGGCAGAATAATTTCTGTTCTGTACTCTCAGGGGGGACTTCGTTCCAGCAAGATTTCAAACATCTCCCAGCCATGAAAAAGGCAACAGCAGTAATCACCAATAAAATGATATTGTGGACATTGCAGGACATCCAAATTAAAAACAGCTCTTAAATACAGACACCAAAGTGACAGGGCTGACTTTCTGTATTATGAAAAGTGCCTGCATTATAGAGGTGGAGATTGTTTGAGTTAGGGTTTCCCATGACCAAGTCCAAGTGAATTGCCCATTAGGAGAGGTTTGACTGCAGGCACCTGGGGATGACAGGTACAGTGGGCATAGCCAATGATGACAAACTACACCTTTAGTAGGAAAATGTACTAGCTGGTCAATTTAGAGGTGCTCATCACAAAATTCCAACAGCTTAACAACCTTTCAATGTCTTCCCAACTCATCTTTCCCAGCCAGAAGACCAGGGGTCAGGCAGTTGCAACCCATTACAAGAATGCAATCAAAAACCACACAAAGGCCTACATGTATAAATGATATTTATTGCAATTAACTACAACAGTGACAATCAAGCCAGCTACACTGTAGGTAATGGTGCATGTAATTTTTCTATTTTTCTTGTTTACTTTGAGAAGGGCATTATAAGGTTATTATAAGGAAACACTGTTAAAGATTGCATTGAAGTTCTGAAAGTTGCTGGCATCAGGACTAAACATTTAAAATATCAGTTCAGTTTTGACTCTAAGTTGTTTTCATTTAGAATGAATGCTATACCGAGTAATTGCATTGTGACTAAACTTGATAGACAACAAATGCAAGGAAACGATGTTATGAGATTGTTATATTTCGATATAAATCTATATCATCTTCGGACTAGGCGGGATACAGGTAGAAGAGATTTAAATACTGCGAGATTGTACAACAGCATTACCACGTGAAAATGAAAAACAAAGAAACGAAACTGTCAAGAGAATAGGCGGAGTTCCCTACTGGCTTTTAAGCCATTGTTCAGAAATGGTGTTGAACGCTTGATATGATAAGCTTCTTTATATAGTAATAGATTCCAATTATCATCGCGGTCTATTATGTTTGTGTTAGTCCGAAGATGATATAGATTTATAACGAAATATAACAATCTCATAACATCGTTTCCTTGCATTTGTTGTCTATCAAGTTTAGTCACAATGCAATTACTCGGTATAGCATTCATTCTTTATCTTCTAAAGCTATCAGCAGGTAATGGATTTTGTTTTCATTTCTGCGTGTGATTTGACGATAAAGTTTGCAGAAGGCTTCTGACTGTAATACCGTATTTAATATTAAAGCTCATTAGTCTTGGATAAATTCTATGCTCAGAATATTGAGCAAAATAAGAATTGAAATTTTTGAGCAGAGTAAGCCAAAACATCAGCAATTTATAATAATACTAAAATCAGACAGTCACGTAACACCTGTGTATCAAAATAAATGGACGTAGTGAGTGGTTGTGTCCTGGTGTACCGGTACACAGAGGGAATAACTATTGTACTCCTTTGTTTACGACCCTTTGTTGAGCTGTTGCATATTGTTGGGTCTTTTGTATCGGTTCTTGTGTACCGGTACACGAGGACAGAACTGGGAACGTATCTACAATTAACCGAAGCTTAAGAAATGAAAGAAAGGTAAAATCGACTCGCCAATAAACAAGACACTATTTTACGATACCTTTGATCGGTCGAAACGAAAATTTTCCCGCTGAATCGTGGAGTATCTTTCTTGCTAACAACCAAAATGATTTCCCGAATTTCTATGGCTCACTGAAGTAAATTAAATTGAAAGTTTTCCTCGCAAGTACGATCGAGAAAAGTATCATGCAACGATGGCCGTGTAAGAGTCCGTGTAAGAACACACCAAAGTACCTCAGAAGCTGCCGTTCGCCGATTGGGCAGAATAATACAAAGGAATTTTCTGCCCAATCAGGAGCCAGCATTCGCCAAGCCGTTTGGAAATGGTCTGGTGAGAGTCGGTTCCCAGGGGCTCTTTCACACCTCCTTGTAAACTTTCGTGAAACCTTTCGTCGCGCCGATTTATTTTCCTCGCGCCCCCATTAACTGCCCCTGGGTCTCCGAGGATGCCTCCATTCCTTGCATTAGTCTGGTTTTAAACGGCTTGATTAAAGTTGTGAGCAGATATAGGCACTTTTTACACTAGAATGCGGGTTCAGTTGTTTCGGTAATGAATTCAATTTGGAAGGAAAATGATTTTTCTGGTAACCGTTTCAGCTCGTAAAAAAGTGAACTTTGCAAAATAAAAAATCCGCTCAATTGCCATGCGACCGTATTATTGTTTAAAGTGGTTCAGTAGATTCTAGCAATTCATTTGTTGAAAGAAGGATTAACCAATATTTAAGAAATAGAAAACATGTACCGTGTTTCTATCGAGTTATAGAAAAGCGAGTGGAAGCTTGGGAGAACGAAAAATCCTGTGGGAACACGAGCCGCAGGCGAGTGTTTCCACATCTTTTCCGAGTTCTCCCAATGCACGAGTGTTTCTTTGACTCGTTACGTCAACAGCTCGTGTTGGTTCTTCGTTTCTATCGAGTTTTCGAAACACGGTTTTAAACCAATCAGCGCGCGTATTTACTTTGGATTATTTTTTAATGTATGATGTAAACATTTTCTGCAGGTAGCTGCAACAGTGCCCTTATTTCTGAGGCTCATCATTTCCGGGTGCTCAGTGAAGATCAGGTTAGTGGGCCAATTCATCGCAGTGCCTTGGCACAGACAAAAATTTGCCAGCATTTTGAAAAGCACAAAAAGAAACAAACCAAAAAACATTCCACACGACCAAACGCTTGACGCTCAGGTGGACGAAATCAAAAACGGGAATCAGAAAATCCTGTTTTTGTTTGATTTTGCACATGCGCTCAAGTTCGAGAACGGTTTCTGAACATGCCTAGAGAGAGTAAACGCTTTGACTTATGCCGGCTCAACTTCCGATTTCTCCCGGCTAGAGGTCTCGATTTCTAGGTGCTGACAAAGAGACCTCCAGCCTCTGGGAACGGAATTGCTATTAAGAGTGAAGTACACGAGGATGGCTAACGACAGCGAGGAGAGACATTTAGGAAATATGAACAATGTTGAACGCGTGAAGACTTGCGCTATTCCTTTGCAATTTTGCGCAAACAAAGATTTGCATTTGGAGTATAATTTTGTAGAAAGTCTCGGGTTGAAATTTTGTCTTACTACCAATACGGTGTGTTTTCTTGCAGTATCAGCGATATCAAAGGTTTGGAGCTGAGGAGTATGTTTTGAAGATTGGCGGTGTGTTGTGCCCAGGCCGCGGCTGCGGAATGGGTCTGGTTCCAGAACCGGGCATGCGCTCTGTGCGTTGTGGTGAATGCAAGGTAGGTGCGGTCGACCTCGAGGCATTTATCTTATAGCTGCTTATGAAAGCTGCTGGCTCAGCCAGGAGTCGTCGGACACGAAATGGCTACTTGTTCCTGGGTGCAACACAGGAGGGGCACATGGGGTGTTGGCGCTTAACTGAGGTTTGGTACTTTCCTGGATGGGATGCTATTGTAACGGATGTTGCACTCACCCAACCCCTCCCCTCCTAATTTTTTCCCCTGGATGGAGAGAAACAGTGTGAGAGTAAAGTGTCTTGGTAAATAGCAAGACTTGAGAGTTCAAGCCAGGGCGCGAACCCAGACCTCACATTCCGTAAAGTAATTCGAAACATGGGGCCGCCTCTCCCCGGGCACCTTCCCCCGGCACCTCCCCCGGGCACCTCCGCCCTGCACCTCCCCCGGGAACCTCCCACCGGAACTCGGACTGCTGGTCGGCCTTGGGTAGGCTTCATTAATCGAGAGGCTTCATTTATAAAGATTAAATCTCTTCTGTCGTGAATTTATTCTCGTATTTTTATTTTCAGCTTGAGTTCTGTAAAGAATGTAAGGAGCCGTTCAGACGAGGTCACTCATGCCATCAGAACCAGTCCAACCCGACAACTGCTGCTCGACCAAGTGTGAGTACAAAACGGTAACCTCAGTCAGAGTGGTCAGCGCTTCACCTCTGTAGTGTTTGGTGTTAATCTATTGAATATTCGTATAAATCTACTAGCGTTCTATCACGGCTAGACTACTCGCTATCTATTCTGTTTTAGTATAAATCTACTAGCGTTCTATCACGGCTAGACTACTCGCTATCTATTCTGTTTTAGTATAAATCTACTAGCGTTCTATCACGGCTAGACTACTCGCTATCTATTCTGTTTTAGTATAAATCTACTAGCGTTCTATCACGGCTAGACTACTCGCTATCTATTCTGTTTTAGTATAAATCTACTAGCGTTCTATCACGGCTAGACTACTCGCTATCTATTCTGTTGTAGATAGTGCGTAGCGTAGCAGTGTTGTGCGAAATATCTGAATTAGATCAGGTTTTGAACGACTAGTAGATTTATACTAAAACAATTAGTTTATTCGCTCTCGATTTCTATGCGTGATTGTGCGCCCTCGTCAACTATCACGCGATAGAAATCTAGAGCTCTTAATCTAATTGTTTATTAGATGAAATAGAAAAATGTCTGTACAGCTACAATGCAAAACAAAAGACCTCGGGACACTTGACAAAATAACACCCAGTGACAAAACCCTGTGCGATGAAAGTCCTGGTTTAATTTTCAAAATCCCTCTTCCCTCAAACAAAAAATGTTGAAATATTGTCTCACGGTTGGTTGGAAATAATTTATCATTACATTGGGGCAGGGAAGGGGAGGGTGAAGACAAATACCATTTGCAGGCGTAACGATAAAGCGTTCTGAGACTTTGTCTCGAACTGTAGCTGCTATGGACAGCTGTTTTGAAGCTCTTTCGACTTTCTTTCACTAGATAAAGTTTTTGGGTTGACTTGTGATAGAAGTGTTTTACTGGTTTAATCTAGGCACACAAAGATTGTACTTAAAAATGTTGAAAAAGTTGCTCACAAAAGGGGTCGAAAGTTGCTCAAAAGGTGCCCAAAAATGACAAAAGTTCTCTTCAAGTTCAAGAAATTACTTGTCAACAATCAGGCCCGTAGCAGAGGGAGGGGCAGGGGGGCTTGATCCCCCCCCCCCCAGAATTAATTTCTGCTACAAAAGTGGAATTTTGCTACTAAAATAGAAAGCTGTCAATGGAAGCTACAGTTTCAAAGTACTGTCGATCATAGTAAGATTATGTACTCTTGTTCTTCTATGCAATTTGGAATTGTGTAAAGGAACGAAATCGTATTTTTGCTCTGCGAAAAACAACCAACAGCTTTGAAATATGTGCTTATTTAGCATCAAAATAGACAGAAGCAAAATGGATCGAAATGCACCAATAACAATCCCTGAACTTGACCCTTTGAACTTTAATGGTTTCCTAAGAGGTCCGCCAGTGTAAACTATACTACTGTTTTTGCGCGTTTAAATAGAAAATTAGAGACAAAACAAGAGGTATTGTGCACAACTGTAGTGATCTGACATTTGCCAAGAAGTATGTTTTAACCGAGGGACCGAAGGGGGGGGGATTAATGTAGGCTACTCGCTCAGCCCCCCCCCCCCCCCCCCACTCCCGGCCGTTTTCTGCTTGGTACGGGCCTGACAATTTAACATCAGTATGCCACTTTATTCACCTATACTTTTGACATGATAAAACTTTTGAACCCGAATTCAAAGGGAGGTAGATATTACAATGAATGGCTGCTGTTTAAAAGAAAAACAAAGCAAAACGCGTTTCATTTTTCAAAAGGCTTTTTATTTTCAAATGGATATCCTCTGAAAATGTGGAAATTCATTTGTGGTTCAAAAGATCACTGAAGCTGCCTAAAAGTCGCTGAGAGTTGCGCTCAATACAAAACGTTGCTCAAAACTTCACAAGTTGCTAAAGCGTTGCCGAGCACAAAATATATATGCCTAGCTGAAGCCTGGTTGTCCAGCGCATTGATTGACTTTGGAACTTCTTAGTGATCGAGAAGGTTTTCAGTAGATTTTAGTTGTTTCTAGAATCTCACCATACGCGCTTTATGAAGGGCGTCAGTTAAGTTAACCATTAGCTCTCATAAACAACTTTATTTTGTCAACTTCCCTGCACAGTACGATTGTAAACAGAACTCTGTAGAGGGATCGCAAATCACTACAGGTTCACCTAATTACTGCGAGCCCATTTTGGCTAGAAAAAGTTTAGAAAGTATATTAATAATTTAAGTGAAAGTCCTGAAAACGTTTATGTTATAAATAACATGTGAACAGATACTCCTCCTCGTTGTTTATTGATCTACGTTCCCAATCTCCTAGAAATATCGAGTAAACTTGGAAAACGCCAGACGAGCTCGGTGGGAGGCTGAGGCGAAACAGGTGATTGACCGGATTAGTAAGAAGTGTCCCGGATGTGGTACAAACACAGAGAAAAGTGGTAAGAAAATATCTCCCCCCTTCCCCACAACTGATTCCCAACCCCCTTTATCCCATTTTTATCATAAAAGAGTCTTGTTTGCTTGTCATTACACTAAAAATGGTATTCAATTCTTATCTCCTGGATCACCGTAGGTGGATGCAATCACATGAGCTGCCCTCGGTGTCATTTTGAGTGGTGTTGGATTTGCCTTATTGCTTGGAACCCGGAGTGTCAGGGCTCCCATTGGTTCTTACAGCGCTAGTGCGGTACATCTCGCTGCTCTGCCTCGTGTTCGTGACCAGTGTTAGTTTAGACTGCGATGACAACATTCATTTGGGTCGTCACGTAGCGTTGAGAGCAAAGATTGCGTGACAAGCACAAGACTGGTGTTAGCGCGAAGTCACCGCGAAGAAGTTTTGTCACGGTCGATGCATGTAGGAAAGTTGAGCCTAAAAACTCACGCCTCTCTTGATACATATCAATCTTACCTTGTCCTGGATCCTCCTTGTGTAGTTTAGTGAACTACTACTCATTGGTTCAGTGTGGTTTCCTATAATATAAAGACAACTGTGTAAATCACAAAAAATTGTAAAAACTATGACATAGCTGGCATAGCTCGTTTGGATGCGCTTTCTTGCTTTTTAGGCGTATACAGGGAAAATTAGATGTGTTACATGTCGAACGATTTATTCTTTAGATGAGTTCGATGTTAGATACCTACAGAGGAAAATGGAAACAACTAAGGAGAAAAAGACGTATTCTTTACCGTAGGTCAACATGGTACCCACCAGATCGAAGCAAACGCTTCAATGTGCACGAGAAATTGAATAGAGATATGCGCGTTTTCTATTACGCAAAGTATTAACTATGCATCCGCGATTGGTTGATGCATAGCTCGTTTGGATGCGCTTTCTTGCTTTTTAGGCGTATACAGGGAAAATTAGATGTGTATGTCGAACGATCTATTTTTTAGATGAGTTCGATGTGAGATACCTACAGGGGAAAATGGAAACAACTAAAGAGAAAAAGAGGTCTTCTTTACCGTAGGTCAACATGTTACCCACCAGATCGAAGCAAACGCTTCAATGTGCACGAGAAATTGAATTGAGGTATGCGCGTTTTCTATTACATAAAGTATTTACTATGCGTCCGCGGTTAGGAATTAGGTGGCTTAGCGACCGCAACTGAATTTAGGAATGCGGCTCTTCGCGTACTTCACAATTTGTTGCGTTTCGTTGCTGTTCACTGCAAAACAACGGCGGGGAGTTCTACATTTTGTAAAAAAAGTTGGTACGTTTGTATTTGGATCACTGTCTTTACTTTTTTTAAGCACAAAACAGATCAGGCCAAGACTAACGGCGGAAGCCTCGTCTTGGGCGTTCCCGTCACGGTTGTTACAGTTTGTAATAACGACATTCATATTTAGTTCAAGTTTTTGAGAATTAAGAAATACGCTGCCATGATTTTTTAGCGCAGTCAAAGCGGATTGGTTTGTAAGCCTAATCTGAGTAAGTAAGAAATAGATAGTTCAGCTGAGAGGCGATGTCAGGATTATTCGCCACTTCTCTACCCGTGAAACGTTTTCTAACAAGATCCTCATTTACGCGAAGTAGTTTTACTGAATAAAAGTAGCAACAATTTTATTTAGCGGTCTTTGTTTTCATGATCCTTGTCTCCGCTGTAAGTTCATGAGAAGTAAAAGTACTTTAGTTCAAGTTAGGGAGTGCGTATGGATGACCAAGATTGTAGCTGAAGGCACTTATACAATACAATACTTTATTTCAAAAATAACGTACACATACAAGCAGTTATTAAGGCGGGGGTAAACATGAATAGGCGTGAAATTTGAAGTGATATAAAAAAGGAAATTGTTAGGATTAAGATGGGTTGGAAACACTACCAGACAGTTGACCCCCGCAAAAGAGAGCCCCTGGTTGCTAGGGGACTGTTTGGTATTCGTCTACTAATTCTTCACTTCAAATTTCAATTTTCCAAATCCATCAAATCTTCAACATTTCATATTTTCCTCAATTTAACCTATCCTTTGAGAAAAAATATCTCTTTCTCAAAACGCCCAAAAATCACCCAAAATTTACACAAAACCGCCAAACAGTGGTTAATGAGATGAGCAGAGAGAT
>OZ026598.1:34496171-34563671 GCA_964020085.1 Micromussa lordhowensis | reverse complement strand
TGTATATCATGGTTTTGGAGTTTCTGTGTGTCGAGCCTCTTTGTGGTACTCCTCGTCGCCGGTGCTCTTTTGGGCTTTAATCTGATGTTTCATCGTACAAGGTAATGGTCGCTGGCGACATCTGCTGACCTCATGGCCCTCGTGTTTTTAATCATGATACTGATGTTCTAAATTTTCTGTTAACCAGAGCGTGATCTATTTGATTTTTTTTGTTCTTCCATCGGGTGACAGCCAGGTTTGCTTATGAATCTTCTTGTGAGGAAAAACTGTTCCGGTGATAACCATTTCATTGAAATCGCAGATTTCTTTCAGTCTTTCACCATTATCATTAACCGTGCCCAGTCCTTGTCTCCCATTACTCTTCCAAGGCCGTTGACAAGGTTTCCCACCTTCGTAATCATATCGCCCGTTGAATTGCTAATACATGATTGTGTACCTGGTACCTGCTCAGTTACGTCTTGTAGTTTTCCCGGCAAGCTGTCGTGTTGCATTTGTATTTTTGACCAGATTAAAGCTAATTTGGCCAAGATCCAGCCTCAAAACCACCAAAATGTCCAAAAACTCATTTTTGACAAAAAGCTCCAGGGGTCAATGGGTTGAAACGAGTATCATTCTTGCTTATTTTCGTGATTCGAGAAAACGAAATTTAGACTTCCGTGATCCGTGATTCCCTATTTTTTCGGTTCGTGAACCGTGCCAGAGACCCCCCCTGTACGACCCTCTACTAACTCATGAGCTGCTTCAAAACTCAAGACTCATCTCGTTCATAACTAGCCAGTGGTGGATCCAGACATTGAGCTACTTAAGAACCGTTTTTTTTTTGTTTTACCTCCCCTGCGACTTTTCTTCTTCTTTGAGATTTCCTTCAAAAGGCAACTGACCAGTTTTCACCCAACGATCAAATTCACGGCTGAAATCTCAGCAACAAAAACTACATTCTTGGACACGAAAGTGTACAAAGGTGACAGATTCAATAGAGAATCTATTCTTGACGTGCGAACGCATTTCAAACCTGCAGAGACCTTTCAATACACGAATTTCTATTCACCAACCAGGCGTCACGAAAGGCTTTATCAAAGGAGAAGCGTTACGGCTTCTAAAAACAAATAGATCGTTTTCACTGTCACGCAATAAAAAAATAAATCGAAAACTACCCAGTGGAAAAAGCTGAGAAATTGTGATGTTATAGAAGATAAAAAAATAAGACACTTCTCCAAGTTTTAGCCCTGTGCGTTTCCCCAAACTTCAGATATTCGTCGAAACGTTTCGCAGAAATTTACAGAGCCCAGTATGAAAACGCCATATTGGTGTACCTCCATGGTACACCAATATGGCGGCCGGAAAATAGTGTAAACATCTGGAACTTACTTTGGCTTTCTAGGCGACTGATTATCAGTACTGAAAAAACAAGTATTTACATAAGCACTTTTCCTAATGCTCTAGCTTTTAACAGGGCTCAAAATCATGAGATAAGTATATATTTTTCAACAAATTTGATCGTAGCCTTGTGTCACGCACCTCCATAACCCGGAAATTCAAAATGCTCTGGTTTCCAAACGAAGCACGCTATTGAGCTGTAAAGTTGTAAACAGATATAAATATGTCACCTCTTATACCTGATGAGGATGAAAACTTTGGTGGATCTTTAGTTTAAGATTTTAGAAAGTGATGACGTCACGTGAAAACGATCTATTCCTCTAAATTTGCCTTTGAGGAAAACATCAGCAATTTCAAAGCACGCCTACATAATAGAGATTACCCAGCTAGAATTGTAGAAAAACACCTCACAGAGATAAAATTAATTCTCTGATAGAAAAATGTCGCTACCACAGATAAACAAAACCACACAAAAGAAAATACTGCCCTTTGTAACGCAATACCACCCGGCGTTGCCTAACCTAAAGGACACACTCTTGGGGGAATGCGCTCCCCCCCCCCCCTTCACCTCATATCGCAGGGGAAAATTTGAACCTTTCACATGAAATACTTCACAATATAAACTCCAGATGCTCCTCAAATTTACAGCATGTAAACTTCTGAAACAACTGCAATAAGTCTTCTCCGACTTGATGCGAAAAACTAGAGAGCTTTCACGAGTTGGTTTTATTCATTTGATAAAACAAGGCTGCTGTTGTTTTTCATTTAAATTTTTCTCGCAAAAAGCTACTATTGTTTTCAATTCTTTAGGAAAATATTGTTTTCTCGTCATCTTTCTCAAAAGATCTGATCAAACGGATTGTGCTTTTAGTAGAGGTACATTCGTTGTTTCGCAACACGCAAGAAATGAGCGAAGCCAGAGACTGCGTCTTTAGCTTCCGGCGCAAGTTTGCGGTCAGCAGTGTGTTAGTGAACCAAGCAACGAACGAACGAACGACAAATTATCGCCTGTGGTATTGTAAACATCGAATTGTTTAATTACAAGTCTAGCAACAGTTTATTAGGCATCTGGACTGGCTTTCAATTCGTTATCAAAACAATGTACGAGAAGACGGAGATGTTTTGCCCTTTATGCTACAGTAGATATGGCACTGGATTTCCACAAAGAATTCCAAGAGACCTTGACTGTCGGCATACCTTCTGTACAGGTTAGTTGTAGCTAGTGGGTCGCTAGTGTGTGATTATGGAATTCAAATAAAACTTTCTCTGTTTCTAAGATAATTCTTCCTGAATTAAAACTTGTCCTTTTCATAATCGCGGTCTCCTTAGTCCTTAGATCAGAGTGAAAATGTCGAGAATACTTAACGAATTAAGGTATTTGGCTTCTAGAGTTCTGCCTCAAAGAATTGTTGAGACTGCTGTCTTTTTCACTTGGATTGGGTTTGTCGTAAGGTAAAAATACAAAAAACGTTTTTGACGTTTCGGAGTGAATAGCAAGATTTTGGTTGAAGTCGGCAATGTTTGTTCATTTTTCCATGGATACATGATGGGTATAAGCTTATGGACGGGCGTACTAAAATACTAACACGGCCGAACTCGACATTACGTTAATAAACATTTTCTGGTTATAGTCAAGATTATGTTTTGTTAGGACCTCGATATACCACAGATTTTTATCAAAATAGAAAATTTCGTATATAGTTAGACAAAAAATCTCGTGTTCTATTTTAATGTGCGTGTATGCGAATGTAGTGTCTTCATATTTCAGCCAAGCATGCCATGTTTTATTAAATCTATTTAATTAGGTAAAACCAGCGTTGTTTGTTCACTGTTGAAATTTACATATCTCCTGTAGTTAAGAGTTACAGATAATAATTATCTGTATAAAGTCCTGTGATCTTGGGTATTTTAAAACAATGGGTGGTTTATAAAATCACAAAGGTCGTGTTTTCACTCGGCCGATTTACAAGCTGAACAAATTAATTATTTCAGGTGTTTGTTTACCGACCAACATTTGCTAGTTAAAGGTGACTTCTGTTTGTGAAATTTAACCCGGAGCAGCTAGCTCAGAAAAGTGCAAAACTTTCAAAAATGGCAGAAGGTGAAGTGCAATTATTTAATGAATTCTCTTGTATTGATTTTCACTTTATATTTATGCAAAGGAGAAGTTTCTTATAGAAGATACAGAGATGCCAACCTAAAGAAATCAAAATCCGGGAGACTGCCAATTTTACTTTATTTTTAGCCTAAAAAAATTGGTTCAAAGTAGAGATCTGCCCATTAAATTTCAACAACAAATAACCAAAATTTCCCCCCAAAAATGTGCAAAATTGGCCAAAACATGTCTTTTATGCGCGTTTGTTCGTATTTATTGCCTGGGACATTTAGTGATCTGTACAGGAGAGTAGGAGATTCGGTCTGTATCCAGGAGATGCTTGGATAATCCAGGAGAGTTGGCATAGATGAAGATAAGATTGTTGTAAATCAAAAGAAATGAGATGGATTGTTGAGCTCATGTGCCATTTTAGCAATGCTGTTTTACAAAATTAACACAAGACAAGCATCTGGCAAAAATATTCCAGATTATTTGGCAGTTATCTGTCATAACATGCAATGCAGTTGGCTACAGTATTTATCAGGACAAGTTATATACCATCTCGCAAGGTAGTATAACTTTCCATTAATTGCTAGTCATGAATGGAGGCGAAATATTGTCCCTTATTTCCTCTATTGAAAACAGCTTGAATTCTCAGGGTTAGGGTTAGGGTTAGGGTCACTGAACACAAGACAATTTTTTTCACTGCATGTATTTTCAGATTCTTCCACCTTTATCCAACCAAAATTATCCTTTTGAAAACACAACCAAAGTCTTGTATTCATAATCCATGCTGTGCTTGAAAGTATAAACATGCATTATGGATTGATGATTATCACTTTTCCTAAGCTGTCATTCTAAGAAATTGAGCAAATTTTTCAATTTCATTGCACAAATCCAAAGCGCGTAGCCATTTTTGGTATAAGTCTTACCAGGCCAAGTCTTACCAGGCCAGTTCCAAATTTTTTTCAGGTCTGTTTTCTTAACTCATTTCCTTGTCTTATTTCCCTTGGGTCTACAAGGATAAAGAGTTCATGGCCTTGGCATTGGGCTGAGGGAATTAACTTACTAGCCAAAGTATTTAATTAAAGTATTTAATATTTAACATTTTCCTCTTGGTTTCCAACATAGAATGCCTCCTAAAACTGCAAGAACTGCAAGGCTCTGTCATAGAATGTTGCTCTTGTAAACTGCGAACTCTGTTACCCCCTAATGGCGTTGATGGACTTGATAAAAACATGGACCTTTTAAGAGCCATTCTACAGTCTGAGGAGGAGGAACAAAAATTATGCAACTTCTGCATTCAGAAAGTTTATCCTCCCAAACCAGCGACATTCTACTGTTCTGAATGTGACGTGTCGATGTGCGGCAGTTGTTCAGATGTTATTCACTCTCAATTGGAATTCCGTTGTCATGACATTGTTCGAGCAAGCTCTGTTAAAGATGGGACCGGGGATGTTCAAAGATCGACAGTCTCGTCTCGGCGTTCATCTAGCTGTTCAACTTTAAGTAAACGATCTTCCAGTATAAAGCCAATGCTAAGCAGCAGGCCTTCCAGTGGTTTGTTGGACTATTCAGCAATACCAGGTAATTATAATGAATACATCAAATATTGCGCAAAGTTGTTTGGCTTCTTTGAAGGCAGTTTGTTGGTAATTAGCTAAGCCTAGAGGGCAAGGCCAGGGAAAGGTAAGTGGTTCAGTGTTCGCTGGCTTAAGAAATCAAATTGAAGCATGCCCAGGATCTTTATTGCTTGTTTTCTTTGGTAAAGCTATTTACCAGCAAACAAACAAACAAACAGAACAAGCTTTCCTTGGCAGATGTCCTGGGCAATGTTTATTGGGTTATGTAAATTGGCGCCATGCTTTCCTTCAGTACCAAGTTTTCGTCCTCAAGTTTCATCTGCTTCTGTGGATAACAATGGGTGTTTGTTTGACAATTGTTTTTGTGTGGGGGCTAAATTTTGAATACTCTTGGTATGGCGGATTGGGGTGGGGTGCTATGGCTGTGGGGTGGGGGGAACCCATTCTAGGAGATTTATTAAAATCTTAGTCGATTCAGTCTAGTTAATTAAGCTGTTACCGGTAATTAACCTTGTGCTATGTTGTTTGTTGTCTTGGGAAACTTCAGAATGCCCTGTTCACAAGGAGATGACAAAATACTACTGTCGGAATTGTAGATGCCTGTGTTGTGCATCCTGCTACAAGTATGGCAGCCACAAAAACCATAGCTGCTTCCAAGTTCATGAGGCCGAAGAAAGGGAAAGAAAGGCACTTGTTAGATTACAAACACAAGTTGAACAGCATGGTGAAAAATTTATAAAGGCACGAGGAGAGGTGCAAAGAACAATTGAGAATGTTAAGAAAAATACGATACAAGTAAAGGATATAGCGCGGAGATACTACAGGGAGCTACGAGCAGCCATTGATCATGGAGAGAAAATTTTGATGGAGGATATTGACAAGAGGAGTGAGGCAAAATTGAAAGCTTTAAATGAACAACTCAGGTAATAATAATATTTATTCCTAACGAAGGTACAGATATCTGTAACAGGTTCTGGGAATTGGAGCGAGGGTATGGGGGTATGGGGTTTGTCCAGAGCAGCACTTCAAGCTCTACTGTTCCTTATAAAATAATTGAGCCACTATGCGCGCTCTCATTGGTCGATAGGTGTGTTTAGATGAGAGTATGTAAACATGGTTGTGACATTTTAGATTCACATGTATTTTTGAGCATTACTTTATAAAGCAACAGAGCACTTTTTCTGTGTTTATATAACCTCATCAAAATACGAGGAGGGTTGGGAAAATGCTCGAACGTAATATGCAAACCCCAGACTCCGTCTCGGGTTTGCATAACTGTCTCGAACTCTCCCAACCCTCCTCGTGTTTAGATGACGCTACATAAACACAGGAAGAGTGCTTTATTACTCTTAATAACTCACTCTGCATATGCGTGAGAGAGGGAAGGTGCCAACTCCTTGGGTCTCTACCCCTGGAGATCCATCTCTGTTTTCTTGTTGTTGTTGTTTCTCTACTTCCGGCTGCAAAACAGCTAGATGCAAACATTAGTTACTTACATGTAGTAAAATTAATAGTTGTTAAACCTTTCAACCAAAATTATTGCTGCGTTGAGGAAAATGTCTTTTCTTTGCTTATAGTCAAATGATTGAAATCTCAAGCTTGACGACCACAGCTTGTAGAAACTGTGACAATGCTTTGAGTCTGGACTATTACGAAATGCTGATGCTTAAAAAAGACGTGGAAACAGAAATGATGGATGTTCTTGAACTGTTGTGTGAGATAACTCCTGTGTCTAAGCCGGACCTTGGTTGTCAGTTTCCTAATCATGAAAAACTCTTGGGTAACATTCGTAGCTGTGCCAAGCTTGTCTTACGTAAGTATCTTGGCTTGTAATAAACACGTTTCATTTCTCCAATTATAAGCGCATAATATAACAACTGATAGTTTTCAAAATTCTGTACAAAAAACGTGATGACTGCTAAGCATGACTTGGGCATGTTTTTCAATGACTTTTATCTGATCGATATTTAATGATTGTGTTTGCTTTTTTAATTAAATTAAGTCAGTAATTAGTTTTTCAACAAATCTATAATTCGTTCACAATCCACGTACACCTTGTAACATGTTTTCTTCTTTACCAGTGATGCCTGTCCAAACTACGCCGGAGAAATTTCAAACCGCAACAATCACTGTTCATTCGTGTTTCAGATATGTGTTTGAGGAAAACTCGGACAGGGGAAATCACATGTTTACCTTAACGTCGTCATTTTAAAAAATGTCCGCTTTCAAAATGTTTTTCATCTCATCTAAAACGCAGGGAGGCGTGGTGGCCTCATGGTTAGTTCGCTCGACTCCGGAGCGAGTGCTCCGGGTTCGAGCCCTGGCAATGTCCCCTGGCCTTGGACATTGCGTTGTGTTCTTAGGCAAGACACTTTACTCTCACGGTGCCTCTCTCCACCCAGGTGTATAAATGGGTACCGGCAAATTTAATGCTGAGGGTAACCCTGCGATGGACTGGCATCCCATCCAGGGGGGAGTAGAAATATTCCTAGTTGCTTCATGCCACGGAAACCGGGATAAGCTCCGGCCTGATGGGCCATTTGGCTTGTATGCAGACTTTACCTAAAACGCAGACCTGCGTTTTCATATTCCTCCGGGTTGAAGAGCGTTTTCGAAAAGCTCCGTTTTCGTGACGGATTAGTGTAGACGGTAGGTCTAGTCGTAATTAAGCGGCGTTGTCAAATTTCTCCGGCGTAGTGTGGGCGGAGCCTGAAAACCAGTCATGGTTTCTCTCCCCGGGGCTTCTCCCACATTTGCCGGTGTTAAATAATTGTCATGAACGAAATAGAAAGTTTACGTGTATCACAAATTGAAACTTTTGACGACTCACGTGATAAAAATTGCAAAACAGACTTGCGAAATGGAGTAATGTGTATTAAAAAGTACCGTCTTCACGTGCTGCATGATCTAAAAGTCTCCCCAAATTTGCCAACACCCTTATTATTCCGGAAACGAAACAGTTTCCTTTTTTATGTAGCTCATTGTTGCTACTGAAGTGATTAGCTATTGAACTTTTGTTTTATTAAGTTTCCTTTTTTTATTCTTACTGTGTAGATGTGAAAAATATCATCAGTTCTTGAAGGAATTCAGTCCCAGTATTTTGAGTTATTTTGGCCACATACAAAATTACCTTTAAATCGAAGAAAACCTAAAAATAGTAGTTTACTAAGATAGAAAAACACTGGTCAAAGAGATAATAATATACAAGAAAAGAACAAGGATGGCTAGGATGTAGAAGATTAACACGGATTGCTAAACGACGAACTTGAAAAATTTAGGCTAAACTTTTCAAGATACGCAAATCGTGACGTGGCTCCTTTCTTCAACAGCACCAGGTCCCCCAGAGAAGCTAACCTGCAGAATAACTGGCGACAACAATGTTCATGTGAAATGGGATCCGCCAGAAAGCAACTTGTTCCTGTATTCAGTGGTCGCTTACATTCTACAGAGCAGCTCTGGTAAGTATGTAGATAAAATTCAAGTCTAGCTTCCTTTGAAATGATGACCTTTTCTTCCAATTCTGAAGATGAGACTACCAAAACGGCTTTTTCAGCAAATGTACGGTGGCTGTAGTCTTAGGCGAGAATTTGAAATTTCCCAGTAAGGACAAACAAAACTGAGAATACTAGCAATACGGATGTTCAGAATTCAGAATTGGATAAAGTCATTGCAAACCACTCAAAATGGTAAATTTAATTTCCTTCAGCCAAGAGGTTAAAAAAAAAAAAATTCCCTCACTTACACAGCGGCTGTAAAAGCTCATGCTTACTATAGTTGCTTGGATCAACTTATTTAAGGTAATTCTTTGAACTGCCCGTTATTTCATTCCAGGTCCTGACAACAATTTTGTTACCATCTACAAAGGACACGAGACCTCACTGACAATAGACAAGACTACGGCGAACTTGCCTCTTGGAAAACAAGTGCAGTTTCGTGCGTGTGCTATAAACCTGATTGGTGAGGGGCCATGGGGTTTTCCCTACGGAATCAAAATACCCGAGTGAAGGTTTCTTACAACTGAAGTCTACAAACAGTGCTTTGTTCATGCCGACGTCACAACACTCAGACTCTCTTGCACAAAGTAGCTATAGCTGGTATCAACTAGCCTAAACTCTGGTTTCAGTGTTCCGTGCTAAGGCTCGACAGAAAACTGATGCGTAAAGTCAACAATAGAAAATTAGAGCGGTTTTCATTTGAGTTTCGAAAAGTAATTAGTTTTGTGCTTACTGCGTTTTGCGATTGGCTTAAAACTCTCGCCAATTTTTCATCCAAGCAGAAGTAAGACCAAAACCAATCGTGACTCATTCGTATACGTTTTCCCGCGCTTCGCGTCAGCTACATGTAATTACTTCGAGTTTTGATTAGTTCACTGTATTGCCTGTCTACTTTGTGATTGGCTAGAGAGATTAATTTGGTTTTGGGTTTTACGGCACTCAATTGAAACACTGCTCTAAGGAGTGAGGACAAGAAAGCCTTAATTTGTTTTACGTTTGGCTTACGCATGGACTATTTTCTGCGAAGCCAGCTACACGGTAGATAGGAATTAGCCCCATTCAAGTTGGTTACGCGTGCACAAATTCACGTTCATAGATGAAAAAAGTAATTGTCCCTCCTTCTTTGCCTGGCTCGATTTTTGAGCATTTACAGTGTTTGAAATGAGTAGCCTGAAAAAGAGTAAACGGGTGTTTCGCGCGTGACTTCGAGGTGATGTTGGAGACTAGAAACAGAGCGAGAAATGAACACTACTCGGTGACGACCAAAAGCTAAGCTGTTATCAGCGTTTCCTTTCCAATAGATTTAGCGTACATTCAAAACAAGCAAACAAAAGAAACAAACAACAATCAAGTATTTAATGTGCTATTGAATTTTAAATAGTAAAACATGATTTAGATTAAGAATCAGTGATTTCTTGAGGATAAGAGATGTTTAATTTCACATGAAGATGAACTATCTATGAAGTTAGCGTGATAACTGTGTATCGTGTCTGCTGACTCAATAAATGTAGATATATCAGAGGATTTTTCGTTTCGTAAACAAAGATTCATAACGAAGAATGATGCTGAAATCTGATCAAAACGTGCTGCGATAATCCGGATCCACTAGTGTCAGGAGCTCATGCTAGTGTACTGTATGACTATAGCTCAGAATCACCCTCAAGATGGAGCGATTTCCACTCCCTCCTGGATGGGATGCAAATCCATCGCAGGGTTTCATCCCCACCAGCCCCTCCCCCAACATGAAGATCGCTGGTACCCATTTGTTGCCAAACAAAAAAGGCTATTTCCGATTTTCATATGAAAATGATTTGGAACTCGTTTTCATATGAATAGTTTCGCTTGACACAGAGGCACAAGGTAACCACCGCTGCCAGTGCTGGACTCGCCAGGACGGAACAATTTTTTTTTTTTTGGGGGGGGGGGGGTGGGTTAGGAAATTTTTTGTTTGGGGCATGAAACTTTTTCTCACCTTTGGTATACCGCTCGGGAAAGCCTCGGTACGAGAGCATGAAAACGAGACGGATGAGGATTGTCCCATCCTCGGAGACCCAGGGGCAGTTAGTGGGGGCGGGAAAAAGTAGACTTTTTCCCGCCCCCACTAACTGCCCCTGGGTCTCCGAGGATGGGATTGTCCCCAAACACTTTTCTCTTGTTCCAAGTTGCATGGCTGCTGGCGATATGAGTGAAAACTCTCTATACGATTAAGGGTCTTTTTCCCTAGGAAGAGAGATTGGAGGACATAATAGCAAGCTACACCGGATGGAAAGCAGTCTTCGTTAGATTATGCGAAAGATCTAGAGATTGCATGTAGTTCCTGTACCGTTGAAAAACTAGTTTTTCCCCTCGCTGTGTTAGGCTCTCCAAGTCATTACAGATAAACAAAAAACGGTGTTGTTTAGTACCTAGATAGAAGCACTCGGTAAAAAAAGGTCGACGTAAGGTTCAACAAACTGCGGTACGGCATAAACCAAGCCTCTTCCAGGCGTACAGTTAGTTCGGGCGCTGTGTGAAATACGGCGCGCTAAAAGAACTATGCCTTCGGCGTTACAAAGCGAATCCCCTGCAGGGGTAGACTAAGGCAAGTTTGTTTAGTGCCCAGTCCTCCGGCCTGTTCCAAGTTGCATCATCCGCCATCTTCTAAATGAGTTCCTGAAAGACTCGCCATAAGAGTCGATTTTCTCCATTGATTTAAGTTTAAAATCACAAAGTGATGGCAGCGGACAATGTCTCCTCCCAGGTTACGATAGGACAGCCACATCTGGCGAAGCAAGATCTGTCTAAATTGGTAAATGTAGCATTTTATGGTGGCCGGTTCGATCACGTGTATTAATTTGTACATGGTTTCGATAAAGATGTTAATGTCACTCGTTTTACTGTGTTAGGATGTATCGGAGCTAAATCCTCTTACTCCCGAAGTTATAAGTCGACAGGCAACTATTAACATCGGTAAGTAATGAAGTGTAATGTATTATTTTTATAGATTAATTCCCTGCTAAAGAAGTTTATTGATATATGCTAAGCTGAACTTATTTCTTTTCACTCTTGTAATATATATGTTTTCAGGAACAATTGGTCATGTGGCCCATGGAAAATCCACAGTTGTCAAAGCATTATCAGGAGTACAGGTCAATGTCATTTATTAGCAGGTTTTATTAGTTCACCTTTTTAAACAACAAACAAGAAATGTGCTACATGTGGCAGAGAGTCATTTGACAAAGGATAAGTGATCATTTTTGGGTATAAAGGACCAAACAAAAAAGCAAAAGCAAACTAAGCATCTAAGATGACAGACAGACTAAGAGAGAGACCGACAGACAGGCCGGCAGACAGACCGACTGACAGACTGAGAGACGGACAGACACACAGACAGACAGATAAAGGATAATACATGGGTGCGTGTAGATATGGAATATCTTTTTGAGTGTTCAACTCACTATCTCATGAGTGAGATTTCTAGATGAACACAAGAAGAGATATCTCATGTCTACAAGCAATCATGTATTATTTTACTTTATAATATAGATAGGACCCTGCACGTGTTCCGATTGGTCAAAAACCCATGTTTTATCAGGTTATAAAACATAGAAAAAGCGTGTTTTATTGTTTTTCCCTTCATTACCTCTATATCATAAAGCAAATGAAGAAGCGTAATCTGTGTATTACACTCTGATAAAACACTCCAGACATTTGAGAACATTCGAGAAATGTAGAAAACAAATTGACGGCGGCTCGTGTTTTCTACATTTCCCTTGTGTTCTCAAATGCCTGTCGTGTTTTATCACAGTGTAATACGCAGCTTAGGCTTCTTCATTTGTTAAATATAAACATTCTAATAACAACGTTTTTGACCACTTTTCAAAGATTTCCGAAGGTTCCCCAAAAATTGTCCAAAGGCCACACAATTATTGTTCCAACATTATCTGAAAATTTCCGAAGATTACTGAAGATTTTCAAGGAAGACCCGAAGATGTTTCAATTATACACCAACAATTTTAAGTACAGCTAAATAGTCAAACATGATATTAATGAAGTACCGGTAATCAATATCTTCACTGGTGAGGATATGGAAAACACACCACCCGAGTCTGGCATGTGGTTTTGTATGAATTTTATAAGTGGTGTGTTTTCCAGGAAAACACTTGTGTCTATGTAACAAAGAGATAAATGTCAAACAAACAAACAAACAAACAGACAGACAGACCTTTAAACTGATTATTAACAACTACATGTACATTGGAATCCTGATTTTTCAAACCTTCCAGAAAAACAAGAATTTATTTGAAAAATCCAGTAGTGTGAGAAATGAGGAGGTAAAACTAGTGTTTGACTGAGTGGAGGGAAACAACGTTTAGTTCCAAGAATCAGGAGATTTGAAAAGCAATCACAGATACCCTAGGTAGCAATGTAAGCTGGTACAGTTGAGTCACAAATATGTAAGTGTGTACACAGGAGGCTCTATGACAAACGATATATATTGACCTTGAGTGTTAAGTGTGCAATGCAGTGTTTATACTTGTTTCCATTGCAGACTGTCAGATTTAAGAATGAACTGGAGAGAAATATCACAATCAAGTTAGGATATGCTAATGCCAAGGTAAGAATGCAATGATGCCTTCTTCCTATTGGGGTAAATGGGCTGCGAGACAGTGCTAGAGAAATTAATTCACATTCACCTAATAACTACTATGCCTGATAAAGGTACATGTAAGTTATGGGTGAAAATATGTTTTAAAAGCAGGGGTTTCTGTAAGAGCTAGGCAAAGGGCAAATGGACTGGCCGTCAGGATGATTTTTCCTGAAGGTTTGATTATCTGGAGGAAAGTTTTTCTTACAAAGAAGTTCAGTTCAAAACGGTTTGCCTGTCTGTGAAAACCAGTTACCCTCCTGTTGAAAACATTAATGAAGCCCTTCAAAAGGCATGGGAGGCGTGGTGGCCTCATGGTTAGTGCGCTCGACTCCGGAGCGAGCGGTCCGGGTTCGAGCCCTGACCGGGGACAGTGTGTTGTGTTCTTGGGCAAGACACTTTACTCTCACAGTGCCTCTCTCCACCCAGGTGTATAAATGGGTACCTGCTATTTGTTGGGGAAACCTAACCAAATTACGGGGAAGTGACCTGCGATGGACTAGCATCCTGTCCAGGGGAAGTAGAAATACTTCTAGCCGCTTAATGCTACAGAAACCGGGATAAGCTCCGGCAGCTATGAGCCAGCCTTGGCTCCAAGGCTTCACTTTTTCAAAAGGCATGGAGTGATTTGCATAAGGGGAAGTGGGTGGGTTCACTTGCTGCAGCCATTAAGTAGAGCAGACTTGAGAGCAGAGTGAGATTTGTATCCTAGGAATGTACCGTATCTACAGTGTAAGGTTGTCTCCCAGAGGACTTAAAACAGCAATTGGATGTTTGCTGCAAAAACATGTAGTTATCTGATCCGACAAAAAAATAGTCATGACTTTACTTTTATGCAAATGAGAATAGACTTCTCTAATTTGAAACAAGATTTTACAAGGAATTCTCATTTGGAAAGATCCCTTGTTGCTATTCTGGAGATACTGATACATGTCAAAACCGTGTCCTGTGTGATTATGTGATAATTTATGGATAGAATGTATAAGAATACACATATAAGAATGTGCATGCATGAGTAGGAACATGCATTAGTATGTTGTAATTTATGCGTCCATAGTCAGTTGACAGATGTAACTTGACAGTTGCGATCTCCTTTGCATTAAAGCGTTTCTACTTTAAATGAAAAAATTCAGGCCTGAACAGGATTCCAACCCATGACCACTGTGATACCGGTGCAGTGCTCTATCAACTGAGTTATCAAGCTAACTGGGAGCTGGTGACATTTTTAGTTTGTGATATACCTGTAGATGGTGATGATCAACAATGTCTTCATATCTTTCTCCGCAGTTCAAATATATGATATTTCATATATTCATTTTCAGTGTCTTTTATCTTATAGATCTACAAGTGTGATGGCAGCGCCTGTGCAAGACCTGGATGTTATTGTTCTTCTGGTAGTGCCAGGGAAGATGTATTCCCTTGTGATAGATGTGGTGGAAAGTTTAGACTAGTTAGGTGAGAAGGTTATTAATCTGGGAACTTTCAGTTTGGTTTTTTCATTTTCAAAAACCTTTTTTCTATGAGATTGAATATTCATCAGGCACCACTTGTTAATTGGAGTGGATTTTTTGCCTTAATTAGGCGCTCTTTTTTCTGGGCATGTTTAAAACATGAAATGGCGATATGATGAAATGACACTCTGGGTAAGATTTCATGTGGGACACGTGTACCACACTTAGTTCTATTATTGAGAACTAAGTGCTATAGAATCAGTGATATTTAGGCTAACCTGAGTGCTATTAAGCCAACTGGAACATTTTTGAGGCTAACCGGAGTACCATTTCATCACTATTTTGGCCGCCATTTCTTGTTTTAAACACGCCCCTTATTACCAGTAGTAAAAGGGGAAACAATGTTTGTGCAATTTGAGCTGATCTAAAGTTAGTAAATATATTCAAAAGAGTGGAGTAAACGCTGTCCATCCATGTAGTGTTTGTGGGGGCCTTGAAACGATTAAAACAACACAAACTTGAAGACGCGTACTTTCTAATTCGTTGCTTGCACGTTTATAACCTTGAACGATCTTTGTACGGTTTCGAAAACTAAAACGAAAAGGAAATTACAACAATGAATGCGGGAAAGACTAAATAAACAAGAAAACAATCGAGAACTTACGTTTGTGTCCTTGTAAAGTAGACGGCAACGGTAAATAGGCCTTAAACGAATCCCTATAAGACGAACTGCCGTGAAACACTACCTTCGATCGATTGAGCACATGGTTTTTTTCCATACCGCAACGCCTATCGGGAACGGGGAACTAGGGCTTGCGTGACATCACGCGTAACGGCAGCAACAGTGTTGATGATTTAAAATTTTGTAAAACCACATCAGAAGTGTTTCCCTTTCTCTTCAGGCATGTGTCGTTTGTGGACTGCCCTGGTCATGACATTCTTATGGCAACCATGTTGAATGGTGCTGCAGTTATGGATGCTGCTCTTTTACTTATAGGTTAGTTTTCAGAATGATTTCAATCTATTACATAATTTATAATAGGATCATGGTTTGGTATGATCTTGAAATGGCCAGTTGTCATAAATCGGCCAGTTAAATGTTACCCATGTTACTTAACCAGTGAGAACATCAACTCCCAAGGGGAACTCCGGGGATACTCATTGTCTCGATTAGGTCGGTTAGGGGTGTAAATGATGGATTCTGGTCTCACTTGGTGTTCAGGATGAAATGCTGCCATGTCTGTTTCAATTGGTATCTTTTAGGGGTCAAATAAAACTTGTGCTATGCCCAGATTGGTCTCCTTTAACAGGCTAATTCAAATTATTTGATTACAGATGCATGCATTTTAGCCTTTTTTCAGCTTTTTGGTTACCTTCCAACTAGACTATTGGAAGCAGCAGTAGTGTATAAACAGAAAGAGATCTACTTTAGAGATTTAGCTGTTGGTCATTTGTAATTTGTTTACCCATGGAGCATGAAGGAGTTCACAAGAACTCGTTCAGAAATGCCCTTGCATTCCAGGATCGAATTGGAGTTTAGAAATGTTGGTTTGAATAATTTGAGGAGAGGAGAAAACCAGAGTACCTGGAGAAAAACCTCTCAGAGCAGAGTAGATAACCAACAACAAACTCAACCCACTTATGACGCCGGGTCTGGGAATCGAACCCGGGACACATGGGTGGGAGACAAGCGCTCTCACCACTGCGCCACCCCTGCCCACCATCTGCTTCACAGCACATCCAGAAGAGAGGGGATTTCAGAGGCTTTTATGGGTATTATGCTATTCCCCCATCCAATTCCAAGAATTGTCAGAAATAATCTAGAGTTTCAACCACTGCCTGGTTAGCTGGTAGATTGCCAGACTGCTGTGCCAAGAGTCGAGGGTTCGTGCCACAGACCGGGCTAACACTCAGGGTCTTAAAATAACTACAGAGAATGTGCTACCTTGAACGGTTAAGGCGTTCAAGTCTTCATGGGTAAGGACTATAAACCATAGGCCCCATGTCCTGCATCTTCAGTGTTATTTGGTTAGCAGGGGATGTTAAAGAACCCACACACTTATCACACCGAGTAGGGCACAGAGTTCTCTGGTGTTGTGGTCTGACCTTGTCTCCTGGGTTGGTGCTTCACATAGGGTTAACCTCATTGTGCCTTTCCCCCTTGGACAGAATTGTCCAAGGAAAATTGTCTTGTCTATGTCTGCACAAATGAAGAATAATTTAATAATAATAACACAATATTATTATTTTTCCTTGTTTTCCTCAAAGCTGGAAATGAATCTTGTCCTCAGCCACAGACCTCAGAGCATCTGGCCGCCATTGAAATCATGAAGCTTAAACATATAATTATCCTACAGAACAAGATAGACTTGGTCAAAGAAAGCCAAGCTAAAGAACAATATGACCAGATACTCAAGTTTGTTCAAGGTGGGAAATAATGTCAGTACTAACCTTTTACTAACCAAGCACTAGGGCCATATTCATTGCGGGAATATTGGTTCAAGGTCGTGGCAGTATGGGCTGAGCATCATGAGGTCCGTACGCAAATGACCAAGGGCCAATATTCCCCAGTACGGCTCTAACAAGCTAGGTTAACAAGTAGGTTATTATAAGCCACTCATTGGCTTTTGAAAACAAAAAAATACACAGCTTATGACACTGTATGCCAAAATCCCAAGCCAGACAGAACCAATCAGAAGGCTGGGATTTACCTGAAGACTACCTTGTCTTTAAAAAGTAAAGGTGTATGCTTTGCTTCATGGTAAAATTAAGAACTTTATCTTGCAGTTTTGTTTTTAATTTTTATTTAATCATAAATTAATTACATACACTACTAACATTATTTACACTACTAACACTTCTTATGATGCTAACAGTTACTTGTGTAGAATTTAACACCCTAGTGCTCATTTTTTTAAAATTTATTTTGTCAATAGGAACAATTGCAGAGGGAGCCCCTGTTGTACCTATCTCTGCGCAGCTCAAGTACAACATAGAGGTGATCTGTGAGTTTATCTGCAAGAAGATTCCTGTTCCTGTCAGAGATTTTACTTCAAGTGCTAAACTCATAGGTTTGTTTTAATTTAAAACTACATGTAATGTGTTTCAAGAAGATAACTTTGAAAACGTTGCCTTCAATGAGGCCTTCCAAGTGGTAAAAGCAACAAGCAACACAACCCTGAAAAAAGTGACACAGGAATTTCTAATCAGCGAAAAGCGAAACGAATGTGCCTCTAAAATTCAACAGCAACACATGAAGCACTAGAAAAGACAGCGACATTCACTCTTTTGGACTTTTTGCCTATTTGTACATTGTATTCTCTTATAAAGTCTGTTAGTGTCAGAAACTTGCATGCTTTTCCACTTATGTGCTTCATGCAGCAGGGGAGATTGGAACACGAGAGGATGCGACATGGTGACAACACTGCTCCTCTTGGAAGGCCTCTTCAACTAGAATGTACAGTGATTCAAAACAATGGCATCTGTACAGAAGATTAGCTAAAAGCCAGCTGCCTTTTGTTTCTCTTACAATATGAGACAGGACGAAAACAAAACGCCTCATTATAATTATATTAGTTTTCACATTTTAAAAGTGCATTTTGAATAAAACATTTTGCACCAAGGGCAAGCCATCAACTGAAATTCAAGGGGTAAATCAAATGGAATGGAAATTCCCAGTCGGAAATTTTCCAAAATTTGGTATAAAATTACCCTGCGACCTTGTCCCTCTTTTCTTTAAATTCTGGAAAATGCTGTTCCATTCACCCACCTCTGGAAATGCAAACTGGAATGACTGGTCAGATGGAAAGCCCGCAAGGTGGCTATAAAACAGAACATAATAATTGAAGGGGTGAGTGCAAAACCATGCTAAGTGACTATTTGGCTGAAAAAAAAAATGTTCGCGAAAGGGCCTGAATTTTGGCATGTGGGTTCCGTTTCACCTGAGAAACATTGCTCTGAATTTTTTTTCGCTGGGTTGCTCTTCGTTGTTGAGATATTACGTATGCAAACAACCCTCAGTTTTCCAAGCGGTATCTTTTGGAGATCTATTGTTAAAGGAAAAACAAAAGAAACCTTTTGTTTCGCTAACGGATCAAGTGACTATAACACAATCGTTTTTCACTGCTGCTTCGTTAGCTCAAGTGGATAACGCGCTGAACGGAGCTGATTCGAATTTGTTTTGTCGTGACACGAGGGTTCAATTCGAGGTCGCTGAAATGTTCTCTTTTTTGTTCTGTTTTTGTTCTTCTTTCAAAACCCTTCTTCGTGTCTTTGTAATTGAATTGCCGTTTTGACCGGTAAGGATCTGGATATGTTTTTTTTAGCTGCCATTGTGACGTTGGCTTTTGGCGCGCAAAGCATCGATTACTTTGATAACACAAATTCAGAGCTTACCTGTTAATTAAGCAGTGTTTGCTGGTTATTTCCACCGATATTCGAAGCTTATTTGAGGAATATTTGCGACCGCCTGGTAGGAGATTTGGCATCATTAAGCCTTTGATCCTCGATGAAAGTCACCAGCATGCCTCAAAGAACCGAGGCGTGTTTTTGTTCCCAGATGGCTAAAGTCCGCTGTTAACTTAGCCACTGAAGAACAAGTGAGCCAGGTGGTAGAGTCTAGAAAGGATTCTTCTTCCAAAACAAAGCATCCGTCCCGGACTTAAAGCTCATTTGCTAAACTTCGGCATGTGTCAGTATTGGAAATTAGAACTGCTTTCTAGACTCTTAATATTTTCTTGAAATGGGCGGCCTTAACATCCTCCGCTGCAAAAATTCCTGGGATATCCCATAATAATCTTTCAGACGTATACGTATCGTGTGTGCTAGCGTGATGCGTGACTCAGGCACGGCCGGGAGGGAACTGGCGAGAGAGGCTAGGCAGCAAAGTCGAAGACCTTCGATCTCGCAGGTCGGTTAAATTCGCAAGCAAGCGTTCCATGAGTGTGTATCGTGGTTTTCCAAGCAGATGTACTTTGAATTGCAATAGAATCGATCCCGCCGCGAAGAAAAAAGACAGACAACGCCTGATCGCAGGTTTAACTATAGCAAGAAGAAAACTTCAGCTCAAATGTGAGTTTTAGTTTGTATTTCAGTCTTCGTTTGCTGATAAATTTTATGTTTCATGGGCTTTTTTTCTGCATGAGCAGCGTGTTAGCTTAAGGCTTGCTCTTTCTGTGTTGTCAGATATAATCATTTCCCGGAACGAGCTGAGTTTTTATTGTATTTATTTATTTCTTTATTTATTTATTTATTCCATTTTCACTGCATTAGTTTTGTACCAAAAAAGTAATTTCACGTAGAAACATTTCAATCACTGACGCAACCAATTTGCAAAACGTTCAACCTCTCTCTCTAGCCACTATTCATTGACTTTATTTAGGTATCGATTCGTGCAAGTCGAGATTGTTTCCCACGGCCTAACACCGCTAACTCTAACGTGTCCTGACCTTAACTCTCGCCTAAACCGAAGCGCTAGCGCTAACCCTAAGCAGCAACCCTAATCCTGAGCACTAGCCCTAACCCTAAGCAATAACCCTAAGCCTGAATGTTAACTCTACGCTCGACCCATAATCTGCGGACCCCAAACGCTAACCTTCAACGTTAACCCTAGTTTCAAGCGGTAATTTGAGTGAAATTAATGTCTTTGCGGCCGCACGTTAACAAGAAATCAAAGTTTTAACGCTTTTTCTACCTGAAATGAACACTTTTTAAGGTTGCGCGTTGTAAAAGATCAATATTTTGCTTGATTTTAAGTGAAATTACCATCTTTGCGGTCACGTGCTGACGCGACCACAAACTACAGTTTTTTGCATACGTAACATTTCGAAAACTAAGCAAACTTCAGCAAGAAAACATGCAGAACATTCTTTAACGCACCTAATCAAAACTACATGCGAAATTTGGAGCGTTTCTGACAAAGTTAAATTTTGAGTAAAACACCTTCCGCCCTTTTTCCACCGAAGTCTTCAATTACAAAGACACGAAGAAGGTTTTTGAAAGAAGAACAAAAACAGAACAAAAAAAAGAAAGATTTCACCGACCTTGAATTGAACCCTCGAGTGTCACGACAAAACAAATTCGAATCATCTCCGTTTGGCGCGTTATCCACTTGAGCTAACGAAACAGAGGTGAGAAGTGATTGCGTTATAGTGACTTCATCCTTTAGCGAAACAAAAGGTTTCTTTTGTTTTTCGTTTAACAATAGATCTCCAAAAGATACCGCTTGGAAAACTGAGGGTTGTTTGCATACGTAATATCTTGACAACGAAGAGCAACCCAGCGAAAAAAAATTCAGAGCAATGTTTCTCAGGTAAAACGAAACCCATATGCCAAAATTCAGGCCCTTTCGCGAACATTTTTTTTTTTCAGCCAAATAGTCACTTAGCATGGTTTTGCACTCACCCCTTCAATTATGTTCTGTTGAATGTTGGTCACTAAGTTGACGTACTATGTAACATAAGTTAAATAGTTGATTCCAATATCGTTTTCTTTCGTTTTCTTTATTCTTTCTATGTTAACATATCATTCAGTTTGAATCTCATCATTTGTTGTTGTCGTTTTTGTGGTTGTTTAGTTATCAGGTCTTTTGATGTAAACAAGCCTGGTTGTGAAGTTGAGGAACTAAAGGGGGGAGTTGCCGGAGGAAGCATATTATGTGGAGTTCTTAGGGTATGTTATATATTTGAGTGGTCCTTTCCTCAATATTTTTGTAGAGTGCTTGGGAATGCAGAATGTCACTTCAGTTTCATTTACGTTGATGCTGACAGTATTGTTATCTAATCTACTTTGATTCTCTTCAAGACTAATATTACAGTATCAAGAAGAGGTTATTGTAATAAAGAAACGTAAATAAATAAAATACAAAAACTAAATAATTACATAAGAACAAAAATACAAACCTACAAATTCTAAAGTTTTAATAAGAATTGAAAATAAATAAACCATAAACAACAATACCTTCATGCCAATTTTATGGTCAGCCAAGACTATTCAGACAGTCACTTACAAACAACTGGATAACTCTGAGCTCTTAGTGCAATTGAAAAACAGTTCCAGACTCTAATGGTTCTAGGAAAGAAGCTGAATAAATAATAGTCACAGGTGACCTTGGTTGTACGAAAGTAATACTAGAGTGGTTATCTTATCAATCTTAGACTTCCATCTGTAAAACGAAATAAACCAATTTCGATATATTAAAATTCAGCCTCACACAATAGACCTCAGCATGAGGCTCTGGGGAGTAAACCTCACAAACTCTGTAGTTATTCCCCAGAGCCTCGTACTGAGGTCTATTGTTTTAGGCTGAATTTTAATATATTGAAATTGATCTATTGGGGAAAGCAAAGAACTTGTTACCATGCCATCAATGATTGGAATAATTTAGATAGAGATTTCAGAAACTTGTGTACCTTATCCAGTTTTAAATGGAAATTTTTGTAATCATCCTCAGTTATGAAATTTCTTTTTCTTTCTGAATTATTTTAGTTTTAGAACATACTTTATTCCTTTATTAAGTGATTAATGATATATTTAGCACATGAACTCTCTGTATATCAATGGTAGGTGAGAGAGCTTCCTGTAAAAAAATATTATTATTACTATTACTATTATTATTATTATTATTATTATTATTATTATTATTATTATTATTGTTATTATTATTATTATTATTATTATTATTATTATTATTATTATTATTATTATTATTATTATGGTTTTGTGTCAGGTGGTTAGAACGTTGATAATAATCGGGTGTAGTTATACCTTTTCTTTTTGTTTTCTTCCATAGGTTAACCAAGAAATTGAAGTGAGACCTGGTATTGTGTCAAAGGACAGTGAAGGCAAATTGCAGTGCCGTGCAATATTTTCTCGTATTGTGTCCCTGTTTGCTGAGCAGAATGACCTTCAATATGCTGTACCTGGAGGACTGATCGGTAGGAAGAATGTCCTGTATTTTTGTCCTCAAACCTGTATCTGTGCAGGCAAACACTATCGTACTAAATCGTGTTAAGTTTGACAAGCTCTACTTTCTCGATGGTATTAAATTTTGTTATTTTCAGGTGTTGGAACAAAGATTGACCCAACGTTATGCAGGGCTGACAGAATGGTCGGACAGGTATGTATCTTTTCGTTTTTGTTTGTTGTTTGTCGCATTGTCAAGTAAACAAACAAACCTGGTGTGGTAGACGTCCAGTGGAGCTGCGTGTATGCTTAAGGTCACATTGCACACAAGGGAAACTAGGTTCAGTATCTTTCGTTTGTCATGGCAGGTGTTAGGTGCTGTTGGTACACTTCCTGAGATTTACACCGAGTTGGAAATCAGTTACTTCTTGTTGAGAAGACTGCTGGGAGTAAGGACTGAGGGCGACAAAAAGGGAGCCAAGGTAAGTGTACCTCTGTGCATTAAAAAGTCACGCACAAAGCCTCACGCACGTGGTATAATTCTAAACGTAATTTATCAACATTATGGGATGCAAGGCTGGCGCAGTGGTGGGAGCGCTCGCCTCCCACCAATGTGGCCCTGGTTCCATTCCTGCGTGGTGTCATAAGTGGGTTGAGTTTGTTGTTGGTTCTCGCCTTGCTCTCCGGTTTTTTGTCCCTCCACAAAAACCAACCATTTCCAAATTCCAGTTAGTTACAAGTGACTCCTCCCTAAAAGTTTTAATTGTAATCACGTATGTTTTTGTCCTGTTGCTTAGGAAAATCGTTTAGCTATGAGCTTTGAAATTGTTTTTGTAGGTACAAAAGTTATCCAAGAATGAAGTGTTGATGGTGAACATTGGATCTCTGTCCACTGGTGGCCGCGTGTTGGCTGTCAAGGCCGATTTAGCCAAAATAGTGTTGACTCAGCCGGTTTGCACCGAAATCGGAGAGAAAATTGCACTTAGCAGAAGAGTTGAAAAACACTGGAGGTATGTGTGGAAACGCTTGCGTTCCTTAGCGTGACCTGTGTCCAAACTAAATTTGTTGTGTCACGCATGGTAATTTGAATCACGCTAGCGTAATTTAGTGTGCACTAATCTCTAATTATGTGAACGAGTGGCACGGAATGTGATGATCACAAGGAGACGGGCGGTCAGTTATAAGTTGGCAATTTTTCGCTGCTTGATGTTGATTGTCTCTTTTCTGATTCCAATCCCCACTCAAGAAATTTCAGGGAAACTGGGCCCCAACTAGGCGCGCGAGGATGCTACGCATTGTTTTGGAGGCCAGATAGATGACTGAAATTTTCGTCCGAGACAAAAATGCTAAAACTTGTCTTGTTCTTAATTACAAGTGCGGAGATCTTTTGACATAAATAAGTAAAAAGCCAGTGAGTAATGAAAGGCGAGATTTTTTCTCTCAACTTATATATGGGATACTGATGGCTAATTGTCGATGTTCTGAAAACAAGAAGATCGTCTTGGCCCTTGAGCAAATGAAAGTGGCCGTAGTGTTCGGTCAAAGAATATGGATATCACGTGATAATGCTATCATCTGATAAATCGCTATCCATTGAATAGCGTAGTTGTTGTTTGTTGACTTTTATTATTCAACTTTCATACACTGTACGAATCCCGATTCTATGATTGGCTGATTTGCCGTTCACTAACAATGAACTCGAAATTTTCAATACCGCACTCGGCAAAGCCTCGTGCGGTATTGAAATTTCTCGTTCATTGTTAGTGAACTCGTGCAGGTAAATCCCGATAATTCCCTCGCTAAGTGCGTTAACCTCTAAACAAATTATCCACTGATGGATAGCATTATTGGTTTGGCGAGTCGTAAGTATGGCGGGTTATGACAAAAATTCATTGTCAGTTTTACTTACCTCGGTTTTGTGGTTGAAAGCCTAACTTTATGACTTAAACACTTTCTGATTTCGATTTCAGGTTAATCGGTTGGGGACAAATCAGAAGAGGAGTAACTATAAAACCCGAGTCATGAAATAAACGCCAGTTTAATATCCTATAGTTTTCACAGACATGGTCTACAACAACAACTTATTCTTTCAAGTGTCATGGCGTCACTTTGGCAAACTGAGTATGTCATTCTCAAGAAGTGCGCCTTGTTTGTGGATTGCTGTGACGGAATGGCGCGTTTGAAATTGTGTCTTTATTGTCTCGAAAAAATCAGAACATTATCATCTTGTGAAGAATCTTGAATGGAAGCGTGTGATTGTGGTCTAATGTTAGATCACGCGAGACATGGAAAACACGGAAGTGAAACTTTTTACAGTGCTACCCGATACACTGTTGCCAGTTTATTAGTTTTGACATCTTTCTGACAGCTTTCTCGTGGCTTCTTTTTCAACTGGCCAATCAAAATGCCACTTGCGAGGGAGGCGGAGTTGGAGTTGGAAAGCAAACATGACATCTCCGCCTCTCAAACTCTGGCATTTTTCTGTGGCCACTTCCTAAAGAAGCCAACAGAAAGTTGTAAAAAAGGTGTCAAAACTGAATGATAACGTTTTCAAGTGGCAACCAGTTGGCGAGCACCATTCTAAAAGGTCCCATTAAAACGTTACTGACGTCAACCCAAAGATTGTAGTCGAAAAAATATCTTAATAAACACGAGTATTATATGACTTAAACAATGTTTGCCCTCGAGACTTGAAATCCTACAAGGATATTGAAAAAGTTTTAATGAAACAGTTGGTTGTGATTCATGTGTATGTTCTTAACATATCATCATGTGGTATACAAAAAAAAGGACAATTAGCGACATTTAATTGACGGTAAGATCTTTCAAACCCGCACTAAAAGGTGGCTGGGTTTTTGAGCTGTTTGGGGCTAAAATGTCTTTAAAGATTTTGCCTTTTTGCAGAGAGCGAAAGCATAATTTTATATTTTTGTCCTGTCTTTCATCGACATGTTGAAGCGAAAGAGAAGAAGATATTATCGCGATGTTGCCCCTCGGGTTAAGTGCTTAGGTGAAACTGGGTATAGAAAATGACGTATTGGCAGTTTGCGATCAATCCAGAGAGAGGCCAGGCAATGCTGAATGATGAAAACGAAAGAAGCTAATCAGAGAGCGTCTTCCTTATTATGGTCCTGTGATTTGAGTATTCTTGTCAAGGCTGGATTTCCCTTCACAGAAGCTCGAGCATACAAGATCCATACGGAGACGGATTAGAAAAACTGTTAAGTAGCCCCATTTAATTTGGCAAGAACGTTTTTCAAACAAAAGGCGCTAATTATCTTATTAGTCTTACATGGCGTCGAGGCTTATGGGACAAAACAAAACAAATCATTTTTTTCATACCTCGTCCTGTTTGTGTTTAATTTTTTTCGACGTCCTGAGAGAATTTTAATGTTTCGCAATAAAATAATATGCCTAAAACAGTCACAAAACGCTTTGTAGCTGCCCCGCCGGTTGAGAGATGAAATTCAGTCTGCTGCTACTAAACCACAGACCAATCACTCAACAGAACGAACAGATAAAAATAATCAACAGCTGGTTTTAAAATAACTTCTAATATTTACCCGTTTCGACCTGTTACAATATCCGTCGGTTAAAGCAACAAGGTCAACGTTAGGAAATTTATACTGGTTTTCAACTGACATGCATGGTGACGTCACGCGGCCTTCGATAAAACTGCCTGATGACAAGTGCGGCCAATTTCCCGTCCACACACATCCGGATATTTTTTAATCCGCAGCTTTTTATTTCCGGATTAAAAAATTTCCCCGTCCACACGTAGCGTATTCAGTGGAGAGCGGATTAAAAAGTATACGGATTCGCTGCCGAATTCTACCGATGCGTGTGGACGGAAGCCGTATCCGGAAAAAAAAAGTTGCGGATTTCAAAATATCCGGATACGTGTGGACGGGGAAACGCAATTTAAAGATTTATTTTCCTGCTCGTAGCTTCGGATTTGTTTACAGTCTATTAAACGAAAGCAGAATTAATTCCTGTTTGTATGTAGATTACACAACACTGAAGTCAGAACACATGAAATATTGATTGGCCACTACGCGCGCTCTCATTGGTCGATAGGTGTGTTTAGATGAGAGTATGTCAACACGTTTGTGACGTTTTAGATTCGCGCGTATTTTTGAGAATTATTTTATAAAAGCAATAGAGCACTTTTTCCGTGTTTATATAGCCTCATCTAAACACTCGGAGGGTTGGGAAAATTCTCGAAAGTTATGCAAACCCTCGACTATGTCTCGGGCTTGCATAACTGTCCCGAATTCTTCCAACCCTCCTCGTGTTTAGATGAGGTTATATAAACGCGGAAAAAGTGCTCTATTGCTTAAATATTATACATTTCTAAATTGTTCGCTGAGTTTCCTCGCACGTGCTCTGCCATATGAAACCGATTCGTTTGGCCACGGTATCATCGGCGAAACTTCTTCAGAATTTGAATTTTTTTTAAAAAAGTATAATGTCAGTGACTAGGGAGCGCTATTACAAATATCAGGGGGTTATAATTATCGCCCATAATATTTCAAGCAGTTTTAATGCGCCTCCTTGCTTGGCAGTCCTTGCTCACTGTGTCTGTGTAAAGCGTTTTGTTCTGCTAATTTGACATTTTGAAGAAACAATTACATCTGAATGACTTTCGAGTCTCGGAAGATTTTGCAATGCATGGTGAACGCTTTTATTTTCCGATCTAGTACAGCATTCGTTTCCCTTTCAGTTACTCATTTAGCCAAGTTCCACAACGAGTATTTATTTCTTGTTGGTGTATTAAACAAACGCCATGTCTCGGGTTAATTAGTATTTCATATTTGCCATTTTCAAATATCATCGAGAAGCCAGCGAAAAATTCTGTTTTTTTCGACTTCGCAAAATTCGCGGCAGAAATTTTCTCTCAACATAGCACTGAGAGCCACAGCGCTTTTCCAGGCACGCGCTGCGAGTTACGACGAATCTGCCATCATTGTACGATAATCTGCATATATTTGATTTCGGATCTTGTCAAATCTTTCGAAATATTTCCACTTCTAGTCATTGGAGCATGTCAGGTCTCGGATAAGAATTGAAATACAAAACCTCAATGGCATGTGATTGATTGTTTCTCGATTACCAGCCAATCAAATCAGAGGATTTACAGGAAGTATGACGTGTGAGGTCGATTTCTCAGGCCATGACATGCCAAATTAAACAGCAGAGACAAAAGACGCCATATGAGATAACTGGACGCCTGCCACGTCCTACGCAAGCGCAATTGGAATGTTTTGCTTGCCGTGTTTCCATATATGGCCATGGAACTCCCACGTACGTAAACATTTCATCATCACAGTTTCAGAAGCTGGCGCCATGCATATGTCTATCACGTGCTCATCACATGTAAATGCAAAGTTCACTTGAAGACGATTCGTGGAATTGGTCGAGATGTAGCCGTGTTTATTTAGGTTTCGATGGATTATGCAAGTGCGGTAATTGAAAACCTGAGCGGCAGGAAAATCGTATTTTGCATTTCAGCACAAAGGAAGATCCAGAGGAAGGAAGTTTATGATTTTTTGCGTTTTTATATTGTTGTTATTTGCAAATCGAGACCTACGATCTAAGACGTAAAATACGGGATTTGTTCTAGCTGTCTCGCGGTCCCTTATTTCGTGATGTAGCTGCTTGACTGAGCTTTTCTACAGTTCGTTTTACCATGACCCAATGAAATCCACTTTGCCTAAGGCGATTTTTGACGAAGACATATTCGATTGGGCCTTATCGAAACTTGGTGGAATAGTGCCCTGCAAAAAAAAGCTTTTGCCAGTTTCTTTGTCGTTGTTGTTGGGGTACTTTTCAACGTTGTGAATGAAAAACTCTGATCACTAACTTTAGGAAGACTTTTGGTGTAATTGAATCAATTTAATTTTGTCCTGGCTTGAGTCCAAAAACCGCATTGATGCGTGCGCTTGGCTGCGCGTTGATAAAGGCGTGACTGAAATTTGGTCTTGTGATTGGCTGATGCTATTAGCTTTGGCTGTCAATCATTGAAATCTTATCAGTTGATTGGCTGGATTTGACGTTTTTCGTTCTATGCCAATCTTTCCTCAACCTACGCCTTTCAAATTTTCAGGAGAAAACGAACACCGCAGTCTGTCTTGCGGGCCCTTGGGCGGCCGGATCGAGTAAACACTTTGTAAAGGGGAGTGTGGGAAAAAAACGAAAACAAAACAAAATGGCGGCAACACAGCTTCTTGATTCCACGGATCTCGGAGTTCGCCTTAGCACTGTAAGTGCACCGTCAATATTTTATCATTAAGAACTGCTCCAGTTCGCTAAGAATTTACTTTCTCTCCAGCTCAGCCCAAAGTATCTGCACACGAATTCGACAAGTCATACTTGGCCATTCAGCGCTATCGCCGAACTCATTGGTAAGTTTTGTTTCGCCGCAAGTCCAGAGCTCGTTCCTTCTTTGCCGGTTTTTGGTCACTATGTAATTTGTTTATGCTTGTTCTGCAGATAATGCATACGATCCGGACGTGAATGCTAGTCAGTTATGGATAGATGTCAAAAAATACAGTAAACACAACTATTGCCTTGTGTTCACGGATAACGGTGCCGGCATGGGTCCGGAGAAGCTGCATAAAATGTTAAGGTATGGGTTTACATAGATCCTAGATGCTCGATTTAATTTAGTTTAATAGCTTCTCCGTTTACGCCGAGGTTCGTGAATACTTACATGTAATATTTTTCACTATTGCAGCTTCGGATTTTGCGATAAGGTAAGATTGAGCGATTTTCATCGTTGCGTTACTCATTCATACAGTAAGCTTATTTACAATTGACATTGTGAAGTTTTCGAACGTGTTGTCTCATTTCACAATGTTACCATCATTAGGTAGAGGACAAAGGATTTATGCCTGTTGGACACTATGGGAATGGATTTAAGTCGGGATCTATGCGACTTGGCAAGGATGCGATCGTCCTCACGAAAACCGGCAACACGAGGAGTGTTGGATTCCTGTCGCAAACTTATTTGGAAGCCATTAAAGCGGAGACAATTCTTGTGCCTATGGTCACTTGGGACTCCGATGGGAATATCCTTTACTATTTATAAAATTATTTTTTACACGTAAAATGAACGCAACCTGTTGAAGACCGTTGAATTCGTCCGTGCGTTTACGGTACTTCCGCGGTCGTATGATGTTCGCGCCAAACTCGAATTTGGCGCCTTGAATTAAAGATACTCCATTGTTGATAAGATCGGAGAATGGCTGACTCTACTGAGTGGCCCGTGCTTTTTTTAACAGTAAGTCTCTATATTTATTTGCCAAATGCTTATAACGGCGATTTAATGGTTACCATTACTGATATTAAAGTGATCGATCGTTCTCTTTCAATGCGTAACTTATTAATTTAAATTTTCAAGGGTACTAATTTTAAGAGTGTACTTTTGTTTTTACGGAAGATAAATAAATGTTTGAACTTCATAAAAAGTGAATAAGCATTCAATGTACTTCCCTGCTTTTTAATTGGTTTTAATTTGGTTCTACACAACTTAGGTCATACAATCACAATGCCTGATACTTAACCATTATTTCTGATTTAAAATTTTTAATACAAATAACTTTTTGCTTATGAATAATATTGTTTCAAGGGAGATACCCACACCTGTATTACACACTGCACAATTCCAGACTTTGTTTGACTGCTAAAATCAGTGATTAATCCCCAAACCTATGCTTGTCTTTTTAGCATGAGTTATTTCATCATGTTATCAATATACAATGCTCGTGTATGTACCTGCTTGGATCTGTATTGTAACCATCTGGCTGCCTCTGTTACTCCGGCATTTTGCCATGCTGCCTTAAATTGGTGTTTACCTATTTATACTCAATTTACTTATTGATTACAAGTTAATTTGCACCTGTAATTGACGTGAACACTTGATATTCAGGAGTGCTTCAATCAATAACACTACTTAGTTCTGAAATTACATTATCTTTATTTTTGCAGTTGTTTCTGTAAATTTCCGCCCAATAGGATCCTTAACATTTCTCAAAAATTCTTGAGAAGTCTGACAAAGACAAAGCGTTACAGGACATTCTGACGCATTCTGTGTTTAAATACAAAGAGGAACTTTTAGCTGAGTTCGCTGGGATTCAAAATCCCAGTGGCACTCGTATTATCATTTTCAATGTTCGAACAACCCCTGATGGAAAACCAGAGTTTGATTTTTCAACTGCACCTGATGATGTAAGAATTCCTGAGGATACAGACTTAGAGATCAGTAAGGTGAGAAAGCAGGAGCGACAGAACCACATTCCAGAGTCAGATTACTCATTACGGGTAAGTAATTTTACTTGTTATGTCACATAATTTTGACTGCATACATGGTTTTACCAGGTTTTAGTGATGTCTTGGAAGGCCTAGTTGTGTTTTTCAGTTGTATCGTAATTGCAGCTTATGTTATTTTTCACATTGTTTGTTGGAATTATCTGTGTAGGGACCTTCTGTAAATAATTAACCTATGGCATTATTGTGTCCTTGTTATCATTGTGTGACATGAGAGGCACAGTGGCCTGATGTTGGTGTTCTGTGTAAGTTTGTGGGTTCCAGCCCTTGCAGGGATCATTGTACTGTGTTTGTTGAACAGGGAACTTTGCTTTCACATTGCCTCTCTCCACCTAGGAGTATAAATGGTTCCCCATGAATCGCTGGGGTAACCTGACAGAATGCTAGGGAGTAATCCGCTATAGACTAACATCCAGGGACAGTAGTAATTAATGTCTCTAATTGCCAAGAGCTATGAACCAGATGGGCGGTTTTATCTTCATGTGAGTGACTCACAATGTATTGGTGAAGTTTACAATAAATTATTTTTTTAAAAAGTTCATTAGTTTAAACCTTTATCCATTGATGTTTTTTGCTAGGCATATTGTGCCATTTTGTACTTAAGACCAAGAATGCAGATTATACTAAGAGGAAAGAAAGTGCGCACCACTGTAATAACAAAGAGTTTGAGCAAGACAGCAGTGGATTTTTACCGCCCATCAGCTGTATCCTTTAATGATCTTTTCTGTGGTCTGTTGCCAGGTTGTTTACTTAGGGATATTACACTAATATTGTTTGAATCTCTTTACATGTTCATCTTTACGTTGTGGCCGTTTTGCCCGAAAGCCAGTTCAAGCAATGCTAGTTTGCCTGGACTGATAGTCAGTTTGCCTGGGCTGTTTAGCTCCATGGTTAATAGATTAAAAAGCGAGAAATAAAGGCCTGTTGCATGCTACTTGTGTACATGGCTAAAAATCACACACAATTTGGCTCTTGTGAACTTGTTTAAAATCAGATCCCGTTGATATTTGGAAAGAAGTTGATGTTTGTGAATATCTTCCCATTGAAAAGGTTTGGGTCTGCCACATGGTTGAATAAAAGAGAGTATTTTTTAAAAAAAAGTCCTCTAAAACAGGGCCATTTTGAACGCTTCGCATAACATTTGGAGACTTACTAGGCACACTTTAGGATCTCTCTGTTTTAATTCCAGTTACCCAATTTAACTTTCTCCATAAAAGTTCTTAGTTTACGAGTACTCATTATCTAAACAATGACAGTAATGAATCAAATAGGGAGACAGAGAACAACTGTGTTTAAATAGTGAGGTTTGGTTCTCTCAAAGCATTTTCTGAAAGCGGCTGCAACATCTTGCCTGTGCCTAAACCATTGTTATTTGTGCCTTGTTCAATTTCACCCTGTGCTGTTGCACCAAAACTGTGCCTTTCTCTGAAGAGTGAATTTGTGCATACACACAAAGTTATGCTCGTGTACACCAGTAGTGTTGACCGGCAAGGCAAGCCATGGAAAGGAAAGACATCACGTTCAACAAACGCAACTATTTATTCTCAGCCAACACTCGGCCATGCTGTCTTGTCGTACAACATTATGCTCATGCCCGGAACACGGCTGACCGCTGACAACATTGATTGATAACTCCTATCAACAGTAGCATGTGCTGGACCTAACAGGATCATTGTTTTTCGTCTCTTTATGCCCACAATGTTTTTCACTCAGTTCGCTTCTAAAGTTGGTAGTAATCTGATGCAAAGTTGAACAAAATCTGAATTTGAGAAAATTTGGGCGTGGAAATCCTTAAGCCAGAACTTACTAGAACACTGCAGAACATTGTGCTTTTAAAAATTGTCAACTTACTGTTATCGATTAAAAAACCCATGATTTTGGGATTATCCAGAAATTATGTTATGCTAAGTTCAATATTAATAAGATTATTTCAAGACTTGACCTGGTTCTGTTCAGATAAGTGAAATGAAACTCTTTTCCTTGACTGATTAAAAAAATTGGACAGGTAAACAAGCAAGTGAAAATATTCTTTGGTTTTAGTCAGAATAAAAACCATTATGGAATTATGATGTACCACAGGAACAGGCTTATTAAACCCTATGTCCGTGTGGGTTACCAGTTAAAAGTAAGTGAAATAATTAAATTATACATTTGAAAAATGGATTTTAATTATTTTCTTAGAAGTACATTAACGACTGCATTGATGACATTGTGTTTGTTTGAATTGTGTTGTGCTGTTGTGCAAGATACTTGATTCCCAAATGAGTTCTTCCAAAAAATACCCCCTCCCATAGAATGTTTTTTTTGGTTTGAGCCCTTTCACTCAGCCCTTGGATTTTCTAGAAACCTTCCTTTTAGTCAGTAATGGATATTTTCACTCTGGATAGGTACCTACATTGTACTTTGCGGCATTGCTAGTATTTCTGGGGTAAAAGTTTTTAATGAGGTTTCAATTCTCAAATATGTTGAAAGATTTTGTGCATGCCCAATTGATTCTGTAACCCCAAGGTACCAGCTGGGCACCGCCTCGTGAAAATCCTGGATCCACCCCTCAACTGGAGACAACCTGTTGTTTAGTCGATAGTACAACTTGCTAACCATTAGCCACCACTTTATGACGGCAGGGGTAGAATGCCGAACGTTACTGTTGAATGCACTGTTTGCTTGTGGTTAGTTTCACTCGTGTTTGCTTGCGGTTGGCTTTTATTTGTTGGCCAGGGCAATATGTGCTGTCCTTAACAAATAAAAGCTAACCGCAAGCAAACAAAAGTGAAACTAGCCGCAAGTAAACAGCACATTGGTCGTTTTACCCCTGCCGACTTTATGATTTATGTTATCTTTACTCTGCAGGCCAATAACTTAGGCGTTGGTGTTGTGGGCGTTATTGAATGTGATTTTCTTCAGCCAACTCATAACAAACAAGACTTTGATTATACCAAGGCTTACCGGTACTGTAGAAAAATGATTAATTTAGTTTTTAGTAGTTGTAAATATTTTTAAGGCTCTTGCAGGATGTTTTCAGATGCTTTAATTACTTCTCCAGACCTGTTGGGCCTGCGGTGTGCTCTCCTTAATTGTCAGTGACCCCCTCTTCTCTTTTCATAGATCACTGATTCCCTCCATCTTAGCAAAAGGCAACACCATTGGAAAGATTTGAGCATTAGCATCCTAAACATTATTCTTAAATTGTATTTCACAGAGCTTGTTTTGCTGCACTAGGATCGAAGCTGAATGATTATTGGTAAGCAATTTAACTTCTTTCATTTCTAGTTATGCAGGGGTGGCAATGCTCATTGTCTTGTTAGTCGGGCGAGACCGACTTTAAATTTACCCTGCATTTCTCCACAAAACTCAGTCACGTGCAATGGGGAATACCGCAGACCCAGTCGAAGTCGATGGCGGATACGTCATGATACGTCGATGGTGTAATCTTTTCTATGCTCAAAGATACAGACCCACACACCGTTCGCGGTAGATCCACTAAAAAAGATGGCGTGTGTAATGACCATATATTTCGAAACTGGTCGTTCGGTGAACTCAAAATAGCAAAAGAATCAATTGATTTTGCCGATTTAGCGAAGGTCTTACCAGAATCATACCAGAAATCAAATTCTCAGTGAACAGGAAATGTGGACAGAATGTTGCTACAGTACAGACGACAGAACATTTACTGATAAAGACAAGGTGCGTTGTATTCAAACTCTAGGAAGCGACTACAAAGATGCCATGTTGAACTGCGAAAGTGACTTTCATCAGAGTGAGGATAAACGTACTAGTAAGCTTAATTGTCATAAGCTTAGGTCTAGTTATGTAACGTCTATCTTGATTACCAAGATTACATCCGCTTTATGTTTTTGCTCAAACTGAGTACATTATCCGCTGCTATTTTTCTCGTTGTTTCATTAGTTTTGTCGCTTTTATGCGTACATTATATTCGCATGTTGCGCAGGCATGTTTGTTTCGTATCAAATAACGTGGTGGCAGATGAATGTGATCATGTTGTATTGGACAAGACAGCGCTATGTATGGATACCCTATGTATACAACAAAAGAATGACGAACCAGCGTTGTGTGTACAACAAATTCATGTTGCAAAGGAAATAAAATTCAGGTCTTGTTACATGATGTTTGTTTATCACTGTAATATTAACAATCCTGAGTACCATGTGCGTCAGCTGTTGATATCAGACATTGATAACTAAAGTTTATTTTACCCTGTTTATTGTTCGATAGACCTGAAATCTTAAGTAATCTAAATATTGTTTATGAAAGCTGTCATTCTCTGGCTCGTCATGAATACCTCCAAGGAGGTCAACAGCAGTTTTTCATTATTGTATTTTTCAGTATTCGCTATCAGACGTTGATATCAGACATTGATACGTTTCTTTTAGCCTTGTTTATTGTTTCATGAGAATTAAAATCTAAAGTAATCAAAGTTTTGTTTATGAACGCCGTAGTTCTCTAGCTTGCTTTTAATACCTCCTAGAATGTAAAACAATCAGAGAACACTCTTCCCACGCGTTAACCGTTGAGTTGTTAATATTTTGGTTACGTTGTCTTGTAACTACGGTGTATTTACGATCAGCCGAGTGAAACAATAAGTAGTGTGGTTCACTAATAGTTATCATGCACGGTTAATAAAATTTTGCTGGTTGAAAATAAACCATGAAAATTCACTTCAACTTGCATATTTCTGTGTACAGTCGAACCTCAGATCGCGGCAACCTCTCTCTCTCTCTCCTGTTAGGGTAAATATAAAAAAATATTTTGGAACGCGCAAACAGTTTCACCCACACGAAGGCACTAATGTAGAAACGTCGGCTCACTTACACCGCCATTAAGCGTCCTTTTTAAGAATATTTTTAACATTTACTTGTAGTATAAAAGATGCTCTATACCTTTTAGAGTACTGACCCAAAACATACATCACAGTGTGTTCAACCTTGGTCCCAGGGCCTTTTCCCTTCCCACACCATGAAAAAGGCCCTAGGACCGAGGTTGATAGTGTGTTGTTTAGGAGTGCTACCTCTTAGGCCATTTACTTTTTTTTTGTTTACTGTCGAATGCGTTCTCTGATTATCGGTCTGTCGGTTGGTCAGTCGGAAATTAAAAAAAGCCAAAACATGAAAAAAAAAAAAAAAAAAAAGACTCGAACTAGGAGGCCTAGTACCTCAGCATAATAACATGCGGAGCCTGGAAACGGCAAGACGTGGTTAAACTCAAACGTGAACAGCGAAAAAAAGATGATAGAACATTGACTGTATTGGAATTATGTGTAATTACCTTCTTCATAACATTTTTTTGGAAAACGCGAAAACGGGCAATAGCCTTGGGGGATAAAAAAAAGTACGCCACGCCCACAAACGAGGACATTGGACAAACAAGTAACTGGTCAAAACTAGTAGCAGCATATCTTCCTGTAGCCCGACTTACGATCTTAGATCGTCTTGTTATTTTCAAATTGCCGATTCTGGTAGCAGTTGGAGAGTTCAGGGCAGAAAGTCAATATTTTTAGCAGTCAAGGTATTGCCAGTTTATGGTTGCATATAAAAAACATTAATTAAAAATGTTGTGATCTGTGTTGGTTGCGTAGCCTAATGAGCAATCGATTTTTTTCTTTTGGAATAGTATCTTTTTAGAGGGTTAATGTAAGCTCTGGGCTAACACTAGATAAGTTTCCCTTAGAAGTCAAATTCATACTTTTCATTGAGTATCCCCAACCCTTTCATATGCTAATTAAATAACTCAGTCTCTTCTCTCTCGGTGATTTAAATCTTTTTTTTTTTTCAAAACAATCTGAATTTAGGAATGAGAAGAAGGGACCTCAACGTCTCAACAGCAAGGAACCAATCCCTGAACCTGTCGAAGTTCAGTAAGTACTTGTTTGTTACATGATAAACATAATGATGTGAATGATAATGATGATGAATTGAAATGAGACATGTTCACTTTTGGTGATAAATATTGACCGTGATAATAGTGATACTAATGATCAGTTTTATATTTTGTGGAAATTTTGCAACAGGTAGTAAAATTAAATAAACTAACCAGAAATGTCTAGAATTAAAAAAAAAGCAACATAAATTTACTACCAGATGTGTATAAGACGTGGTCTCATAATAGAAGTGACAGATTTGTGTTACTGTTATTGAAATCAAGGAGTACACCAACTGTTCTTTTCTTGCTGGAAATTATCATTTATGTACTACAGCTGTACTTAGTAAATTGTCATTACTACAAGTGTTCTTTTTAGGTTGTCATTTTACAAATGTAATTTTGTTCTCAAAGCCATGCTTTAGTCATGATAGTTCCCCTGTTTAAGCATGGGACTATAAGAATTTCATTTTATTGCAGACAACTCCCTGACCAGATCTGGGTGCAATGTGACAATCCAGATTGCCTGAAGTGGCGTAAGTTACCTGATGGCACAGATCCCAAAAAGCTGCCTGACAAGTGGTACTGTAAGGAAAATCCAAACCCTAGAATGAGATCTTGTAGCATTCCTGAGGAGAAGGAAGAAGAAGTTGAACAGCCGTATGTCAAGACTCAAAAGAAACGCTTGTAAGTAAATATTATCACCATCCTCCTTCTCTGTGGAGGCGCAGTAGCCTCTTGGTTTGTGTGCTTGACTCGGTTTGTGCCCTGCCCAGGGACACTGTGTTGTGTTCTGGGTAAGACACTTTAATTACTCTCACAGTGCCTCTCTCCACCCAGGTGTATAAAATTTGATGCTGGGGGTAACCCTGATATTCCTAGTCGACTTATGCTACAGAAACCAAGATAAGCTCCAGCCTGATGGGCCACTTGGCTCATATGCAGACTTCACCTAGTACCTTTACCTTTCTTCTCAGTGCCATTGTGGAACTTTTTATTGGGAGTGAATTTTACATTCTCCTTCATAAGCTTAAGCAGATACGTGTTGTGACAAATCAAGTCTTGCAAGGTGCAACCAAAGAATGCATTTAATTGTGTTTTCTGTAAAATTCATCATGCTGGCTTTTAGTCCCTGTTCATTATTTTCATTCCTCAAATAATCCATTTAACATTGGCAGCAAGAGCTGCTAGAGGAAACTGACAGTCACACCTTTATGACGCACTTTGCATTGTTTTTAGTTAATAGCTTATTGTCTGATATGCTAGTTAACTTGACATGTCAGTGACCAACTTGAAAGCCTTAGATACTTTGGTCTCTGTGCACATTCACTTTCTACTTATTGTGACTTTTTTGTTTTTGTGTTTTTGTTGGTGATATTATGTAAGATTGATTGTAAGAAACAGTGCAAAACAATACAAAATCTGAAATCCGCACTCGGCTCTTTACCCATTCAGTAAATGTGATAATTCAATGTTGTTTTCCATAAATGTGATTCAATATTGTTTCCAGTAAATGTGATTATTCAATATTGTTGACGTCACTCAGTCTGTAGAGTTTTGTTCTGTCTGTTGAAGACACTTTGTTCCAGTCTGGGATGCTCTGTGGAGTGCACAGTGATCAGATGCTCTATGGAGTGCATGGTAATCAGAGACTGGAATTTTCGGCCACCTGTTCCAGTCATGATCCTTCATTACTGAAATACTGTAGTAACAAATCAAAAGTCACGTACATGCCTCTTAACCCACTCTCTTTCAATATTAATGATTATTAATATTTTGTTGTTATAGGGAAAAAGAGATGGAGGACAGGAAACGTAAGGAAAGGGTGAGCATAAAATTGTGTATTGTCATATAAAATAGCCTCATTTACTTAATACCTCACCCTCAATGCGGAAGGCAGGGGTGGGGAGAGAGCACAATTTGTGCAAAAAAGGGGTCCTTGAATTTTGAAAGTACTGTCCTTTATAGATATTTTTCTTGATACTTTTTACTGAAAAGAGCTTAGCTTGAACCCTGCTCTCCCTTCCCCATTTGAATTCTCATGTTGACTTTTGGATGATTTGCAAATTATTCTGTGTGAGTAACAAGCAAAGAGTGGAAAGAGGGAAACAAACAATGTTCTATACTTTGTAACACTTGTGGTAGGATTGTACCAGTTGCTTTTAGGAGAGTGTGATATACTTCAGCAACGTCTCTAATCATTACTGCATTATTTCAATTCATCAGGAAAGACTGTTTGAAGAGGTGGGTGATGTTTTTTTTACTGAAAACTTAAATTGTACTGTGGACCTGGTTTGAAGTCCATCAGGGGAGCCCAATGATGGTTTTCTCAAATCGGTTTTAAAGGGCTCTTTTAAGCTATCTGGAGTGCTTTTAGGCTCTGTACATTAATTTTGCTATAACATTTTCATCTGTCCAGTTATATTTCTAGGGGAACTTAATTAACTAGCCTAGGGCTTTTTATCAATTTCCAGGAAACTTTTGGCCTTATTGCTTAAAGTTCTGAAAATCATAGCTGAATTTTTTTTTTGGTATCCAAAACAACATTTTTATAAATCCAAAAAAACAGGTATCGAATTTCTCATATCACAAAAAATCATGGTGACAATTCTCTTAAGAAAATTGGAGGAGTTTAAAGGCCTTTGGAACAGTTAGTGTGCCAAAATGATCCACTCAGTGCCCCTGGAACATGTAAGGTATAAGCCTGTTTAATTTGTGAGTTATAGTTTGAGAATTGTTTTAAAGTACAAGATTACTATAAGATTAACCTGAAGCAATTGACGATTACTTCATAGTTGCTTTTAAAGTAGATGGGAATGAACCTGTAGCTTATCTTAAGTCGGTTAGAAAATTAGCTTAACAGAGCTGTGGTTTGATAAGTTCTTCTTTTTTTCAGGCCAGAAAGTCAGAGCAACAACGAAAAGAGTTAGAGAAAAAAGAAGCAGAATTGCAGAGGTTTGTGAGCATATCTTTGAACTCCTTAAAACATTTTAACAACTCCAGTCAGTCATTTTCATTATTTGGTTGCCCTTAAATGTGATTGTATCAGATCATAGTTAAATTACAATACTGGACTCCAACATTTGAAGCTTGGAGATGAATTGGGGTATAATTCAATATAATTTGAAAAGATCTGTGTTTTTCTTGCTGTCGTGTCATACTTATTTGCCCTTTTTCTTGTAGACTGAAAAGGCAGCTCTCTGAAATTGAATCTGGAAGTGAATCGTCAATTTTGCAATCAATTGAAAAGAACAGTGCCAGACAACAACAGGCCATTAGACAGGTTAGAGTTTGGGACAGAGCTGAGATGACCATGACTTGACCTCTGTTTGATCTCTTACACATCACCATTTTAGGGTTTAAGGTCTTATTTTGGCCTGATGAACACTGCAAATTATTTGTTCCTAGACTGGAAGTATTAAATCAAATAAAAAGGCCAAATACAAAGCAAGCCAATGAGAAACGTGGTTGACCTTTCATATGTTGCGTGATTTAAAACCCTGTCCCTAAATCATGCCAGGTATATGGCCTTTGTCTTTTTACTAATCCCTATCAAATGACTGTAACCTAGGATGTACTGTAAACTGCTGCTGAATAATGTTATTTCCTTTTTTAGCAGGTAAAAGGGGAGCAAAAGTCACCACAGACATTGCGGATTAAGGTAAGCAGAGGTTCTTTATACCCCCCCCTCCCCCCCCCCCACCTCAGAAATGAGTGGTATAGGTAGCTGAACAAAACAGTACTTCTGATTCTGTTTAGGGTAAGACTAGCTAATCATTAATGCAAATCAACAATAAAATACTATTTTGGGACTTCATGTCCAAAAAATAATAACATTTACTGACAATAAGTTTGCTGGGCTGAAAATAACAATGTCATGGCTTGATAGCAAAACTAAGAGAGCATGAAGCGTGAGTGAGATAATCCATCATTTAGGTCTTATTCCCAAGGTAATCCCTCTTAAGGTGGTTCGAAGTAGTTTTCATTTTCCCGAGACAAGTTCACAAATTCTTTTCTAATTTATGTATGGTTCATCGTATTACTATGAAATTTGGCACAGAAATAAAAGAAACATCATAGATTCATTACATGACATTCATTTCAGAAAACCTGTTACCATAGCAACCATATGACGCATTCAGTTGAGCCCCTAAAATCGAAATCTATTGTCTTTTTTAAAAAATCGGTCGGTGAAATCTTCTCAAACTGCAATATTATATGTCACCAGAAATGACCTTCAACATATTTCATTTTAAAAAAAATCTGTAGGGTAGATTAAGAAAAAATCCTCTTTTTGACTATTGTTCTCTTATTTTTTTTCCTGCCTACAGAATTTTTTAAAAATCGGACTATGTATGCAGCCAATTGATCCTGGTTATCACCGAAAAAATGAAAAAAATCCACCGAGCGGAAGCGGAAATATGAGCGATTAAAGTTATAAAAACTCCAAAATTTCGACACGACAAGATCAGCATTTGCGCATGTGCGTCAACTGCACGCGCGAGATTAGGCTTGTTGATTAGAACCCAGTTTGCGCGCGCCATAAAACTGTTTCGAACCACCTTAAGTTATGTTTAGATCATCCCCAGTTTCCGAAATCTCAAGAGGGTCTAAAAATAGCCAATCTTGTGGTACAAATTTTACTCATGTCACAGACAGCCCAATTTTCATCCTATAAGACAACATCTATGTGTGTCAACGTTATCCATGGAAAACTGTGTATCAGGTTTAAAATTAACTTGAGATGGATCACCTCGGAGATTAGGCCTATATAGAGGATTAACTCTCAGCAAAACTTAATTATTTCATTTATTATTTCAAACAGTTGATGACACCATCTTCAAGTGAGTTCAAGGTATGTTTGCACCTTTGTCCTGTTGTTCTGGTGGGCTAAGGGAACTTTCTAGCTGTGTAGAGAAACAGTAATTGACCTTTAAACAAAACTTTTGCCTGGGATGCAGTTCTTGGCCTGTAATCATAACCTGGTCTCTGGTACTAATAAGCCTTTGAGGTTTTCTCAATTTTTGGACAAGAAACCTAGAAGTATTGAAGTCCATCCTCTGGGGACTGCTGATGGCATTGACTCGTCCAGGTTGTGGTTTTATGCCACCAAAACACAAAACATTAAAAAAGATGATTTGGAAAATGACTTGATTGTTTTTGTGTTTGGATTCTTAGAAGTTGTTTGGTGTATTTCCATTGCAGACAACTCCAGTCCGAGTGCGAACCCCACAAACAGTTACCCGTAACATATACAGTCCAAAGGTACCAGTGGTTTTAACACAAAACAGAAACCAACCCCAACAACAACAACAACAACAATCTGTGAAGGTTGTCAAAGTATTTTCTTCTCTTCCCTCGGCAAGCCAGTCACAGACTGCTCCGAAACCACTGGTGCAGATTGTGCCGAGCCCTCAGGGACAACTCCAACAGCAGGGTAACAGGGTCATGGCAGATATGTCACCAAGAGTAGTATCCGTACAGTCATTGCAGCAAGGTCAGAGTTTACAGGTCAGCCAAGGGCAGCAAATAAGAACTGATGGGAATGTTCCTTCACAGCAGAAGGTCTCAGTTCAAAACCTGGTGTTATCATCCGGGCATAAAATTCACCTACAAACACCAGTTACACAGAATTTGACCTCCAAACCAAACAATGCACCAACATACCAAGTTAGAGCACTACCACTTCAGCCATCACAACAACAACAGGTGCAAATTAAGACCACCAATGCAGTGACACTTCAAACAACACCAGTGTCTCAAAATCAGCTTCCTCAGCAAATCAACACTCTGGTAAGATCACCAGCGATGCCGTCCAGCTACAAACCTTTAGAGTCATTACAAGAAGTCAACAGGCAAGCAACTCAGGGATCTGTGGTTTCCCCTGTGTCTGCAGTTATTACAGAGGCTAAGGAACCCACCAAACAGTCGCCCACAGAGATCAGGAATCAAGTTACTGTCCGCGACAGATACCGATACATTGTCCCCACACCACAGACTCCATCCATGCCAGTGACTACTGCTGCAGCTGGTCCTGGCACCCAGCTTGTCCAGACATCACCTGTCAACCCTGCAATACCAGCTGGTGTACAGCCTGTGAACCAAGCTGCTGTCAATCCAGTGTTGCAGGTATTGCAGTGATCTTATGTCTGCTTTAACTAAATGTTGCAGGCACAAACAGGTGAAGGATAGGGGAGGAGAAAAAGAGGAAGAACAGAAAGAATAAACCATAGTGGTATTCTGGTTATTGGACTGGAACTTGCTTGCAAATGGTAATGACACAAATCTATTTTTCCCATCATGCTCCATTGCAGGCTGGTTCCAGGCTACCAAGAATATGAACATGGCTTATTGCTTCCATCCGCCATCTCCTTCCCCATTTTATGCCTGCTATTCAAGCGACCTTCACTCCGTATGCCTCTATCTTATGTCCCATTAGGGGTGGTCTCCTTTTCTGTTACAAGATGCACCCAAATAAACTTGTCATACTAGGCCATCCCAGCTTTCAACACGGACAGTTTTGGAAATATAGATTCTGTAAAGAGTATTTTCAAGTACTGTATTGATGAAGCTTCATGTGCGTTTTTTCGTTTCTTTTTTAATGTTTTAATGTAAAATTCTTGTTTAGGTTCTGTATGTTTAAGTTTACTTTACTTTGAAGACGATTTTGTACATCTCAGAAAATAATTAGTCATTTTTCTTGGGCAATTCTGTCCACGGGGAAAAGGTGCAATGAGTTTAACCCTATGTGAAGCACCAACCCAAACAAGGTCAGACCACAACACCGGGAACTACGTGCCCTACTCTTTTCGGTAAGTGTGTGGGTTCTTTAACGTCTCCTGCTAACCATGTAACACTGAAGATGCAGGAGACGGGGCCTATTTGCAGATGTAATTACAAAGGCAGCACATTCTACTCAGTAACTTTAAGACCCTGAGTGTTGGTCCGGTCTGGGGCTCGAACCTTCGGCCTTCCGCACAGCAGACTGGCGCTCTACCAACTGAGCTAACCAGGCCGCAGTTAAATGTATGGTGATGATTCTTTATCTTTGCTGTAACTCATGTCCAATATCTTGCAATGTTCTCTTCAACCATTTACAACCTTTTGTCTAGCTACAAACTGAATTTTTTTTATTTTTTGCCGTATTTTTCAAGGTTCAAATTAAACAGGAACCAAAACCAGCAGTACCAGTCAACCCCTTACCTTCAACAGGCCCAAACATCCAGATATCCCAAGTTCATTCTGGGGCCCCGGCAGTAGCAGCATCAACGGGCCTGACAGTTCAAGTGAAAACGGAAGAGGAGGAAAGGTAATACAACTTTTAAATACTCTTTAATTTGTGCCAATGCATTCACAGACGCCAAGGTTAGAACCACATTGTATGGCGTAATGAACAGAACAACATGAAAGTACTGCTCTGTAGACCGCAAGGGCTACTCGAACATTTGTTTGTGTGTGTGTTTGGCTGTACAACAGACGATAGTCATCTTGGAATCTTCACGCAGCGCTTAGGCCCCAACTAGGCTGATGTATTTTCATTTGAAAACGCTCACTTTTGATTTGCCTACCTTAGATCATGAGTAAGAACCAATCAAAATGTAAGATTATATAACTATAGATTTGGTAACAGGTCGTTTAGCCCCTAAGTCGATTAGCAGAAGTCGACAGCACTCTCGTTCTTTAAGCGTGAGTGGGGGCTAATCGACTTCTCTCTGGGGGCTAACCGGCTAGGGGCTAATCGACTTGGATGCTAAACGACCGGTTACCATAAATTCGCCACGAGCATGGGATAAGCCTGGGACAGTGTCCGACGGAATAAGAGCGGGCGTAGAACCCTGCATTCTGTCCACACTTCAAGTTAATGCTCATCACAGCAGTGAAAGTGATCTTACATCACAGCGGATGAACCAGGTAAATAGCCCAGCTTGGAACCAGGTTCCTGAAACATCTGGCCGTGGTTTGCACGCGTTGAAAAGTTTAGCCTAAAGTTTTAAAGTGCGTCGTTTGTAATCCGTGTTAATCTTTTCCATTCTTAACCATCCTTGTTTCTTGATGGTTTATTATTATCTCTTTAGTGTTTTTCTATCTTAGTAAACTACTATTTTCAGGTTTCCTTCAATTTAAAGGTAATTTTGTACGTGTTAAAAAATAGCTCAAGATGCTGTGACCGAGCTCCTTTAAAGGCTCTAGATAGATGGCTGACTATTTTGTGGGTCGTTTTCAGGCCGTTGGTAAACGGGATCAAGCGAGCGCACGAAGACGATGACGTCATAGAGCAGCCAGTCGTCCAAAAACCGCGCATGGAGGCTGAAATTATAGTCATCGATTCTCCACCACCCCCTCCCCAAGAGGAAGAAACATTCGAACCAGTAACCAACGACAATGAACGTGCTCTAGAAGGCGTCGATAATGACCTGATTATCAAACTAGGGAAACTGAGTAAAGAGGAACAGTGGATTAAACTGGCGCAATCTGCTCAGCAGTTGAGACATCTTCGTGACAATGTATGCAAACTCTTGAGAGTGCTGGTACCGGAAATAGAACTGGGCGACAAAGCGGAAATAATCGATGACACTACAGTGGATAATCTTCTAAAACAGGTGTTGGAGGCGAACTTAAACACCGATACCACACAGTCGTAATGCTTTTCGACCGTTTAACGTTCTTTAGTTTTTATTTTTTTTAAAGGCGTTCTCTTTTTATAATCTTTTACATGTCCAAGATGAAACTGACAGTACTGTTTTAGATCCCGAGAATCAAAAAAGCCCATGAATTTTTTTACTGTTCAAGTGAGTTGCTAAGCAACGAGATAATAGACTGAACAAGACGCACAAGGAAGATTGTTGTTTTAAACGAAGGGAGAGCGGTGTCTGTATTTTTAAATCTCCGGACGCCGTAACTTGTGACGATACATCAAACAAATCAAATCGATCGCTTTTCCGTTCACAAAGCCTAACACAAACACTTAATTAAGTTTAGGAAAATCAAAAACACCTTTCGAAGGTCGGTTTCACACGGAGTCTCGAACACGCGCGCGTCAGCATATGCCTTCATTCATTTCATTTATATGTCTGGTTGGGGAGGGGCTGGGAGGTTTTCGCAGATGCAGTGGTTCTGGTTTTGTTCCAGACTCAAAACAAACGCATTTGCTGTACAATCCTTGTTCTTATTCCTCGCTCGGTCACTCATACAGATTCAACGACTCTCCGCGTTTCTGTTTGGTAACGCGCTCCCTCAGGTGACGCGGTATTCCGTCTACTTAATGTTTTGTAAATAATAGTATTGTAACTGATGATAGACGGGTCAGGGACAAGAGATCGATAGGAAGTCGTCCGGAAGTATTTTGAAACTTCGACTAATTCAATAAAGTTGAACTCGACTTTCTCAAGATAGGAAAGGAACACGTACAGTAGCATAACCTGATAACATTAGCGTGATTCTAATTCTCTTCAACTTTGCGTTCACTTCATCTTGCGTTGTCCGACAACACATTCCGCTCGGAATGGATCTCGGTACTAGTGATATCAAAGTTCTCTTGGGCTCGATATTACCGTCGCTCTCTCGGACCCGGATGTGTTCCTCCCCGAGAAAAGAGAGAAGTGAGCGCGGGCTCATTTCCCGAAACAGCGGCCGTCATCCCGCCAAGGGTTCTGTATAATTTATTGAAATAAAATGATGTTTTACTGGTGTAAATAGGGTTTAGACAGAGTGGTGGAGTAGTTAGTCTATTGTAAGCCTCGAAATAAAATTGCAATTTACCAGAATGCTTGTGGTCTTTATTCAGCCAGTCGGTTCCCAGGGTCCTCTCTCTTCCTCGAGGAAGAGAAAGAGGAAGAGACCCTGGGAACAAGGCTGGTCTTCATCTTCACGAAACGGTTAAATGCACAGGAGATAAATTTTGCCTGACAGGAAACTGTACGCTAATAAGGGTTCCCGAGTTACCGCTTCCCTGGATTAAAGGGCCATTTTCAAATATCGATCAGAATAAAATTTCCTCTGGAACCTATTCAGAAAAGGCCGATATAATGGCGAAACACTGCAAACTGAGCAAGTGCTGGTGGTGTAAAATTACACCCGCTCAAATTAAAAGTAGTTCTTTAATCAGTTTCAGGCAAAGTTTTTAAGCTGACAAGGTTCGTAGAGATTGAAGAGGCCATTTCCGAGATACCTCTGTTTTGAAACGAGTCTTCGTGCAAAACTTTCATATAAAAATAAGTTTGATTTGCATGGAAAATGAACCTGTAGGCGAATCAAATTTTCATATGAATGGTTTCGCACGAACACTCGTTTTGACACAGAGGTAAACGGCAACTCGGAAATGTCCTATTAGCAGGGGAGGCAGGATGAGATAGAAATAGTGTTAGATTGTATTCAACTCTGGGCGCTTTCCATTCGACCAGTAATTTTGAAAAGGTGACAAATGGTAAGGAAATTTCCTCGGAAAAATTTCCAGAAAATCCTTAAAATATTGGAGGGGGGAGGAAACAAATGGAACGAAAATTGCCGAAAACTTCGGTATACCTCGCAAAGTTGTCCTCTTTTCCGGAAATTGAGGACAATTTTGGTCGAATAGAAAGCGCCCTTTGTCAAGTCCCCCAAACCACTGGTTAAATGAAAATGTAATCAAACTGCCGACTACGACAGCAACTAGTTTATCCTTACCCCTTTAGAAACCATTTCTTGCCATAACGACAACTTGCGTTAAAACTTTGCGTATTTTTTTATTCTACAGAATATTAAAATAAAATACTGCCTTAGAAAGGCACGAAAAGTACGCTTTAAATCACTAATTACAGCTAATTACTGGGCAGCGCTTTTTTTGTACAATACAAAATATTACTTGAAAGCTAGACGTACGATTCTTCTGTGAACAGAATTTTCTCGATGTCGTCATGAGACGGGGCAGCGTACGCCCCGCTCTGAGGGTACGGCGTCCGCACCTTAGCGATCACTTGCGCAGTCTGTGGACTGATTTTTAGACCATTCGCTTGTGCATTCTCGCTAAGAAGTTCCTTGATATCGCGAATTTGTGTCACGTCCGTTTTACCTTCGGAAAACGTCGAGTCAGCGCCGACGCTCGATCGCTCATCCAAGCTCGACACCGATGACGAAGACGACGTCGCGCTGCCTCTCCGAATTCGGAAATTGCACGGTGAATTGGGGACTACCGAAGTTCCCCGATTATCAGCCGTAGGTCCCCAGTGTGTTTTCGTTTGAGCTTCGTGCGGAAAGAACTCAGAGTGAGGGAAATGTGTGAGAGAAGAATTATGTGGAACGGAATTGGAAACAGAAGACGAAACAGAAGTAGGCGAAGATCGTAACTGTCCAGAGCTGTGACTTGTGGAGAGCCCAACAGTTTTTCTGGCGTTTTCAGTTGGCTGTTTTTTATAAGACCCTTCACTAGCATTCCTTTTATGATGAAGATTGAGTCCAAATGGTGAATGTTCCAGTCGACGGATTCCTGCACTGGCGATTGAGCTGCAGCTTGAATCATCTACTTGTTCCCACACATACTCCTGCTGGCTTGCCGGGGACAGAGGCGTTTTAGGTGTTGACGAAGTTTCGCTCCTTTCCGAATCCAACCGATCGTGAAATACACCCGATCTCCCAGGGAAGCGGGGCTGTTGCAGATGCTCCTTAGGTTCGAAAAATTCCTTTAGTTCCCTAGGGGACACTTGTTCCATACTACTGTCCACATCTTTAGCCTCCTTTCCTTCTAAACCCGGAAAAAACGCAGGTTTGGAGTTCAGTTCTCTCCGACGCTGCATGTGTTCCTGATATGACGGCGCCGCGGGCTGGCGCCGACGGTCAACCGCTTGGAACACTTGATCGGGGCTCGGGGATGGAGACCGGGGTCCCCCGGGGGGTTGTTTTGATACCGGTGAGCTGGGCGGAACAGGAGATGTCGGACTGCTATCAAGATTTTCAGTACTCGAACCTTGAGTTTGCACACCCTGTTTGATTTCCAAAGCACGTGACACAGACGAGGGATAGTTAGGTACAGGGCTAAGACGCTGGTATTGCGTGACATTTTCCGTGACAGGAAATAACCGTACAGTTTGAGGCGAATGCGCTCGCCGTAAGACAGCAGTCTCTAGTTTCCGACCACTTGCCGTGGTCTTTTGCGCCTGTTTATGTTCAATTAGTTCAGCGCTTGTCGTTGTACTACTCAACTGTCGCTTCGAATTCGGGAGTTTCCGATTTCCCTTCAGTCGTAATTTCATGGAATCCGGCTGTAAGCCGAGTGGTTCCGAACTTCGCCGACCAATGGGTGCATGCCCTTTGCTGTGATGAGGTTCGTAAAAAGCGGCGCTGAGTTTATTAGAAAACTCCACATCATGTCTCTTGAGTGGCGGCGATGAACTGGGTGATGGAATCCCTGAATCGCACGGCGAACTTGGTGTGCTAACACTTTTATTCGTAGGATGTACACTAAGCGTGCTTGTCACATACAAATTCGAATCGCTCAAGTGTATGGAGGTCCTTTCTCCTTTGGGACTCAAAGGTTCCGGTGACTCTATCCCGTCATCCGTAGAGGACTGACTCAAAGCAGTCCGTGAGTCCTGGGTACTACCCTCCGAGTCGCTAGCCACGTGATTAGCAGCGATCTCGCTACGATCACCAAGAATTGTTTTTACATCATCTCCCATGATATCCACACAACGTTCAATTATAAACTGTATCACCGGAGGTACAGAGTTTGATTGTTCCGTGGCAGGAATACTGGAGCCTTTGGGCGCCCATAGCATGCTGGGTGCCACGCAAACTGCCAAGTTGTAAGCGTTCATGTTGTTGGTTTCGGCGTTGTCGGCGATATGATATAACACGCACAAAAACGATTTTAACAGTTCGTAATTAAAACGGTTGATTCCACTCAAAATCCTGAAAGAAAGGAAACAGCATCAAACAATCGCACTGACTGTTGCAAAACTCAAACCAAACAAATTAGAGACCTAAACATTATCATAGCATAGTTCGGAAAAGAGGCTAGGACGAATACAACTTGATCCTAATTCCTGGATGGCGGCGAAGCATTGCAAATGGTAAGCACATTTTCGGAAATTTCGTTTGGAAATTTTGGACTACCTTTCAAGATGTTCCGTTTATTTCGAAAATTTCCCGGTCGGTCGAACCAAAATTGTCTTACCATTTACATTCCGACCGAAATTTCAAGAATTTTTGGTTTAACGGTAAACAACCGTTGTAACCTGTGTCAAGTGCGGGGAAACCTGTAACCTGTTTAAAGAGCAGCAAAGGCTGTAGCCTGTGTAAAGGGCGTGGAAAACATCGTAACCTTTGTAAGCTCTTTAATTTGCCTGTGACATTTTTTTCCCTTAAAAGACAGTTCGTACCCCTTGATTTGCCTCGCTCGTTCGTCTTGGTCTATGATGTTGCTGGTAGCGACGAGATCTTCGTAATTCTCACTCTCAAATACACAGTCCGGCAAACGACGAAGAAATTCCTGTGAATACAACAAGTTTGCTTTCATGTAAGTATATATGAAATAATTCATATATTTGAACTGCGGTCATAGATGAAAGTGAAGAATGATCCTCGCAGTGAATTTTCCAATTTAAGCAACTGGAAAGAAGAAGCCTGAAAAAAATCAGGGCTTCAACGGGATTCGAACCCGTGACCTCCGCGATACCGGTGCGATGCTCTACCAACTGAGCTATGAAGCCACACATTGGGAGCGAGGTCAATTTGTTGAGTTCATATCTTCCCGTAAGGAGTGAAATGATGTGTGGCTTCATAGCTCAGTTGGTAGAGCATCGCACCGGTATCGCGGAGGTCACGGGTTCGAATCCCGTTGAAGCCCTGATTTTTTTCAGGCTTCTTCTTTCCAGTTGCTTAAATTGGAAAATTCACTGCGAGGATCATTCTTCACTTTCAAGTTTGCTTTCAGTTAATGACTACAACCTTCCTGCACATTCCCTAACGGCCGATTTACTAACAAGGAAAAAAACAGTTACTGTTAGCCAGTAGGCAACTTAATCGAGCAGTTTAAAATAGAAGCATTATTATATAATTTCTATTTACAAGGCGAAAAATGTTAAAAAGGTAAAAACACCGAACGTTTTCGACACTAGGTCATCTTCAGGTTAAGTAAAAAACCGTCCGCTAATTGTGTATTTAATATATTAGTTTTACGTAATAGTTTCGCAATGAAGCAATGAACCTGTCTGTTTAAAGATGGTTCAGTTCCATTGTTGGATCAATAGGCCTTCGAGAATCTACGCTTTGTAGTGAATTGAGCCGTGTAAAGTATGAGTCAGCTAAAAAAATGCGAAGGATTCACACGTAGATGGCGGGCAGGCTCAGCCACCACTGACGACTGTTAGTATGTTCATCAAATCGCACCTGCACATTTCTGATGGTTAGCAATGTACTATTGCAAAGTATCACTACTAATACTTATAAGTATAAAATAAAATCTACTAGCGTTCTCTCATTGGCTGCCCTACAGTCTACCAGCGTGTGGTTGTTAGCAAAATGGCGGCCGCTTCTAAGGTGTCTGTGAAGAAGTTTGAGATGAAGTTTTGGACGACAACTAGATTTATACTAAAACTACTGGATCATTCGCTCTCGATTTCTATCACTATGCGTGATAAAAATCTCAAGCTTATAACCTAATTGTTAAGCAGTTTAAAGAAACAGAATATTCACCTTCAAAACAGACGCAGTTATGACCTCTGACACATCTTCGAAGTCCACCATTTTACCTGAAAGAAAAGCATCGCAAGAGTTTCTCACAGGACTCTCTTTATAGTCAACACTGAATACAAAAGACAAAAAACATTGCCGGTACATTTAAATAATACCACTGTATATAACTCTAGAACCACACTCTAGACCAGGTAGTGAGCAATTGCATTTGTGGAACACTACCAGCCCTTTAATTGGGTACACTTTTCAGTTCTTTAATTATGTACCTCTTTTGTCCTTTAGCGCGTGTCTCTTCGTCCATTGATTGTGTACCATTCTTGGACTCTTATTGTGTACTTTTTATGATCAATTAATTGTGTACCTGTGCGTACCTGGGCCTGGACATTACTGTGTTCTGTTATTTATTCAACTCTGTTTGGCGACTGAGCGCGTTCGAAGAAGTCGATCGTACATTAATTAGTTTATAAGGGATTTTCGAAAATTCTCGTGGAAAGGGACCTGGTGCTGCCAGATTGAAAAAAAATGAAAATCAAAAGAACTGCACCCACGATTAAACGGCAACCGAGTCCGCATCAAAACCTAGAGTACAGCTCGTTCCAAAGCTACAAGAACAGTCCTCGTTTACCTTCATCCAATTCAATCTTGATTTCTTTAGCAATTCTGGCATTAGCAGACTTCCTGAAGATTCCCGTGGTATTGGGGCCATACCGAAACAAATGTAACAATAGTTCCTGCACTGCTTTTGGTACAGGCTCTTCCTCGGAACAGAGCTGCGTCAGAGGAATCCCGAAAAGCCTGGGACAGAGAGGACACTTGGTTTAAGCAAACACGGACAAATGAATCACAAACTATTAATGACATTATATGTACAAGAATTCTGAGGGTTTTTTTATCCTACCGCTGTCAAAATGTAAATCATTCAAATTTAACGTCGTTGAACGGGAGAAGACACCCCTACCCCATAATGGGTGCTTTCCATTATGCCAAAGATTCCGGAACTTTCGGTCAGAAATATTCGGGATCACCCTCTGGAGGTGGTTCACTTTGACCGGTCGGAATATTCCGACCGAAATTCGCCGTTCCATTTTTCACTAACTGTTTCTTTGCCCTAATTAGGGAATTCGGAAAAGGAATAAAAAATGGTAAGAGCCATTCTTTTTGGTTGACCCGGTTTAATCGGAAAATGTCGTTCCATTTTCCTCGGGTATTCACATTTATCTCTGACCGGTCAGTTTGGCATAATGGAAAGCACCCAAGATTCTTACTAACGCTGAATGTACTCTATAATGAGGTAGCGCCACGTTCAAGCCTGACCCTGCCACTAGATTCAATCTCTTGTTCTGATTCTGTTGTGTTAGAGTTCACTCGGACACTTACTTTCCAGGCGACGAAGACTGCACATCGATGGAGTGTCCTTTAGTTGACCCCTGTGTTTTTTTGTGCATGGCCCAATTGATTATTGGTGATTTCTTGATTGGATTCTTCCATCGCTGTTTGCTGGGAGCAGTGTGTACATCTGAAAAGAAAAAATACACATCATTTTAAAGCACAGAGCACCACCTAAGGCGAAGACTCGCAGACGACCTGGCATTTGGTGGTCTAGTGGTTAGGGCGCTGGATTTGTAATCCGGAGGTCCTGTGTTCAAATCCTCCTCCCTGCCGCTGAATGGATTTGTGTTCGGTGGTCCCAGATTCAGCTCAAACACGTCTTGAAAATAGCCAACTGGTCAGACTCCAACCAGTTGGGAGTTTAACAAGTTTTAAGTTCCATTTACAATACTTGTTTCTTCATTTATTGTGTCCCCAATTAGCACAGACGTGCTAAATCAAACGACACTTAAAGTAATTTATTTCTATTTTCCTTCTGACGTTGAAGGGTCCAAACACGCTACTTCTTCCAACACGTATTTCAATTTTACCTATGGCTATTCTGTTAGGAATTTTCCTGTTCCTCTTCAGAATAAACTGGCACTGTGTCTCAGGAGACAAGGGATCCATTATCGGCAGTTGTTGATCAAAGTCAAACGGAAAGCCATCTTCATCTGTCAAGGCCGCCTCTCGCATGTGATTCATTTTGATCGCAAATGGAAATTCGTGACCTAAATAAGAATGCCGCAAAACAAAAGTAAGACTCTTAGCTAGGCCGACTTCCTAAACAAAGTCTTAGTTTACACCAAGTTTGTGGTAAATCGAGATTAACATAAACTGCCTTTACAATACGACAATTTTGCGTAGAATAAATAGCCCAATTTCGATATATTAAAATTCAGCCTAAAACAATAGACCTCAGCACGAGGCTCGTGGGAATAACTACAGAGTTTGTGGGGTTTATTCCCACGAGCCTCGTGCTGAGGTCTATTGTTTTAGGCTGAATTTTAATATATCGAAATTGGGCTATTGTACACACGGGTTTAGACTGCAATTTCTTACGCCCCGCCACACTACACCGGAAAAAAAATCAAAAACGCAACAATCAGCGGTCATTTTGGATTCGTGTTCGGAGAAAACTCGGTCAGGGAAATCACATGACTATCGTGATGCCATCTTTTTCGAAAAGCTCCGTTTTCGAAATGTTCTCTGTTCTCACAAAAACGAAAAGCCGTCGTTTTCAAATTCCTCCGGTTTGAAGAGCGTTATAGAAAAGCTCCGTTTTCATGACGGGTAAGTGTGGCGGGTAAGTCTAATCGTAGAACTAAAGCTACGTTTTGGATAGTGTATAGTGTGAACGCTGCCTTAGAAGCCCTCGAAACTCCCATTAAACAATAGTTATCACAACATACTGAACGATAGCTACAGACGGGAACGTACGCGAGGAAACCAACACACTGAGCTACTTAAGTCAGTTGAACGTGCTCATTAACAAAGCAAACTACCTTCTCAAACTCATTCATAATTCATCAAGTTAAAACAAAGAAAATCATAACCGTGAAGGAGGTTTGGATACCCGATCTTAATTAGCATAGATTTTGACGATTTTACTCCTCCGTTTTCTCCTTAGTTTTTGTTTCGATTGAGAAGATATATCAAGCACTCGAGACAGTGTTTCATCGGCTATCCAAACACCTCGAATTTCGTCAAAAATACTCCGCTGCGCGTCGTATTTTCAACTCTCTTCTCGGTGTTTGGATATCCGATGAAACACTGTCGCTCGTGTTTGATATATTACTTCAATATCAGTTCTGAGAATTCGGTGGTATATCATAACATCATAGTGCTGATGGTTTTCTTTATTCCCATAAAAAATCTGCTTGAAGATGTATTAAGCTTGTAAGGAGAAATTAACTTATGATCACTCTAACCTCTCACCTATCAATGGATAAGCGCCGTCTTCTTTTCCAGATAGAACCCACAGCTGATACTCGGACAGATCGTCAGGCTGAAAAAGAAAGTTATGTAATATGAAGAAAAAAGCTTTGCAAGAAGATCGCTTGTGTTGACGTCTCTACGTCGAGCTGCAAAGGTCGAACCCGGCGCGAAAAAAATGTCCGCGACGCTCAAAATCCGCGAGCGAAAACGCGAGAGGAAAACGTTAGCCGGGACAACCTACAACAGTTCTTTGAGATAGACTACAGAAAACATTAAAGAGTTCAAGAAAACCGGCACAACAGCAACGGCAAAGAGGAAGGGAACGCCGCTAAACAAAAGGTTCAATGAGAAGGACAAAGGCTGTGCACGTGCGTTTATAATTCTTGATACATTTCTTTGCCTTCCTCTGCAAAACAACAACGTAAATGACCAAATCCTGCGTTGTCTGGAGAACGTGAACCACTACCGGGATAATTTCTAACATTTACAATTCGAATTTTACGCTGAGTCCCATATTCAGTTTCGAGATAGTTTTGAAAAAAGAGAAACAAACTAGAACGACTTTAGAGTATCGTGAGATTCGCCGAATCTCACGGTAGGTAAAATATAAATTCATATTTTGATCGCCGTCATAGCTCCTTAAACTCCCTATCTAGGCCTGTAAGAGTTCTTGACTCGTGACAAAAAAAAATACTAAAACAACGCATCATCGAGTAAGCTGCAATCTTTTGTTTGCTATGGTTTGCTGTGCTGTGAGGTCTCGTTGGAGGCTCAAGCGCCTATTACTTCATGTTGGGACAAACGTACCTGAAGTTGAAACTGCGCCAGCGACATTTTAACGACGGCAGCGGCATCGTCCATGTTGGTGACAGAGAAAGACTTGGACTGGGAAGAGAAAAGAAAGGGTGTAAGTTAAACGAGAAAAAGAAAGTAATAAAATAATTAGCTCCTACTAAACTACCTACATAAATTAAGTGTTTTTCTCAAACAATTTTTTCTCCATTTTGGCGCAGTTAGGGTTAGGGGGTTAGGGTTAGGGTAAAACAAGAAATAAGGAGGACATAGAAAGAGGAAGGAAATACAGCTCTACAACCGCTCAATAAAGAACGGCGAAAGAACTTCTTTTCGTTTGAATAGACCAATTTCGATATATCGAAATTCAGTAGACCTCAGCACAAGGCTCTGGGGAATAAACCCCACAAACTCTGTAGTTATTCCCCAGAGCCTCGTACTGAGGTCTATTGTATTAGGCTGAATTTTAATATATCGAAATTGGTCTATTTGTCTCCACTTTTCAAGACAGAATTATACACTCCTTATAAGCCCGCACATGTATTTTGTCATGTTAGCTGGCGGGTGGCGGGGGGGAGGGGTAGCAGGGGTAGCAATAAAATGTGGCTATGCCATTCAAGTTTAGAGTCAATATTGCTGCTATTTTACGTACATAGCCTGAAGAATCAGGCGAGTCCATATCCCTGTTATAGACTTTAAGGTTAACGGACTTCGGGTCTTCCATGTCCTTCTGCTCTTTGAGTTGCCTGTAAGAGAAAACAAATACATAAATAAACTTAGTATGGAAACACAAACATTCTCAAACAGAAAAGTAAACTATTTACAAAAGGATTGGTGTTTGTGAGAGCTCGAGCTGCTATCGAGCTGCTATCGGAAACAAAAGAGCAAAATTGCGTTCAGTTTTGTATTTTTTTCAGTGAGGTTTTCTATTCATATTGTTTGTCGTTCGGTTTTGGGCTTGAGTTATCTCAAACTAGACAAAACATAACAAGTGAAAAACATTTTTTATACAAGAAAAATTGATACTTCAGTTAATTTTTGATCCTGGGTTAGCGTTAACCGGCTTAAGAACAACCCGGCCCAGGACATCGAAAACTGACTCAATAGTCATACTGTGGACTATTCATTTGCGCATGCGCTTAATAGCAAGTCGTAAAAACCTGACGCGGTTCCTTGCCAATACAAACTGTGTATTCACGAGAGTCAACAGCAGAACCAGTAACTTAAACGATAACTTACTTGGACAGTATGCTATGCCATGCTTCCTTCTCCTCTGCAGTACTACAGAAAGAATTCGAGAGCATACTTTAAAATAAATCCCTCTTCCTCCAATTAGCTAAGGTTACAACTAAAAAAAAAGTTGTTGAAAGAGATTTGCCACAGAAGGAGCATACTGGAGACTTTAGACAAACATTTTTTAAGTTGCTAAGGCCATCGTCTCAATCTTTCCTTATCTCGGTCGCCTCTAAGGGTTGTTGTTGCTTTTTTTACCTTAGTGAACTCTTCAAAATACCTAAAAAAAATCATTCCTTACTTGAAAGCCGCGACAAAGTTCGTGGTCGGCCAGCCAATCACAAACGACTTGTCAACAGCTTTCGTCGATTCGCATACGTCATCAAGGCAATTAGCCAACCAGATCTCACTAACTCGGATTCTGTGTTTGAGCTTGAAAGTCGCCGATCTGAAATGATAACAATGAAACATTCGATATAAACAGAAGAACAACACGACTTTTGGTCTGACAGGTTTCTGTTGGTTTCTGTTTGGTTTTCTAATTTCCTCTGCTAATCAAAAACCAAAGAACGTGCCGGTGCAGCTTATCCGCACGAAGCTCCCCGAGTGGTTTTTGATTGGTTTCAGTTATCGGTGGGTTCGACTAACATAAGACAATGCCACTGGACCTAATCAAAAAGACAGATCAGCTCACCTTGGCTTTGCAACTAGGAGAAGATCATCAAACAAGAAAAGATGCCTATCCTGAGAAGACATCCCCTAGAAAAGAAAAGAACCAAAAAACAAAACCACTCAGTCGAAAGCTACACATGTACTCTGACAAGCATCAAATCATCTTGTCTTCACATAACGTAGAAAGTAAACAGCTAGTACAAGCAATCATACTTTCAATTAGTCGTCGAAGCATGAAGAGTAGTATGAACAGTGGACGCCTGTCTGTTATAAAGCCTGATGCAAACATGACATTGAGTTCGTAGCTTAATGGAAGGTCCCACTAGAACGCTGGGTATACAGTTTTGTAACAAAATTCAGGACTAGGAGATCAAGATTGTAAACGTATTTCTGCTGTGGCTGGCAAATGAAAGCACACGGCTTAGTTTTCTACGAGCTTAGAGTTCACAAGGAAAATTATTATAGTTCACGATTTGAAAGAAGCGAGTCAAATGTTCTCCTTTCGTCAGTTCGGTTTGGCTTCGCAATAAGCTCAGAATTGCTTCCAAAATAACTTCGGATTTTCTTTGTGATTTAATTCAGATTTACTCCTGCAAGTTTTCCAGGGAATCGCTACCCTATTACGATATTATCATTATCACGTAATTTGCTTCAGACTTTGTGCGAGATTTACCTCGGATTTTCTTCGGATTTGCTTCGAAACTTGCTTGAGATTAGCTTTGCAATTAGTTTCGGAATTCCTTCGTGATTTGCTACGGTTTCCATCGTGTTTGGCTTCTTTCTAGTCCGCATTTGCTTCGTAGTTGTCTTAATTCGCTTTGGATCAGCTTTGGATTTGCTCCGTATTTGACCTGACATCGGAAATTCTTTAAGAGGTTAGCACTTTAAAAACACTTACCGTTGAGAGTTGAACAGGGCCCTCTTTGATGAAAGCTCTGTACGGAAAAACTTCAGAAGAAAGTGGAGAAGTTGGCTCCGACGAAGTCTTCATTCGCATGCTGCCATCTATCGTAGAACTGAATAAAAATTTTCCCGTTAAGAACGCAACAAATGGTAATGAGCGATGCAAATCACCGTGTTTATCAGTCATGAAGACGAAATATCAACTACATGTGTAAACTGAAAGACAATTTGCCTCAACAAGCAAGACAAGATCTACGTGAATACGCTGCAGGGTTGTATAGCTGAAGTGTTACTCTGTGGTCTCGGAGGAGCACTTTAAAAGCGTCGAGTCCGTCCGCATTTATGACGTTAAAAATACTTAAAATGATTAAGTGTAATTATCGAATACATCTAGACGTTTTGAATGCGTGCCCTTAGAACTCTGTCTGGTATTCAAGCGAAAAGCAATTGACAGAAAATGAGGTGTTTGGATCACTTCTGTAATATCGCACGGTAGGTTTGGGCAAACTGCCGTGTGGAGTCGACTCTTCATGGAAGGCAGAGCAATTTTTCTCTGTTTTTCTGGAGTTTTTTCATAGTAGCGAAACCTTGCAATCTTACACCGGTAACTTCCTTTGTCGGATTTGTTTTGACGCTGGCCATTGTCTCTGCACAAAGTTGTCGGGCTTTTGAAAACATTGCTAATTAAAGGGGACGTGACTGCAAAGCCGGCAAAAAACAAACAAACAGTCGGAAATAAAAAAAAATGGATTGCGGTTTATCTCTGGGAGGTAAAACTTGTCAAGTCGAATTTCTCAATGTTTTCACGCAAGAATTGTCCTCAAAAAGTGAAAATTTCAAACATCCGTACAAATTGAATGCAGTTTTCAACAGTCTTCAACACCCTGCCAAATTTCTGCCGTACTTGTCGGATAAGTTTTCAAGCCTCATAGCTCGCACGTACACATTGCTAAAGACGTGTTCAGATGCATGTAAACTTACTTAATTATCTTCTGTTTTTCCAACCAGTTCTTTACCTTTTTATGGAGTGAGTTTTTCCACCTAGAGCGGCTTTTATCACTGTTGTTGGAGCGGAGCGTCTTCTAGAGCTCCCTTGCTTTAAACGCTATGTATGCAAAAAAAATAATGTAAGTTTGACATTCTTTCACGATAACTAAACCAACTTCATGCAAAAATGCAAACATCGTCCAGTTCACCAAGAAATCTTAAAATGATAACTTAGTTAATGAACTAAGTAAGAGATACGACAAAGCCGATAAAGCTTAAGACCATAGGTTGTCAAGAGGTCGTAAAGTATTAGGATTCTTCACGCAGCTCACCCTCGACTGAACTATTTTTAAAAAGCTAAGTTTCTTATTCATTCTAATACAGAACTCTAAACCGAAAAACTCCTCCGGAACATAGTCTAACCAGGTTCAAAATGGAACAAAAAGCTCTTTAATGTCGTTATGCCAAATATTTTTAAGTAGCGCCGTAGGTATTAAATACTGAACAGTTGCTTTCATCTGAATGGTCACGCATTGTACAAGTATAACCAATAATAACTGATTTGCCTCTTGACCATAGGAGTGGAAAGGTCAAATAGTTCTAATTAAACAGCTCTTACGAGCAATTTTCAGCACTCGTTAGAAGTAGTCTGAAATTTACGTTTCCTGCTATACTGCATTAAGTCTGGTTTTCACTACGACATAATCACAAACACAAACATAAACCACGCAGCCAGGACGCCCCCAACACAAACACGAGCACGTAGGCATGCACACAATGGATAGTTAACCTATTTTCGGTTCCATACCTCCGCTATACAGAAAAACAAGATGGCGGACGGTGTTTATGCTTGAGTGCGTATGCTTACAGCAGCGCAATTCTCACTCAGTTGACATAAGCACAAGATGAAACAGAATTTTTTGTTCTGCTTGAGCTTGTGTTATGTCATCATGAAAACCAGGCTTCATGTATTTTATCAGACTAAATAAACTGGTTATGCTCTGTGGATCAGATAAATCTTTCGTACGTTACAATCCGAATGATCGCCATTAAAAGCGGCGGTGTTATGAGCAGATGGTCCCTTACTGTTTTTTCGACATTGTGAAGAATTGTTTGTCTGTGTTAACATCACATAAATTAGTTTTAAAGACTACAATTTGTGTATGCGGTATTAAACCAACATTGACGTTTGCAGCGCAGCTTGTACTATTCACTAAGTAACTAAACAGTACAATGCTGTCGTACTCATCGACTGCAATTATCAATGGCTTACATAGCGATTACACTTGAACTCTGATTCATCAACTTAACAATTTAAGCACCTTAAAAAAACGTTTCCGGTCTTTAACTGAGAACGGAACTGAGAAATCGACACCAAAAAAATAATAATGTGAAAACTTAAGACAACGAAGATGTTTCAACTTCGCATACCGAAAATCACTTTGAATTTCAAAGTAAAAATGAAGATCAATGTATTTAATAACTTCACATGTTACTTTTGTTTCTTCTTTTGCAAGGGGGAGAAGGTTCAAATTTTGCAATGAAAACTTTTTCACTTCTAAAAAAGGGAATTGAACTACCGAACTAAAGTAGAGAAATCAATAACTTTGAAAATGACAGAGAAGAAACTCAAGTAGCAATCGTCACGAAAACGGAGCTTTTCGAAAACGCTCTTCAAACTGGGGGAGTTTGAAAACGCCAGCTTTGCGTTTTAGTGTGGACGGAAAACATTTTGAAAACGATGCTTTTGGTACACGACGGCGTTACGATACCGTGATATTCCCCTGCCCGGGTTTTAATCAAACACAAATCCGAAGTGGTGGCGTTTTCAAATTCCTCCGGCCTAGTGTGGAAGGACAACATTTGATGCGTCTTCAGAGTGAAATCTCCGTTTTCGAGTTCCTACGTTGTAGTCTGGACGGAGCCTAAACCTACTCTGCATTGAACAACAAGTAGCGCTTTAGGTGAGAAATTCATTAATTATCGTAATTACTTTTATTAAATGGCTAGCTCCGCGAGCGGGCAAGATAAACCGAGTCCTGCGCTGTGATTGGCTACCCGCGCGGGCAAGATGGAGCTTTCTTGCCCGCTCGGGATTACCCGCTGTGTCCCGCGAGAAAATAGCATTCTTTTTCCATACAAAAAATATTTTATTCACCAAGCTTTTTGAGTGTTTATGGCCCTCGACTCCGTCTACCTCCATAAAAACGCAAAAAAGAACTTGGCCAATATCCAGCCATCTTGACCTCACGCTAGGTATATACTATATTTATTAAAAACTGGACCATTGGATAATGCAATTCGAGAGTTTTCATTGGCTTAGCCATCATGGTATATGAGCCATTATACCATGATCTACAAAAATGGCGAGCGTATGCATGATTTTTTGGGCCTTTTTGTTTTTATTGTAGTCTAGTTTTCTATATTTTGGGGGCGTTTTTAATAAAACAATTATTCCACTCGCGCTTGTTGGATATGAGATGATCATAGCCAACTCGGCGCTACGCGCCTCGTTGGCTATCTATCATCTCATATCCAACGCGCGCTCATGGAATAATTGTTAAATATACTATATATTACTTCCAAGATGAATCAACATTTGATTTCCCTAATGTTAACGATGAGAATCACCTGAAAGCAAACCACCAGTGATAAGAAGATATATTCCCCCTGCTCAACAACGACGGTCAACTTACATGAGAGTTTTGTTTTTCCGAGAGGCATAAGTTGTCACTTGGAAATCTGTCTTGAATGCCGTAGATTTTGCACTGCGGAAATAAAGAGAAAATGTTATCAGTCGGTTAAAACTAAATTTCCAGGGACGGGTAATGCTAATTTGGGTCGCGATACACCTCAGATATGCGCAGATTAGTCGTAGGAGAGATACAAAAACCAACCACAGTTTCTGCTCAGGTTTGACAAGAAAACAATAGGTTAAAGGAGGTTGGTCACGACATTTTCAATTATTTTGGCCACCAAAAAAATTACCTTTAAATTAAAGGAAACCTGAAAATAGTAGTTTACTAAGATAGAAAAACACCAAAGAGATAATAATAAACCATGAAGTAACAAGGATGGTAATATTCCTAGCAGAGAAAACCGTGAGGAAGAAACAGCGTTCATCAAGCGTGACCATTTATCTTCGTTGCTAGAACATTTTAGAAAATTTTCTTCTATAGAGCACTACGGAATTACATATTTTTCAACTGGATCAGTGCTACTTAGTGCTCTACTAGTGATTGCGTTATCTTCGCTTCTCATCATTACTGATCATGCTTTTTGCTACACGATTTTCGCCTAGTTACATTGCCTTATAGGCAGCGTGACAACAACTATAGTCGGGTATGATGGTGTGACACACAATGGCACGTCGTAAGGAAGACGTTGCTAAGAGAACTATACGGAGTCACGCAAGAAATGAAGGATGGCGAGAATAAATTGTCAACAAAATGAGTTTTCAACGAAAGAATTAACGCGCATTTTAACTGAACCTTCAAAACTTCTACTTAGGATTTCTATGGTGTCATAGTTATAATTCAACTAATTTAGTTGTCTTATCGCACGCTATCTTTGTCCAAATATGCCGAGAATTGTAGCGCCTTAGGTATGCGTGATGGTACACCGAGATGTCACGCAAGATGCCATTACAAAACAGAAAGAGAGGTCTCCATATCTTTCTTATCTCCTGGACTTTAACGACCCTCCAACCCATAAATGCCGCATGAAAACTGGCAAATATTCCTGTATGTGCTGATAATGGACCAGAGTCTTGATAAACATCGCAGTCAGGCGGATCTAGACTGGAATGAAACTGTCTGTAGATTGGATTGGCGTTTCGACAAGTGGCCCTTGAATAGCGCGATATACTCGAGATACTGGACAAGTAATTGATACACTGCGGGCGATATGGCGATTTATTTACTAGGGGAAGTCAATTATTTCGAGCAAACAATAACAACGAAAAAGGGTCGGATAGCAGCTCTGGTAAGGTCTCACATGAAAGGCTTGATATCCTTTGACAATAGAACAAAGAACAGAAGCAATGTCCCTAGATATTAAACAATAACAGCTGCTAACAGTGAAAAGAATGACAAGCTCACGAGAGCTGCTACACTTCTGATGAAAAATACGAGCTATAGAAAAAAAAACAGAAAAACTAAAAACTACCACAAAATGGAATCGATACGGTCAATTTACGTAATAGCGATACACTACTCACCGCAATTTTTTATCCGATTCATGAGGGAGAGTTGCCAGAAAATACTCTGTTACTTTCGGCAGGACTTCAGTTACTGTCTAAAATAGGAAGGCTTCCGCAAGGAACGAGCGCAGTATATAACATGAAAGTTTGCACAGTTTCAATTTGTCCTGAAAACAATGGATTCTGTGCACATTGAGGTACACTGCATTCTTTCCGTTTTCCGTCTTTAAGTTTTGGCCCGGAGCCTTGGAACGATAAACCTCTTACTGAAAAATTTCACTTTCGGATGATAAAAACATTCACTATCAGTAAACCAAAATAATTCTGGTACTAACGACTGCCAAAAGAGTACAGCGCAAATATTTTCAGACATGCAGTTCTATATGAGAGGTTGAGGTAAAACTGAAATACTTGAAAAACATGTTGAATACAAATCAACAAATCAAACGTCTTTACGATACGATTGATAAATTCCAACCTCTCCTTAAGTTATTAAGAATATAAGAGGAGGTCGTCTTGGAATTACAAAGAAGCCGCACACGTATGGCGGATGTTGAAAAGTATAAACTAAATCTTTCAATATAAATGTTTATAATCTGTCCGACAAAATCTTTGCCAATTCTAACCATCGTTGTTCCTGTTTGTTTCATTACAGTGGAACCCCGCCTTATGACTATCCGGCCATTTTATTCTGGCCCGAACAAAAACTCAGTTAGTCAGTTTCTTATTTATAGGAACCCTTTCATACGGCCACCTCGTTAAGAAGGCCATATTTTTGCGGCCCGTTTGAAACCGGATTAACGGGGCTCCACCGTATCACATCTTCATTGTTCTTCAATTGTAGTAAACCTTTTTTGCTGAAGTTTTCGTGACTTATATGCAATTTTGCACAAGGAAAAAATGGGTTTAACATTTGATAAACTTTTGTAAGATCAATATCTTGACTGTGAAACCGACTTGTAGAAGGCAAATGACACGGATCGAAAATGATAAGGAGAATATGACAGCTGATCAGACTTACTACTATTATTGGCAACGAAAACACATAGAAATGTGCGCACTTGAAGGAGTGAAAAAGAAAAACACCAAAAAACTTGATAATCCGCTTGCAGTGTTTACTAGTGAACAGTTCTGACGAGCAACGGATTAAAGAAGTACTTGTCAAAATACTGGATTTCCTGTATGGCCGCTGCAAAAGATCACAAAACTGAATTATATAACGATAACGCAGTCAGCGATTTGATAAACGAATTTTGAAATCTCCCAGGCGGAAATTTCGCGAAACTAAGGCAAGAGGCCGCCGAGAAATAAACCCATTTCAAGGCTGTAGAAAGCCAATTCTGGTCAAATGAAAGAACTGGACGTTTTTTAAACACTATAAACGCTATCCATCTATTTGAGAAACAAAGGAAGTGAAGTAATGTTTGGACTAATTTCTCAATGAAATAACAACTGGCGCGTGGCAAGGTAATGGCTAAACAGTAAGACTGATGCCTCGGGCTATGAAGAGTGAGCGCTTTATGATATGTTCATCTGTATTAAAGTTATCGAGCTTTACCTAACTTGTCATCCTTCAAACAGGAATGTTGAACATAATAGCTACTGGTGAAAGTGATATTGATGTTCTCTCACCACTGCAACTCACTTGTTTCTTAAACAAACCTGTAAAGCTATCGCACCTTTCGCAACTGCACGACAAAAACAACGAATTTTAAACTACGTGATGTTCACAAAAATGATACTTTCTAAATCCCTTAATTTCATGTGATTGTCACGTCGTGAAATGGGTGAAAAGCTAGAGCTGCTCTTGGGCATTCGTTACAAAACATTTCATCGGCTGCGTGCCATTTGGAGAACAAAACACGTTAAAAATGCAATCCTGCATGAGTTCTAAAAACATTACCTGAACATCATCTGTTCGCGTTTTGAGAGCTCGACGAACAACCACAGGGCTTTGACTCGCTACAACACTCATGGACACGGCATAAGAAGGGGACTGCGCCGTACGGAGCGGCGTTTGGGTCGCCATAGCCCGAGATTGATTTGACTGCTGTAGAACCATGAAAAAGGTTATCTACTCTCAGAGAGCTGGCCAGAACATCAAAGGCAGTGACTTGTTCCTTCTAAGTAGACCGCCGTGAATTCTTTCAAACGCCACAGATAAGATGGCGAAAAAAGCTCATAATTTTGCACTTCTCAGTTCCACACCGCGACAGTTTCGACTTGGATCGCAATGAATGAACGACCTTTAACGAGATAAGCCTTCCGGACCAAAAGACCGATCCTGATCAGGTGCATGAAGTTACTCCACTCTCCAAAGGAATGGGCAAGACTGATCCCGGCGGATAATCAGGTTAAGATCGCCTAGATACTTAATGGATGAGTTATATTCTTTCACTCAAACCAGACACCCCACATTAAAACTGTGCACAAGCGAGGTCAAGTTTCAGCACTATCTAGGATCGATACAAAGTGATTGCATTTCTCAAATTGTTATATTGTATTGCTATCATAGAAGGCTGGAATTGAAAATGACCTCGGACTAAAACAAATAGTGTCAACATATTCTTTGAATGTGCTTGTCAAAGGCGTGAATAAACATTCAAATTAAACATAGCAAGTTAAAAATACTTCAGGATTTGGGTCTAAAGACTCGATGGCATTGAAAAAAAAGTTGAACCCAACTCCGGAAAGGTCCAAGGACCGAATTAGCGAACATTCGTATCACGCACAAATAATTGAACAAAATTAACAGAACAAACATCGAACTGAAAGAAACAAACAAAGAACATTTCAGCGCTAACTAACACCTGTACAGCTCCGGAAAAACTCTGAAACCTCTTGATTTTGAAGTGAATGTTTCCCACAAAAGCACACTTCTCGTGAAGGGCACACATTCCAGTTTTAGGTTAGATGGACTAAAGGCTTTGTAGAAAAGAAAACATACCTGTTATGTTGCGGGGGAAAATAATTAGCTAAAGGAATAATGCGTAATTAAAGCGATCTGGAACACAAAGCGGAGATCACGAGATCCTAAAATATTTCAAACACGATCCAATTTTATCGCGAGCAAAATCAATGACAGTTTTTCTAGTATAATAATACGTTTTCGATGACGATGAGCGGATTTCAAAAACATCGTCCGAGTTAATATTTCGCCATGGAATTGGGCGCGAAGGAAAGAACTCGAAAAAAAGCATGGATCTTTGTAACGTTGCGGTGCATATCTTGCAGTGCCGCGTCAGAGAGTCTCTGTGTAACTGTAAATATGAATTATTATCCAGCATATAAATAGGAACCCTCAGAACAAAACCATAAATCACAACTGTTATATGTAAAACGCTTGTCACAGATAAACCTGCAAAGAATACTTTGTGATTTCCTTTTAAAAACAAAATGGACTTAAGAAAAACACCATTAACTATTATTCTCTAGGCTCTACTTTTTTTAACGTTGTTCGTGTATTTTTAGGGCTCTTGTCTGGATCATGTATGTCTTATTAACTTCCATGTTCACTTATTAACTTGCAACGTTGCTCATCTCGTGAAGTTGTCGCCAGCACTTCAAAACTGTCCAAAGAATAAACAAGTCCAGCACAGGTCGAAAGAATTAATGTTTATTACCTACCCTCCACGAGAAAAAGCAACGCAACGCTAAACTTAACGAAACATTTATGATTAATATTATTAAGTTGTTAATATTGGTTGGACCGGCTTTAAAAAGTTGAAGCATACAATCAATATCAGCAAAGACTTCTCCAAGGCCAAAATCACGAAAAATACATTTGCTTGTTGATTATAAATGGTGGAGACAACATCGAAAACGATAGCACATATAATTGCGTTAACAAAGTTTAAAATGTTAAGCATAGCCACTATTCATTACCTTAATTAAATTAATAACGGCCTACGCATAATTTAATTACGTCGATTGTTGAATTTAGAGTGAATGGCAAGTTAACAGTCGGCACACATTGTCTGTCAACGTCTTGTAATGTATTTATGGTTA
>OZ026598.1:34451171-34493671 GCA_964020085.1 Micromussa lordhowensis | reverse complement strand
AAACTTTTGAACATCGTGAAAATAAAGATTTATGACATTTCCTGGATAGAGAAATATTACGGGCTAACTAAACGCTTTTGTCTACAAGCCGAGACGAAATTAAACCCGCGACATAATCCAATGTTATGTTTATAAATTATCCGTTACACATTTTCCACGTCTTTACTCTGCAACTGAAACTTGCGATATTTTTAGCGTTTCCGCTTTTTTTCGCTTGGGTGATTAAAGTACTTGAAAGATTTTGCTCTAGCCCTCTCTACTAAGTTGTTTTTGGAGGATGTAACAACATCGCATCTTTTTCAACTTCAGTCAGCCAGCAGTCAGCCCATGTTCGGTTACTGATGGTCGCCGGCGAGTCCGTTGTTAAGACAACAGCACGTATAAATAAACAACCAAGAATTTGTTACTTTCCGGCTCGTCACTCGGCAAATAAAGAATAAAATACAAGCAGGATTTGCTCCTGACGCAAGCAAACATCAACAGGTAACTCGGAATAGTGAAAGCCGATATTAAGTTTCGGCGCGAAAATTATCAAGGCACGCACAAACTCTGCGATGATTGTCAGGGGCGTGTTTAAAACACGAAATGGTGAAATGACGAAAAGTCACTCCAGCTAGCCTAAACAGCGCTTCGGTTAGCCTAAATGGCGCTTCGGTTAGCCTAAATAGCGCTTCGGTTAGCCTAAATATCACTGACTTGAAGGTCAGTGGTTGGCTCTCAATAATTGTCTGGTATAACCGTATCCCACATTGTTAAGTGCCATTCCGTTATTTCGCCATTTCGTGTTTTAAACACGCCCGATTGTCAGAGTTTTCTAGATCAACAAAAGAAATGAAGGAACTAAATTCCAGGCAAGCGAAATTTAACACGGGAAACGACATTTTTCTCACTCATATGAAAGAATGCAGTATTGCACGACTACGAACAAATACAAACGGTAAGATTACAACATAAACCAAAGACCGGTTTTTAAGACTACATAATCAATTTAACGGTTTGACATGATCCAAAACACAAAAGCACCACGTGTGTGAATTATCAGTAAAAACTGGAAAAGACTAACGGATTACAAAAAACAGGCCTATGATTTTGCTAGGCCAAGAAAAACTCAAGGTTAGGCCAATACAAGACGACAATATGGTAGATATTTATGTACTGTACTGACTTCAAAACACCTTTAATGCAGCTTCATTTCGTTATTAAAACCACGCATAGTTCACTTTCTTCATTCTTCGCGATAGACTGAAGTTTGCAATTCAAGAACCTAGTTAACGTGACCGGATCCGTTATCAAAAACAGCATTGCTTGAGCTGTAAGAAACTGTGCCTCGCGACAAAATACGGCTACCATAACAACATTTTGATTTACAAACATCCCAGTGAAACACAGCAAAGTAACCTTCATAAATACGTGATGTTACCTTTCAAACGAAAAACCAAAGCTTACCTAGCATTTAAAATATCTACAGCATAACAATTTATGAGCAACAACGAGTAAGCCGCTGCAATTTTAAAAACCGTACCAGTTAAGATTGTCTACACATCGCTGGAGTTGCGCGACAACGCGAAATTTAACAGCGAAAACTCAACTTACTTAAGCCGTCACTTACTTTCACTCGAGGCATAAGAAATCCGTCCAAACAGCCGAAAACAGAACAACTAAACTTCAGAATGGACTCCATCTAAAACCCATTAAAAGTGCCACATTCACAACGATTTCTTTCTCGAACAAAATCGTTAATGTCCTGGTATTTCCAGACTGGTTTTCTCAATCACCGATCAATAACGGTGCTCGAGAACTCTAGACTTAATCGGCGTTTAATGGGTCCTGGAACAGTTTTCTGCCCCCCGGAGCCACAGACATCCTTCAATATATTGGCGTAATAGGTACGTGACTCTGTCGAGGATATGGGTTTCTAACATTAATTCTAGCCATTATTATTCGCCCTCCCCACCCCCTCCTCCCTCCCGGCGCAGTTTCCCGAGGGCGCAGTAACAGCGAAAATGTAGTCTTTCTATGAAGTCTAGAACAGAGCCGAATTTTCCCGTTTGTGCTCAGTTTTATTTCCTTTTTATGAACGAAAAGTCTAAAAAATGATTAACTAGGAAGTTTTGTTTTGCCTAAACTCTTCACTGCACAATCGGCAGCACTTCTCTGGTCTGAATTGCAGTAAGTTTCTGTTAAGCAACCACTGCCCCCCACCACGCCACCCCAACATAGAAAACCCGGCCCTGGGAGTTTACCACAAAAGTCTTCGGAATTGAACCAATGAAATCTGAAACGTGCAAAAGCAATTCCTGTTCAATAACATGAAGATTCTATTCAAACAAGATTTCATTAAGCACATCATCGTTCTTCGTCACTGGCTAATTAACGAGGTCAGTATATTAACTTCAAATTACCGATCCTCAAGGACATACAAAATCCGAGTCCCCCAATCTCGTGTTTTACTTTAAAACATCGCAGTGGTCGTTCCTAAGAACTCCCTAACTTCGAAGCCAAACAAATTACATCAACAGCTACGAGAAATTTCAATCATCGTTTGTGATGAAGAGACCTTTTAAAATGTATCTAATTTGCAGACAGGTTTTCCACAAGGGAAGAGGTCAATATCTCGGGCGCAAACGTGTTCAATTTGGTGATGAAAGGATGTCGCATTTTTCCGGACTTAAAATATCACACATTCCTCTTTGTGAAATTCTCACCGCTCGAACAACTTGTTCTTGTCTTCGTTCAAAGTTCAGGAACCCTCCAGTTCACTGTCCAAATCACAATTTCCTTCACAAAAAGCAAACCGGACACAGCAACGCTACATACAAGGTCCAAAATTGCGTTCGTGGATTGTAAACACAACTCGCATACATAACGCGTCATGTCATACTCATGCGCAACCGATCGCTCTTTCGTCGCCATTATGGTTCTGAAAACAATCGAATAAAACACCTTCTCGCAAATGCACTTTTTGGCCATTTCCGATCCACCAATCAACACCGAGTTCAGTTACACCAAATACACTTGAATTTTGAAAATTACTGTCAAGTTATCAGTAATATTTAAGATGCCGACTATTTAAGTAACAGAGCACTTTTTCCGTGTTTAATAGCCTCATCTAAACACGAGGAGGGTTGAGAGAATTCTTGACGGTAATGCAAACCCGAGACGTAGTCTCGCGTTTGCATAACTTTCGAGAATTCTCCCAACCCTCCGAGTGTTTAGATTAGGTTATGTAAACACCGAAAAAGTGCACTATTGCTTCACATACTCTCATCTAAACACACCTATCGACCAATGAGAGCGCGCGTAGTGCCTCAGTTATTTTGTAAAATACTTTCTTGAACGTTCGTCAAATGCTAGGGTTTTTTTTTCATCCTTTAAACAAAATTTCAACTAACACCGGCAGCTTTTATCATTCCACTACTTCACAAGGGAAGCGAAGCTGTTCCCATAAATCAAGTAAGTTGTAATTTTAGATTCCTGGAATAAAGAATTTTTTCCGTTCTTTTTTTTTTTTGGAAAGAACTTCAACTCTCTATCAGTAAGAACCGCAACTATCGCAGTTTGGACGAATAAACGCGTTCCCTGTAAGTGAAAGCTCGCAAAGATTTATCCCACGGTCAATACCCTCTTTTTTTCATACTTGAACGCCGACGGAGTATCCACTGAATCAAGAACAATCACCTAGCAACATGAAGAAAAACTCGTGCAACGAATTTACAACTGTGGGGGGGAGGTAAGGCTGACGTTCTGTTTTCCAAAATCATTTCTTGAGGGGTAAAGACTGTGATTGGATTAAGCACAAGATTTGGATCACATCTCACGGAAGGAATAGGTGCTAATACAAAGCTTTCAATAACAAAAACAAATGGATTTCGAAACAACGCACAAAATCCCGTCAGACGTAAATTGAACTTCATGTACGCACAGCCAAGGCCGTTGTCAGAAAAAAATTCCGACTGAGGCAATGTCAACGATTAACTTGTCTTCCTAAGTATTTTGCAGTTTTTTACTTTCTCCCTTCAAAAAAGAAACAACAAAAACGGAAAAAATAACTGAGGCACGCACAGTGCCTCGGTTTGCCTGATACTGGCTATACAGCCCTGACAGGCCGTCTACCCTCCCCTCCACCTTACGCAACTCTCTGATACCACCTCCCCCGGTTTTCTTGCTTTTTTCATACATACCAAAGGAGCCAACATGCCTCATACAGAACAAGGAAAATGAAAGACATTTGTGCAATTAAACAAAGGTCAAACCACCAGGAACAAAAACGGCAAGGAATGCCAAGCTTATAAATGGATTTCATTTTAGAGGGTCAACTGCATCCGAAAATGAGATTAACACCACGACAAGCACCTAGATAAACAACGATAAATAAAAAAAAACAAAAACGTGGACGACTAAGCGAACAATGGTCCAGCGACGAAAACGTGAGCCCTCAACACTTTAATTAACAACACGCGATTTTCGGGCCGACTGAGGGTGTTCGCGTGCCATTGCAGTTGCACCACAATTATCAGGAATGTGAGAGAGAGAGTACCAGAGAGTTGCGTCAAGTTAAGGGAAGGGTAGATGAATTAGATTAACACCTAAAACCGGGAACATATAAGGCAGAGTTTCAAGGCCTTCCAACGCACTACTTGTTGGTAGGCAATCTTTCGGAAAAAAGGCGAACACAAACGGTTTTCCTCTGAGTGAACCTTTATCAATTGACGCTCAAAACAACAGTTTTACGAAGTCGCTACAACGATCAATTTACTGCTATCGACTTCACGTCGATAACACAGTGCGGACAAGAAAAAAGGCTCAAAACATGATGCGATTACATAGTGTTAGAAGAACGCAACAATGGGAGTTGTTTCTCTTGGACAACATTGATGAAACCATTCAGACCTAGAAGCTCAGGTAAAGGTTAAGTGATTCTGGCTGGGAAATGCAAAAATTCCGACTTTTTGAATTGTTTTTTTTAACTGAATGGTTTAAATCAACTGAAAAAGCAAAACCCATACATGTGCCCAGAGGCCATACAAAATCAGACATGGTCACGACTCCAGGCACAACTAGATGCGAAACTTGATCAGATGTCTGTCGCTCATCTTAACTCAGTTTACAGAGAGCGCGTCACTGACAATTCTTGCAAATCCTCTTTGCTAGTAATAAGGTTATAAATTCGTCGTAAAATGAGCTTTTCACCTCCCGCAATTACTTTTGTAAATACAGTATAGTATAACCTGGTGTCCAAAGTAGAAAGACTGAATGGAAAAATTCCAAGAGTTGCAATTCCAATTCTAAGGATTTTTTTCTTCAATTGAAATGCTTAGTCACTCGCCTTCTTGGACGCAAATCCCAGTGCAGGACTAATTTGGACAATTCAATAATAAGCTTGAAAAAGTGCAATTAATCAGGCACATTTTGACGGGATTTAGGTATAGCGATACAAATATAGAACAAAATCGCCTAAAATAAATCAACCTGATAATGTACATGTTGTTTACTACCTATTCAATTGAAGGTAATACTGGAAGATTAATAAGAGATAAACCAATAAGAAATTAATATAATCGCCCATAATGCAATCTACGTGGACAGTTGTCTTTCTACATGCGGCAAACTCTTTCACGAAAAAGAACTGTTTACAATTGAATTGACAATGTGAATTGGCCACCGTAAAGAGATTCGAAAGCTGACGTTTCGAGCGTTAGCCCTTCGTCCAAGCGAATCGCCTCATTAGCATAAGCGATTCACTGTTTTGATCGAGCTACAAAAATACCATTTCTGAATATTTAAAGGACATAGCACGATTAACAGTGCCAAGGAATTTGAGCCCGATGATGTATTCAATACTGTTTCTAAGTCTTACAAGCTCTTTCACTGTTTGTAGTCAATTCCTATCTACCAAGATGCCTTCTCTGCACAAAGTCGAATGTTAACGAAGAAAAATGTAAACAATGAAGCGGAGTCAGCAACGATCGATTTATACTTTGGAATCAACAACGTTGAAATTACCCCGCGGCCCAAACAAGGTAACATGAACGACACGACCAAACATGTGAACAACAGAATTGTTCGCTTGATCTGCACAAATTAACCTGCGCTTCGTTTGTTCTTACGCCTAGAGGCCGCACTGTTTGTGTTGCTATCTCTTGTTTCGTTTGGCCAATTATAAAGAACCTTGTGAACAGTGCAGGTCGCCCAGATTTGCGTCCTTTACTAAGGCTTTGTAAAATGTGTTTAATTTGAGTTCATACCTCGTTTTCTGCTTCCACTACCTCTTCTTCTCTGTCCTTCACCATCTGAAAGAGCAAAACGTTTGCTTGTCTCCTATAATTACTTCCGGCGCTAACTTTATAAGCTTCTTACTACTTTGACTTCCACATACCAGGCATATGGCTCGGATTTCATTCCTTAGGGTATTCAGTGTATACTTCCCACAACAGATGAGTGAGGGGTCTCAGGTCAGAAAAACCCCACATGACCCGACAAATTATGGTGGATGTATTCATCAATACAAACATCCAGCCCAAGATGATGAATACAACCACCACCATTCTCTACAGGCACATATTATAGAGGCAACTGGCCATGCTTAATACCCAATCAACAAACAGCACTCGCTCGCGAGCACTACGAAAAGTTGTGACGCCAGCAAACATCAGCCTGCGAGCAAGTTCATTTGGAGCACGGGGTGGAGGGAAAGAGTACTTTCCTCCACCCTCTCCTCCCCTACTCCACATGAAACCAGGCAATTCCTAAGTACTGAAACATGAACACAAACCTGCTTAAACTTTGAGACTACTTTTCCTAGTTCAGTGTAATCTCGATGAGTTTCGGGTGTCTTCTCCAGCAAGTTGGACAAGATTCTCTCACACTCCACCACATGTTGAACCTGAAATTACAACCACAGAGAAATGTTATGGACTGATTAACGACTAGCTTCACGGAACATTCTATTCCGTTCTTGTTCCGCATTCACGCTATAAACAGAGGCTGGATGGCCTTTTCCCGCCAAAATGTGCTTCGCAGGACGCGTCGCAACTCTCATTAGTTTCCCGCCATAACATGTCGCATCTGTCAAAACTTCAAACAAAAGTTAAGAAGAGGTTTACGACTGAAACGCGAAATTGTGGGAGGGTGAGGGGAGAGATCAAAACACCACAGAAGCACAGGTTTTAGTGTACCTTCTCTCTCTGGGCGTGTACACAATATCATCTAGGCAATTTACTTGCGTGTCTGAGAGAGCGATCGCCGAATACGTCTTATCTTTGTCCCTACCTCCACTCCCTTAGTCCACATTTCGACACGTCCTAATTCTCCTCGTTCTTCGGCGGCGAATTAGGAAGAAAGAATCTGGGCCAAATGCTAGAATAGCTTGTTGTCTCGTCCGGCATTCTTTGGTTATTTTAAATAAAACAGCGAACGTGTGTGGGTGGAAAGTCACTCTCATCAGTCTGTGTACTCAGGTCATTCAGCCTTTCAAAGAGAATTAACGTAACACGAAAGCGTTCTTGACCCGACCAAAAGTTTCATGTCGCCGGCGGGCGGTTCTCTGGAATTTCTAAGTAGACAACACATGTTGAGCTCACGTACATAGGCTCTTCATCAAGTGGATCCAATTATCTCCAAAATCTACGAGGAACGCCTACGCGAAGAAGGAGCGCTTCGAATTTCATCTGAACCGACCCACTGCTAAGCTTCTTCCATCGTTACGATACGTTGACTGCAATCTTTTCATTCGTTTTAACGCTCACTAAACGACTGTTGCACTAGCTTTAAACCCACAATGAAAATAACACCAGTCCACCAAGTCTTTTTACTTTCCAACAAGAAGACAATAAGCCAAATGTTTATCATCTTGCCAGGTGAAAGTTTTACGGTAATGCATCGATGCATGAAACTCTCCAAAGACAACTATCGTACTGTTTTTCTTCTTAAGACCTTTGACTGAAAGATCATAACCGTTTACAAAGAGAAAACCAATTAATGGCAATCTGAATTAATCAGCAAAACCAATATTGGGGTGTGAAAAGGTAAAATATAATTAAGATACAAAAAAATTAAAGCCCTATGGCTGTTGGAATGTTCCTGGAGTCCTATTACGGGTCAGTTTTATTGGCCTTCTGTTTTCAGTGTAAACAATCCCTAATTATTGAACAATGCTTGTTTTAAACACTACGATGTATTTAACCCGACAACTATCGACTGGCGAAGACTAACGATATGACAACTGCATCGCGCAGAGTCAAGGAGAATTTATAATTCCAGGCATTTCCTGGACCGGAAACGTCGGTATCTTTGAACATATAAGTCACCCCAACGGTCCAAAATAGAGCTGAAGAAAATTCTTTTCCGTAAAAAAATAACAAAACACGAGGTCAAGGGATTTACGGTTTAAGAATTCACGTCTGCATATTGTTGTTTCCGAATTTGGCTTCCACGACCCAAAGCGACATTTTTCATGTGTACGGCCGTTCTTGAATTTACAACAAGCAACAAAATACTATCGCTTCAACAGGGAGCCATACGTCGAACAAACAAGTCTTGAGCGCTTTGCAAGCAACTCTAAATACACAGAACAACAGCAATTCAACGCTAACGCCATCATCAAAGCAAAATATTGGGCAACATATTGCTTACCCGAAATGTCGAGCTTCTTCGGCGAACTCTAAACGAACTCTTCCATCTCTTAGCCGCACGAAAACTCTTTCTGATCCTGTTACTTAACTTTCTAAACCGTCTTCTCCGCTGTGGAGACATTCAGGTGGGCAAAAACAAGCAATCTTTACCCGATGCTCGGCGTAATACACTCCGGTGGAGGACCGTCGGTGTTGTGACCCATGTGTGACAGAACGAGCCTTACATGTAGGTCGTATCAGATGTCATATGTTGGACGAGCTCTCAAATAACACATTTTCACTTATAAATTGAGTATGAAACATAAACAAACAATCCAACGAAATAGCATGCGTTCCGGCCACCATGAAGGGAAAACTGAAATTCAAAACTGGCCTCGATCTGCCCTCGCTGATGGCAAACTTGGATTTAAAGCTATTCTTGCTTTCTCCAATCATAGTTAACTATGCTACAATGCAATTAACGACGGAATGAAATAACACACTGAATAACAAAGCCACACATTTGAGTCTGGGCAATGTCAACGACTAGACAGTATCTATGCTGAAAACAAAAATAAGATTGACTCCTTCAACAAGTTTGAAATACGAATTCTCCTTACTTAAATATCAAACATTTTCTTTAAGTTAGTTCTGAGAATCTCGAGGCACATCTCATCATCATCTGTAATCTTGAAAAAAATTGTATCGATTTTGAGCGGAGAATTATACTTTGGTCATTAGGAATTTTAAAATGCAAAGACCTATTCAAAGCGGTTAAGTATTCTAGCAAGCTCTGCTTGCAGTTAAGTTGCGTTATTTTGACGAGCATAAAATACATCAAAGAAAAAGCGAACTCAATATAACAACTATACCTTTTCAATATCTTCTTCAACAAGTGACGGAATGTTTTCATCGGCGATGTAAGCTCCGGCCAAGAGACAGTTTTCAAAAAAGTGCACAGCACTGAGTTAACCTTCTTAGGCAACGTTCAAGCATACTCGATAATTTTGGGCACTTCACTTGTGATTTGATGTGATAATTCTCGAAAGTCAAATCATGATTTGGTGTTTTAAATCTCTGGTGCCAACATATATAACTGCCTCGTTTTTCCGGTTGGAAGGAAGTACCCTGCCGCCACCCACAGACAGAAATATACGTGAATGTCTACAAATAGCAATACACTTCAATTCTTTAAATTACGACGACAATTAAAACTTTTTTCCCGGTTGACAACCGCTATCCCGAAGTCATGTTAAAAAGCTATAATCTCAAATACCGATTTCATTTCGCAGAATACAAAACAGGGACTTGTATTCCGCCAGTTCAAGTGAATTTTGGCAACTTAAGATTTAACGCATTTAAAAGAAATATTTTGCAGTGGGCTCAACTATCCGCACAATTCGCACTTCCTTGAATGAATAAACATTCCAGATTCTTAATCTGGAAAACACGAGAACAATTCGGACGCAATTCGCTGCGGTCAGTTCTCTAACGACGACAAATGGATTCTTATAGTAACCACGTTCCTTGTTCCAGACTCGACTTGAACATACCGCAAATGTACTTATTCGCTCTTCTTTATGTTAATATTTGTTAAAAAAAAGAATGAAATAGAATTTTGAACTGGAATAAAATCTAAAAAATAAGAAATAATTGGCCATCACGTACATTAACAGTCTCGTAAACGGATTTCCGACAACCGGGCGATTTAACGCCTCCAGAACTCACGCCACCACCCCACCCCTTGTCTTTCGCTCCTCGTTTTACGATTTAGAGTTGTGGAGAGGAAATACTGAAAGTCTTAGGTTAAAAATGGAAGTAGTAAAAAGAGAAATTCGTGACAAACAAAGCTCTAACAATTTTGGAAAGAGCTATTTATAACCAAATCTCTTTTATAATTCCTTGGACCCGCAAGCGGAACCGTGGGGAAAAAAATATCTACATGGTATTCTATAATAGTTTTAACGATAGAGGAATTCTGATTTCCTCAATCCTCCTTCTGATCGCTTGATTGCGATCTTTTTATGAGCTATAAAAAAGGCTTACTCAATAAGCGACTGTAGAGTACGAGTAGCTCCTCTTTCGCTAAGCCCGTCGAGCGAGACCGTAAGACTAAGAGAGAGAGGGACTAAATTACAGAAGGGACCGAGAAGGCGAGGTTAGTAACATGTTTACTATATCTCCACTGAGTGTGTGTCTTCGGGAAACCATTTCAAGACACGCGAAATGGCTTCAAATGACTGACGTACGTCAAAAGTAAAACGAGTCAATTCTAAATCTTAGCTAAATCGTTTATTAATAACACGTTGTAAACGTGGTAAACATTTTTAGCAACCTTGAGAAAACTTAGCGATAAATAAACGAGACATTTTTAGCAGGCCGTAGAGCAGAATATGGCCTAGCCTCTTCCAGGCGTCCAGTTAGTTGAGGTGCAGTGCGAAAAAGGGCGAGTGAAAAAATACGATAGAACCGCGCTTCTTCCCTATTTTTTCGCGCGCCGTATTTCGCGCTTGCGCCCCAACTGAACGCCTGGACGAGGCTAAAGTTGGCGCGCTTAATTGACCAATCACGGCGCGCGTAGTGTCTCAGGGACACTTCTAACAAAGTGGAAACGTACAGAACACATTTTCCTCTCCTCTCTTTCCGTACAGATGCTTGAAGTATATTTAAAGCAACCGTCGGGTTGATCGGGAACTACAGTCTAAAAGCCCTTAGTTGCTCTTGCTCCCTTTATAGACGTATCAAGAGTTAGAAATAATTTTCTGCACTAGCAGTTCAACTTTACGTAAATTTTCAAATGAGCTTCGAACGCGAAAAGCCAGTAATCAGTTAAAATGTGCACGCAATTTCAAACCAGGTTTTGGATTTGTTTTCTATAAATAGCACTGTTCTACCGGCATATGTGCGATACAAAAGTATTCCCAAAAAAATTCACTCCCATTGAAAACAGGCAACAATGCAACACAATAAAAGACTATTTATTATTAGAAGCGTTATAATTAACCCTGACTTCAAAAGAACCGAGTTTTCCAGGCTTTCTTTAGGCCGAGTTCTAATTAATGAAAGCGCTTCTTTTTTGTGTGATACCGCGAAGGTACACACACAGCGTCACAGGACAACAGCAAATGATAGCAAAAAGAACCACAAGTATACGAAGGATAAAAATGATCAACTGCGATAAAGTTATCGTACACAGGTTTCACCCGTGTCAAACCAACACGTTCCAACACGCACAGCATAATCTAATGAACTAAACGCTCTGCCGCATTCTAAAATTAAAAAAAAAAACTTGGAAACAATAACTTCTTTTCAACAACTTTTGCTTACGCGACATTACGCCTCCCGGTTTGTTATTTCCAATGATGTTGTGCTTTTTCATCAAATGAAGACCTAAACGATAACATAAATTGACCAGCGAGCCTAACCCGGTGCAAGATACACGGTCGATTGTCGAAAGTTAAAACTAATTGCTTTGTCAAGTCTGTGTTTATTAAACAAAACATTTCCTCAGGCAAAATCGATTATTACATTATCGTAACATCGAATAATCTCGCTACAAAAATGATCACCATTTAAGGAGAAGATTGATGAGTGTGTGTAAATTATCTCGCGAAACAATCCAATGGTTGAGTGGAAGAAAAGTGAAGTGACAGACGTGATCAATGGAAATTAGTGCAGAAAGGCTTTACCTAAACTTTTATAACTTTTATTCACCTTCAATAGTTCACAAGTGGTGAAGATGAAGCAATACTATTGACGAACATGTGCTAAATGAACTGTGAAGACCAAAAACAGATGACCGTAATTAATTGGAAGAAACAGTTGCTATACTTATATTCAACCAGGTCTGAATCGTTTGTTCGCGATTTTCTCCACTGAGAACTGAATGCAAATTTTCTTTCTCAAATAGAGCAGACATAACATTCTTTCGCACATCACATCAGCAAATCGGAAAATAAATAAATACCGAGATAACCAATATAGGAAATTATGATAAAGATCAAACGCGTGTACCGCGGTTAAAAAAATTAAGGAAAGGACCTCTGCGACTGATTAAATTATGCATGCAGAACTGGAAAGAAAAACTCCGACAAAACCTGTACCTGAGTGAATTTTGGGGTCAAGAAGCATTGATGATCGCAGCGCAGTTTGAGAAAAATAATGTGATATTAATCGCACAAAATTTTGTTCGTGTATGACTAAAGGAAAGCAGAACCGGTGAAGCAAAGGTCTGACCTTCCCGGCACTAATGCTGTTAATCAGTTCACGGTCTGCCTAACGGTTTGGCAACGGTTTAGACTTTAAACAGATAGGATCAACATGTTAATTACGACTTTCTGTTGATTTTACGAGGCAGAAAGCTAGTTTCCCAGAATGAAATTAGGTCTTTATAAAACTTAACTCACAATCAATTTCATTTACGAACAAAAATTAAATTGACACGCTGAAATCCAATGAAATCCTCGCCAAATTTTCACCCTGCTCAACAGATACGTTTCACCTGACGTAAAAAACTCGTGATTACCGGTGATTTAAATCCTTTCAGAAGGAATGGAACACTGCTCTCAAATGGATTGAAATCAATTACTTACCGATTTTCTATAAGGCATTGCGAAGAGCACAGAGGAACCCCTTGAGCTAAATCTCCCTCGCCAACCCCTGTTGCACCGTTTGTGAGCAAAGTCAAGTGAAGAAAGCTTTGCATCTACATACTAAAAGTGATGCGATCACGGCTGAAGCGCCTGATATTACACAACCGACCGTCTACCGACGTACGGAAAACCACAACATTTCCTACAATAGAATACACGTATTGATCAACATACTAATAAGTGGTCAAAACAAAACAAGAATACCCACTGGTTTTAACAATAATGAATCCAGCTGCGGTCGATGCGAGCCCCTCTGATTGTGTACAAACGCCATGAATTCGCTGTCATTTTCTCGTTTCTGTCTCATTAGGCTGCAATCACAAAACAGACAGCGATAAGATCGAGGGCTTAGGACATTTTTTTCATGCTCTAAGTTTACCGCGAAAGTCTTCCATAGTTGCACTAAAGCGTGTTGGAATTCGTGGCAAATTTTCTCTACAAGGCAAAACCGAGTATAGTCAATCGAACGTTCCAAAATCGAATTCCGGGATCGAACTCAATCAAGTCAATCCGTGCATTGAGTTCGATTGAGTTCGGCAATCCAACGAATCTAACACTGAACTTTGTGTGAGTTCGATTTCCGAACCAATCGAAGCCAATCGAACAAATCGAACTCAAACCGTTAGACAAAGATCATGGTATGTGGTCTCAAAAACACGAAAAATACGAGCAAGCTGTTGTTGCGAATTAATCAGCCTCGAAAAATTTGTATTGATTTTCAACACCAGTTTTAAAAATTCAAGAGTTCGGAAATCAAACGTGCGATTGAGTTCGATTGTCCAATCATTTTTGTGAGGATTCGATTTCGTTCGATTGCCGAACTAAGTCGAACTCAATCGAATTCAAACCATGGATTGAGTTTCATTGAAAATAAGTTCGATTGGGTGGAATGGGTTCCATACTAAAGTTCTCATGAATTTGGCCAGTGATAAAGAGCATTGCCGCGAACCAGTTCATTGGACTGTTCATTGGCTTTTCCGAAAACGCCAACAAGAATCAATCACGCGTGACAAAAAGTGATTTCGTTCACCTGCACTCACTGACCCCTCCAAAATGTTCAGAGCATTAGTTATTGCACTGTTCAACTCTAGTACAGACTCATGACCGCCTTTAGTTATTCAGTATTGTATGAAAGAAAAAAGCCTCTAGCACTAGACATGTAGTCTGCGAAAACGGTTCTGATTACAACGAATTATAGCAAGCCCCCCTCCCACACCCTCTCTCTAAATACAATTGCATAACTCAAATTTATCTAAACACAACCTTACACCACCCCTCTCCCCAGAAGATAACAACACCTCGCACCCCTCCTCTAGACGTGAAGCCCCGCACTAGCCCCCTCCAACCCACTCTCCAATCCTCCTTCACACCACTCTTCTCCACACACTCCCTTGTGACAGTCCCACACCTTGTTTCTCCCTCGTACACCGCAATACTACTCTCCACTCACCACTGCTCTTCGCATACGCGCTTAACCATTTCCTCTCCCACCCCTCTCCCCTCTCCCCTACAAATTAAGATCAACGGATTGCCACCCACTGAAACACATCACTCCTGTCCAGAAGACTTATGTACATAATCTTAGGAAAAAAGGCTGCGCACGCCCGCAAATTAATACAGAGCGTTTTATGAACACATTTGTTAATAGGTTGATTTTTAAGCTGCATTTATTGTAATGATAAATTTTTAAACAATTTTATATAATTATTGTGACATAAGATATGTAGTTTTATCTTGTGATGAAATAAAGACTCATTATTATTATTATTATTATTATTATTATTATTATTATTATTATTATTATTATTATTATTATTATTATTATTATTATTATTATTATTATTATTACAGCATCCTGTCTCCACGCATAGCCTCGCAACAGACATCCATCATATTACAAAGACAAAGAAGAAGAATCTTTTTACCTTCTTGCAAACTTGAACGCCAAGTAGTAATCCTGGTAACACTCCCAAAACAAAGGAAATTCGGCATATATTGCACCTGAAATAGAAAAGAGAGTTTTAAATACACGTCGGGAATGGCTCATAAGAGAAGGCAAACGCTATGGACAGTCTCTTCATCGTGAAACGTGTAGGGTGAGCACTCGCGTGGACAAGCGCATACACGCGAGGAGGTTGTACCGGCCGCAGATATCACTAAATCGTGACAAATATAAATACATGTATATTACAGTCCTTTTTGGCATTTTCTAAAAGCTAAAAATAAAATCGGTTGACTGAAATGACCGCAAAAACAATTTTAAAAAAAAGTTCAGAGAAATTGTGCCAACACTGGTATTATTTCACCATCAGTTTCATTTCACCAGTACTTTCAAGTGTTTCATATGAACTTGACTTTAGAACCTGCTTTCGACGTTTAGTGTTGTTAGAAATGATTTCTTTTAAAAAGGTATTTAAAACAGTCGCACAAAAGTTTGCAATACGATGAAAATAACCGTCCTCGGTACAAAGTTTGTCGACTTGTTACTCAAACTTCTGGTGGATTCCTCCTAAAATCGTTTTCGTGAATTAATTTTTTACCTATTCCTGTAGAGGCTGAATTCCAGTTATTTGCAGCTTCCTCCACCTGGAATGACAACAAATATAAATAGTTAACAAGACAAAAAAATGTCCATCTTTCTTTCTTTTCCTATTTTTTTTAATACCTCTTTATTAAAAAGAAGGTAGGGGAATGAATGGTGCTTAAAATGTTCCAAAGTTTCCCAGTCTTAACTATACTCGCTTCTTCTCCGTTTGTCAAAATTTGTTTGTTGTTTTTCTCCCTTAGTAAGTTATCCATTTAAGGTTTCCGACTTACCTTTGCATAAAGAGCAGAATTGAGTGAACATATCGGTTCTAGAGTGGCAAACAAAGTATGATGTTCTGCTCTTGTTATTTTGCCTCTGCAAAGAAAATTAGAAACCCAACTGTGATCAACTACCAACTACAAAAACTTCTATTTTGCAATAGGCCAGCTTAGCCGCCTAGCCTATGAATGCAAGCAAGACTGAAGGTGACCTTGCTTTGATACAAACCTCTCTGCTTTACTCGTTTAAATGCAAACTAGTTAGCATACGAACAACATGATTTACACAACAGTGAGGTCCGTATCAAAACAAGGTCACCTCCAGCCTCGCTGCCATTCAAAGGCCGGGCCACTGAGCAGACAACTGTAAAATGGTCCATAACGTTTAAGATTTAATTTACATTTGTAGCAAAAGCAACCATTTTCTCTTGTCTCTGATACACTAGGTATACTGTATAACAGTACACACCCATTGTTCAATAAGCTATACGTACAAATATTAAAGCGCCTATAGCCCTCCCCCCCAAAAAAAAAATTGTAGCAGGACTAAATCTTTGTATCGTATGGAGAAGATGCTGCAAAAAGTTTTGTTTTTGGTTAAAACCACGATTTTATGAATTTATTAAGTCGGAATTATTTAGCACACAACCGAGGGCGAGAAAATATGCGTGCGCGAATGTGTTGCGAATGATCTCCTTGTATGACGTCACAAAATGCGCTAGACCCAGATCCCTTTGACTTTTAACTCGGTAATGGTTAACATTATAGCGATTTCAAAATCATGGTTTCAGCCGAAAGCAAAATTTTCTTTCAGTTTTACGATCAAGAATGTATCAATATTGTTTTGGATCTAAAAAAACATTTTGGGGGCTACATATAGGCACTTTAAGAACTGTTAGCTGTTTCATCAATCATTATATGTCAATCTCTAGCTAAGCAAAATCCTTTTCAGAATAAAGCTATGGGAACTTAAAGAAGTTTGCATGGTTTTTAGGACTAATGCCTGAGCAATGAACTGGATAAATGTTGCGAAGCCTGTAACTTAACAATAAATTTAAGTTCTTTCTACCACTCTATGTGCAGGAATTTTTCAAAGATGCACCCCATCTCTACCAAGCACCCAGCCTTCAGTGGGCTCATAAAATAGGACTTGCAGTACTGTAACTCAATATAGATTCAAACACTAGGCAGAGAAAATTACTTCTATGACATCAACATGTCTTAGGATCTTAAGCAAGCAATGTGTGTGGAGGGCTGTAGACGCTGTATTATTAGTCTCTAAAGAGACTGTTGTATTGCGTCAAAAAGCAAGTGAAATGTGCAACTATTTCTCAACTTCAGGTTAATGAATTAAAAGCAAATTAGCCTTCATGACAAGTTTTTGAAGCCGACATTTAAAACATTAGCTCCTCTTTGTAGCAAAGTGAATGGACTCACACTCAAAACATCAGTTCCAGAAACTCACCATAGCTGTTAATTTAATTACCTTATCAACTTTAAACACTGTAGATGCTAGACTACTCACAGTACTTACTCTTGTGGCATTAAAGTTGGCATGTGATGAATGCACTCTGTTTACAGCTGCTGAAATTCAGAAAACTCTGACAAAGTATTACACTCGTAACTAGCTTACCTCAGTGGTTCAGCATATAATTCAAACAGGCTCTTCAGACAATCATTGTACACTTCTTCAGCATAAACCAATTCTTTTACACAGCGCAGTCTGTCATCTTTAACTGTAATAAACAAAAAAAGTGTTTCATGGACCTATGGAAGCATTTTGTGTGGAGGGGAGGGCAAAGTACGATGTGTATAATAATTCTGATAATTATATCAACATTGCATGTAAATGTATAACGTCTGTGGTAGTACTAGACGTCTATGTCTACATCTGGCAAACATTTGAGTGGTAATATGACATATACACTGTATGTACTCTGCAACGAGAGACCTAAACATAAGACAAGTGAGAAAAAACTTTAGGAAAAGAGCTTAGAGAACTGACAATGTACCAGAAATCTTATGACTAGTGACCTGTTGATGGTTTGTTTCCGATAGCATTTGAGTGGTAGAGCAAATGCAACTGCATTAAAGCATGCTGCATTTCAAATGCAAATGAGTTTACTCAGAGATTGCAAAATAGTTCATTTATCTCTGCAAGGTAAGGTGTGCTCTGTGCATTTTGGGGAATGCTGTCGCAGGTATTTGTTTGCTGCTACTTGTCCAATGAGTTCAAACTGGTTTGAATTGAAGCGACAAGTCGACACATCCTCACAGAATATGTGTGGATATTTTGCAGAAATTTCTGGCCACAATATTCCTCTAATTCTTGTTTTTGTGCAAACCACTGTGCTTTGCATATGTTTCCATTTTCAAGACAATGGACTTCATCATAAAATGTGTATTATAACCAAAAACATTGAGGGCATTTCATCCACGTTAGTAAAGGTGTGTACATCTGTATTTTCCAGTAATCAAGTTACTCACTTGTGTGCATATTGTCTAGCTGAAAGTTTGAGAGCATCTTGTCCACATCCTCAATGGCAATCTCTGCATTCTCTACAGCTGTCGCATTTGCCTCAAGATTTAGCAATGTTTTTTCAGGCAAGGTGCGCACTTGATAATTAGTTAAGTTGTATTCCTGGCAGATTCCAGCAACCAGATCCCTTACTGTCATGTTGCGCTCAGCACTCAACTATATATAGACAGAAAAGTAAAGAAGTAATCATCAAAGCTATATTTTGTCGCAAAAGCAATTCCAGAGAATGACGCTTGAAAAAACGCCTTTAACTTGAGGTCTGCACATTAACAGTACAATATTAAACAATTATTGGATGAGGTTTTTGTGATATCCAGAATAATCAAGGTTGAGGTAGGGGTTAATCAGCCGAAACCGAAGGCTGAGGCTGATAACCCTTACAGAGACCTTGATTATTCTGGATATCACAAAAACCAAATCTAAAAATTGTTTTATTATACATTGAATGAACGAAGTCATGTTTCTGCTTCTTCACTGATGACAAGCAACACGAATCCCGCAAAGTTGACATGATTACCCTTGGAAATCATGCACTGTGGTCATACATGGCATGATAACCCGTGACCTTGACATGATTACACATGACCTTGACATGATTATTGTATAATCTGCAGTTATGACGTGAAGGATGCTGATTTCGAAAATTCAATGTACATGTATGCTTTTGGCCAATCAGAAAAGGGTTAGAGGGTTCAGTGTATAATAATTCTAATTATCAACAGAGTTATGGACTTAGAGCAACACAGATTGACTTTTGAGCAAGTCAATTGTACACCTGTAGACATGTTTTCTTGTGATAAACAAATTGATGTAGAAAAATATTATATATTTCATGAAAAAACGACAATAACTCTGGCACACTACACAATCTAAACCCACAGATTGATCTATTCCAGTTCTATGTTGGGTGAAGGAACAGACAGGGGACCTGATGGCAAGGGGTCTTAGCAAGGGTCCTTACTTCATGAATAAAGGGGGTAAGTTTCAAAGAAACTGTGGTGCTGCGTCGGTGGGGATCGACCATTACAAGATAATTTGGTTTTTATCAACTGAGTTGATAAACTGAGTAAATTGGCCACCATAAAGAGATTCAAAAGTTAATAAAACCAAATTATCTCCTTACTACATGGGTCCAGAATGGGGTCAAGATTGGATGTCTCCATTTTTGGCCACCTCTGAGAATAACATTAATACTACTTCACCATAATACTACATCTGTACAGTTGTCTAAAGCAACTTCTCAAGTTTTACTATTGTTCTTAGGTGTTAAAGCTACATGGAGACCATAAAACAGAGAAGACTGCCCCCTACAGTATACCTGGAGAATTAATAAAAACCAAAGACATTGCTCAGTTTAACCACTGAGCTAGCTTCTAGCTGTTTTGTTTACAAAATGCTGCAGGGATAACACTTTTACGTTCATCTATTTCTTCTTTAAAAACACCTTTTAATGAACAAAGCAACCCAGAGAGAATCTGCATCAACAAGCAGCTGCAAACAGGGTCATTTTAGTTTTGGGGTAAACTGGAAATTTGAAAACCTTGCAGAGTTATGCTGTCTTATTCATAAAGCCATATATTTTCAGCCCTTTCCTAGGGTAATTATCCACTTCTTCTGCTGCAATTGGTTCTTTATAACATGCAAACTCAGTAGTTTAAATCTTACATACAGTAGAACCATCACTTTCTTGAACTTGCTTATTTCGAACTGTCCACTATTTCAAACTCAAATCATTTTACCTTGGATATACTTTTTCAGTCACTAAGTATTGGCTTTATTGAACCCTCCATATTTTTCATTTCTATGAAACAATTAGATTACAAGCTCAAGATTTCTATCACACGATAGCTGACAGGGCGCAGCCCAAGTGAACCATCACCCATAGAAATTAAGAGTGAATGATCTAATTGTTTTACTACAAATCTACTAGTCATTCAAAACTTAATGTCAGTCCTCTTCACAGACACTTCCAAAATGCAAAGAAGTGGCCGCCAGTTTGTTAACAACTGCACAATGCTACACTACTCACTATCTACAACAGAATAGATATTGAGTAGCGTAGCCAATCAGAGAATGGTATTCGTGATAGAATGCTAGTAGATTTGTGCTAATAAGAGTTAGTGGGAGATACACTGTAGCAGAGTTCAATTGTAATTTGTCACCCCTTTTAATCTTCTGACCTACCCACTTAAGAGAAGGAATTCTAAACTATTATCATTTTCAAGAGAATTAAGAATCCTCTTGACTCCTTGCCAAAGTGTTATCGCTATTGTGCACAGAATAAAAGCCATATTCTTTAGCCAAATAATATACCCGCCAACTCTCACGTTTTAGGCGCAAGTCTCACTCCTGCAGGCAAAAACATTGATCACTTGCCTACTTGTGGATAAGGATCAATTTCTCAAATCTAGCTGTGAATTTTGAGCTGTTACGACACACTTGACGCACACAGAGATGCCAACCTAGAAAAAATGAAATCTCTCATGCAGATTCTCAGCCAGGCTAAAAAATACCTTGCAAAGAGTGGAGTTTTGCCCGTTCAACTTCAAAAAAGCATGAAATATTCTTAAGTTTTCCCTTGAAAACACCGAAACATCCGCCAAAATAAAATGAAATGTACTCTAAAGCACTTTCTGTCAAATCCAGGAGATTTGATGACCCACACAGGAGGCTGGGAGATTCCGTCTGTATCTGGGAGACTCCCAGATTATCCAGGAGAGTTGCCATGGATGCACACTTGTGAAAAATGTTGAAAACCCATTACAAGTAAATACAACAAGAAAAGGCTGCCTCTTATTTTCCAATTTTAAAGAGAAAAGCACTTGCAAGAGTATTATGTTTGGTGAGATACCATCCTAGGATTAGGATAGAATGTTCTCAGTCTTCAGACATTTTCGGATTTGAACAGGTCTCCTTTGCAGCATGTATTAAACTGAGTAGAAAAACAACAAACTTAAAGTGTTAATTTTCCTTCACATCCAGGAGATCTGATATTCCAGGAGCTAGACTAGGAGATTCTGTTCTGCATTCAATTACGCATACATGCATGTACAGAACTGCATTTGTTAATTTTCAACCAACTGAATGCAAAGCTCATTTCATTTCAAGGTTTCAAGCTTAGTAAAAAATTTAAAGCCCAGTTCCCAGAAATCAAACAGATCACACAGGATGCAGTAAAATCTAACATTAAGACCCAACTTCACAAAAGCCTTTGTTTCAACTGTTTCAAGTGCGAACTCAAGACAGTGGATGGATGTTTATCTAAGATAATGCACTCAACAAGGTTGGGTTGAAGCCAATTAAAGAATTTGTTATCAAAAATTATCAGTGCTGATAAGTTATAAACCTTAGTTTTAAATAACTATAACCATGTTGGTATCCTACATCGTTATCCTTATAAATTAGTTAAGTCATTGAAATTGTTTTGAACGACATGTTCCTGGCTAAACAGAACTAAGAACACACACAGCCAGACAGGTATCAAATTAGAGGGTTTAATTAACATTATACATGCCAGCATGCTCAATTACTTACTGCAGTTAACTATCTACACTGTGTTGTACAGTGTACAAACCGCACTATTGGCTAAAACATTTTAATTTAGAGAAAGCAGCAAAATCTGTTACTGACAAAACCTTGATTACACATCTGTCTGTTTTGCCTATTTGTTTCTTTGTAAAATGCTACGTCACAAAGGTGACCAGCCATTATTTATTGCACAATTCAGTATACCCATTTGTAGACATTGCATGGCATCTCATACTTTATCGTGAGTTAGAAAACTGATGTGATCTATCAAGTCTAAATTAATGTAGATTAAAATAAACATTCAATACATGTACAGTAAAGAAAAAGGTAACTCGAACTCTGAAGAGAAACGAAAAACAGTTTGAGTTAGCGCAGGTTCGAGTTATCGGGATCGATTGAAAACTTGCCATGTTAATAATTGATAGTTTACTGATTTTTCAGTGCTTCAGTATACAGTACAGTGCAAATAAACCTCTTTGTGACAGCTGAAGGCACCGCATCTGGTATGACTCAAAAGATCGGGAAATGACTATCATAATATGTGAACCGTGGGTTGCACTAATTTAAATCAAATTGCTGTAGAGTTAATTTTGAGTGTTTTTTACCAATTACTAGACAAGAAAAGCTAATGGGATGACATCTGTGGTGAGTTACAAGACCCAGAATTCAAGTTATCAAGATAAAGTGTTATCAAGGGAAACAAAATTTAGTTTGAGTTAGCAGAGAATTTGAGTTATCCGAGTTCGAGTTAACCAAGTCAAAATGACTGAAAAGTTGGGTCAAATCCAAGGTAAATGGGATATAGTTCGAGTTAGCAAGGGAGTTCGAGCTATCCGAGTTCAAGTTACTGGAGTTCTACTGTGCATTTAATATCCAGTCAATATAACCACATCCGCGGCTCAAAGCTTGCTCATAAGGAATCTTGAAATATGAAATTTTACGTTCTGTATGTACACACTGTAAGAGGTTCACAAACCAATATCCTAGACTAAATGAAACATTGAGAATAGTCCTCCTGCCTTAACTAATGGCTCCAGCAGAAACAATGATGACTTAAAAAACATTAAAACAAGAAAAGGTTATAAAAATATTGTCTTTTCCTGTTTAACAGTGGCAAAACTTGACAAGTGAGCTCTGAAAGTCTGGTAACATGTGACTTCATATTTCAATGACTGTTTAACTTTCTAAATGCACATTACTCATAAAACAAACAAATCAATCTCATCGCCAAATAAACTAATTTCAACCATTTTTCTTTGAACCAAAAATAAACATAAAGTTGAGCATCAACATTACAAAAAAAATTGTAAACTTATGGTTTCTGCCTGTCATGGCAAATTAATTTGATTTTGCAAAAAGACAACACAAATTGGGGGCGTGCTAGATATCTCTGATATCTAGCTGAATTGTTATATCTGATAAACACTGCTTTGAACATGAGTCAAGCATGTTCAGTTTGGGTTAGGCTATTTTGGTGTCTCTCAATCAATCAATGATTTCAAAAACAAAAACTAAATATTAAATTTATCCCAATTTAATAAATTTGCCAGGTTCATTTCAAATCCACAAATTATCCAATCCGCATCCCTTTCTAATCCTTCATAACAGGCTCCTTAAAAGTATTCAGAAAACTGATGAAAATTATGAAAATTTCCACTACATTACCTCAGACAGCGTTTAAAATTACAAGAAACATCAACAGGGTGTCACGAGAGTAGAAGAGCTAATATTTACCAAACACATTTCATTCACATACCCCTTTGAATTGCATTTAGACATCACTAAAAAATGAGACTGCTTTGTCTGAACTGTCATTTTTTTTTAAGAAAAACACAGGCGAAATCTGTTGCAAACTTGTCAAGTCTCCTTGTTGCAATTTGGTAGCCACCCCCCTTTTGGAGAAGAAAAAAATTTTGAAAATGAAAAATGATTATGAATATTATGGCAGAAATAAAGGCAAACACTTTGGACCAGTACCTCATTGTGCATGCAATTGCAAGTAATATTTCCTAGCAAGAATAGTTGTGGCATTGCTGGTATTTCTGGTGTAACAGTTTTCAATTAGGTTCCCATTCTCAAATTGCAACATTTTGGGGCATGCCCCATTGACTCTGCAACCCCATGGTACCAGCCATCGCCCCTTGAAAAATCCTGTACCCACCCCTGTACCCACCCCCTCCCCTGTTACCCTATCTATTGGTAGAATGCGGAAATCTTGTGAAGATTCTGATCAAGAGTTTTTGCCAATGCTTCTGTCTGCTTTTAAACAAGATAATAAAATGTCTGTGTCCTGTTAGAGAATGCCATTCCACTGAGTTTATCCCAGTTTTACTCCTCCTTGGAGGGATGCTAGTCTATTGCAAGGTTACCCTCATAATTTATTTTGCTAATCCAGGTTTATATCAGGGTGGAGAGATGTACTATGAGAGTAAAGTGTATTGCCTAAGAAAACAATGTGATGACCACCTTTCCCCCTCCCTCCCCAATCTACCACACTAACCATTGGCCACTGCACCTCCCCTCCCTTTCTACTTCTCTTCAGTGGTCATATTTCACTGAATCTCTTTTCCAGTACTCAGCCCTATATACATATCTATGTTTAATCTTTTTTTTTCCCAAATTGCATTTACACCATAAATCTATTTTCAAATATAAATTTTTCTTACATAATATAGTGACACAAACATCATCAGAGCTTTATTAAGATGTCTAGAACAACTCTTGACTATAAAAATTTGTTTGTTTATTTATGGCAATCTCCTGTTCTAGAAATAAAAATTTGCAGATTCAATGTCTTGCAGGTTGGCATATTGTGTTATCAGAATGTAAAAATCTTATTCACAAAAAGAACATTTCATTGACAAGCAGCTCCAAAGACAAAACCCAACTTTGTTTAAAAACTTCAGCATAGCAATGTATTTAATAATCAATGAAAAAGGAAAAGACCTTATAATGAAACCATTTTTGTAATCGCTGGAGATAAAATGCCATTTGAAAAGTACAATAATGTATATAATAACCAGTCTTCAGCGTTGTATTACTTTTGAATATTCTTTTGCAATATGCTAAAACTGATTTAAAGCCAATTTTATTGTTTTATTTCAAATTGAGAGCAATTAAATTTCAGCTAAATCTTCCACTGTTAATGAATTGAAATAGACAAGTGAATATCATATGTAAATATCTTCTTGTAATCAACTACGAAATAAACACCTTGACAGCTGTATTAACTGAAAAAGCTTTGCTTTGGATATTTTAGCCATCTATAGTTCTGCGTTGTTTTCCAGGGCGCGTGTCCTAAGATTAACCCGAAAACCACAGAAGCCACAAAATTATACAAACCTATTTCAAAGCTTAAGTATTTCTTAAGTGTGTTCTGCCTACTATGAATAATAACTGCGGCATTTGAAACAACTTTCGCGATCGATTGGCTCCATAAAAAAGAGTGATCGTTGCAGAGCAGTACCAGATTGAAAGCTTTCCATGATGTCGTGTATTTTTGCAGCGCGAAGATCAGATAATCGGAGAGAAGCCTTGAAACTTGTTGACCACTAGCACGGAGGAGGGTTCTAGACCGGAACAAGGCCATTGATGGTAGGAAATGACGAATTGACAAAGGGTCAAATTTAATACACTGAGCTGATTTAAAAATCACGCACTTGATCAACATCGATGATCTAGCTATTTTATTGTTTCGGAATCCTTTCAAAGCACCTTGAAGGTCTATGCTAGCGTATATGGACCGAACTTCCCGCTTTTTGTCTGTCTAACTCCGCATCTATATTTTTTCCCAGTGTGGAGCCATTCACGGTCACCAAAACACCACATCCTCTCCACTGTACAAGACTCACACTGGTGCAGAATTAACATGTTTAACAAAACATTTCCGCACTAAACCGCAGGTTTTATAACCTAATTCAATTTCATGGTATGTAAAGCGTACATTCCGCAAGAAACCATTCGAATGAAGGCTAAAATCTTCGCAAAATCGGCGACAGACGTTTTGAAATCAGCATGCCGCACTAAAATTCAACTAGATTACAAATATATTCCAACTCCAAACCCAACTGCTCATTTAAACGACACAAAATTCCTAGAAACACAAAATATCCGGTAACTAGAAAATACCAGACAGACCAACACGCATAAATAAAGAGTGTGCCACAATTCTACCTTTAAAAACAGAGCATTCTAGAATTGCTTTCAACAATATTACTTAGTTCATGCATCGACTTCCTAGACCAACTCACCAATCTTGGTTTTCCATCTGGAAGAATCGCTTTGACCATGAAAGTCTGTCCTTGCCCTTCATCCATACGGAGTATGTTTAAAACTCCCAGCAGAGTTTGATCCGTCATTGATCTTGTTCGGTTTAACAGCGAGATTGTAGACGTGAACGAGTGTTTTCGCTGTCTTGTTTTCGTACTCGTGCTGGCAGTCGCCATGTTGTAGCGCTGATTCCAGCTACTGAACGCTACAGTCAAAACAATGCAGAACAACCAAGAATCAGTCTTTTTGCACTGGAAGTGTCCATTGCGAAATGCTTGTAGCTGAATGTATAAACATTTCTAGGTCCTTTGCCCGCGAATCGCGAGCATAAAACGGAATCGATGGTTGACTTTGCTCTAACGAGAGATTTGTCACTCACGTTCGGCAGCGAAGTCATTGGAGCGTGAACTATGTACAAAGCTTATCCATCAGCAATTTGATACACCCTAAAGCGGCCGTCGATAAAACCAGGAACATGGAACATCCCGGAACATGCCGGAACATTCCGGAACATCCCGGAACATCGAATAATTATAATAATTATGAGAAATATATGTAAAATCCGGGGTTTTTTTTAACTGAATTGAGGAGGGGAGGGATAGGGAGCGTTGGTATTCATTCAGCTTTCCACAATGAGTGCAGGCTCTTCTTCTTTCCCTCCAATTGCGTCACGTGGCTTTACTCTGTTCTTCAATCCCACACACAAAAAATGGACGATTCGGACGATGACTGTCAGGTAATTCATTAATTACAGATAATAAAATGTGATAGCTTGTCATTTAATGCATTATAAATGATGGCTCGACTGTGAGATAATAATAGTTTCCTTTGCTCTACATCGAACAGGGTCTTTGTGACAGACCTAAATTTATGGTGTTATAAACCTAGACGATTCAATAGTATTCATGTTGCTTCCTTGAGCATTTTCCTTATCCAATTCCACGTTGTTTACCTCACCTTCGAAATTCCCTTGACGAAGATTTCTCATTTCTTCAAAATCTGAGGTGTTCGTCTGAACTTATTGTCAAGTCACACCAGTTAATATTGTAGTTTTGTTACTTCGTGTTGCAAAAGGCTATCCCCAGTTTTCGCGCTCTTCGCTAGGAACGCCTGGCACTATAGCCTCCCACGCAGACGCTCTCAGAGGTTCGTCACGCGTTCCTTTCCCACGTGAGGAAGGAACGCGTGACAAGCCCATAACAGCGTCTGCTTGGGAGGCTACTGGCACTATGACCCACCAATTCAGCCTCCCACGCAGCGCAGACGATGTCAGGCTTGTCACTCGTTCCTCTCCACGAGGAACGCGTGGCGAGGCTTACACCTTTCCGGAAGCTCGAGTAACAAGCAATTAGTCATTATAGACATAACAAAATCAATCATCAGAGCTCGAGTAGTCCGATCTATTTTAGACAAGAAACGCAATGTTAAAGAGTTTTTATTTCTATCTCATGGGCCCACATGGGAAGAACCATTTCTTCATGAGAACTCGTGTATACACATCCTTTGAATTGACGTAATGAATTAAATAAAGACATGAACATCGTATACCATAGGCTACCATATTTTTCGGTCTGGTTGAAGTGTTCGAAGCCCACCGTCTTGGTTTTCAATGAAGAACGAAATCTGCGAATAAGGGACAGTCACGTGATTAAACTGATAGCGAAGCGGTGACTGCAAGGAATGGATTTAGTCTACTTCCGGTAAGTTAGTTGCCAGCCTTCACGCATTGAAGTTATTTTCAGTTTTCTTCGTTTTTTTCTTTGTGTGTGTGTTTTCTTTTCTTTATATATGTATTCTGAGCTGATACCTGCTTAATTTTGTTATATTTAATTAAAAAAACCTAATTTTACATATATTTCTCATAATTATTATAATTATTCGATGTTCCGGGATGTTCCGGAATGTTCCGGCATGTTCCGGGATGTTCCATGTTCCAGGTTTTATCGACGGCCCCCTAAAGCCTCAGTCCAGCCGGGCAATTAGAATTCGGGGGTACATAAATTACCATCATTATCCCATCAAACCAACGATTAGGTTTAAGCCGGAACAAACACATAGAACTGAAGAAAAATAGCAAGTTTTAAATTAGTATTACTTTATATTGACTTTTAGCAATGTTGTGTCTTCTCTAAAAAGAATTCTTTGTAAAAAGCGATGAACTCGGTTTCCCGTCAAAACAAAACAAAAATCAAAATCAAGAAAAGTGCGATGGAACAATCTCAAAGTTCCAAAAAAGCAAACGGTAGTAACGAAAGCCAATATACAAGTCTGTCAATTTACGTGCTGATTTAGCAAAGAGTGATCTTTATAGCTGAGAAAGGCTTCATTCGTTCAGGAACTATTTTTACCCAGGTAATTTAATCCGAGCACACAGATTATTTTCTGACGACAGAGGTGGCAAGCTGAATGTCCAGAGTCGTTGACTTTAATTTGCAGGCGATCCAACTGATGACAAACATTGGTTTAATTTGACCTTTACAAAATTTTCCAAACACTTGATACTAGTTTTGATACTTTAATGACGCTGAGTTTTACCATACGGTAAAAATCCAATTAAGTGTTGGAAGATATGTGTGACCCGAACTGGCCTCTCGCAACTGTTTCCTCTTGGAAACTCCCAAAAACACAGTTCACAAATGAATAAACAAGTCCAGGGCTTGCCTGGGAATTTCCTGCCACAGAATCATTCATTTTCTCTTGACGTAGGTATTAAAAATAACTACTTGGCAACTATGAAGGGATCTTTTACCCAACTTTTCAGTCACTGATTTTGAAGAACTGAACGTTGTTCAAATGAAGGTAAACGAAAATGAAGGTGGCAATTTCAGAACGAAACTGATAATGGAATTTATCATGTTTTGACGCTGAGTGGGGGGGGGGGGGGGGGTTACCCACATGTAACCTAAACCGGTAAGGGTGTGATTTGTCTGCATTGGGTCAGACCAAAATTGCTGCGGATACAAATGTTTTCAAGATTAGCCGAGCGGGAAACAGAGGATGATTTCAGAAGAAAAACAAGCCTCAAAGAAAGCCAAAAAAACGTTTTTGAAGTTCTCATGAAGGATTCTCCTTGTTCCAAAGAGAAAAAACCATTCAACTGAATCAGTTCTTTCGCTTGGATGAAACAGAAAATATTTGTTTCCGCAAGGAATGTTTCCCAATTTAGCCAGGCCCATTTGAGTTATTGCACTTTAGCTGGGTTCAAACCACAAGCGAAGGAAAAAACATGATCTACAGTAAACAATTGTGGTAATCCGTTTAACGAACAGCCCAGCCTGTGTCTTCAATTAGCTAGGTCACAGTATGTAAAAATAGCCGTTGCAACAAAGTTGTTCCACAACACCTCAAGCCTTTCACATTACCTGTGAAAACACTTAGCGACTTAATATTAAATGGATCAATAACACAAGTTTAAAAGGATGTAAACTAAGCTGCTCATCAAATGTCTGCGAAAAGAAAGGTCAACCAAACAAAATCCGCTTAAAATGTTATTGCTTTACTCGATTTCCGCAGTTCTGTTGGTTTTAACGATGAGACTAACACATTACACGGTTATTTTCCGACGCAAACCCGAAGCGTTTTACATTCTCGTTCTCCAATCACACAACTAGCGCGAGCATTCCGAAACTGTCACGTGAACTTGTCGCCATAAGGAAACGCCGAGTTACTGAAGCAACAACTTCTTAATCGCTCACCATCTCGCCGTCTAAATGTCACATATATCACAACTAAGTTAGATCAGAGGGAGAGTCATACATCATACATGACTGTTTTGAGGCTTACTTTTCTAAAATAATTTATTTCCACATCCAATATTCGTTTTTGATTTCTTTCGATTCGCTCTTCCTTCTTTTTTTTTTTTTGTTTCGTTTTCCGTTTTTCTATTTTGTAAATGGCAGACGTGAGAAACGCTAAAAGTCGGTTCGCAGTCGATATCAGAATTAGCCTTCAATGCCGAAATGTCGTCGGAAAACTTGTTCTTCCGGAAAACGTCGGAAAACCCTAACAAAGGCCGGCCGTATTCGGACGAGCCCACTTTGGTTATCTTCAGAGATCTAAGGGAGTGCATTCGAGAACACTCCCTTTAGGCAATCATGGCCACTTTACGAAAATTCTCGAGATGCTTCAAAATTATAACATCTCGCGTTATCGGGTTCTGCTCATTTCCTTCAACCGCGAAAGTCACTTATTTCTGAAAATGAGACTATTCCTTTAGTGACCAAATTTTTCCACAAGGTCTTTTCGGGCGTCCAAATCAAAGATAGCGCCAGGTAGTACGGTTTATTATTAAGGCGGGGGTTCACCTGAAAGCCGTATTTTGGCTTGGTATTATGTTCTTAATGCAAATATCTCGTTTACGTTTCAAGCAATCAAGAATCTGTTCACTCATTACACACATCTATGTTTTGCGCCGTTTTGTAAATTTTTTGGTGATTTTTAGGTTTATTTGGAGACAGATAGTTTTTCTCAAAGGATTAGTAAAATTTATGGAAATAGGAAATTTTGAAGATTTGGTGTTGTTTTAAAATTAGAGTTTGAAGTTAAAAATTGATAGATACACACCAAACAGTTGCCTAACAACCCGAGTGCCATTGTGGGGTCGGGCAACTGTCTGGTGGTGTTCCATAACCTTTTCTCCCCCTTTCAATCTCTCTTTAAACTTCCTCAAATTTCACTTTAATTCAGGTAAACCCCCACCTTAAGACACTGTCCACAGAACGCCGGAGAAATTCAGTTGAAAACGCAGTTGTATTTTTAAGGTTAGGCCTACCGCCCACACTAATTCATCTCGAAAACGAAGCTTTTCTAAAACACTCTTCATACGGGAGGAATTTGAAAACGCTGGCTTTGCGTTCGAGACGGAAAACAAATTGAAAACGGAGCTTTTCGAAAACAACGACGTCACGATAATCAGGTGATTTTTCCTCAAACACAAATCCAAAATGACCAGTGATTGTTGAGTTTTCAAACTTCTCCGGCGTAGTCTGGACGGAAAATATTTGAAACGTTTTCAGAGTGAAAACACCTTTCAAATTTCTCCAGCGTAGTTGTGCAGAGAAAGAAACGTGGACTGCTAGAGCCTAAGTGACAAAAATCAATTTTGCCAAATCAGGAATCAGCGTTTAAAAGCGTCATTGGGCGACAATGCAAACTGTCGTGGCTGCCAGTAAAGTTACATCGAAGTCGCGTGAAACTATGCGAAAGTAGAAGATTTGATCTCTTTGTAGTCAAGTGGTGGCCCTTCTCGAGAGCAAGAGATCAACGATAACATAACATCCTTAGCCAAAACACTTAAGGCTCTCAAGAGTTAAAAATAATTTCGAAAAGGGTGTGAAAACAGTAAGTTTTCCCCTTCACAGACCTGAGCGCTTGCGAGAAAGATCTTGTACTTGTAACTTGTGGTAGCTCTGGGGCCCTAATGCCCTAATAAATTCCTGAGTCTTTCGCTTTGAAGGCAGTCTAGTATCTCCGATAATACTTTAACATATCTATTTGGTACGCTTCGGTGGCATTGATCGAGCCTTGTTCCATATTTTGGTAAGACTCGCTCAAGCCAAATTACCCATGGCGAGAGCAAAATAGCCCAATATACTGTCGAAAAAGCACTAAAAAAGTGCGATTAGGTGTTTACCGCCGTAAATTCGGCCAAAAATACGACGAAGTTATGCCAGTGACTTGATATAAGGAGGAAATCGTTATCGAGAGTAGGCACGGCTTCCGATTGGCTAATTTTGAATGTGGGTATGGCAAAGAAAACACAAAACACAAAAAGGTAGGCTTCAGGGCTTGATTTCATTGCCTAGCCCTGGAGTCCTTTTTGTTTTTTTGTTTTTTTCTCTTCGGAGCCCCGAATTTTTATCTTTCGGGACTGAGTCAAGGAACTCAAGAGCCTGGAGACTACTTAAAGCAATTTCTATTTTTATCTCCTCTCCGAGAAACTGATACCTCGTGTGTTTTTCATTCCCAACACGTTTCATGTTGGCTGGTATCGCGAAGTGCTTGGTCAGAATTAAAGCAGTTTTAACATAAATCAAAAAATCTACCATGTTGTTATTACTCATTCACATTTCTTTTTAACAGTTGTGGTAAACACGTATAAATTATTGTTGCAGTATGTGTAGAATAACCCCTCAGGTAATCAATCTGTCTGTAACTCTTATAACATAGTATGTTAACAAGTAAATACAAAATTAACTATATCTGGTCAATTTGTGAATTATAAATAGCTTTTTATCGACACTTGTCTTGTTTTCAAACAATCGCTGAACTAGAGCCGACAACCCAAAGAATTGCATTTTGAACATAGCTTTGTGTAGCTAGCCTGCTTTTAAAATTCCTGTGTTAAAATTTGTTTTAAGAAGATAATAAGTAACAGCTGAGTGAAATTCTTTTCACAAATAACTCGCTATTGATTAGCCTTCTCAGTTGCACCAAAAACAAAACGGCACTAAGATCTGTACAGGTATGCCCAATGTTGAGTCCCAACATTGGCAAGGAAAGATACGGCTTGCACAGAGATAGACAGCAAAATCAAACGCGATATTTCCGAAGGATAAGACCACACAAACGGAAATATTCGTAACTCTAAACCACTCGGAAAAAATAATGCATGTCTCTCAGGGAGTCTATATAAGTCTCTTGACTTACCCAGTACCTATACACATGTTAACAGCAGGCGACCCACTAAGATTTCTAGGATCTTTGATGGAGATTCTAAAGAGGTTACACCACTGGACTACACCACTTATTCCATTTCAAGTTCTTTGCGAGGCCGCAGAGACGAAATTAATCTGTTGAAAAATATACCCAGGATGAAAGATACGCGCCTCGAATCAATACGGATAATTGTTATATCGTGGCGCAGAGACCTGGAAGTAACACAAGATAGCCAACGCGCTAATATCATTGCAGAACTCTTGTTTACTTCTGTGATAAGATCGTTGCAAGATGTCCTAGAAAAAACAAAGTCGGTCTCGCGATTAAACCAAACAGGAATGTTGCTCATCGGCGCGGTACGTAGTGCAGAGAAGCTGACATATTTGAAGGCGAGGTCACAAGAAACCCGCTCACTCATGCGATCAACGAGAGGAATTTCCGTCAATGACGAGGAATAAGTTGACGTGGAAATTAAGGAACTCGGCGTTGAAATAAACGACAGTCTTTGGATCAGTTTCCATTTACAGAGAAGGTCTGCCACGGGGTAAAAAGAATCTGACAATTCGTAGCGATATAGAGAGTTGTGTGCTAAGATTTCACTGGACTGCTCAATAACACCGGCCACGTCCGTGCAACAAACGGGAGTCACAAATTCAGTCATTTGTAGCGGAATGGCTTCAAGAATGTTTCTTGAAGTTATCTCTTGAGTTGTATCACTAAGAAGTCGCGAATGGTACATGGAAGTCGCGAATGTTACATGGATCCTTTTAACGAAAAGTAACTGAACAGTATAAAAGACCTTTCCAAGCCATAGCACGGATATCTCGTAGAACCGAGTTTGACAACTGAACTACTTGTTTCCGGCATCGTACTTACTTACGATGATCACGATAAACGTTACACGGTTGTTCCCAATACTAACTTTGATATTTCATACTGAGCAAAATGGAGGCCGGGTCACAGCTAAACAGAAATTTAAAGTAAATGTGTCAAGAACTGGTAAGACATTGTGCATAAGTTCAGATCTGTATACGAGCCAAGTGGCTCATCAGGCCGGAGCTTATCCAGGTTTCAGTATCATGAAGCGACTGGGAGTATTTCTACTCCCCATAGATGGGATGCTGGTACATCGCAGGGTTACCCCCAGCATTAATTTTGCCAGTACCCAGTTATATACCTGGTGGAGAGAGGCACTGTGAAAGTAAAATGTCTTGCCCAACTGGACACAACACAATGTCCCCCGGCCAGGGCTCGAATCCGCACCACTCGATCCGGAGTTGAGCCCACTGACCCATGAGGCCACCGCGTCTCCACGAGACATTTTACATAGATTAACCACAAGCTGTTAAATTTCAACGCGAATACGTTCCATAGTAAAATGTCAACCCTTTTCAAAGCCTGGTAGCCCGTCAGGTCGGCAACCACCTCCAATGTTCCTAAGAGTATTATTACTCTCCCCCTCCCCCTCCTCAAATCTTGGTCGATTTAAATGAAAATTAAGACTACCCATTCCTCCACTTCGGTAATGAAAACAAAGGCGCGTTTTGGTTTTAGAGCGAGTTCATCAGTGATTCATGGGTGGAGAGATGTTTTTTATTCCTTGTTATATTCTGACCAAGATTGTAATCCATCATAGGTTACCCTGAGCATTTCGTTGGGTACTGCGGCGATAAGTTCGCTACTATCCATTTACATCTTTCGGCGCAAAGCAAGAGAGTAAAGACAGTTTTAAACAGCACAACATGCCAACCCCGTACCAGTACAAGAACCCAGTTCGCACGGTCTACCCACCGTGAGCGTGTCTATTACCGAGTTGATGTATGTTGTATTTCTTAAACAGAAAGTTCTAAAAAGGTTGACCTATACTATATTTCCAAGGACCGAATTTTTCTCCTTTTATCACCTATACAGCTGACTTAAGGTAATTCCTTAGTATTGCATTGCGCATCCCTATTGCGCACGATTTTCGCGTCATTGGCGCGCGCACATGAGCGCGTGCGCGTACAAAACCTAAGAGATTTCCCTCAAATTAAGCTCGATAGCGAAATAAATGCTCCTTTTCTATTAAACGAGCACGGTGACCCCCGATTTTTTTCTTGGTATTTGCTAAGAACAATCTGGCTTTTTTTGCAAAATAGTTCCATATTGGGTGTATTTTGGCCAAGGCGAGGACTTCAAGCTGACCACGGAACTGTCCAAAAGAGTGCAATATTCCCGCAACCAGGCAATCAAAAACGGCTTAAATGGAGCAATACTACTTATGTGAATGAAGGAAGCTTTACTTTCAAGATAAAATTTTGTGTCTTTCAAGTAATCAAGACTCAATTCTGTATGAAGATGATTCGAATTTTTAACGCGCAACCAGTAAAAATACCCCATTTAAGAGCCTGCTGACGCGTAAACAAGCACGGTGACCCCATTTTTTATTGCATTTTTTTAATGGTCATATCATGAATGTTAATTATGCCAAGTTTCAAAAAACGTTTTCAAGGGAATTACGTTAACAATGGTTTGAATCTCAGCTCCGAGCGTCTTATCATTTAAATGCTAGTGTCGAGCACTTTCATTGTTACCGCCGTCACTACTTTAAACCAACGGTTCATTTCAGACGAGTGACATCGAATTTAATATTTAAATACTTTTTTGCAAAACTACCGCGGGGTTGGTCAGTGTTTCTCGCCTGTGAAGATATTTGCAATGAAAATTCTAACAAGCAAATCTTGACACAACAATTATTGTACGGCACTCGAACACAACATCTTTACTACAGCTCTTCTCTCTCAGACTGTTTTTGAATGGTACCTTCTGAAGGGATCGATTAAGCAGGACCCAGATTAGTCTCATTTAAAATATTCCGACGACTTTCTCGGTCCCGTCCCATGGTTGTAGCCCCCGGTGATTACGTCCCCTACAATGGATGAACCCCCAGTGATTACATTCTCTCCCATGGTTGTACTGCCGATGATAACATTCCGTCCTCTGGGTGCACCCCCAGTGATAACATCCCGTCCAATGGGAGTACCCCAGATGATACAAATCCCGTCCCATGGGAGTACCCCCGATGATACACATTCCGTCCTATGGGAGTACCCCCGATGATACACATTCCGTCCTATGGGAGTGCCCCCGATGATACACATTCCGTCCTATGGTAGTACCCCCGATGATACACATTCCGTCCTATGGGTGTACCCCCGATGATAACATCCCGTCCTATGGGAGTACCCCCGATGATACACATTCCGTCCTATGGGAGTGCCCCCGATGATACACATTCCGTCCTATGGTAGTACCCCCGATGATACACATTCCGTCCTATGGGTGTACCCCCGATTATAACATCCCGTCCTATGGGAGTACCCCCGATGATACACATTCCGTCCTATGGGTGCACCCCCGATGATAACATCCCGTCCTATGGGTGTACCCCCGATGATACACATTCCGTCCTATGGGTGTAAACCCCGATGATAACATCCCGTCCTATGGGTGTAAACCCCGATGATAACATCCCGTCCTATGGGAGTACCCCCGATGATAACATCCCGTCCTATGGGAGTACCCCCGGTGATAACATCCCGTCCTATGGGTGACCCCCGATGATACACATCCCGTCCTATGGGTGTAAACCCCGATGATAACATCCCATCCTATGGGAGTACCCCCGATGATAACATTCCGTCCTATGGGTGCACCCCCGATGATAACATTCCGTCCTATGGGTGCACCCCCGGTGATAACATTCCGTCCTATGGGTGCACCCCCGATGATAACATTCCGTCCTATGGGTGCACCCCCGATGATAACATTCCGTCCTATGGGTGCACCCCCGGTGATAACATCCCGCATTATGGGTGTACCTCCGATGATAACATCCCGTCCTATGGGTGCACCCCCGATGATAACATTCCGTCCTATGGGTGCACCCCCGGTGATAACATCCCGCATTATGGGTGTACCTCCGATGATAACATCCCGCATTATGGGTGTACCCCCGATGATAACATCCCGTCCTATGGGTGCACCCCCGGTGATAACATCCCGCATTATGGGTGTACCTCCGATGATAACATCCCGCATTATGGGTGCACCCCCGATGATAACATCCCGTCCTATGGGTGCACCCCCGGTGATAACATCCCGCATTATGGGTGTACCTCCGATGATAACATCCCGCATTATGGATGTACCCCCGATGATAACATTCCGTCCTATGGGTGCACCCCCGGTGATAACATCCCGCATTATGGGTGTACCTCCGATGATAACATCCCGCATTATGGGTGTACCCCCGATGATAACATTCCGTCCTATGGGTGTACCCCCGATGATAACATCCCGTCCTATGGGTGCACCCCCGGTGATAACATCCCGCATTATGGGTGTACCTCCGATGATAACATCCCGCATTATGGGTGTACCCCCGATGATAACATTCCGTCCTATGGGTGCACCCCCGGTGATAACATCCCGCATTATGGGTGTACCCCCGATGATAACATCCCGCATTATGGGTGTACCCCCGATGATAACATTCCGTCCTATGGGTGTACCCCCGATGATAACATTCCGTGCTATGGGTGTATCCCCGGTGATAACATCCCGTCCTATGGGTGTACCCCCGGTGATAACATCCCGTCCCATGGGTATATCCCTGATAATTGCGTCTCGCGGTGATTAGTTGACGACCCTAGATTGCAAGGGGGAGACCTTAACATTCACTAAACGGTGAGATTTGTGATCATTTTTCTTTTTAACAAAACACTGGCTATAATCACGCTCGGCTGGTTAAAAAGATAAAAGATTACAAGAATCCTCATTAAGGAAATCCTTGTTTGTTCTGTGATAAGAGATTATTTACCCGCCAAATAACTGAGGTCATTAATAGGTATATATTACGACTTCAGTGTTATTACAAGCCATTTGGCCGGCAATTCCTTAGCTTCTTGAAAGAAATCACCGATGTTTTCTATAATCACAGCTAACGGATAGCCGAAAATCCGGCCGCTTCCAGCTGGCATTTGTAGAAGTTAGTCTACACGAACGAAAGCACTGTCGAGTTTTTACTTTGATAAAACTAAATGTTCTATCCAAGAAGTCCTCTTGTTCTTTCATGGATCGAGCAAGATAGGGAGAGGAAAAGAAAAGCCACGTAGCCATTTTGTACTCTCGCACTTTTCACTTTCGTGAGGGGAAAATTTAAACATTACACGTTATTATATAGCTGGCGTTTTTCACGCTAGAGCGCGCCTATTCATTGGCTAGTTCATGGTCACATGACATCTAACAATGAAATTGTTAACCGCCCCCAGAGAGACTGACCCTGCGAACGAGGCTGTGTACGTATTTTTCTTGCAACAGCGACAATAGCTAGTTGTAGCTAGACTAGGTTTTGAATACTAGTTCTCTACTGTCGGCATTGCATATTGCAATAAAGTTATTTTGAGGCCGTCGTATAAAAGACTGATACGAATATAATAACTCTCAGAAAATCCGATACAGGTCACCTCACGAGAGGATTGGAACTCACATCCGTATTACGATAAGCTGACGTGACAACCTTCGGTGTGCTCGCGAGTGCTCGTGTAATATCCTGATTGGCTGACAAAAGCCGGAAAAGCTCGAGGATTTCAAGAGAATTGACGGAAAAAGCAACCTGCCTTTCAAACCGAGAAGGCTCTAAGATACAGGTTAATTTACATAAATAAGACAATTAGTCAGATTGACTACATTACTCCACCTCACCTCCATGGTTGTTAGTTTTGGTTCACCTTTTTTTGATAGTTTTAGTTTTCAATCAAGTACAAATCTGCAACACAAAGAAAATAAACAAAACTGAGAACTCTTGAAATTATCTATTATATTTATGAAATAACAAGCTCCGTGGTTTGGTGATATGGTTTCAGCGAACTACATGATTGGGATACTCACTGAAAGAGACATTGTCAGCACGATTTCGAAGCTAAAGAAGCACATCTAGGTCATAAGAAATACAACATTTTCTGGATTGAGTACTCAAGATATGACCGAAATTGAAAGTATTTGTAATTGAGGACGGCTAACGAGAGCGAGACTGGAAACGAATCGGTTGCAATATGGAAAAACTTAATCTCGAACCCAGATCTCCCACTTTTCTTCACTTTTCAGCGTCAAACAGACTCTATCTAAGGGGTGGACCATTTGACTTTTGAGGGGGGGATGGGTGACTTTGAAAAACTATCCTGTAAGCACACTTGTACCATAAGAAATTCATGCACACGGCCACTGCCGCAAAAATATCATGCGTGCACACGTCGCGACTATACCAAATCATCCACACGCCCCCCCCCCCCCACCCTCCCTCAAAAGCCAAATGGTCTACCACCTAAAACTCGACAATCAGTTTGAATTTCTTTGAAGTTTTACTTATATCTCATTGCTGCCTTAGCAGAATACATAAGAAGACCGTTGACATGACTCTTTAATAGCTATGTCTAAAGATATTGCATGCGTAATAAAGGCTGCATCTGTTTTATTAGGTCAAGGGCAGCACGGCAAAGCGTGCCAAAGATTTTTCATTTTTGTTGGAACGCACGCGATTTCACGTGATTTCTGGCACGCTTGCCACGTAACGGGCCTCCATCACATTACTGCCTCACTCCTTTGTACTGGAGATAAAGTACATTATGAGGTGCATGAAATGAAAATTGAATGAAAACAATTTGCCTTTGTTGGTGGTTAAATTGATATCAGACGTTTTTCTAGTACAGTTAGTTGTTCTAGTGGAAGAAAGAGTCAGCTTAGTTATATTAGGATAAAAAGCGTGATGCATGGCAAATACTGTGTTCAATTTTTCTGAAAGACACGGCAGAGCCTGATGCGAGAGTAATTAAGTCTTTACTACTAGTCGAGTTCTGTTTCACACAGTCGGACTTTCCATGTCCTTAGCTTTTCAAATCTAATTAACTTGGGATAGACAGAAAACTTCCCCCCTCCCTCCACTAACAAACCTCGCCTATGAAAAGCTCCCTGAGAACTTAACGTTTCTGTAAGCCCTCTCTCTACATTGAGATGGTAGATCACGACTTAAAATAAAAGAACCATCACATTTACTTTGAGGTAGTTTTATTTTGGAGAGTGCGTGCGTTGAACACTTACTCGGTTACTGTACTTCTATAATGTGAACAGGTTAATTTTCTTGAATTTTCATTCCATCGTTGAACGCTTAACGCGGGGATAGAATCGCGAGAGAACTAGACACTAACGCAAAACGAGAGACTGGCAGGGTAGGGTGGTGGGGTGAGTGAACGAGACCCCCTCCCCCCTTGCAAAGGTATTGAAAAGGAATCTTTACGGTACTTCATTAAAACGGAAAGATTAGTAGCAAATACTCCTTTTTGAATTGCACCATCCAAACTCAAGCCCTTTGAATAACAAACTCAGGTGAGCATCTTTTGAAGTATAAATTGATGACTTGCCAGGTTTAGCAGTTAGTCAATTTAAAAACGCTTTCCAACGTTTTGATAATTAAAAAAACCAAAACAAAATCAACACCTTTCTGGAAATGTAAACCAGACTTTCTAGAGCTGTTAAGGCAACATAACCTCTGAAAGCAAACCACATTGATTTTGAGCAAAAATGCTTTGAATCCTTCATTTATCTCCGAATTAGGTACGGTACTTAAGTGTTAAGCCGATTACGCAGCAAACAATTACCAGACACTTATCAGTGGCAACCAAGACACCTTGGTATTAACACTGACCGCAGAGGGCAAAAAGAGCGCGCCGGCCGGAACAAGACGAAGCAACCTTTTCTCCGTTCATTAGCCGGTGAGGATTTTGCTGTTCTTTAAGAGCTATCCGTGATTACTTTAAGGGCTCCTTAACATTGAAGGCTTTTTAACGAGTGTCGTTCTTTGCTTAGACAATTTCTCTAATTCGTTTGTAATTTTTCTTACAAGCCAAATGTTGTTGCTGTTAGTTACAGAAGCCCGGAACCAAAGAGCCTCGATTGTCCGACTTCCTTCAGCATTACAGGAAAAAAAACTTGACAACCGTCGCCCGGAGACATTTCAAGCATTTTTTGGATCGTTCTTAATGACATTTTTCCGTGACTGTCTTTGAAAGATGCTAGCTAGAGGTTATAAGGGTACAAAAGGAAAATTCTTAAAGAATTATTTACACTACTGCTTTTAGTCTCCTAAGTAAAACTGAGCAAATGACATTCGGACAGAGATGAAATATTCATTAGCTTTAAAATAATCTTAATAGAATTCAAAGCGTGATTCCATGCCCACATATCGATCACAACATCATTAAAAATCAAGTTCTATTAATCTTGCTCAATTTTAACCATACGTATTTCGAACAAATGGCTTCGAAATATTTCTTTCTGTACTTTTCTGCCTTTTCAAACAATACTACCGACTTTCAGATTTAAACCCTGTTAAATGCCTCTCCTAAAATAGTGTCACCAAGATAGTTTTACTTTAGCTCCAGCGATCGGGTTCTAATGCACTCTCAGAACATGTTTTAAGTCTGTCAACCACAGGCCCAGCCTCAACAGCTGAATGAGCTGGATTATTTCACTCAGGTATTTTTCGCGTATCAACGGGTATGAATTTTTGTGGGTTTACGTACTTCAAGTTGACTTTTTGCACACACGCAAGTCGTTCATATGTATGCATGTATTATATATTATAAACAACACGTTAATCCATTAAACTTAACGCCCCTTGTAATGGTGGAAATCCTACTTTGAAAATGACTGATAATCCAAGAATGTTCATGTTTGAGAATGTGAAATCCTACTTTACATACCGTACAGCAGATGCCGCCAGCCGAAACCCTTTTCTTCTATCCAAAGATCACTTTCTCTACGACTAACCACTATTCCGTAGTACATCAGCGACGGTATGGCAAAGTGATTGTTTAATATCAACTGGTCATGTGATATTCTTTAAATCCGACTTTATATCACATATCATGTGGCATTCGCGGGTAAAATGTACTCAGTCAGCACATCAAAGTATTCGTGTGTTTAGCCTTGTTATTCGTCTAGTGCCACTTAAGGGCCCCGACTTGATTTAATCTGATAGTCCGTAGTTGACGAAATCGAGATTGTATCAGTTATTCAACTCGGTTTTCACTCCTAGCAAAGTACAAGCCCGAAATCAAATCACAATCCAAATTTTATATTGCAAATAATAACCGATCAAGTATTTTCGCCTCCACGCGATTGGTCTAAACGCGTCACGTGACTGAAAATTGGGCAATATCCAAGTGATATTCCCCAATTTTCAAACCTGTGCGTGGTGCGAAAAATGTTTGAAGAATACACAATAGCCTCCATTTGTCGCGACGCTCAGAAAGCTCACAGTTTTTCTCGAGCTTCGCTCTCGGAAAAACTGTTTTCTTCTCAGAACAAATAATGTCAAAGGACAATTAAATATCCGAGCACATT
>OZ026598.1:34426171-34446171 GCA_964020085.1 Micromussa lordhowensis | reverse complement strand
AAGAAGAAGAAGAAGAAGAAGAAGAAGAAGAACTCTTTCATTTCTAAGAGTTATTAACATTGAGAGGGCATGTAGCGTCGACCTTACAAACATCGATTGTGTTATATTGTACTTGAACCGAGAGATAAACATTCGTAAATTCGCAAAAATAAAAACATTTGCAAGTGTAAAATGAAATGTGTCACTATTCAGTGGCTATAGGGCATACAGAAGAATACAGCTTATGGCATCTTCAAATGCAAATATATTTCTCTTACAGTCCATTAACGATGAAAAACGCAGGCGCAAGATCTCATTACAATGTTCTTGTTCATCAGTGTAAGACAGACGATAATGGATCTTCGTTCTCAATGTCCCTCTCGCTCACTTGCTGCATTGGGATCTGGAAACGAGTTTGTGGTTTTTGTCACAGAGACAGGTGTTCAGAATGCTTTGATTTAATGTGATTCAGCAGGCCTCTATAACGCACGAAGTTTCTACCGCAATGTCTACATTTGTGGACAGTGTCTTCTGTCTCGTGTAGTTTGACGTGTTTTTTCATGTTGCTTGGATCACTGAACGACTTGTCGCATACTTTGCAGCGGAGAGGCTTGAAGCCGGTATGCGTGCGCATGTGGATTTTCAGCACGTATTTTCTGCAGTACACTTTTCCGCAGTATTCACACGTAAAGCCCTGGTTCCGCGGGGAAGTCTGGGGCGAGTTTGTACGGTGATGCCCAAAGAATGGAATCATGCGCGGATAGGTAGAGTAGCGGTACATTGGGTCGACAAAAAACGCGGGCTCCTGATAGCGGGTTAGATTCTCAGTTGCTTGGTGCAGTGAGGATGATGACAAGCAATGACACTGTAAATGTTGCTGGAAAGTCGCTCCATTGTCTCGATGCATTCTCTGATATGCAAAGTACGAACCTAGTCTAGAAAAGTACGCCGTTGGAACGAATTGGTTGAATTGGTTTGAGCGGCAAATGCTTCGATCTAACTCTTTTCTTAAGGTCGCTTGATTTTCTTCATTCTCTTCGTTAGTTATTTCTTCGATTGAATTCATCTCTTCAGTGGCAGTTGAGTTTTTAGGCTGCTTCGAAATGTCAGATGGGTCTTCGTGGTGTTGGCACGTGCATTCACCAGCTGGTGCAAGCGACAAATGCTCTTCATGCGCACGCAGGCTTTCGTGACCATTTGAAGTGGGGCACCCACGGGTGAAAAATGCCACTTTGGATTCCGGCGAGCTTGCAATATTCGAATGAGAATTAACAGAGTCATTTAATGGCAGATGTTCATTCTGAAAGTTATATTTTGAAGCGTTCTTCCTATTTCCATTTTGGAAAATTTCACCCTCCGATGATGGAGCAAAGAAGTTGTTGCTTTTATCCAGATCTATCATATAATCGTCACGGAAGCAGTTTATAAATTCATCTTTTTCTTCTTTTATCTGTAGTACGTCTTCATCACCCTCCAAAGAAAACTCGCTGTCTTGGTTCATCACGAACGAGTGCTGGTACTTTGTGGAACATCTTCTCTTCATGCCCTCGCGGTAAAGGTGCCTTCGAAGATAGTGTTCGTTTCCTTGGAATTTCTTTCTAAATTCTTGCTTGTGAAATTCTGCTAGAGATTGTGTTTCGTTGGCAAACTTGCGAAACCGGGGCCGTGAAAAGCTTGAAATCAGACTCGCCAGTTTGGGATTGGACAAAACACGACTGTAGCCGAATGTTGCCGAAGATTGTCGGTTTATCCTCGGAGGAGCGTCTTCGGATGAGCACCTCTGGGTATTTGCCTCATTCAAGTGACCCCGCTCGGCAGTGGAGTTTATCACACTTGCTCTTTTCTCTCGATATTTTATTCCTAATTCTTTGGATCCACGAGATGAATCTTTTCTCTCGAATCCGGTGCGATCACTTGGTACTAAACCATCAATGTCTGCCATTTTGTCAACAGCTAGCTCACGTGAGCTTGTACTTGAGCCCAGATTGCCGCAGCCATAAGTAGTGTGAGCTAAAAACGCGCGGGAATATTCAAAGGTTTCTTCACAGTGTTTGCAGATCCACTGATAATCTACAACAAGATTATAAAATAGGCATTAGAAAATTGTTATTGCTAGTAAACTTGCTTTATATTTGCTTTATTTGTATATTCATGTAATGCTGGCCGACCCAGCAATTCAGTCACGACTGCCATTGGGTCGAAATAAACAAATATCTATCTATCTATCTAAACTTGAAACAAAATTATGATAAAGGTGTTGGCGTTTATAATACACAAAATGTTGTCAACAAACAGGTTGTAAGAATAGTTGCGGAGGTAACTTCCGTCTGGCCTATTCTAGTGTTTATAAAATACGTGGGATACTACGGCTGCTCTCATTGGTCGATAGGTGTGTGTTTAGATGAGGCCATGTAAACATGGAAAAAGTGCCCTATATACTTAAATATGACTCCATTTTTTCTCGGGCGAAAAAGTTATTCGAAAAAAAAATAGTGTTAGTACAACTGACCATTAAACGCCTCCGGCTCTGAAATGCGTTCCAATCCATGTTCTTCCTCCAAAGACGGAGCCAGCCACACTCTCATCTCTTCACCAGACGATATGTCTCTTGTGGCCCTGAAGTAAATTTGATCTCCGTCCGGAGTTTTTATCGCCTCCATGTTTTGTTCATCTTGGAAACGCGCAGGGTTCACCTGGGACATCCATGAGAAATCGCCTTCCAGCAAATTGTGCTCGTTGTAATCTTTTTTCTCTGATGCCTGCAGAAGTAAACACAGCTTAAGTTTGAAGACAAGGAAATGTATTTATGTTCAAACTCGTACCTACGGTGGCCCATACAGGCAATACAAAAATATTTATGACAAAACAAAAATATTTTACAGAACAAAATGTTCGTTACAGTATAAACATGTTTATTACTGAATAAAAAAAGATTTTGCTCTGGTGGTAGCTTTTCAACTCAAACATCCAGTACAAATATATTATTCCAACACATGTATGTTTAGTGCATTATAAATCAGATTTTTTTCAGTAGATATATATCTTTTTTTTTTCCAGTGCAAAAATTATCATTATTTTCCAGCACGAAAAAAATATTTTCCTCTCAAAACAAAATGGCTGGTTTGTATGTACAACAGGCAGGCAGCGAAGAGATTCTCGCGTCTTCAATCTCTGTTTTATCGCTACTAATCTTAGAGGGGTAATGGCTTCAAGATTTACCCTGAATATTTCACCCGAACCACAACTGCAACTTTTGCCCTTCTCGCATATGGAAAATGTTTAATTTGCACTGCATGTATGAACCACAGTAACAACGGTTAACTTGATACTAACAGTGGGTTTGTCATTTTTGCCCATTAAGACTTTTTCTTTGAAAACAAAAGAAATATTGCAAGGCTCTGACGGCGGAGTAGACCGTGTTATTTTCGCTGTACACTAATGACTTTCACACGAGTGTCAACGCCTACTTACATTTTTAACGCCACTTAGAATTAAACTGGTAGCATACTTTTCCGTCACTTCCTCGAAAACGAAGGGCCGGGTTAAACGCATAGAAACTACTGCGTTATCTTTTTTAACAAGTTCTGACGAAATAAAAAATATATCCATCAAGACATCTCAGTGCTTACCATTACTCCGCGATAAACTGCAAGTTTAGTAGTCTGGCTCAGTCAAAACGATAGGGATGGACGATTACTGTGGACTTCGCCTCTTGTCAGTTGAAAAGAGTTGTTCGCATACTGATATCCACAGTTTGAAAGTTAATCGTATCGTTCCTAAGCAAAAAATATCATCTCCGTAAAGCACGCCTTGGATTCATTCTATGTACGTTATGAGACTCTGGTGTTACATCAAGACAATGTCTCCTGATCGATGATTTTCTTAATTCTCCTTACTTGACTACTTGACAGTGTATTAACATTGTGAAGAGAAATGAGCTGTTAATCAGTCTTGGGAATGATAGAGTTATGCAGAAAACATAGGCAGTCAGATTCTCATCTATTCACTGGCCACACTTCCACTTGAACTGATCTTTACTTAGTAACTCAGGAAGCGCTCAAAAACGAGCCTCTTAAACCATGCGAGGGTGTTGAATCGAAGAGGAAAATCATTGGATGATTTAAGATCTAGGGAAATTGACGAATGTATTCAAAGAAGTGTTCCGTCGAGGAAATTAGCTCTCACCTACTGAGTACATGAAAGTTTTCGTTTCCTTTTACCTGAATTGAAAATGAACTTGTCCGCTGAGAACAAAGCAAATGCTGTGTTTATTTTTGTCCTGAAACAAAACCCGGTTAAAGTGTAAGCAATTTAAACGCAAAAAAATGCGTTTGAGAACATTGTGCAACTGGCCCGACGAGACAATTATTTTAATAGTTTATTCACGATTGATCAGCGTTAACAACAAGGTTTTAGCTTAGTCGGTAACTCTTTAATCCTAAGAGAGATCCCTTGTTTTGTTTTATTTTATTCCAACCTTAGTGGTTGCATTATCACAACGCAGAATAGAAGCTACCTACTGTTTTCACGGTCAATTAATATTCTTTTTTTGGGACTTTTTAAACTTTGACCTTTTGTGCATCATCCCTGAATACTTAGTAGCTGTACTGAATTGCCTCATCAAAGATTTCCGAATATGAAAATGTCCGGTAGCAATTTTTACCTATTGCTGAAATTTTCAAGTAGGTAGTGACTGGTATTGATAATTATTCTTTTACTCTGTCAAAAGAAACTGAGCTCAAAACAATCCGTAGAACTTCTACAAGTAATTTCAAAACATTTTGTTACCTGAACTCAAACAACCACGCATTAAGCGTAAAATTCTACACTCGGGTATAAAAATTATGAAATATATTAAGGAATTTTCTTGTTTTAGAACCAAAATGTAACTTTTAGGATGATCTAATATAGGATGATCTAAGATCATTCTCTCTTGCATACAGTTACTTTTCACATTTTGAGGACTTGTTTTAATTTTTTTTAATAATTTCGGTTTTTTATAATATTAGGTATATATAAGGTGGCGGCTGTTCCGATATCCGTGACCAAATTTCCACGTGATATTACGTCATCCTGCCGCGTTGCTTAACTCAAAAGAAACATTTTTGACCTTACAACATTTTTGACGTTACGGAGGGGATCACACCCTCTCCTCTCTCTTATCATACTAGATCAAAATCATTACAGACTGTAAATGCATTAAAAAGCAAATAAAACAAACCAGAAAATGTTTCCTGTCTTGCTTATCAAAAGAACAACTCATTTTGCTATGTATTGTCAGAACTCTAAGATCTTTTATTGCTGTTTGACTTTCGCCGACTTCTCTTTCCTGTCAGAACTATCAGGATAAGCTAAATGTGCTTGTTTCGCGACCATTTCTTCTTTTAGTCGAATTTAATACACGTATTCACTTCAATAATGACTAGTTGCAAGTAGGGCCGTAGCCGGCTATGACGGGCAAACCGAGGCACTTGCATGAGTCACTTTTTTCGTTTTTGTTGTTTATAGTAATTGTATACATCCTAAATACCTAGGAAGAGAATTTAACCATGGATGCTGCCTCAGTCATATATTTTTAAGGACATAACCTCGGTCATAATTTTATTCTGTCTATAAGGCCCTACCAAGAAACACCGCGTGGTCCGGCTCGGATTGCACTTCAAATAAATATATATTTTTTTTCCATTTATCATTGGCAGACTTGACAAACATTATACTCATTTTAAACCATTTGATCTCGCGAAGATAATTCTCCCGTACTTATATAATTTATTTTTTCTACAAAACCATTTTTTTTTCGCCCACACCTTATTTATTCATACAAGTTTGAAAAATAGTGCATTAGGATCTTTTTCTTTAAATCCTGTGGTTGTGAAAATTTCAAGAGGTAACGCCTGCAAGAAATGTGTTCCCGACAAAGTGGCTAACTTATGCGTTTTAATACAATAGCATCGGGGCTTCATCTCGTGTGATTGTTGAAGTGAAAAGAAATCTTGAGAAACAGCGCTTGGGTGACAGATATTTTAACAACCATTTTTAGTTTCATATCGCTGAAGAACATATTAGTAACGAACTTTATTTATTACTGATTCTTCCCAAAACGTTCCTTCTTGTTTTTTGTGAAGAAAATGGCCCATTTGTGAGGCTAAGCTCTACGACTCTTTCTTTTTATGGCGAGCGACAAAAGCATCGATCGTTGACGTGAATATGGACTAAATCAAGTCCGAGATGACGCCCACTCCAAACTGCATTGTTTTAAGTGCGAAATGCTTTTATACATTGTTACCACAGTCTGCCAGCTAATGGCACTATCACTGAACGCCAAATGTTTAATTCTCAAACAAGATTTAAAAAGGCGTCATCAAAAATATTGCTGTCAGTCCTTTTAATACATGACCTTTATGTTTCAGGGGAGGGGTGAGAGGAGAAAATGTTGCGACGCGCGAAGCATATTTCAACGCGTGCTGGGAAGATTGACAGCGAACGTGTTTTTGTTTGGTTTCTGTTTTAGAGACGGATCTATCCTGTTCTGCTATTGTGATGGATCGTTTTTATAAACAAATTCCTTTCTGAGCAATTTGTTCTATTATATTCTTTCTGTGAACCGCTTTCTTTCCGTGTTGTTTCAGTGAACGGTTCCGAGATAAGATGAGAACAGATGTTTTTTTCTACTGCCACACATCTCCATTGCGGCTAAAGGCGCGAGATTGACCTTACAACTCTAAAACCAATGCCATCGTCCTTTCATGAATTTTTCTTTTCCTCAGCTCAGGTATTACTATCTCTTTTTGCTCTGGCCGAAACAGTCTTTTTTTTAAATTTTAAACTGCTCATGGCAGTTGATGGCTATTAACAACGCGCTATGAGAACAGCCCATATGTTTTGAAGTTGTATAAAGTATGGCAGCTATTAAAAATTTGCCACAGAATTCATTAACACATGCTAAGTAAATACATTTCGATTTTAGTGAACCAGACTTCTACATGTTTCAATCTCATGAATGCGATAATCTCGTCAGTGATGTTAGAGATTGCCAAAATACCTTTTCTTCACCAACTCGTCTATTTGAGCTACTAGGTGAAGACCAATTTCAAATAAGAAAAACCCAAAGCTAATTGAGACATTGACTGGGTCGTATGAAGACCAGCCTTAAGTGCTTGTAAATATTTGAATGGAAAACTCACTTATCTATTAATGTTTACTTTTATGCTATTTACTTTATAAAGTTCTCTGAGGAACTCAGGAAATTTCTACCGAAAAATTGTTACAACAAAAATACACGATGAATCGAGCCGCCGACGATTTTCCACTGGACTTACGACGTTGTCTATTTTAATTCACACTCAATTGACCTTAATGAAGATCGTAAATGACTTGTTCGACGATAATTTTTTTACCACGCAGCACCTAACAAATACACAACCGCTGTTTAAGCTCTTCGACTTGAAAATGATGAAAAGACTAAAGGGGAAAGTAAAACTCGCGAATATTTATTGCTCTGATTTTTTTTGTCGACGATATAGAATTGGTTTTGATTTTTTTTGCGACGAAATAGAATTGGCTCAATACATAGGCTTCAGTCGGTAAAACGTTAAGGTTTTTTTTACTGTTGGCTACACACATTAGAGGAATCAAATAGCTTTAGATATGGCCGATCACAAAAGAAGGATATAGCTCCTGTGTCTAGTTTGGTCCGATGTAGTAAGATTATTCTCTCTTGGTCCGATGCAGTAAAAGTGAAAACTAAATATAATAATTTGGGACCCAGACGTCCTTAGAAAACTAAATGAACGACACCGAAAATTTTGCTCCGCAACCTCCTTCCAGCCACACAATGGCGCCATTTGGAAACGAGCTGTATTTTTTGGGAAGTTCAGTGCACGCAATTTGTTTTCTTGGTGAATTGGCTTAGTTTTCCATTGTTCACAGCGTTTGAAAAACGAACTTAAAATAACAGAGACGCTCAAAATATTTAAAGAGGAATTTCGTTGAGTGAAAGCTATAGCTAGCTGTCGTGCTAAGTTGACAACCTCAATAGAAGAAGTTTTGTACAACTGCTCCTATGCACACTATTGAGCTTACACATGAGTCGCTTAGTCACGAAACAAGCCGCCCCATTCAAAATCAGAATCAGAGACGTTCCTTGGAGGCTAATGCTTTGAAAACTTCTCCTGCGGCTGTTCAAAATGTTAACTTCGACTCTAGAGCGACTCCGATGCGGTAATGTGACAGCTCATGTACACTCATAATGTTCAAGTTTTTTATGAGACAGAACCCGTACATAGAAGGAATCCTTCAGTCAAAGATTATGACCGATGATAAAGTCGCTCAAAATAATTTAGAATTTCAGTCATAAGTCGAGCTTAGTACCGTAATTTTGAAGTGTGCCTTCGATACTTAACTGTAAAATACTAAAAATACTCATATATATCGTATTTACTTGTAAAACATACACCTTATACAACGTTTATACACTAGCCCAGTTTTGCGCGAAGCCTGCAAAGCTCAAGGGCTTTCATAATGTTGTTAATTTTTTTTTTATTCTCATGCTGGAAGTTTTTCTCTTGTTGCTATATTTTCCTTTATTAACGGGCACAATTTAAATCATACTAAATATTGAGTTGATATGCATTATCAAGCGCTTGGAGCGAAACGGAAAACCTTTCTCCTCGTTTTTTTCCAAAAAAGGTCAGTTTCAATAGAGCCTTTTTAAGTGTTTCGCTCTCCAGAAACCTACAAAAGTTTTGGATCAATAACTTAAATAGATTTGCAAAGCCATGTTTTGTATTCCAACCGTTGACACTAATTCGACTGTTTAAGCATATTTTATGTAATTTCAATTAGAGACAAAAAATCTGCCGTGTTTTTAGTAAATGAAAACCTTGAAGACAACCGACATTTAGCAGTGTTAGGATCAGTTTTATCCCGCAATTTGTATCAAAATGGAACTTTTCCGTTGTTCTCTTTTGCCGTTGAAATAATTCTCCATCTTATACCAATAATCCTGGATAAAAACTTACAGATTAACTCAAATCACTGGGAAGTTTCTTTATGCTTGTATCAATTTTCACTCAAGTGCATTGAGACAGAAAATCAAACCCATTAAAACTAGGAAATCACCGCGTCAAGTCCATAAAGAAACCTTAGTTGTTTTTTTACATATGGCTTCAAGGCTGTTCCCCGCTGCTAAAATGCTATAAAACATGCAGCCAAATTTAATAAAAAAGCAGTAGCGCTTACCTTGAATTGGACCGAGGGTGTTAGTAGAAATTGAACTCTTTTAATTAACTGGGTAACATCTCCTTGGTACGGACCAAAAAAAGAGTTTCCGGCGATAAAACTCCTCGCCCACACTCGACTGCCTTCTCGCGCTGATATTATTTTTGACATCGTGTGCTTTTTTGCTTTTTCTTGTTGTTTCGCAGGAACTAGTGTAAATTTTTTCAGGTGGCGCAGTTGACCCGTGAAAAGACCTCTGAGTGGGAAGAGAAAGGCAATCTCATTTCGCGAGCAAAGAAAAGTCGTACTTGAAATCACAGAGGACAGAAAAGAACTGACAATTTATTAGCGCTTGTCTTGTTTTTATTTTTGCATTTGAGTGTGGGAACGCATGCCTGTTACGCATCTGTTGACCTAATAGGTCTTAGTCTTTTAATACATTGTTTAGATAAAATACCTTTGTTCTTTATTTCTTTAAAAGTATCTATTATTGCCTCTAGAAGCTTTTAAATACATGTCGAGAATAGACATCTGTGAAAGAGTCCAATGAATCAAACCCAACTCAAGTCACTAATTAAACCAAATTGGAATCAGGTTTACTCCGTATGTTAAATCGTATTGTGTTGCAGTACATATTGTTTTTTCGCGTATTGAAAGACCATTTCGCGCTATTTCCTGCATGGTTTTAGGGTATCACGGGCCATCTACGATCCATATGTCTCAATTCCCATTAAGTATATCAAGAATGCTCCTCACATTTTTGTTTTCCCAGGGACTTATCCATACACTGTTCTTGCGATCAGCTTTGCCCAAGTCCCGGCTCTCACTATTAGTTTCGCCTAATTCTGTAATTTTAACTGAAGAAACTTGAAATCCAAATACCTAGCTACAAATAACTCGCTAGGCTTTACAACTGAGTTACTGCAATAGATCATCGGTGTTTTTCGTAGTTAATCGTAACTCTTTTTTCGGAAAGGATTCGTGAAGTCTGCCACTATATTGGCGCAATACAAACCACTTTAGTGAAAGACATTGGTAGTGATATGTGTCTGACAGTTAATGTAAGTAAAGGTAAAAATCATAAAATATCAAAATGAAAAGTGAAAACGAAAAAGAAGAAACAGCTGAACAGCAAAAAGATTAACAGAACCGGAATTTAATTAGTTCAAACCAAATTAGCTCGCTGATGAAATGCATTCAGTTTAATTCACAGCTTGAGGAAATCATTCTGTTTCCAGTCAGCGCAATGATTGAAGAGCTTTTAATGTGTCCCTAAGAATTAGAGAACTCATGATTGCTTAGAACGCTCGAGAATCAGTCGTTGAAGAGTTTCGACACCAGATTCAACGAAACTTCTTTTTTTTTATTAACCGAAAAATTTCCATACGTCAAAAGTGTTTCCGCTCGAAAACATGTGAGCTTGATAAATGTGATGTTTGTAGGTAGCAAATCTTTTCCCAAGCATATCTAAATAATAATGGCATGGTTCTACCGTCGCTAATTGGACTTAAAGTACAAGAACACCAAAATGAAATAAAATATCATATCGAAAGCCTTAAGAAGTGAAACAAGGAATAATTATCATTTAATCTCAGGAGAATCCTATAATCGGGAGGCTGCCTTAACTTAATGACATAATTTCTGTGAAATGGACTACTGAAGGTCGAAATGCCAACTTGTCTTAATGAAAAATTAGCTGTATTTCGGAGAAATTTTCGTTATGAGCCTTCACTTCAGAAACTAAAAAAGAAATTGAGCACTTCTTTCAACACTTTCAGTCCATTCCTCTCGGTAGTTAAAAACCCCTTTTGGAAAGCGAAATAGTTTTTGCTTTCTTCGAAGGTCAAATGTTAGATTGGCTGAAATATTACCTCCTCAGACGCTTTTAACAAACAGGAAAGCAATGCGATGTTTCTAAATGTTGCTAAGCAGGTGACGAAAGCGAGCGCGCCACACCATCTGTAATCAGCTGTAGTGACGACGGATTGCAACACAACCCAGAACCCAGAGATTTTCCCTTGTATGACTTGTATTCTCGCTTCTATTTTCAAATTAGACGTAACGGAGAGCTTAGCCGCAAGAATCGATTATTCGAATGTTAGAAACTGGAAAAGAGAAAGAAAACGTTGTGGTCCCTTGAACTCCATCCGCCAGACCCGCGCACCACCCGCTACGTTCCCGCACATGAACTCAGGTCTAGCTCTCCGCGGCCATATACAGGTGATGCCTGGCAACAAATGTACTGACGGTTTACCGTTCCTGTTTAGCTATGTCCTAGAATTTAACTCAGTACAACAAAAAATGGCAGAAGGTCCTTCAGCCGGGTGTGAACTCCAGGATGAAAACGGTAAAAAAGCTTTTCAGCTGTTTAAAAATTCAGGGTATCCATCTTTGTCACATGCATATACAGTAATTAATAATGTTTTTGTTTTTGTTGACACATTTAGATGTACCTCCTCTGGAAGATATGTCAGAACTAATTCAACAAGTAAACACGTTACGCGAGGATGTGTCATCTGGACAATCGTCAGAACAATCGACGAAAATGTCAGCCACAAAACCAAAGATAAAGTCCGAAATATCTTCAGCAGAGGTAATTTATTTCCATATCTTCTCTATCTTTCCTTATTACCCTCGACATCCACAATTGTACATTCAAATTATGTGGTATAAACCTTGGGGAAATGGGTTTCCGTTTCTATTATTATGAACAAATCTGCAAGGTGTAATTCATGCACATGGCTAGAAAATATCCAACATAAGCACGTTCTAGTTGTGATTTAATACCGGTATAACGTCATTTTAATACAGTGGCTGATTTTGATGGTAGTAGCATGTGATGCTGCCCTTTTGTCTTCTCCTGCCCCTCCTCCCCTGCCCCATCACACACACTGTAAGGAAGATTAAAACAAATCTGTCTGCTCAGAGTGACCATTAATGTTCCTCTGTTCACAGAATCTGACTTCAATATGTTCTTTGCCTTTGTTTTCCTAAGGGCCCCAAGCCTACAGAAAGTCAGAGGACATTTGGTGGATTTACGAAAGGTTTTTTAACAAACCCCAAACCAAGAAAAGTAAACTCTACACTGTCATCAAAACCTACAAAGAAAAGTGCAGATATGCCCGTTATCAGGCCTAAGAATCCAGAACAAAAGACCAAAGGAATCAAGATACCAGAAGTTCAGGAAGCAATGAAGTCAAGCTTGGAGAACAAAGGTCACAAAAATGTCCTTACTTTGACAGCAAAATATCTTTTTAGTGGAGTGTTCTGTTGGGTCCCACATCCAATCTAGAAGTAAAAATTAAGGAGTCCCCTGACACTGCCCCCCCCCCCCTCCTTCCCCAACTCCTTTAAAGTTTGTAAAAATATTAGAATTTTGGTCTAGACGGATGACTGGAACAGGATTTAAGTTAATTTAATGTTATTACATGTTAACTGTAGACTGGATTACAGAGGACCTTTTAAAGAAAATTGACAGCAATCCTTCGCTAGCAAAGCTGCTTATGGATCCCACCTTCACAGCTGCTCTGTCACAAGTGCAAACAGACCCCATGAAGGCACTGGCCATGTTGGAACGCCACCCAGAAATGCAGAAAGCTCTTCAGGATTTCAGTGGAGTTTTAGGAGAACACTTCACCACGCTTGGGAATGCAAGTGGTGAATCGGTAAGACTGAACCTGATAGCTAACAATAATTAAAGAGATAAACCTCAGTCATCTTCATGAGGATTATTTTCCCTTCTTGTATACTCAACAAGCCATTGGACCAGTGCATACCTCTGGTTTTGCAACATGAACCAACCATTGAAGAGAGGTTTAATTCTATCCTCCTGGATGAGATGCTATTTGATCTTATAGTTACCTCAACCCTCCCCCCTCCCACCTCCCGGCATGGTACTCCTAAAAAGAGGGAGGTACAATAAGCCTGTCTGGAGTCCACGCTAATTTACTTCCATAGAAACAGATGCCAAAATACTGTTGCCATGGCAACCTCAAATCCACTGGGAGCAAACCATGATGACATGTCCAGGCCTCAGGGGCTTGTGTCAAGTTCTTAGTCAAGATGCTTTGCTCTTGGGCAGGTTCCAGTTGATAAATATAAATTTTGCCTGGTTGTCATAGTGTCAAGTGAACACAATGAGGTATGTTTCAATCTATAGAAAGCAACCAATTCTCAAGATCCCAACATTGGACTCACCGAAAGATCAAGTACAAGGCAACAACCTCCTGTCCCCCCCTCCCCTGAGGATGAGGCTAAAATGCGGGAAATCCTATCAGATCCCGAAGTAATGAAAGTACTTCAAGATCATCAAGTACAGCGGTTATTGACCTTAATGAAGACCAATCCTGAAGCTGCACAATTGTGAGTAATGTTGTTGTCATGTCGATTTAAACATTAGAGAACAGAATTACTCCACAAGTTGTGATGAATACTCCCTTGATCTGGTAGTTCTAGTAGACAAGGTTCAAATGGAGCTCATACAACTAGGTTACTTTGCAGTCTACCCAGGTGAATGTTAAATCGAGGCTGACTAGTTGATAAATGCACAAAGTTATTATCCAACTCTGCTTTGTAGAGTACAAATAACACGCAAAACAAGTACAAATATCACACGATATTTGTACTTGTCTCATTCCTACCAGCTGTGTAAAGGTTAAAAAACTCGGCAAGTTAGAATTTTGAGAATAGAAATCGTTGGATAATAAACCTCTTATTAGACGTTTTGATGTGTAGTATCGTAGAGAATTTTTATTCGGTTTGTATTTCACTCGCCCTACAAGCTCATCAAAATATGGCACCACTCGTAAAAATACCCAGTTATACTACACACTAAAAAGGTAAATAGATATATGTATATGTATATGTTGTAGGTCAAAATGAAATTCAGGTTAAAATGATTTTCACCTAGTTTGATTCTCAATTTCCATTGTCTTCTAACCCTAATTAATCATGATCCATGAATAATTAGGGTTAGACGACAAAGGAATTTCATTTTAACCTGAATTTTATTTTTGACCTACAACATATATATGTATGCATTGCTACTATTTTTGGTGACAGTTTTCAAGTAGTTTTCAACTCTCAAATTGCAAAGATTTTGGGGGCATGTCCCATTGCTTGATCTACCCGTCGTTATTTAAGGTGGCTCAAAACAGTTTCCAACACTTAGATTTGGATGGGTTGTTATAACCATTCTTTATCACTTGATGCTACAATCATGATATCAAAAAACTGCGTGATCATTGGTGGAGACATTGGTATCATTTTCGTGACACAATACATTACCGTAGCAACAATATAACCTCCTAAAAACACCTTTAATTGCAGCTTTAGGGGCTTATAATTCAAAGATGGCATGGTGAATTTTTTTTATATTATCAACTTTTGATAAGCATGATAAGATGCAACTTTTGGCAAAGTTTAAAAAGATTCTGTACATGGGGTTCAGAGCCATCTTAAATTTTTTAAAAACGAGACAAGACAAAATATTTCACAGAAAACGACACGCAAGTTGATAGTGTTTTTCATATTATGTTAGGTTGCCTGTGTCATATATAAAATAACATTACTAATAAGTATAGGTAATCATACGGTTTTTCTCGTTCAATTTGGAACTAATTTGCATAGTGAATTTTTCAAAAAGCTGAAATTGCACGAGCCGCCTCGGCGAGTGCGATTTCAGCTTTTTTGAAAAACTCACAAGTGCAAATTCCAAATTGAACGAGAAAACCCGTATGATTACTTATTAATAATACAAACATGAAAAAATTTGCGCCGAAAAATTGCTGGAAGATGTTTCTTGAAGCCGTTTTTTCGCATTCGAAAAAACTTTTTTCAGAGTTTCCGTACAAAATTTTTGTCACTGCTTTACATGATATCATTGGCTAAATCAATATTTCTCATTGTCTTTCTGCCAATCATTATCCAGAATTATGATGTGTAATTTGCACTGGTGTTACACTTTTTTCAACGGTGTTACACTTTAACTGCACTGCTCTCAGCCAATCAGAATAGTTATTTTTTCATGTGGATTATTATATCATGAAACGTTTTGTGACTAGAGGTGAGCACATATTATTTCCATTTCTTTGCAGGGAAGTAAAGAATGCTACTGCTGAAATGAGAGCTAAAATACAAAAGCTGGTGGATGTTGGGCTTCTGGGCTTTGCTCAGTGACCTGGCAGAAATTAACCTCATAATTTACCATTAGTTGTGAAGGAACCAAAAATGGGCTCATTGAGGAAATGCCAGCCTGCCCAGTGCAATAGACTGCAAAACTGTAAGAACTACCAAAAGAATATTTGTCTTGCATGGCAACAAGACCCAGCAACATGGCATACCGATCAGTTCGCCAAATCAGACTTAGATGCTACACTTGGAAGTTTCATCATCTTTAGATAACAGCACAACTCCTCACTGACTTGACAAGTCAGTTCTGACTATACAGTCCCATGTTATCATTCAATGCTAGTCAAAGTAAATCGTTTCTGGGCTGCATGGTTGCAGCTGGTCCAGGGCCCTTGTACTTTTGTTTTGAGTGTTGCAGACATTTTCATCATCTGTAACTCAGCTTTTGCAGCTCGACTAGATGGATAAACAGAAACACTAAAAGTCACAAAAACAACAAGATTCAGTACATCTTGTCAAGAACAAATCTCAACAACAAAAAGATAGCATACGGTGTTCTAATCCCCTATGTAGATTAAAACATCAAAATATTAGTACACAAAACATGCTCTCACTACAGTTACCCTTCAAATCCTTGCAGTTGCAGATGCAGTTGGCATTAAAGGAGCTGCGTCACGGTTAAACGGTTTGAAAAATTTAGCCTAAATTTTTCAATTGTGTTGTTTGTAATCCGTGTCAATCTTCTCCTTAGTGTTTTTCTATCTTTGTAAAGTATTATTTTCGGGTTTCCTTGAATTTAGAGGTTAAATTTTGTTGATGGTAGAAATAACTCAAAATACCATGACATAACCCCTTTAAATTCTCTGTTTTGTTCTACCTAAGAAACAGGTCTTAGGTAAAGTCAAGAAAGCAAAAGCCAAGTTTAAAAATGCAAAATATCACAAAGTTAAAAACTTACTTTCATTAAAAAGTCAGTAGTTTGTGTTTTGTTATAATTTTAAGGATAAAGAGATAAAAAACGTTTGGATTAGGAGAGAACTTTATTGTTGTATCTCAACAGGACAGTCAACATGTAACATACAGATTTTGCTAACATTAAATAAAATTAATTCCGCTTCTATACAGCGAGACACTTACAGTAGCTATGATAATTTTACAACATATATATTGTCGATAAGAAATGAACATTAAACACAGTTGTTGGCAACTGCCAAAATACAAACTAAACCTTTAAACATTTTGCAGTGCAACCTTAATAGCAAAGAAACAGCCTTTCTGTAATTAAGGTGTGTTCAGCAAAATAAAATGGTTGCCTGTTTATTAATTTCACACCAGTCAAAATGTAGTATAATCATTAACAATCATTGTTCCATCCTTCATGAAGTGAGGGTGATATGCTTCAGTACTATGTTTACCTCCCCCTATGCAATGGCTTTGCCCATTTTTGACTACGGCAAGTCAATAAAAGCTGACAGAAAACCATTGTTGTAACATTTCACTAATGTTGATAACATGGTCAAATCCTCCTGCTGGGTTTGAGAGTGAACATTTTATGATATTCTCTTTGCTTTATATTTCTTGCTTAAGTGATTCCTGCTTGACTTTGTAGTCATTCAATGCAGCCTTGATGGCATCCTCTGCAAGCACTGACAATAAAACGTGACATAACCTTTTAGTAACCTACATGGAACACGAGTGCATAAATTTTGTGAACAATAATTACTTCCTTCCTTTTGAAAAGTTTGCTATGCTTTTCAGAAATATAAGCAAGAGATTAATGAAAATTTATCAACTGCCAAAGGTTGGTGTTTAAACTGGGATTAATGTGAGGTGCATAAGTATTGTTACTTGTAAGTACTTTGTAAAAGCCTCTGCAGACAAGGGAAAGTTGTGAACACGTTGTTTGTTGATGCAAGGGACAATATTTTAGCAACAATGCTTCCTTGTTTGCAGTAACCTTAACTTACTTGAGCAGTGCAGTTTTACTGGTGGAAGAGAAAGTTCCTTGGCGATCTCAGTGTTTTTAATCTCTTTAGCATCGTTTACCTGTAACATCACATATATCAAATTAATGTTACAAAACACAGATTACACCTTCAAATTAATTATCTTGGGCTCAGTTACTAAAAGATCATACAAAGATCCATGAACTTATCTGGGTTCCTTATTATGAGTTTGTTAATTCAATTACGCCACACTTAGTTTAGCTACAGAACTTTCTGAAAATAAAGAGATTATGTATGTGCTAGCCTTTTTGTAAAACATTCAATTGCTGCTCAGTCAGGATTTTTTACCGATTTTCCTTTGACCCACTCGGTAGCCAGGGAGCTTGAGGCAATGGCAGAACCACACCCAAATGTCTTGAACTTTGCATCCACAATTTTACCATTTTCATCCACTTTGATCTGAAAAATTAAGCATGTTTATTGTAAAAAAAAAACATTACATTCTTGTTACACACTGACCAACAACAGGAAACATTGTTCAAAGACTAGATAAAGACGAAAGGTTTTATGAGTAGGTAATCAAATGAATTCAAGAGCCAGTCAGAATAAATAAGCACAAGTAAATTATTCAAAGACTAAACAATAATGCATGAGCCTGTAGGGCAAGTACAATTTGTAGTGTTTGAAAAATTGACGTGTGCTCATTTGTTCCAAAGTGCACAGGAAGAACCATTTGATTACATGTTAATAACATGAATGCAATTTCATTTCAACTTTCTGCACTCAATTTCAATGCTTTGCACTCAATTTCAACTCTTTGCACTGTTTGGGATTAATTGATATGCTCTCAGCCAATCAGCTGACATTTTAGCACATATCTTAATATTTAAATAACATAATTATTCAACAATATACCCTAGGGTATGGCAATCCTCCTCAAAACTGCTGTTTTATAGAGTTGAACCTTCACTAATGGCCACCTCCCTACAACAGCCACTTTTTGTTGTCCCAGTGGACAGTCCATAATTGAATATTTTAACCTCTCTACAACAGCAACTGCCATTAAAATGCATCCCAAACTACCAAAATAACCCATCCACAATGGCCAGTAAATCAACAACTGACAAATGGTGTTTACCAGACCCCATGTTATATTGTAAAAGGTCATGAATCACGAGTGTCATTGGCCTGTGTTTCTGTTTGGTTTCTGTTTCATTGATATATTTTGATTATGTTAGGTATTTCTTGCTACAGTGAGCATTTTTTTAAATATAAAATTGCTGTACCCCCTGAAAAACAGGCGTCATATGTACACCCCTATGTCCCCATAATGGCTCTCTCTCTATAACGGCCACTTTCATGTCTCCAAGGTGGCTGTTGTGGAAAGATTCGACTGTTTACATATATGACCAACCTGAAGTTTCATGACATCACCACAAGCTGGAGCTCCAACCAGTCCAGTTCCCACACTCGTGTCATCCTTGTCCATAGATCCAACATTTCTTGGATTTTCATAATGGTCAATAACCTATGGATACGTAATGTAAAGAAAATATTTTTACGATACATGCAAATCTGTATTACAAGGTAGGTGCAGCGGTCTAATCATTATAGAAGGTTTCACAGTCGTCGACGCCATCTTGGTTGTGGGGCAAACACGGCAAAATTTACAGTGAATGTATGGGGATGCTCGATAAGCTGAGGAAGGTTGACATACTACAATTTCTATGAATTGCAAATTAAAAATACTAGCTAAAAGAGGTGACCGATCAAATTTGAGAATTACACTCTTACAAAGAAAGCCGCAAATTTAAATTGTTATTTTTCATATATTTGTCTGTAAAATGGAGCCACAGTTCGCGGGAAAATTTAGAAGCATTTGTATGAAAAACTAAAAGGACGATTTCTCGCTTCTCAGCAAACCAATGCCCTTCAAAATCTCTGTACTTTTAACAATTTAAGCTTCGGTGATGATCCAAATTTGCTAATAAATTCAGTTTTAGTTTCATTCGACCTTTTTCCAAATATTAATCACTGCTTGACCATGTTGTGTCGTTTCTATTGTAAAACAGATAAGCAAAATCACATTAGTTTTCCCCTTCATCTTTCAATTACATAATTAAGCTTGGCGAACTCTCATAAAATGTAAGCTTACTATGACGTAAGATATATGACTTGTGCAAAAAGGTGAGGTGAAGTCTCTAAAACAACACGAAGCATACACAGTAGAGAGATTTTTTGGAAATTCCAGGCACGAGAAAGTTGTGCAACGTCCCTTTTGTTTACGCGCGTGAGCCATAAACCTGACTCAGCGCCTGACTGTGCAAAAATAACCAAACAACTGTACTTGACCTCGTGTTTACATATCAGAAAACTGTACGCACGAAAAACGGAATTCTTGTGATCAACTGTTCGATCAAAATAAAATAACTGGTCCTGCAACAAACAGATTTAGATGAAATAACACTGAAAGAAGCGAACAAGAAATTATCCCGAGCTTGGTAAAAGTTCTAAATCTGTACGCGTGCAATATAATTTGCGTTTCACGTTAGAGACAACCGTAGCTATTCTATAACGCCCGAGGTGGAAAACAAGAGAAAATAACCATCTTACATTCTTGTGGTAGAATGCAACTGCAGCTCCTATCCTTGTATTTACTCCTGATCTTGCAACCTTTGTCAAACCCCGAGTAAAAAGCGCCATGTTGTTCTTCTTATGCAACAGCTT
>OZ026598.1:34401171-34421171 GCA_964020085.1 Micromussa lordhowensis | reverse complement strand
AGAGCCCAACCTAGAATTAGCACCCACCTTGAATAAGCGCCCATCCTAATGGCAGAAAAAGTAGCACCCAAAACCCCACACCCACCTCCCCCTCAAACTCGAATATGCACCCACTCCTATCCCACCCCACTCCCCTTCCCACTTCAACAAAATTAATTGCATGACAGTATTATTGATTATTATTTATTCACTGGCTAGATTCATTGTCTACGAGATTGTTAGAATTTTCCGCAAAGTTTTAACTCCAATGTCCATATGGGCGAAAATGGTGAAAATTCAATTAGCACCCAGCCCCTAATAAGCGCCCACCTCGAATAAATGCCCACTCTCAAGGTCCAAAAATTTAATAAGTGGCCAAGCGGTTAATTGAATAAATACAGTAAACAGAATAAATATTACGACAGTTGCAATTAGATTAGCTTTGTAGAAGAGAACGAGGCAGCATAGCGGAGTGGTAAGTTCAAGCTCACAGCCACGTTTATAAATAACCAACTGATTTGCCTCCAGCCAGTTGGGGTTTTTAACCTCAAAATGTTAAATTTGAAAATGTTTAATTGAATTAATAGCTTTTGAAATTGCTTGTCCCTGGAGTGAATAAAGGTTAGTTATTATTTTAATTTTTATTTATTTACTTTACTTATAAGATGAAGTTGCCAAACATAAAAAAATTAGAGAAATCACAAGTGGTTGTCATACTTGTCCAATACTCCGACAAATTTATGCACACCATTGTATTGTATTCTATTGTATTGCGTCGTTCTCAATTGTATTGTATTGTTAATCTATTGTTATGTGGATATAATACAATACAATGGTGTGCATAAATTTGTCGGAGTATTGGACAACCCTCGTGGTTGTGTGCCATAATAACTTACTTTGTCATGAGGTGGAGGAATACCATCAAACACTTTAAGACGATTCATTGCCTCTGCACCTCGTTTGCTCTTGTGTGGAATCATCCCTGGAAATGTAAAAGATCTCTTTCCACAGTTGCACCCAAGATTATTTTATGATCTAAAATACAGTGGGACATGTTGCAGCAACAGAACATGGAGACAAGTGAAATGAACAGGTTACAGCTATACATCCCCTTGTGTGCCAACAGTTTTCAATGCACATTCTTCTATTGCTGCACCATGTCACTGCTGCATGTCACCTCATGTGAAAAGTTAATAGTTTTGTCACAGTAACATGTCTCTTGGTGTGTAACGACCTTGAGAAACGGTATGACAAACAGCTCACTCTTTAACAAGCAAGTAAAAGTCAGTCAACAGTTGATGCATGGTCAAGAAACACATTGTCCACACAAACACTAACAAATGGCCCATACAGTAGTCTCAAAGTCAAACATTTGGATGTAACATACACAGTCTACCAAGAAAAATATTCTTGCAAAGGTTGTGAAAGACTGAAAGTGATGTTATACTAATAAAGGAATGCCTACAGGCTTTCCCACCCACAAGCACACCACATCTTTTGCATGAAACTCAGACTTAGGAAAACCTTGTTAATATGACCACATTGTTATTTGGACGCGTTTCTTTTGGCATTTAGAATGCTCAGTCAGTATTTCTTATCCAACAACTCCTTTAACATGGCCACCCAGTAGAAATGAAAAGATCATGGGCCACCAAATCAAGGGGTCCACTGCATTCTTAGGAGACTTGAAAACAGTTACCAGCTGGACAGCAAAAATAACGCCAGCCAAAAAAATTATTTACCTCTAACTGTCCTCCATACAATTCTGCTTGGAGCACGGAAATGGAATGGTCCCCTGCTAGGCTTGGTATTGGTGCGCTTCCGTAAGAAATCAAGGTACTTTACTAAGAAATCAAAAACAAAACATTCAGTCAAAAGTTTACATCATCTGTTATAATTCAGCCCTCAAATCATTAAAATCTCAACACTAAAACAAAAATTAACAAAATTTAAACTTGGAGCATTTGTTAGATGTTAAAAATCCATTGCACAACTCAGAAAAAGGTGGCAGGTATAACCTTGGAGACCTCAAAAAGGTTTCTCTCTGTTCCCTAGTGTTAGCATAAAGCTATAAAAACCCTTGCCCAGATTTTATTGTCTCAGACACAGTTTGATGCCCAAATTCCACAAAGGGATCTGCCGAGAATCATAATTTGGGGAGCAGGGATGGTGCAGTGGTGAAAGCACTCACCTCCCAGGGCTTTTCTCTGGGTTCTACGGTATTCCTCATTATTGAATATACACAACACAAATGGGACTTACACTTGTTTCTGTAGAAACTTCCACTGATGTTCACTTGCTCACAGCGGACAACAATTATTCTTTGCCCTGTAGAAACATTAAGCAGATTATGGTCAATAATTTTATTGTACCACACAAAGTATGAAACATCCATACTTGCAACGGGCAACTTTATTTTAGACTGAAGCAATTATGTGAAATGAAAGGAATACCCAAAATGTAAAACCTGTTTATGTACTTTTGATGACCAATCTGCACAGAACTTTCCAGATGTAACTAATTGAACCAAATTGAACTCAATCAATTTATTGAACTCTCACAAAATTTTTGGAGCAATCAAACTAATCAAACTGTTTGACCGAGTTTGAGTACTTCGATTAGTTAGACTGAGTTCGAATAGGGTTGATTTTGTCAGAACCAAACAGCAGTCAGATAGCATTGACTGGAAACAGGGTAATAGGTGTCATAACAGGTGTCATAAATGGGGGATTTCCCAAATAACAAATAAGTAAACCAAGGAAACTGCTTTTTTCAATTTTATTACAATCCCAAGTATGTTGGAGCAGTGTGAATCCCTGGTGAATTCCACGTGTTCCCAACATCTTAAAACGAAAAACCTCTCGTGCTACCCTGCCTGCTGCCATTCTTTAGTCATCCATTTCTTTGGTTTCTTTTAACATGTTCTTTACACTGATTTGATTTAAAATTCTCGTCAATTGCTTGGCTTTCATCTTCGTCATTTGTACTTGGAGCTTCAGTGGAACATTTATTCCCCCGTCAACATGCCAGCCCCAGAGTTGGATTGGGTTTGATCAAGTTCAAACATCGAACACAATCAAACTTGCATAGAAATTTTTCAGTTTGATTGTGTTCGATTATTAAACTAATTGAATCAAATTGTTCGATTAAGTACTGTTGGGTTCAACAGAGTTTGATTACCGAACAGTTTGATAAGTTACATTGGGAACTTTCAATTCTTGTATGACTCATCTAAATAAAACTCTCGACTCATTTCTAACCTTGAAAAATTATAGTGAATACTAGCTCGGCAAACGTGTTTTGAATCAGAATATCTCTAGAGCGTATCAAAAAGTGAGTTTACTGTTCCCAATTTTCACCTCCCGGTTCCAAACTTGAACAAAAATTTCAGTTATCAGGCTCGAAAACACAGCACCATAGTTTCTTACCAGTCAACAGGCTCTTGGCAATGGTGGAGGCTAAACGGCCTAACAGATGGCCCGAAGCGTCGATGACAATTGACTGCAATTGCAAAGAAGATTCTTCTTATACCAATAACTAACAAATTGGGCAGTCTTTAAGGCTTTAGTATTTTATAGTGATTCGCGACATAGTTTCCCACGAATTACCTTTCCCACACATGTAATATAAGTTCTTACGAGCTCAACATCCTTATTTTAATTCAGCAATACCGCCACATCTACACATTATTTTGCGGCAATAGGCGACTTCGTAGAGAGCCAAGTCTTTCTCTTTAATTGTGTTAGTACTTCTTTAATTTTTGGGGTTAATAAAGACGAAACTTGTCATATTTCGCTACACACACATTACCTTCTCAAACCCCATGTTGGAGCCGCTAAAAGAAAGAACGAGAGACACATGCGAGACAAATATGAGGGGCGGCCCCACAAGCGGTGAAAGGGGTTAGCCTGGTTACACAGGCCAACTATCGTACCAGTCTCCCTGTGCTGGCCGGCGCGGTTAGCACTGAATGTATCTTCACTCAAACACAATGCAGGGTAATTTTTTAATTCGTTCAAATCTCGTTGAAACTTGGCGCAGAATGACATAGAGCTACATAAGTAACACGAGGCAAGGTTCAAAAACTTTATTCAGTGAATTTACTCAGCTGCTTTGCTCATTCATTGATTTTATTTCCTAAATTTCCCAAAAAGATCTCTTACGCTTGGGTTTCCTGGGGAAGTAAGCTAAGATAATAATGAGCAAAGTGGGATTAGTTAAGCTTGGTGGTCCTAAAAATTATACTGTAAGCCTGAGTAAGACTAAAGACATTAGTTGAAGTAACTCATGGGTACTTAGTAAAAATAAATGTTGGGAGAAGTTTCTTTTTCTATTTGTTATATTTGCTAAATTACATTAGAAACTACAATTTAATGATCATACAGAAATATGCATACAAACATATACATATTGCTGGTTTTTGTGTGATGTGATCATTTTCCAAAATTAAAAATTACCAACCCTTTGGAAATTTTAGTTTCATCAGGTTTAAAGTGCCCATATTTGAAATATTGGATTCCAAAGTTTGAGATGATTAGGGTCAAAATTGACGATTTTAGAAGCCTTCTAAAGTTGTGCCATTTTACCCTCACAAATAATATTCGAATTACGCGGCCAAAGTATCTCATGACAAGAGCCGCTGACGTCATTTGGGTGCCAGAAGAAAAATTCGGTATGGTGGAAAGAAAGGGAGATGAGAGATGAAGCCTTTATTGCGCCACACCAGGCATCTGAATGTATAAGTTTCCCAAAGATCCAGTTGCGAAAAGGAAATGGGTTCAATTCGTCAGACAAGATTTTAAGGATCCACAAAGTTCCTCATTTTGGTTTAGAGAGTATGTTTAATTAAACTTCCAAGTTTATGCGATGTGTGACATAATGTTAAAATGGAGACCCATAGGTTATCGCTCATGTCTTTGCTAACTGAACAGTTCTTGCACCAGAAGAGTTATTACTTTCAATGTGTCGGAACTCTAGGGCAATAATTTTTCGTTTCAATGGCAAAATTCGATGAGAGATGTTTCTGTTACTTTACTTCCACCATGTTGGTGCCCCTCAGAAGGGCAACAACATGGCATCTCCATACTCTACAGACCTAAATCTAGGCAAGGTTGTTAATATATCAATCACCTATCATATCCCAGATTCCTGACTTAATTTATTGAATGGTTAAGATTTTTAGTCTTGATGGCCTGACAGTACAAACCAGCAATATACCACTGAAATAAGATGTTAATAAAAATTAAAATTGTTTTGTTTTCAAGGCAGTACTTTCATTATTGTCTTCAGTACTTTAACTGCAAACTTGTTAATGAAAGAAGTCTTTGACTGTGCACAAAAAGGAACAAAATGAGGCATATTTGCGATTTTATTTGTGATTGGAAGTGTCCTTAAATTGATCAAGATCTAAAGTTTCCACCTTGGAAATGGCCCCTGACATTAACAACCTAATAATTATTATGGCATAATCCAATAAGATCAGTGCTTAAAAAGTGGGAAAATGATTTTAGAAAATTATCACATACAGATTTTTATATTTGTATCCTATATCATAAAAACTACTACTTTACGTTATTACTTGACTAAATTTACTTGACAAATATTGTTTAGGGTTGTTTTATTTCTTTATTTCAATTTGCTGTAATCAAAAAGCTATAATTACAGTGAGACTACTCCAACCAAGGCCACCCAACAAAATTTTCCACAAATTTAACAAACAAAAATTGTGGAGGTTAACAATAGTTTTCCTACAAATTATCCATGTAATCAAGCTGTACATTACAAAAGCAATAGATTTGTGGTCATTTTGTACAATTTGTTGGAAAACTATTGTTAACCTCCACAATTTTTATTCGTTAAATTTGTAGAAAATTTTGTTGGGTGGCCTTGGTTAGAGTAGCCGCACTGTAACATTTTTACACCTCAACAAATGGCTCATACTCATAGTTGGCATATTTACATGGGATATGAAACTCAATCTAATTAATATATATGAGAAATGCTGTAAAATTCTGACTAATAATAGGAACCCTACATCACAGATGGAAAATGTCTACCCTCTGATAATGCCCACCATCTCCAAAAATGTAAGCCCCCATAAATAAATCAAAAGGCCTTTAGTACAAAATTTACGGTTACTCTTAGTTAATTTATAATAATATTTGAGAATTTGAAGACCAATAAATGCATCTCCATGTGATAAGGTTTACACTGTTTTCTGGAGACCAGAAAGAAAAAAAGAAACATCTTCCTTATAAATTGCATAATTAGAACCTGGAAGTACCTAGGCCATTTCTTTGAACAGAAGAGAGTCTTTCACTACTTTTACATCTCTGTGTCTAGCAAAGCAAATTTGTTTGCGTTAAAACCATTTCTTTGGTATTTTGAGACCAATTAAATAATAAGTCATAATAAAAATGTTATCTAAAATGATACATTGAATACAATATGTCATCTTGTTTACTTCAGTTCTGTATTTATGGCCAAGTGACAGCTATTTTCTCAAATTTCTTTTTTGTGTTTCTAATTTCAGTATCATTAACATCTGAACCTGATTCACTCGATGACGTGGATGCAGCAACTTCCTGCAGAAAGAGAAAAATCAATCAAATCAAAACAACAGCAACTTAAACATCCATAAGGATACAACATATAGACAATGGAAAAGTATACACTGATACGATAACTATATTTCTAAGCTATAATCACATAAAAATCAACTATAAAATCAAGCAACATTTCGGAGTCATTATGATGCTATAACATAACATAACACCTTTATTTCAACACGATAAAATTTAAAGCTTACAAGCTTGTGGGGTCGTGTATGCTAACTACTTTACAATTAAATATTTACACGTAAAATGTTAGATAAAAACTAACTAACTTATCAAGTTCAAAATGATTAGTAAGACTAAACTGTGCGTGACCAAACCTATGCTTATAAGCTATTAATAATCACATTTATAACTTGATTTGCACAAAAATAAACAACTTTTTTTTCACTGTACTCTTGGTCTTTAACATTTTTCAAATCAACAAGTAATAACAAAAATATCTTAAATGAGGTGGCAGTCAACTTATTGTGTATGTTAGACCATAGTGAAATTACTTCCTTTCAAAATTTTTCTTCTCAGGTGACACAAAAACCCTACACATCTACATCTATGTGTAACTTGCAAAGGGATTTACCAATCGCTGCAGATGTAAAAGAGAAAAAATATAGGAGTTTGACCATCACTAGCACCTGTCCTATGCAAGCCAATTAAAAATGAATGGATTTTTGGCAGTTCATAACCCTGCCTAATGATCACTAAGATGTCACCTATAGGTCTCCATTTTAACATATGTCACACATCGCATAAACTTGGAAGTTTAATTAATTATTACTATGGGATCATACCTTTTGTATACCACCATTTAAACTTGATCTGGACTCATCCTTCAGTAGGGATTTTTCAACTGATTTATCCACATTAAGTCCTAAAGTTGTTCTGTTCAACTTAACCACTCTTGGTTTGATTTCTTTGTTGACTGTATCATGTTCATGGCTAGTTCTCATATTTGTGGCTTGAGAAATTGCATTGATGGAAACTGAGTTTATTCCTTTGTTAATTGAATCAATATAAGCAGGATTTTTGTTAATATTGATACTGTTTTTATATTCTGTTCTTGCTATCTTGATTGGAGTTGTAGTTACAATTTCTTCAGATTTCCTGGAAGGAAAGAAAATATTTGAAGCCCAAAAGTTAATAAAGTTTGAGTTACAGCAACACTAGATAGTTGCAGATGCTGTGCATGTAAGAATAGATAACAAGATCCATTCAGTTCTCATTATCCACTGGATAATGAAGATTTCTTATTCGCACTTCACCTCTCTGGTGGATGCCATTAGCCATCCTTTGATCAGCCAGGGCCATGTCAAGATTATATCTACCTTTTTTAAAGAAGTATGATGACTTGATCAAAATAATGTTCACAAGGCAAACACTTTATAATAAATAATATTTTTAGGTCATTCATTGTTTAATAAGTAGATGATAATTAGGCAAACTTCACATATGTAGGATTTCTTGGGAACGTGCTATAATTAAGTTATTGCGTTTTCAACTTGAAAACCCGAAAAGAGACTGCATGCTAGCTACCAAGTAGAGATACATCCTTGACGCTTGATAATCAGAAGCACTACTACTTCATTCAAGCACTCGGTTTGAAACCAATAATATCACTGCTACATTTCGAATCCAACGCGGGTAAATTAAATTCGAGCTTATTACCACCTGTGCGCTGCGTGCGCCAGCGCGATGCCTTCAGTTGTGGTCTGAATCAATACAGAATAAAGACAGTTAACACTATTCATGTGTTGGTTTCTCGATTAAACAACCCCCTACCTTTTCGTCAACCGTATTACTTTAGAGGTTCTTCCTTTTGAAGAAGTAGTTTCTCCAGATTTACCACAAGGTATTCGCCTTTTCGCTCGGCGGAGTTGATGCAGTCTTTGAGGCAACGGCGTGACGTATTTATAAAACAGCTGGACTAGATCACCTTTCTCTAAATTCACAAGATCTTCCTGGCGCATAGATCTCTCGCACAAAATTTCTAGGAGCCGCTCTCTCGAAAGAACTTCAGGATGATCAAGTTCATTACCTCCACAAGGTCTCGATGCGTCCGCCATTATTGAAATATCCCCATGCGTTTCTAAAATGTATTTTAATTGGCTTATTCGGGTCCCAATTACAGCCAATCAAATCACCGTTTAAATCTCGCTCACTGACAATTGTTATTGTCATGGCAACTGTGACGTATAGTTCCCCCAAAACAGAATCATTGGCAACGCCATGTTGTTTAGGACATTTCACTTAATAACGAAAGAAATTGAGCTAGTGTTTTGGACATCTTAAGGTTCTCTCGACTGATATTTCCGTTTTAAATCATTCCTAACAGTTCATATCGTTAGTTGAGTCTAAAACGGAGTAAAACATGACAGCCGTTGTCGCTCAGAAAGGAGACGGCACCAGAACATACACTTTTGCAAGTCAGCCTCGACCTGTTCAACAGAGGAAAAAATATCGTGATCCGCTAACGCAAGAGTAAGTCACGTAACAGCATTTACTTTAAGTAATATTATTCTTTTTGCCATATTTTTTTCGAGTGATTCTGTCGTGAGAATCAGAGAAGAAACTGGCGTATGTTCAATATCTTGATCAACATCTTTAGCAACTGGTTGATTTGTACAGTTAGTAATACACTAATCGTATTAAGAAAGACCGTCTGTCCTTGTATCATCCAGCATCAGATGAATTCTACTCATGAAGGTTTCGTCCTATAGGGAAATAGCCCTATGCATATACGAAATATCTAGAATATTTGCTCAAGTGTTGTATTGGAAGGCATTAAATGAACCAAACTACACCGTACAACACTAGCTCATTATAGTTTACTTTAGATATGGAAAATTGTCATTTGGTGGTAAAATAGTTCAACTAATATGTCTAAATATTTGTCCTGACTTTTAAAAGACTAGCAGTCTTGTTTTAGTGCAGTTGAAACTTAACATTGTGTCCTGTTTTGGGCTTTTGCAGAAATGAAAGTCCTGCACCTTACGGGAACATCATGTATGATCGCAGAATTGTCAGGGGTAACACTTATGCTCAAAGGACTTTACCAGCGGTAAGTTTCAAATAGCAAATTAATGCCCAGGGGGTGTGGTATAGGGTTTATGTTTGATGCCTGATGAGGACAAAATTAGGTTGTGACACATAGAAGATAAAAGATAAATTTGTGAATTTACTAATAAAATTCATCATAAAAGTATAGGCAAAATTGTTCTTTTGAAATTGGATTACAAACACCCTTTGGTAGCAAAGAGTATAATAATAATAATAATAATATTTATACAGGGGGCGTTCTCACATTAAGTGGTTTTCGGAACGGCCCTGTGAAAAATATTATAAAAACGTAAAAGCTACATAAGGAAATACTGCATAATCTTAAAAAAGTACGATATCTAAAATAAAAAAATAGTAAAAATTAAGAAATGCGTTCCAATTTCTTTTTAAAAAGTAAGATCGATGCAGTTTCCTGTATTTCAGGACTTAAAAGGTTAAAATCGAGAGCTGCTTGGTATGTAAGTTTTTGCTTTGCCCAGTTTGTTTTGGGAGCAGACAGGTGCAGATTCTTGCTTTGGCGGGTATTATGATGGTGAATGTCATTATTTTGTCTAAAATTAAAATTAAAATCGATGATATTATGAAGGCATCTAAAAATGAAAACACATCAGTGAAGGCGCCGTCTGTGATCTAAGTGCTTCCACTCTAATTCCTCAAGGGCTTCGGTTGCGGAGGACTATTTTGGTCTGTCCAGAATTAATTTCGCTGCCTTGTTCTGTTGTACTTGGAGATCATTCATCAATTGAGTGTTGTTTTTGTCACCCCATATAATGTCACCATAGTCAAAAAGTGGAAGAATTAGGGAGTGATAAAGTATTAGGCGAGTGATAAAGTATTAGGCGAGCGTTTAATGGTTTAATGGGTATAAAAGAATGATGCATGATGAGGGTAAAATTAGCATGTTAGGTGTGAAAAGTAATTCATGAATCTATCAACCCATTGACCCAAATCTGTTGTTGAATCACATGTAATACCCTCCCTCAAAAGCAAGTTACCACCTCTTGTCTTGAGGGAAACATGTTGATGTAAAAGGGTTTTTTTTGGGGGGAGGGGAGGATTATGAATGATATTCATGTGTATTTGTTAGAGTGTGGCAAGGTGAGTGGTTGCAAAAGGTGTGAAGTAAATTTTGGAGTGTACCACCATTTTTAAAAATAAAATTAAGGGGACCAGTGATTTTAATTACAGTACTGTACATCGCTCATGTGCATCCACAAGTCATGTGCCTCAGCATTTTCAAAGTTGTAGGGTTTCCTTTCACCTGGACACTGCTTTTCCCTTTCTCTGTCACAAGAAGTTGCCTCAGAAGGTTATCTACAGTTTCTGGAAAAAGTGGAAAAAGTGTATCTACATGTAAAACTTGTGTCTGTGTTTGCCTTTGTAGACTGCCCAACCTGATCCTATAGAAATTCAGAGAGAGCAAGAAGCAAGAAGGAGAGCTATTGCCAGAAAACGTGCAAAGGCACAGTTAAAACCAAGGTCACCAGAACCTGTAGAGGGAAGGAAGCATATTGATGTACAAACAGAGCTTTATTTGGAGGAATTAAGCGATCGTGTTGAAGAAGCTGATGTCGAAACACAAACAGATGCCTTTCTTGATCGACCTCCTTCTCCATTGTTCATCCCTGCAAAGAGTGGAGTGGATGTTGCAACACAAATTTTGGAGGGAGAAGTATGTTGTCATACTTTGATCAGTGTTATCACTGAAAAAGCCGCTAATTTTGACTGCCTGTTTGAACTATGCGATGTACATGTAATGCCATACACTGGATAAATCACGAGAAATACAGTCAGTACCCTACTCCAAATTCTGAATCAAGCTGTCAAGCTTTCAGCCCTTGCCTGGGTTATATAACAATTATTCCATGAGCCCAAGTTGGATATGAAGTGATAAAGTAACCACAGAGTGCGAATGGAATAATTGTTTTAGTAAATTCTCAAACCTAGTTTTGCCGCCGATTTTTATTTCGGCCATTATAGAGGGCTGAAGTTGAAAACTTTGTGCGTAAAATTTTTAAACTTGGCGCACTATTTTCCATACGACGTAAAACTCCGACTATTGGCTCAAAGTTGGAGTTTTTTAGCCAATCAAAAAGCTAGAAATGTAATAGTTGGAGCTGAGAATTTACTAATGTGATTTGGTCCTGAGAAAGAAACTAAGACTCCTACTGGCTACGGAAATCAAAGGATAATCTTTGTTTTTATGAGTTACTTTGGCATGATGCAGACTATTGAGATAGTATAGTTATCCACCTATTGAACAACCATATCAACACACTAGACTGGTCAGATTTACTTAGTGACTTAAGTTTCATTCAAAAGTTTTTGGTCTTGTTTGTTAAAGGACAAAAGAAGAAAATTCTTATTGTACAAGATTTCTGTGTCTAAAAAAAGTAAATAGAGTTACCAGTGTGTAATTTGTTTGTGCTTTTTCCGCAGCTGTTTGACTTTGATATTGAAGTAAAACCAATCCTTGAGGTTCTTGTTGGTAAAACAGTTGAACAGGCACTACTTGAGGTCATGGAAGAGGAGGAACTGTCAAATCTTCGCGCACAACAGAGAAGATTCAAAGAACTACGTAATGCCGAACTTGTCGAGACGCAAAGATTAGAAGAACAGGAAAGAAGGCATAGAGAGGAGAAAGAACGTCGAATGAAACAACAGGCAGAAGTACTCAGAAAGGAAAAAGAAACTGGTGAAAAGATATCAGCTCGTGCTTTTGCTCAGGTAATTGCAATTTTGAACATTATAAAATTATCAGGACAGCGACTCATTAGGAACCTGTAAAATCATAAATGACAAAGAATAAGCGCTAAAATTGTCAATCTTATCCAACAATTCATTGCTTTATTCCAAATGTAGAGTTACCTTGCGGACCTTGTGCCATCAGTGTTTGGCTCATTAAATGAAAATGGATACTTCTACGATCCAGTGGAAAGAGGTAACTTATTTCTCGTTTCTAACATACAAGAGCTTTACAGAAAATTGTTTCTCTTAGTTTTCAAGTGACTATGTGTACACATACCAATTTTTAAGTGGTTCTCTGTAACAATTAAATTTGTTTAATTTCTTTCCAGATGTAGAAACATACTTCATGCCATGGTTGTTAGAGAAAGTGGAGGGTGAATTAAACCAGAGTGTTATCTCAAGAACTGTCCTTGACGGTTAGTACCATGCTGTGGTCGTAACCAGTTTACAATCATTCAACAATGAATAGTGTCTATTTTTTTGCAGATGTGTTATTTATTTATTTACCATATTATTAACCTTTAACTGTAAAAAAACTGCAGTGAATATTTAACATTAGTATATACCACACAAGTGAATAGTACTTTTCGCGCGCGCTGATTGGCTAGCTCGGAGGTGATTAGCCAAGTACTATTCACCTCCGAGCAGCCGAAGAAAAACAAAGTGGCTTTTGTCGCTATATTTCTACTAATGAAGTTACTCTTTGGGCTGCTAGTTATTCAGCTTGTGTGGTATATACTAAAACAATTATTCACCTCAGTGTCGGTGAAAGTGGTGGATATTTACCTCCACTGAGGTGAATAATTGTTAAATATAATTAAGAAAATCATGTTAAAACAACAATATTTTGCTAATGTCATCATCAAGTCAAAATGATGGTCGATAAAAATTGTATAAATACTACATGTAAGTAAAACGTTGATCAGAGAGAAATAAATTAAGTGGTAAGAATATTCTTTCAGACAAAGAGTTTTGCCCAAATGAAGTCAGCCTCTGAGTTTTAACTTGGATTACATTCTTTTATAAGTAGCATCTCTATATGAGGTGCATGTAATCATGACACTTTTGGAGTATGCAAACCCTGCTTTTTCGAGGAGACTTCTATTCCCATGGGTTTTCTAAAAATGTTTACCACTGGCCAGGTTGTTATTTTCTTATAGAAAAATGTTCCTGCCATTTTTAAAATTATTGTTTTCTTATTTTCCTGTTTTACTCTACAGCAATCATAAGAGATGTTGTCCAAAGACGCTTCGAAGTATATCATAAGCTCGAAGAAGCTGCTAGACTTGCTGTGGAGCAAGAGGCAGCAGCCAGGGCAGCAGAAGAAAGAAAGAAAGCTGAAGAGATTGCGGCTAAAGCAGCAGCAGACGAGGCCAAAGCCCAGGCAGCAGAGCAGGGTGAACAGGAAGGTGAAGCCGATGGTAGAGAAACAGCTGAGAAACCTGATGAAGAAAGTGTTGCTGGAGAGGATGGTAGCAGTGAACCTGCTGCTACTGCCGTCACACCAGCAGAATCAGGACCAAAGGGTCCTGAACCAGCAGATGATGCTGAACAAGAATAAGCAAAACTGCATTTATTATTTTAGCGTTTTTCAGTCTTTTACAAAGTATCCTTCATTTGAACATTTCAAGAATAGAAGTAACGGACCTTCTCATTTATCATGATGAGATTGTATTTCCATGTATATAAAGTCTCTATTTACCGGATAGAGGTTGTTTCTCAGCAAAGTTCCACTGAATTTGTACTTTGCTGATATCTTTTACTAAAGGCTGGCCTTTGTCCTATCCATGAAATCTTCCATAGAAGAGGACTTACAGAAAGACTGTATATAGATTTTCTTTATTATTCATATAATGGAATGTATGTATGATGAAAATAAACTTTGCTGCAAATATTGCTCAGAATATAATCCTTCTTTTTACTTTCTACTCTTCCCAATTGCCGGTTTTCATCATCATTTTTCAAAATACAAAATTACGAATCCTTCTAAAGTTTTAGTTTCCTCAGATGTAAGACCCTGTAATAACTTGATGTTTGGCAACATTTAAGCCTGACAGGGTTCCTCATTTTGTAATAGAGCAGGTTTGAATTTCCAAGTTGTGTGACATTAAAATGACGGCCCGCTCAGGCTCTCAAGTATGTCGAAAATGAGTTATTGCTCAAGTTTTTGCTCACTAAACAGTTCTTGCCCTAGAAAAAGTATTTATTTCAATGTGTCAAGCTCTACAGTAATTACTTTTCGTTTCAATGGCAAAACTCAATGACAGATTTTCTGTTACTTGATGGCCACCATGTTGGTGCCGCCATAAATTTTGGTGAAACACTTTTCCGAATAACGTGTGAATGAACACTGCACAGACCTAAATCTTTGCGAGGTTGTTCATATTTCAATCTGCTATCATCTTCCAGCTTCTTGACTTAATCTATTCAATGGTTACAATTTGCATTATTGATGGTGTGACTGCAAACCAGCCATACTTTGACACCAAAATGGTTTTATCCTGCAAAAAAATTTGCCAAATATTAGCTAACATTATTTTGACCACAGAATTTCAAATATAAACACATGCCCTCTTTTTCTTAGATTCCATTTTGAGTGGTAACTTAGCAGTCCAGTAAGATGGGGTAAAACAATGAAACTGTGTGTTACCAGAAAATATCCATATCTCCCCCACGGAAATTCCAGTTGAGCTTCATACATTTCTTTAATGTTTTGGTCTTTCAGAACTTCCCCCTCCCCCAGGAAACTCTAACTAGGAGGGGTGAAATGTAGCCTGCCCTTACATTCAACTCACCTTAGTGGGATAAGCACAGTGGACTTTAATCTAACACCTGCCAACAAGTAAGATGGCAGAGAAAAGAAGGGTGTTTGACTGCAAGTTTATTTTTTGTCCCTCGTTCCACTAGCAGACACTTTTTCAGTGGCTAGCTCTAGTAATTGAACATAGTCCTCAGAAGCAGTTCATGTTAAAAGCTGCCTTGGAATTAGCCCGTTCCAGGCTCTCAATCAGTGGAAACAAGCGGCTCATCCTCGGTGTAAAAACCTGTGACACTCACCAGTGACGTAAAACAAAGAAAACAAAGAAGACAACATAATAGCCCTAACCCTAACAATAGCTACAAAACAAAGAAAAACTTCACAAGTTTTTACACCGAGGATGAGCCAAACAAGCAGGGTCTGGTGGAGAAAAACAATAGGGCGAAGACGCTCTACCAGACCCTGCTTGTTGCCCACCTTTTCTCTACCAGACCCTGCTCGTCACCCTGCTGCTTTTATGATTGCCCCCACTGACCCATCGAGAGCCTTGAGCAGGCTACCTTGGAATATAATGCTGGAGTACAACACCATGGCTAGCCAGGTAACCTGGCACAAACCGGGCAAAAAGATAGCCCACCTGGAAGGGTGTCAGACAAGTAGACAGGTGCTCCGGAGAGGGTATTGCCAAATCTAGCATGTAACATGTTAAGTCTAACAAAGTCTAACATGTAAGTTCTTCAATGCGTTTTCTAAAGAAATGTATGAAAGATTGGCTCTCAAGGTAGCTCAGTTAGGTGGGCACCCCCTTGTATGTATCCTGGCCCTTGAACGTAGGTGTAAGTTTAGATGAGGTCACTTCCTGGGTAGACAAAAAACAATTTATTTTTAGTCTGTTACACAACAAGGAAACTCCCAATAATTAATTTATTGATGATATAATACTAAAAAGAACTGTTATATGTTACTTATAAATTGCTGCTTAAAATTTGGAATATTGTAAATTCTTTTTGTCAGAAAATACATGCAAGATGTATACCCACCACTTTGGAAGCAGGCCCTCCATACCTGTATATGTACAATACCACGAGACATGTCCTTGTTTTTAACTACATATTGTTTACTATGGAAAATACTTGGCAGAGATTTTTTTCCAGTCTTCTACTGCAAACTTCTTAAACTTTGGAGTTCTTAAAAAAAAGGTTGACAAAAACCAATCGAAACTTACACAAAATGAGCTAAAAACTACATTTGTGTACCTTTCAACTCTGATAGAGATCACACCATAGCATTTCACCGCTGAGAACTGAAGATATATCTGGAGAACCCCAAGTACAGGCAGTAAAATGTGCTATGAATATGATCAGGATATGAAGACAGAAGCAGAAGTCTGATTCCCATTATGAAATTGCTCCATGATAAAATGTCTTTTTTTTGGGGGGGGGGTGGGGGGTGGGGGAGGGGACTTGTTCCATCCTTAAAGATTGATAGGGTGTTGGAATCAAAAACCAAAATAATTTTTAAGTTACATGTATCTCTCAAAGCATTCACTACAACTACATCTATTGTCATTAGTGTCTGTCTGTTAGACTAGTGCCTTTCAGGGATTAAATAAAGCTATCAACACCAGACTGGTTTCTTTTAGGGCTTTAATTCAAATTTTCAATGCAAAAAGCATCTCCACTAGCCTATACACTCCCCTAGCCCTTAGTTAAAATGCAAAGGAGTGAGGTTAAAAAACACTTTTCAGTCGAGCAAAAAAAATCGATCCACACTGCATACATGAAATCTTGCCATGAGATACAGCCAAAGCTGGGAAAAATTGTGTTGCAAAAATAGCTCATATTTTATAAAAAAAAAGGCCGAGGATGAAGAGGTTGAAAAAGTCTATAAAGAACAAGTGACAACAAATATCTAACAAATTTTACAGTAATTTCCCTCTGCTGCCCCAAACAAAAAAAGTTACTTCAACTGGGGTGGACATCTGTGTTGTAAAAAAAGTCTATGGAACTTTAAAATTGAACCAGGTTTTAAGTTGCCTGCTGTTATAAAATATTCATATCATTATTTTGGATGTAGTCAGGCATAATAATTTATAATGAATGGTATTTGAGGCTCTGATTAAATTGCTGCATCTATGTACTTCCTAATGTCCACAAAGCCAACATGATGTTTGCTGCAAGTAACAGAGTTCCTAGTGTAAGGATGACATTACAAAGCACGTTTCTCTGATCTTCGTCTGGTATAGCCGAGGTGAGAGTGTGATCTACTAGAGCAAATAATGCCCACTGCCCGTCCAGTGAATAGCAAGGAACCATATTAAGTAAGGCCAAGGCTCCAGATAAAGACACTAAATATCTAAGTTATATAGTCAAGGAGACATTCAGTTTTACCAATGGAGAAAGGAAGTGTCCACAATGTGCAGGACATTTACAGGAATGGGCCAGCTACCAGCTACTATGATTATCAGTTGAGTAAGGTGCGGCAGAAGTGACAAAGGTTTGGACATAAAATTATGGTGTTGCCACGAGCAACTTTCCTCGTTTCAAAATGGTAACAATATAGTGGCCTGCAATTTTGTGCACTTCGCTGCCAATGATGTCAAAGGCCGACAAGTTGCCACTGGAAATGGAGCCAGTTGCCCGTGACAACAACACAAGAATCCTTAAACCTTAAAACCAGGTCACAAAACTTTCATCACACCTTACTCAACTGATAGTCATAGTAATTTCACTGTCTGATAGAGAACTTAAAGTGCCACTATGACGAAAATTGCATCCTTCAAATCGGAGCCATTTTAAGACATAAACAAGTAGTCTGTACAAGAGTAAAAATGCTGTTTACTGTTTTCAAATATCTCTTTTCGTTCCAGAGATATTCAAGTTTTTAAAATATGCAAATTAGCCAAGTGATGACGCCATACACCCAACCACATTTTGATCAAATATGATCAACAAGGATATCTCAGTCAATTTGTATAATAAATGTTTGAATTTTTACAGTAAGATTCTACTAGAGGTGCTCTGCAATATGAGCTTAACAATTTTTGTTACCATGGCAACATACTAGATTCCAGACCTCCACAATATTAAAGGCTTTTCTGACCACTTTTAGGGTTCTATATTGATATTTGCCAATGGTGCCTCATCTGCATAATCCAGCAAGCATATAAATCCATTAGGTTGAGTTCATAGCCTTGTTTAATGTTTTCCAAGCTTAAAATCACTAAGATGTTGATATCAGGCTAGAGGGGACTGGAAAAGAGTTGGTTGCCATGGGAACGGAAATTGTTATAGCTGTAGATGTGTTGCATATTTTAGAACTATAAGCCTACCAAGTTTCAATGGTTTCTGCTGCAAATTGACTGAGATAGCACTATTTATATACTTCATGTAATATTTGGTTGGTTGTATGAAGTCATCAGTAATCTCATTTGCATATTTTACTCATTTTTCAAACTTAAATATCTCCTGAACCAATGCAGATATTTGCAAACGGTAAACGGCGTTTTTAATCTTTCGTAGAATTCTATGTGAATAACCTAAAAAATCAAGGGGTAAAAATTTGATGATAGTAGCACTTTAAATCCAGTTGACATTTCACATGAAAAGGACCAGGATTAACTTTGGAGGTGCAAAGGCCAGCTGACTGAGCTTGTTGATGAGCCAGCTTAGTGTTTTCTTAGCTTTAGCCTTGCAGTTTTATCCCCTACACGTAGCTGCAAAAACGAAAAGCAAAGCCGTAAGAAGAGTGGCGATAAGAAAGAAAAGTCTTTCACTTTCTATTATCTAATTCCACTTTCTATTATCTAAACAGGCCAATCCTCTCTTAGTTGACTTAAAAGGAACTTAAAAGGATACATTAAGAACATTTCTAACATGTTAGGAATTTCCATGGGCAGAAGTATGCTTCGAGGACGATAATTAATCACTCCAACTGAAAAAGAAAAACATTAAGAAAATTTTAGGGGTTAGTCTGTGTACAAGCCAAGTGGCCCACCATGCTGGAGCTTTTCAAAATTTAAGGTGGCTCTGAACCCTATTTACAGATTTTTTAAAACTTTGCCAAAAGATGCATATCAAAATTTGATAATACTTTTGAATTATAAGCCCTAAAGCCGTTAAATTAAGGGTGTTTTTAACAGGTCATACTATTGCTATGGTAACCAATTATGTCACGAAAATGATACGATGACTGTAGCACCACGTGATAAAGACTGGTTATGATGACCCATCAAAATCTAAGTGCTAGAAACTGTTTTGAGCCACCTTAAACAAAATAATAGACTGAAACAACTGCCATACATGTAAACATAAATACACATTGCACTACACAAAAAATCATCTGTTACTTTAGCGTGAATTAAATCAAGACTAATTTTTTTTTATGTCTGGTTACCTGTGTACTGAAGAAGTAGAGGGTCACCCACGTAAAGCACATCTAAGCCCTCACTTCGTATGATCCTTATCAGCCGACTGGAGTTATCCAGAGATGGATGAACACAAACTTTATCACCTGTGGGTTACAGCACAGTTTAACAATCATACTAACAACACCAGCCATGAAAAGCTAATAACTAGTGAAGAGTTTGGAACAATTTAACTCTTCTTTCAAACCTATATTATAATACTCAAAATTCTAATTCCCTTAAACCATGTAAATACCAGTACATCTTTTACTGCCAACTACACTTATAGATATCAGTACATCTTTAAATGATGATTTATTGCAGAAATCTCTACATGTATTTAACAAATGTATTGAGTCTGTAAGGAGAAATTACATTTTTATCTCCAGGGCATAAAGAAAACTAGTTCTTGAGCTTTCCCCAAGCTGTAACTGATGTACCA
>OZ026598.1:34343671-34398671 GCA_964020085.1 Micromussa lordhowensis | reverse complement strand
TTTTGAAGCATGAAGCAACTAGGAGTATTTCTACTCCACTCTGGATGAGATGCTAGTCTACTTCAGGGTTACCCTAAGTTGAGCATTAAATTTGCCAGTGTCCATTTATACACTTGGGTGGAGGGAAGCACTGTGAGAGTTACGTGTCTTGCCCAAGAACACAATGTCCTCCACCAAGGCTTGAACCCCGACCACTCGATCCTCAGACGAGCACAGCCTAACCATGAGACCATCGTGCCTCTCTAAGCTCTAACTGCATGAGCATTTAATTACCTTCAGCTCACCTTTTGAAGAATTTTTCCTGGTGATGGTTAGCATGTCCGTACAGTAACCATGCTGTGGTGATCGGAGTGTTTTGCTGATACAACTGTTCCAATCTTGCTTGTCATAAACTTGGCATCCATACAGTGATAGGACTGTGTCACCACGCTGAATACTTCCATGAACTGGAGATCCCTTTAGAAAACAAAAAAAACACTGTCACATATATCAGCGCGTATTTTTAACATAAAAAAGGGGCTTCTGTGCTTATTATCCTCAAACATTTTAGCATAGTTACCTATGATGTTAGGCAACATGCAGGATTTGATAACTGGGGAATAACACTTATTTCCCAGTAGGCATGTAATTTAACTACGTATGAGTGAAAATATTTGATGGACTATAATCTCTCATATTTTATAATTTACCTTCAAAACATTGAGTACCACGGCACCCTGGCCAGTCACATAAATTGGAACCAATAAATAAGGAAGAGACCACAGGAATACCAGCCCTACTAAGACAAGCACAGCATTATGCCAGACACCAGCACAGTAGATTCTCAGTTGCCTGACAGGGGAGATGACGGTCAAATGTTCAGTGTACAGATCTACAAAGGCACCAGGATATACTGCCATGAAGAACATTCCAAATCCATTCACACGTACTTGTTCCCTGCAAAGATTCAAGACCTTGATTGCTTATGGCGTGCAGAGAACACAAATTTTCAAGCTAGCCTTTCTTGCTAGTTCTTCAGATGAGCTCTAACTATGATTTGTTAACCTGAAAGTCATTCTTACTAGCGCTAGCCTCAAAAAGGTCATCCCTTACATTACTTCAATCTGTACTTTGAATTTCCTCAAAAATTGCAAGGAACTTCACTTGCCAATCAGTCAAGTGACAGACAGAATCCACTAGCCCAATAGAAAATCCACTTTTAAGCCGCAGGCTATCAAATATGACTTCCTTTACACACTGGTTTACCATGTGTGGTGAGCCATTGTTTAGTTATACTCTTAATGAATAATGTATATGTTGCAGGTCAAAATGAAATTCAGGTTAAAATGAGATTCCTTTGTCCTTTACCCTGATTATTCATGGATCATGAATAATTAGGGTTAGAGCTGGACAAAGGAAATTGAGAATCAAACTAGGTTAAAATCATTTTAACCTGAGATTTCATTTTGACCTGCAACATCTACATTAGCTTCCTTAGTTTATTCAACATCATCACATTAGTCAGTGTGACAGCACAAAGATTTGTTATCACTTACAAGTCCCACATTAAATAAAAAGCTCCACCATAAACAACTGAGCATTTTAGAAAATTTATAATATCTCTCAGTTAGAATGCATGCTGTGATTGGTCAATTTAGCAGGGCTGTATCCTACTGCACAGCGCACTAAACTTCAAAGCTGTTTTTGTTGCCAAAATGCTTTGTGATTTATTGCCAAGTGTTTTCTTTTATAGCAAGTAAAAGTTAAAACTCTCTTTTACTTCTAAATTGTGTATTAAAACCTGCTAATTACTTAAGAGTCACTTAACAACAATGATTTTCAAATTTACTTGGTTCGATTTTTGATGTACATCAGAAATTTGAAGCCGCTTCGTCTATACCAAATAGAAAATGTTCCTGAACCTGGCAGACACACAGTAGAGATATAATAAATATCTTGCTAACTTTGTCTTCTCAGTCCCTACTGTAAGTTACAGATTCTCATTTTTCCCCTTCAATTCATAGTCTTTGGGCCATAAACCTTTGTCTGTAACTTGCAGAAACGGCCCTTAAACCTGGTTAGCAAGAGGCAAATTACTGAAAAATATTCAGAAACATTCCAAAAGACCAAAACAAAGCCTGGGAATTTTGGCAAGAGCTTCCTCAACCTTGGGGATTTTACACCGTGACACTTCTAAGCTTTGTCACAATCTTCTGTCATCAAACTTGCTGCTATCACAATGAATTATACCAAATATAATAATCTACGTACCTGACGGCAGAGATAGCATGTCCAAATTCATGAAAAACACCACTGATTGTCAATGTGATGAGATAGTATAACACTTGGCTCCATGGAACATTTACTCCTGGCATCTAACAATGAAAAACAGACTGAGCAATGATATAACAAACCAGCAAAATTTGCCCCATACCACTTTAGCTTTTGGGAGGTGCAGTGGCCTCATGGTTGGTGCGCTTGTCTCTGAATCGAGTGGTGTGGTTTCAAGCCCTGGAAGGGACATCGTGCCATGTTCTTGGGCAAGACACAGAAATATACTCCTACCTGCTTCATGCTACAGAAACTCGGATAAGCTCCTGCCTGATGGACCACTTGGTTCGTATGCAGACTTTACCTTTTTACTTGAGCTTATCCAAGTTTAAGTTGCTTTAAGTGACTAAGAGCACTTAATTATATTATTATTTATCGTCAAGACATAATATTGGAGCTGGAAAAAAAAAACTCACCACAGGTGTCAGCACTTGTTCTGGTGAATCCTTGGCAAAGGCTTTGTAGAGAGTCAAACAAAGGATGACAACAGATGCGACCATTAACAGGACACCCACCAGAATGCCAATAGAAAACCACATGTGAAGTAAATATGGATGAAATTGTCCAAGCTTGACAAAGGACCGGTTGAAGCGTGTCGTATACCATCGCACTTGACATACTGAAAGGGAAATGCCATTATTTTCCAGAAACTCCTTGTATCTCCTTGAATACTTTCTATAATTCTGAAAGCAAAAAAATAAGAATACATTCAAATTTAGTTCAATTGAAGTATTTTCCTGTCAAACTGGATTTATTGGCAATATCTGTGCCATATTTTAAAAACAGTACAAATGTTTTATTGCCTATTGTCTGGAACAGGGTCCCAAACTATTTGGCAATTTCCTGGACCCAAGCTTCACTACACTCCCCGGTATGTGCATATAAAATGGAATGCCCCCCTATATAGTAGTTAGACCCTATTTAAGAAATAGAGCATAGTGTGTATATAGCCTCATCTAAACACAAGGAGGGTTGGGAGAACTAGAGACAGTTGTGCAAACCCTTGACTACATCTTGGGTTTGCAAAACTATCAAGAATTCTCCCAACCCTCCGAGTGTTTAGATGACGCCATATAAACACGGAAAAGTGCTCTATTGCTTTTATAAAATAATTCTAAAAAACGCGCAAATCTAAAACGTCACAACCGTGTTTACATACTCTCATCTAAACACACCTATCGACCAATGAGAGAGTGCATAGGGGCTCAATTATTTTATATTTAAAAAAATAGAACATGTGCCATGTTTCTATCGAGTTATAGAAACACAAGTGAAAGTTTGGGAGAACGAGAAATGCTGTGGGAACACGAGCTGCAGTGAGTGTTTGCACAGCTTTTTCGACTTCTCCCAAACTTTCATGAGTGTTTCTATATAACTCGATAGGAACACGGAGAACACGTTTTCTATTTCTTTTAGAAAATACTGTGACGAAGAAAAAGAAAAACAACTTGTTTACTTCAATCATGCATCAAACTGTAAATTCTCTTTGTTCGCGCCATCATTACGTCAGCAGCTCGTGCTAGTTCTGTGTTTCTATCGAGTAAGATGGTTTTAAACCAATCAGCGTGCGTATTTGCTTTGGGTTATTTTCTAATTATGAATAATGGTAATGAAAGGAACATTACATCATCTGTTGACGTTCTCATCTCACATGCCTCGTTCAAGATCGATGCACGAGCTATATTTAATAGCATGGATGCATGTTGCCCATTGTCGGGAATCTCAATGCCGGTTCAACTCTTACCTTCAGCAAGGCATTAGATATAAATAAAATGGTCCAGAAACCAATAATCAGGGCCACGCTAGACATATGAACCGAATAGCCTCCGTTTTGCTGTCTGTGCCAGGTTTTGTTTCTCTTCGGCAAGGCAAGGTCAAATTTCTCCGGGTTTCGATGGCTTTTCTCTTCTGATTGATCCACATGTGGTTCATTCCATCCTGGAACTAGATCAGCCAAATATAACTGTTGTTCCTTGCTCAAACATCTTTGAAAAACATAGCACTCGTAAAGGATCAGTCACAGAGAAATACTGCGAACCCATTCACAAAACATACATAAGATTTGTAAATTAATCTGACGGCAGTGTATAAAATCAAACTACTTGAACGACCAGTTTTCCGGATTGAAAGCGTTGTTGCGGGCAACCTCATCCTGGGGACGAGGCTCCGTGTCACGCAGGACTGCCTACTAGCTAGTGTGCACACGTTCTGCGCATCACGCGCGGCGCAAGGGTTGACATTGACATAATCAACTACGCTGCAACTAAAATGGAAGCAAATTTTTCCTTTTATTCGCTACTTGCACATGACCCATAATCCCTTGCGTTTTTGGGGGGTAACCAGTAGAAGAAATGTATGGTATCATGACAAAAATTATTTCGGTGAGCTCGCAAAACCAGCTACTAATGCTTAAAAATGCACCAGAATTTACCAAAATCATGATAGGAGAAATTTGTACTAGTTAATAACTAAATGTAGAGAATTTTTTTTTTGTCCATACATCGTCTGTAAAATTACAAGACGATGTATGGACAAAAAAAAATTCTCTACATTTAGTTATAAACTAATACAAATTTCTCCTATCATAATTTTGGTAAATTCTGGTGCATTTTTAAGCATAAGTAGCTGGTTTTGCGAGCTCACCGAACTAATTTTTGTCATGATACTATACATTTCTTCTACTGGCTACCCCCCCAAAACGCAAAGGATTATGGTTATGTGCAAGTAGCGAATGACCAAATCAAACCAGGAATACCAGAAAAGCAGTGCATCGCTAAACACTGTTTTAAAACTGTTAACGGCTTCCAGCTGAAAAACTAGCTGTTATCTGTCGAATATTAAACTGAAATCCAAATGTAAACTTGTACCTGAAGATGGCGAAGTGCGCACGCAAAGCAAGTGCTAAAGACGCAAATGTTTCACTGGGGAGGTGACAAGAAAAAGTGTAAAGGGCAACGCAAAAGTTTTCAAAAAAGATGAATAACTTTGAAAAACGCGTGGTTGCCCCTACATTATGTTATGAAATGGCCGGGAAGTGGCTAGCCTATTAAACAAGTGATAAGTTTCTGGTTGTGAGGAAAAGCTATTTTGACTGTAATTTAGCTGAACTAGAGGAAGGCTGTCAGAGACGCTAAAAGCGCTGTTGAGACGATTTTGTCATTAAAAACAAACCAAAAATGCTTTATGTTACCTTTTATCAAGTAGTTTTAAGATCTTTACAAAGGTTTGCTTTTCAGTATGTAAACGCAAATTCTAAGGGAATTTGTGATTAAGGCGGGGGTAAAGATGAATAGGCGTGAAATTTGAAGTGATATAAAAAAGGAAATTGTTAGGATTAAGATGGGTTGGAAACACTACCAGACAGTTGACCCCCGCAAAAGAGAGCCCCAGGTTGCTAGGGGACTGTTTGGTATCCGTCTACTAATTCTTCACTTCAAATTTCAATTTTCCAAATCTGTCAAATCTTCAACATTTCATATTTTCCTCAATTTAACCTATCCTTTGAGAAAAAATATCTCTTTCCCAAAATGCCCAAAAATCACCCAAAAATTTACAGATCTTTACACAAAACTGCCAAACAGGGGTTAATGAGATAAGCAGAGAGATTTAGTGTCGCTTGAAAAGTGACCGAGATATTGGCAGAAAGGCCGTGTTAAGCGACCTCAAAACAGTTTTTCACGTTTACCCCGCCTTAAATATCCTTTCCTTCTTTTTCCGTCCTTAAGGACGGTGATTAAATACAAAGGTTTCTGTGCCAGATTAGGACCGTGCGGAAGAAGTAGATCTTTCCAAGGAATGGGGGTAGCCATGCATTTTTTCGAGGTAATTAATCTCTGAAAAAAAGGAAAGGATGTTTCTTCACAGATTTCCTTAGAATTTGCCTTCAGATACAGAAAAGCAAACACGTTTATAAAGATCTTAAGACTACATGGTAAATGATAAAAATCGTTTTTGGTATTTTTTTAATAACAAAATCGGTGCTTTTAGCGTCCTTGACATTCTTCCTTTTTTCAGCTAAAATACAGTCTAAATAGCTTTTCCTCACAACTAGAAACTAATCACGTGTTGAATAAACTTGTCACTTCCATTTCATAACATAAAATGTAGGGGTAACCACGCGTTTTTGAAAACTTTTACGGTTTTCCTGTCACCTCCCCAGTAAGTAAATCTTTGGAGTCTCGCGTTGTTTTCTGCGTGCACTAAGCTATCTGCAGGTACATTTTTACAGCTGGATTTCAGTTGGTGGTTAGCAATATGCTGCTATTGTGTTGTTACGGCTAGTTTTAGTACAGGTTCATTAACCTTGATTTGGTCACAGTAGAAATATTTTGCTTTCATATTAGTCGTGTACTTATTAGTTGACTTCGTCGATGCCAACCCTAGCGCACGCGTATGGAGTGTACCTGAAACCTGTGTAAACCATTTTTTTTTTTTTTTTTAGCTACATGAGTACATTTTTATTATATATTTTCTCATATTCTTATTAGATTTTATTATTGTAACGATTAATCTAATTCAGCTTTTGGCTGCAATTTTAATCAGAATAAAGTATCTATCTATCTATCTGAAGGGTTTTCAATGACATGACTGGCATTGTTATGTATGGACAATATATATATCCATACGTATTTTCAATATATATTGACATGTATTGAAAAGATTAAACCTGAGCATCTTCTGACATTGTTTAGGTATCAAAAGTTAATTTTTTTTTCCCTTTAATACGTTATTTATTCGATATCACATCACTTACAAGAAACGATACAGTTACCTTACGTTACGTACAGTACAACTTCTTGAATTACTAATGACACGGATATTTACATTACTTACAGTACACTAAGTAACATTACTTACGATACAGCTATTAACATTTCTTACAGTAACTTATGGTATATACAAGTCTACAACGTCATTAACTAAGTACATCAACAGCTGCGTCCACATTTACATAATTGTTCTCATACAAACAGCTTACATAACTTACTTCCAAATTAGCGAAGAATATTTCAGTGCAAAACGTAAACGTTAAAATCAGGGCTGAAAGACAAAATATTTATCCTGCATACTTAAATTAATGGTACATGTAAGAGTAATAGTAAAGTTAAAGAAAGCAATTTGCCCATTTCGATTGTAGAAATTTTATATTATTGCCTTTTCGTGCAATGTATGCTTCTGTTTCATACTTGAGTTCAATTTTAGCCTTAAATCCAACGATATTTGGCAAAGTTTGGTTTCTTCTACAGTCCCACAAGTAAATCTTTGCAATCAGTAAAAAGTAGTTTAGTAAGGGGCATGGTCTTGTTATGACGCCCACTATGATATCCTCTAATGCTAGATGAATTTGCTCATCTTTTATCACTGACCAGTACCATTCAAAATCCTTCCAAAATGCTATCGAGAAGGGACAGTGGTACAACAAATGGGTTAAAGTTTCTGATGCGCTTTTACAAAAGGTACAATCTTTGTGTGAAATAAAACCAATTTTGTAGAGCTTCTCATTTGTATAAAGGATTCTATTAAGTACTTTATACTGAAAAGCTCTGACGTAAGGTTCAAGAGCAACTATATGTGGGAGTGAAAAGGCTTGTTGCAGTTGCTTTTCTGATAGGTTGAAATCCCTATGAAGAATGGTGATTGCATTAGGTAGTTTGGCTTTTTTGCTAATAAGTAGTGAATAATAATCCCTTGACTTTTTTTGGTTCACACAAAATACCTCGTCACCATTGCCTGTGGAGAAAGATGGAATAGTAGAAGACGGAGATGTACTTATGTTATTGTCCTTCAGGTGAAAAGGAATGGAGTCCCGAAGGCCCGTCCAGATAAGAAAATTAGATTTTTCTATGTTCCTTGCAGCAATCTCAAAGGAATCGATATTATTGCAATTTAAAAGGAGATCCCTCAGGTACACTACACCTGAAAGGAAGAAATTTTTATAGAAAACTGGACTGCCGTCTATACGAATATCCCGATTATTCCATATTATATTTTGCCAGTCCTTTGCAGAAGCAAAGTCTTCACGAAAATCTGACCACCATTTTAAAAGTTGAGAGTAAAATAGAGAAGGAACCGAGATGTCCTTAACATCGTAATTACGTACAGTTAAACAAGAACAGGCCTCCGCACTTTGTTAAAAGGTGAGAGAGGTACCATTTCCATGGGCCTTTCGTGACATTATATATCCTATGTAGCCAGGCCAAACGCAAAGATTTAATCATACAATCTAGGTCAATCATTCTTAAACCGCCTTTGTCGAAAGACGAGTTGTCTTATCTGGTCCATTCCACAAGAATTTGTAAACTAGTCGATTTAACTCCTTCACAAATTCATCCGCAACAGGCAAGAGGGAGCATATGTAAACAAATTTCGGTATAACTAGGGATTTGATGACAGTCACTTTGCCATAAAGTGATAAACCTCTACAGGACCATAGGTTCAGGAGTTTTTTAATCTTATCCAAATTCTCAATGAAGTTTTTCTCTCGAAGAAGGGCTGGATCATATGAATAATATACACCTAAGGCCTTGATAGGTTCCCGAGGCCATTTAATACCGAAAGGTTTAGAGTTGTTATTTCTACAAGATCCGATCCACATTCCTTCTGTTTTACTGTAGTTTATTGCTAAACCTGAAAGCAGTTTGAAAGTATCTAATAAGTCGAAAAAAGATCGGGCTGAGCTAAAGTCAGCAAGGGTTGCTGTTGTATCGTCTGCATACTGTAGCAGTTTGGTTTCTTGACCATCAATTGAGATGCCTCTAATATTTGTATTCTGTCGTACAGCAATCGCCAGAACTTCCACAGCTAGTACAAAGAGATAGGGAGATAATGGATCCCCCTGCCTGACCCCACGTTCCAAGGCAAAGAAGTCCGACGCAAAGCCATTATTTATAACACAACTTTGAATATTCTTATAGAAAATTTCTGTCCAGCGGATAAAATCTGGGCCAAAATTGAAAGCTCTTAGGCAGGCGAAAAGAAAGTTCCATTCAAGGCTGTCAAAGGCCTTGTGAAAGTCTATAAAGATCAGTAGCCCGGGAATGTTTTTTGACAGTGTAAAATCCCTCAAATCAAGAATAGATCTAACTGTCTCGCCAATGTAGCGATCATTGATGAATCCGGTTTGATTGTGATGAACAATAGTGGGTAAAACATTCTTAATTTTAGTGGCGATAACTTTCGACATTATTTTAACATCTACATTTAATAATGAAATTGGCCGCCAATTTTCTAGAAAGAGACGGTCTTTGCCCTTTTTTTCAATAAGAGTTATCACTGCCTGTTTTTGAGAGCACGCTAATTCACCTTTTTCAAAGCATTCATTAATACAACTAATGAAGGGTTCTTCAATCAAGGGCCAACACCTTTTATAAAATTCAATCGGGATTCCATCATTCCCTGGGGTTTTGTTATTCTGAAAAGAATCCAGGATACTTTTGCACTCCTCCCGATAGATCTTTCCTTCGCACAAATCTCTTTGTTCATCTGTGAGTTTAGGAATATTTAAATTCATCAGAAAAGTCTCAATAGCATTATTATTTAAACATTTGTTCGTACTCGTATACAAATCTTGGTAAAAGCGCTTCTGTTCGGCAAGAATGACTGTTGGATCAGTGGTCAATGAATTGTTATTATGGAGTTTCCGCATATGTTTCTTTACGTGGTTTCGTTTTTCCAAGTTGAGAAAGTATTTGGAACTTTTTTCACCACATTCATGCCAACGAGCTCGCGCCCGAATTATTATCCCTCTGGTTCTCTCTTCGTAAAAGGATTCTATCTTTTCCCGCGCCGTAATCAACATATTCAAATTGTTTTCACACGAATCGTTTTCATAAATCTGTTTAGCCGAGACATACTCTTTTTCTAATTGAGCCTCTTTTTCCTTTCTGCTTCTAGAACCATGCTTTGCGTGATGCACAGAACGTGTGCGCACCAGCAAAAGTACGCACCGTCCTTAACTGAGAGAGCCACTGAATCGTGTTAGATAGATAGATTATCTTTATTTATCCACGGACAATTCATAAGCTTTATATAACAAAAAAACATTTAAAATAATTATATCAGTAACAACATGCATTAAATGGATACTACAGTCGAAGCTCTCTTAACGGACACTCTCGTAAGCGGACAGCTCTACTTATGGACACTGTTTTCAATTCCCCTTTTTGACCTTTTTCCTTTGTTTCTTATGGAAATAATTCCCGTAAGCGGACAGCTCCACTAACGGACACTTTTTCCAGTTCCCGAGGGTGTCCGCTTACGAGAGAGTTGACTGTATTATAAAAACTATACTTAAAACCTAAACCTAACTAAAGCTGCTTTCCACGAATGCCGTGCCTCAACGTACTTCCTTAATTAGACACTTAAATAACCCAAGGGACTCTGCTTGTCTTATGTCACGAGGAAGACTGTTCCAAAGGTGGCGCCACTGTAGCTAAAGCTATTCTTATAATAGTTTGTGCGCGGCAATGGAACATTAAGCTTATTTTCAGAGTCTCTTAGGTTATACGCAGTTTCTCGCCTTTCAAGTTTAGAACTTAAATAGTCTGGAGATAAACCGTGCAGAGACTTATAGACCATTGTGGCTCGTTGTATTTGCTGCTGGGAAGCTGGGTTTTTCCATCCCAGGAGCTCAAACAAGTGACCAGCATCAGCGTCATAATTTGCATCATTGAATGCTAACTGTAAGCAGGCTAACTGGAGCGTAAATTAAGGCTAACCTTTTTTTCATAAGAACATTATTATAAGGAAGTTGAGGCTGAGATAAACCAAAATTTTTAGAACTTATTAAAAACATTCCTCAGGCTGATAGTCGATTAAGAACGTTAGTCCAGCTGTCTCTTCTCGGAGAAGAATCTTAGACCGGACACGAGTGAGAGAGGCGGAAATCGAGCCTAGGGATCTCATAGGAAATCTTAAAAAGAACCCCCAAGAGGTACCAAGATCCTGTTTTGTGGGCGGGGCTTGAAATTTTTTCACCCCTAAGAGAAACCAATTCTAAAACGCACGTCATGTATTTTTCGGCTCAATACCCTTACATGTAAAGGCTCCCGCTGTAGACCTTTTGAGGCTGAACACCCTGACTCAGTAAGAAAACCGCTTTTTTTAACCCCCAAAAGGTACAACGGGCACCCCCGTACTTTTTACATGGGAGTCCCCCTCCGGGGAAGAAATATGAGAGCCGCGGTGAAGAAACGCTCCTCGAACCAAACCTCTCCCTCCTTTTTCGCCCCCACGAACTGAACGTCTAGAGGCTTTACGGTAAATCAAGCGTGACACTTGGCAAGAGACGACCACCAAGAGACAGCAGTCAGGGAGAGAGAGAAGTCCTCAACAGTAAATGTAGGGCCACCCTAAAATTAGTCTGCAAGCATGCTCTACGTGGGGAAAGAAAGTTGGCACGCGAAGAGCCCCTAAAATACTAGTGTTGCTCATCCCAAGTTGATCGTTTTGCGCTTGGGGCGCCATTTTCATGTCTAGCAACGGCCTGTCAAGATACAACTTTGCAAAGCATCAAGATCTAAATGGAGGGTCTTACATCTGACAAAACTAAACCCGGAAGTAGTTTTTCATTCTGGAGTATGACGTCACACAAATCAATCACTCAGCAAGAAGCCCGTTTCCAGGCTTTCCCGTCGGCCACTAGTTGGAGAGCACCCCCAACCCCCACCCCCCCAAAAAAAAGAAAATAGGGGAGGGGTGTGGGAGTGCTCTCCACTCCATTTTATTTTTCTTGCCCCTTTTGTCGCTACTTTTAATTGACCAAACGCCTGGAACACGCTAACAAGCAGGCAAATAAGTAAACAAACAAATTCACAAAAACAATGAAGATAAAGTCATAACTGAGCCACACCCTTAGAGGTAGATATCAATTTTATTTAAATTCATTACTTTTTATCACAATGCCAAAAGTACTCCAGTATGTACTTCTTGCCCACAGAAGTTGGGGCTTCGCTTGGTATCAATGCAGAAAAATAGCTACATATTTACTAAGAAAAGGTGATCACTCATTTCTACTGCCTGTAAAATACTGCAAGTCATCTCACCTGTTAACTTGTCTGTTACAGACTGAATCAACAACTATTACTTGTACTCAAATGGTTTGGCATAAAGCAAGATCTCACATTGTACAGTGAAGGAGTTGAATAAAATATGTGTCAACAAAAGCAACATGATGGGAATACATTGAAAGACAGGACCTCAAATCATAAGCCAAGTGTACTTCGTAACGAGTTTCACTCAATCATACAAAGGGGATACTACATATGCCTTCTTTAAAATTTTGGAAACAATTCCCTACTAATCCAGAATACAAGCCAAAATACAACAAAATAGAACTGCAAGACCCAGCTAAGATAAAATCTGACAAGCAAACGTAGTATGAAGTTGTGATTGCACTTGAAATGTGTCAGAGTTTTTGAAGTATGCTGATAAGGGCAAACTAACAACAACATGGCACTCACAAGGACAAGGAACGTGGCATGCCGCCACCCCCTTGCCTGGTAGGGTCAAGTTCATTGATGGCTTCACCCAAGCAGGAAACTATTTCTACTAATACAAAGAAAACACTAGTCAGCATAATTATGATATCTCTTTCTGACATAATACAAAAATTAACTAATTAATACAATATCAAATTCTTTGCATGTGCAAAATAATCATTATTCCTTGGATTAAAGTTGTAGTGAGGGGTTCAGGTAAAACTGTGTGGGACTTCCTCAGAAAGCGCCAATATTAACTGCATCTGAGAAAAGAAAAAAGTAATCTTATTCATTCTCTCAGCACTGAAATTCAAATGCCTCTAGTATTGCTGTGTTCACCTCTAACCTTAAGTCGTCTTCCTTGGTATAAGTATATCTTACTTCTCTTAATCTGCTTATGTGTGTTTTCCCTTTTTCCGCCTTCCTTTGCTTTTGCCCAGTCTTATGTCAAGTTTTGCTTACTACTTTTTATCCTAAATATTCCGATCATTTTGTGTCCCAATGACGGCATGTTTATTCTCTTGTTAAGTCTTGGGTATCTTTAAGGCAGTCCTTTACATAAGCCTTATTGGCTTCCCTGGGCTTCCTTGCCTTATACATTGATATATTGTAAGTATATTTATAAATGAAAAAAAGAACAAGAACACTAAAGGTTGTTTTTCCATTCTCTTCCACATCCATTAAAGGCAGTCTGTGTTAAATAGCCCTCTTACCCATTTTGTCAATGTTGTGGAAAGGTTGCATAATGTGATGTTTCTCTTATACCGTCATTTTCATCTAAGCGTGGACACGTGGGAGAAAAACATGTTCTAATTGGGTGCAAACATGACAAGCTTGGCAACCAAACATGTGAAGTTTGAAGGGTTTTCGAGGAAGTTTTACCGAAATGGCGAAAAGAATGGATATCGAAGACTTTTTCGAGGAAATTGATCCAGACCTGTTAAAGTATGCCTCCGCTTTTCATAAATGTGGGTTCTCATCAAGTGTAACGATGAAGTATTGGCACGAACAGGATTTCCAAAACTTAGAAGTGGAAGTTCCAGAAGGACATCGTCGGCTTATCCTAAATATGGTAACCAAAATATATACTCAACTGAAGTCGGCAGAAAATTGATCCTCTTTCATGCCCTTAACAGGAAAAGTAGATGGAGACTTAAGAAAAAGGAGTGTTAATTCAAGAAGAGATATTTCACTGGCATTTCACAGAAGTGAAGTCGACGAAAGTGAAGCATGCCAGCCATTGTCCTCCAGAACTCAGAGCACAAAGCCTCACAGATTTAATTTGCTGTTGCTAGTCAAACAGTTTATCAAGAGTAAAGAGGATGAACTGAAAGCCAAAACCGAAGAAATTGAACAAAAAAAAGACGAGGTAGAAACCAAGCTTGCTTGGGTAAAGGCTAGCTGCCTCGGTAACTGGCCGCGCTGGTCAGAGGTGTTCAAACTGTCATCAAAAGAATCACACTGTTAGATCATGTGTTGAAGAAAAATGTGAATCCTCATTCCTTTGTGGTGACCTAGCCAAACACCCCGATGAGAAAATGGCTTTCCAGGAGAAGAAACGCGTCATTGCGACTTTGGAAACGTCCGTTAAGAAGGTTTCCCAAGAGTTAACTGCTCGGCAGGCTGGGTTTTCTCGTGTTACTAATTCTGTAAACAAAAATTTCGAGGATATACTTGTAGAAGAATTCCCTGATGAGTACATGGAAAATGGCGTACGCAATTGGCTGAAAATCCAGCAAGATGTGGCTTTCATTAAGAAGAATTTTAAGTCAGGTGCTTTACCGTTTCGTGAAGTGGTTAAGTCTATCGTTGAAAAGAAAATATCAAGATCCGCTTCGGTTGATTGAGCAGAGGTCAAACGCGCGAAAACGGCAGAGCACATGTTCTCCAATGGAATCCAAACTCGCATCTTACGGAATCGAGTTTCCTCATAAAAGGAGCAAAAAAGCTTCAGCAAGCTTCCTTACTCCTAGTTCAGAGGAGGAAGAAGAAGAGCAATTTCAAATGGCTACGAAATTATCCTTAGTCGAAGAGCCTAGTGGTCAGAAGGTATGCGCGAGTAGAACTGCAAGTCAAGCAAACAGCAGTGAGGAGGCTGCAAGTACTTTGTTATCTCTCAGTCAAAAGAAATCAGAAGACTGAATAGCAGCAAACATGTCAAGTATAAACTGGGTTCTTCGGTGTATAAATCGTTGAGCCGCTTTCACTTGTTATTTGCCAGTATGAACGTATGCGCCACTTGGCGTCACTTGTTTAATTTAATTTAAGAGAGAAACTATGTATTTCATGTTGAGTTTTATTTGGGTTAAGCTAACTTGCTTGAAGCAAAAACAGTTAAGCAAAAGAAAAGCCTTCAGTCGATAGTTTACGGTATTTCAAGTCTTATGTGAATTGCCAGCCCCAGGTGAAGTTATTCTTCCGAACATTTTTTCGTTTAGTTACGGTATGTTTTATGTTTATTCCCAGAGTGATATGATTACCTTTATTTGATTAAATCCTGTCATTTGTTTACTTTAGTGACGCTTCTGAGTTCTGATGTTATTATACAAAGTACAAGCTAATCTATGTATGTAGCAAATACAAAATCGTTCATTTTGCCATCATAAATTTGTTGTGTACATAACATGTTACATCAAATATCCAGCGTGACGGTAATAACCGTACATGTCAGCAGCTTGTAGATCACCAAGCGCACACCATACAGCATATTCCAAATTTTCAGACACAATATCTTGATATTGGTATTTCAAGAGATATTTCAGCTTTGAAAAAACTTCCTCGTCAGGGTTGAGGTCAGGAGAATAAGCTGGCAAATATAAGAGTTCCATTCCCACATCATTTAGAAAACTTCGAAGAGCTACTTCGGCATCACCGTGATGGGCAGCGAAATTGTCAACCACTAAAATGTCTCCAACCTCCAAAACTGGCCTTAAGGTGTTTGGATCGACTGTTTGTGATGCGTCAGAGAAAAGTCTAAAAAATTCAATAGAGTCTGACGCACCTTGAACGATATTGTTTTGTGTACTTGTGGACGGTTGAACGGTTTACACGATACCTTTCACATATTTCACTCACTGGCCGTGTAGCCGCCATCTGAATAACTTCGTTTCGAAAATCTTTGCTCGGAGGAATACCCGGTTTGAAGTTTCGGCCATATTTATTAATCGAAAACATGTCTACAAATGTCGAAAACTTTCCAACTTTGGTGTGAATGTTTGCTTAACGGCTGTAGAAATTCAAATGTTTGGTTACCAAGCTTGTCATGTTTGTACCTAATTAGAACATGTTTTTCTCCCATGTGTCCACGCTTAGATGAAAACGACGGTAGTTATTTCTTTGCATAAAACAACTTTTCAGAATAATGGAGATGTTACAACTTATAAGAGCTGGTCACTCAGTGTTGTTCTGACAAAGGGCTAATGAGCATATATTGGCTTTGCAAACTTGTTACAGTGCATAATTTCCTTTCATCAACTTTAAAGCATATCTATGCAATTCCACGTGTTTGACTGCATGCTTTCTCACCTTAGTTGGCAGTGGCTGCATCATTTTGGCCCCAACTCTACATAGCTTCAAACTCGTCAACCCTCTGTTTAGTGTTTCCTTGCCTTATCTGCTTCAGTGTCTTATATTTGTCTCTTCCTTCTTTTTGGTTTTGCATGTGTAGTTTGTCATAATTACTTAACAGCTTGCCTTCTTTTTCTTTTTCAAGATCTGCTTGAAGTGCCTAGAACACAACAGAGAGCATACCATGACAGATGCCTATTTATTTGTGACATTTAATACAGTCGAACCTCCCATTAGCCACCAAGCAAAATATCATGCCTACATTGTCGCTTATGGGAGGTGGTCGCTTAGGAGAGCTTAGACCCTACTGGGACAAAATTTTGCCTCATTAGAATATGGTAACTGCAGAGACTCACCCATGCTTAATAATAAAGAAAGTCAATTTCAAGAAAAAATATGGTAATTCCCATTGAGAAAGTTCCATCTCCTTTACTATCCGTGATTGCGATAATGTTACAACCCCTTATTATCCAATTTATTATCCATCAAGTGGTCGCTTATGGGAGGTCAAAAACAAAGGAAAATTTCAAACTTTTAGCTCTAAAAGTGATCACAGTCTCTTACAAGAGGTTGTCGCTTACAAGAGGTCCCAAATATAGTGATTTGACTTGAAAACTTCTGTTTTTTTTTGGAAAACTGGCCACTGAGGAGAGGTGGTTGCTTACGGGAGTGGTAGAAACCGGAGGTTCAACCGTAGTGGCATTCTTTGATGATCATGGTTTAATTTAGATCATACCTGAAGCATTTTCCTCTGCCGCTCATTCTTTTCAGCTTCTGTTAATCGATCCTCTTCAGATCTGTCTCCTTGTATGTCATCAAAACTGAGTTCAGCTTCCACAGTTGTCTGTTGCTCTTCCATTTCTACTTTTTCTTGTACCATTACTTGCTCTTGCAATGACACTGCTTGCTCCTGAAGCTTCCTGTTTTCTTCTATTTGTTCCTCGAGCTTAAAAATAAACAGCAAAAGGAACTAAATCACAGGAGAGCAACTTTGGTTTATCAATACTAGCCAGTATATAGAAAGTATTCCATTCAACCTTGATAGTTAAAAATAATTCAATAAGCTTGAAATAAATTTGATACACTGCAAAAAGTAAAAAGAGACCATAAAAAGGATGACACAATAATATTGATGCTGAGCTTGCAACAGAATCACCAGTTAAATACAGTGGAGCGCACAAAATATAAGGACAACAAAGGGACTGTCTGGATTATCTGGGCGTTCGCATTAATAAGGTAACCAGTCATTTCACCTGATAACCAGTTTGCCTGATGTCAGTTCTCAGGACTGCAAGACTATTCTCCTGGACTGAATGTTCAAAAAATATGTTCTTAAAATTTAAGTTAACGTTAAACAAGCAAAAAAGAAAACATTGTGGCCTGATAAAACAAAATTACACAAAACATCTTATTTTTCATTCTTTGATCCATTGACCATGGGGTTTATCCTTTTGGGGCAAACCAGCTATCAGGGCTAAACAACCACAATCCTGCAATAAAGCAGGCTCACCAAAATAAAAGTCACTGACATATGTTTTATTGATTCAAAGACTAATGCATACAATTTAAATCTTTATGGCAAAATGATCATGAAAAATATAAATCCCCAGTACACAGAAAACCAGTGCCTGCAAAGCGAGGTAAACTTTGTAAGAAAGCATGTCACTTGGGTCACAGAAAAAGTGTTCATTGTCTGTATGTGTTCATGTCTGCCAGGCTAAAAGATACTTTTTCCTACTGTAACATAACTTAGCACCTTATAATTATGTAAAGCAAATAACTACACTCAGTGTTTTCAATAGGACCCAGCACCTTGCCAGAGCTCCGGCAGGTATTCTGTTGAAAGTCGGTGGGTATGTTAAACTTTTAAAAATTCTCCAGAGAGAAATTCTCCTGGGCTTCTAATATTACTCTAGAGGGTGCTGTTCCGAGGTAGCCACCAACTTCAAATCTTATTGAAAGCACTGGACACTGTGTAATTTTTACCTCTCTATGAACCCGCTCTTGTTCTTCTTTTGCTCTTCTCTCCTCTTCCTGTAACTCTTGATATTTGGCTTCCTTCTCCTCTAATTCCCTTGCCTGTTCAAAAATTGATAAAAATGTTTTAATACTACAGTTAAACCTCTTTGAAGCGGTCAGCCTCTATTAAGCGGTCAGTTATGGAATTTCCAGAAATCACTCGAGATTTTATCGTAAACTCATTTCAATTACATTAAAATGCCACAAGTTATACAGCGCCATTTCAAACGCTCAGTGGTACAATGTGAAGTTCTTCAGGTGTCTTGTGAAAAAAAAAACAGCTTTAAGTTAGCAGTGAACCAATTTTCACAACTAAGTTACATTCTGTTTTATGATACAATTTGCGTGTGTGTAGAAAGGGCAGGTTAAAATTTTGGGAGTCTAAGTTTTTATATTTCATTTGGATCTGGACATTACCAACTTCTCCTTCTCCGCTTCATCTTCAGCTGTTCTCCTTCTGATGTCCTCTATTTCTTCTTTTTGTCTTCTGGTTTCTTCTTCTTGTTTACGAGTTTCTTCCTCAAGCTCTTCTTTTTTCTTTGCCAATTCAGCAGCTTTTTCTTCAGCCTCTCTCTTTTCTATAACAATGAGAAAAGTACACAACATATAACTGTAAATAACCCAGCTTGCACTCAAAATGGCTTAAGCATTCAAATTAAAAAATTAAAAAAAATTCCATGCTGTAGTAGGTATGACATCAAGCTACGGTAACAAAAAAAATGGAAAACAAAGCGATAGCCAAGTGTGTCACTGATGTTCTTAGCACATTTTGATGTCGTCTACGATCAATTACTGAACAGATTTACTACAACATGGAAACCACTTGCATTAATAAAACAATTACTCCACTTGGGCTTGTTGGATATGAGATGATTATAGCCAACTCCTACCCAATGCATGCTCGTGGAATAAATGCTAAATATTATATAAAGATTATTAGTTCCAGCGATTTCATTAACGTTTTGAGCAGGAGGGTGACTGGTTTTCACAGGCGGGCAGGCAAAACTATTTGATATGAAATCCTTCAGAAGATAAACTCTTTATTAGGTGGTCAAACCAGCTGGGCAAAAAACTCTTCACAGCTGGTCTTTTTTGCCATGTGCCTGGCCCTTAATGAAACCCTGGGTGCCATTAATGCAGGTCAGTTTTGATTCTAGATTCAAGTTTTGATGTAAATAATGGACTTTTTGAGAAATAGTAATTTTCTTAGTCAGCTTGGACTTGATATTTGTAATGGAAAACAACAATGACATATTAAGTGGTCAGGTAGACATGTGGAAAACCATTCAATGCAACTGAGGTCATGGGAAAAGCAACAGCAACCAAGTTCCCCCCTCCCCAAAAAACATTAAAATGCACTTCCAGATTATACCTCTTGCTTGTTTTTCCTGAGAAGCTTTCAAGTTAGCTATTTCCTCCTCTAATCTTTGTCTTTCAGCCTCTGCTTTTTCACGAGCAATCTTCTCCTTTTCCAGCTTTTGTCTGAGTACCGGGCAAGATAAATAATTAGGTTTCCCATAAATAGAACTAATTTAACACAAAAAAATTGTAGTTTACCTGTGCATAACAAATTAATTTCTCTAAGGCAACAAACAATGAGGAGGCCAGAAAAGTAAAGGTAATGTCTGCATACAAGCCAAGTGGCCCATCAGGCCAGAGCCTATCCCGGTTTCAGTAGCATGAAGCAACTAGGAATATTTCTACTCCCCCCTGGATAGGATGCCAGTCCATCAAAGGGTTACCCCCAGCATTAAATTTGCTGTTACTCATTTGTACACCTGGGCGGAGAAAGGCACTATGAGAGGTAAAGGGAAGGAATCCAGCAAGTCATCTGCCAACTAAATCATTAAAAGAGCAAACTAAGACTTGCCCAGGGCAAGCAAAATTTGAGAGCTACTTGTCCCAAGGGCAAGCTGGAATTCAATTTGTTTTTCAAGCCCTGATTTACATGCATTCCAGAACTGTTGAACTTCATTAGCAATCTCTCTCTCCAAGTTAATGATAGATGACTAACCTTTCCTTCAATCTTGATTGCCTCTCCTCCATTGCTTGAGCTTTCATTTGCTGTACTTCAATTGTGTCAGGTTTCCTACGCCTCATGTAGAGTTCATGGTTACCCATACAGAGAGCCAAAATTCGCTTGTTTATTCTCAAGCGTTGTGCATAGAAAACAAAGTCCTGATGATAATCAAAAATAAATCAACATCATAATCTTGGTTGTGAATATCCCACATTACTTATTCATTAGGACATGAAACCTAGGGACATTCTTACTCTGTACTTGGTAAATTTGCCAGAACACATTTACAGTACCGCCTGAAGATATTGACCCATTTCCCGCGTTCTTGCCGCGGGGCTTCCACGCGTCAATGACGCGGTATTCCCGCACTCAACCTCGTCTTTACCTAGGTAAACCCGAGGACGCTATTCGTCCCACCGCGGCAGCATTTTGGACGAGGTATTACCTCGGTAAAGAAGACGCGTCAAGTTTGAATAGCATTTTGTTCTTCGCGACAAAGCATGCTTGAATGTTCAGCTTCAATCTCCGCATTTTTATCACAAAGAAGCATTAATTTGATAAAGCCAATTATCCATGTCAGGATCATGTCAGTTACGAGATTGTGTTATATGTATTCCTGTTTGCCAAGAAGAACGCGACATCACGGGTTCGCTAATGATCTGACATCATGTCCACGCATCATGCAAACGATCGGGAAGACTAAATGCGAAAGGCTGGAATGGCTCTGAAATCCACTTCGATTAAAAGAAACCGGGATAATTCAACTCAAATTAATTTGTTGCCATAATATCATCCGTACTTGTCTGTTTATATGCGCTGCGCGCTTTGTAGCCGGCAGTTACAAAAACCGGGTCAACTCCGATCGGTGAATGACATAAAAACTGCCATTGCTTTTTGTGCCTCGTTCTTGTATAGCTGTCATGAACACAGCGATCAGACTTTTTCTGGTCCAAGTTTTGCAGCCGATGGAGATCGTATACAGGAAGCTTTATTACATGTAAGAATATGTAAATTCTACTGTTATTCGTGGAACCTGTTTCAAGAAGAGCAAACCGTGAATAAGAGAAACCTTCATCGGCTTTTTAATAACAGCACTCCAAACATAACATAACTTACAGCACAAAGTGAAAGCAGGAATTATCGAACGGAACACAAAAACAACCCGCCATTTATCGGAAACAAAAATCTCAGCTCACCTCGTTTTGCTTGAGTGTGTCGGTGACAGGTTGTCTTGTGGTAACCAATGAAATTGGCCTGGTCCCACGGTATGTTTAGCGCACAATAAACAATGGTTAAAATAGATTTTGGTTTATTTACTTCTATTTGCGGCTAAATGAAGTGGTTGCGATTTTATTTGGCTTGTTATAATTCTGATCAAAATGTTGGAAAAAACTCGCCGGCCCCAGGGAAGGTTTCTTTACCTTTAGTTTCCTTTTGAGACACGAAATTCCGAAAAGCCGACAAAAGACATGCCGCTATTTTCATATTCCCGGGCGTATTGCATTCCAGGGTTTTTGGAAGTATGGGTTATATAGCAATCTACGCATTTTTATGTATGATGTCTTATTTTATAAGAGATTTCAGTGTGTACTTAGTTTCTGCCGCTTCGTTTATCTGTACCTCCAGATGTTAGAATCATACCCGTTTTATTTCCAAGAATTTACAGCGGTGACCGCTCTTTATTCCTGACGACATTCAACACATGTAATCTTCCTTTAAGTTTGAGCCAAGATTCCTACGGGGAAATATATTAATTGCCTTTTTACACTTGATTTAAAGGAGAATCGAAACCTTTCTCCAGTCTAGGAAAGTGGATATTGTTTTACATTTCGCGTGACCTTTCGCGGAAATCAAAAGATGCTGCGTGTTTGATTTTCAATGATTCCTGACTTGTTGCTTCCAACACTAAGTCACGACGTTTCGTTACTACTTTCAATGCATCGATTTTGAAGAAAAAACAACAACAACTAGACGACAAAGAGTGACATTTTAACCTGAAACTGGTAGCAGTTAGCGCATGTTGCCGCGATTACGGATCAGCAGATGTATTTTAATGGCACTCTATCAACGCCTTGTTGATTACGGCAGTAGTAGACTGCTCCATCCATTTGCCGTTCTAATCAAGAAAACCCTGTGAACCCTATTAAAACGGCTACGTACAGTGTAGCCACAGTTCGTAAAATGGCACATGTAGATTTTGGAAGAGCGAAACAAACTAGAGGATACGCATTTGCATGTACATGTAAACCGTTCGACTTTTCATCGAGCGTGTTTCTTGATTCCGGATTATGATGGAGTTTACATGAAACGTTGATGAAAAAATGCCACTCTACTCGATACACATACATTATTTCCCGAGGTATTACCTCGTCTATTTTGCCGCGGTATATATTCAATTGCGGTCGCACTCGTCTTTACCGCGGTGCTACATATTTTCACCCGCGGTGGACGCGAGGTGGGAGCACGCGGCAAAGACGAGGTTTTGCCGCAACCCGATGGGTCCATAGTTTCAGGCGGTACTGTACACACGAAGAATTGTAATTCCTTAAAACTTACCGGTGCTTTTTTGTCAATAGGTTTGATGATAAATTTCTTGTCATTAAAGGAGATGTTTCTGATCTCACTCCAAGGAAATCCAATCTTTGGAGTTAGCCTGGATACAAAAAGCAATTGAGCAAACTTAGTCTAAGGTAGTTCTTTGACTTTAAACTTCTTTTTTTCCTTGTGGCAGCCAATCAAGTCAAATTTGGTTTTGAATTGTCCTTTTGATAGAAGATTGCTGCCTACCATTAACAATTACATCAGCTATGAAATAAGTCTAAATATATTTTGCATCTTTGAAATGTTAATCAATGTGAGTCAGTAACATCAGTAGCTGTTATGGTTCTGCAAGTAATGTAAGTATTTTATTATAAGTAAAGTATTGTTAGGGTGTTATTAGTTAGTTAGTATTATCATCGTGTATCAAAAGTACTGCAAGTACTAACAATAATAATAACCACAACAAAAATAATAAAATCAATTAATTGAACAAAAAATATCAGCCAGGCTTCCTTGTCTTGATAAAGAGCACATACTCTGTAATTAAATAAGGACAAGGTTCAAATGTTATGCAAAAAGTGAACAATGTTTTTTGTGAGTAGTAGCAGAGTAGCCTTACTTGTCTTCTTTTTCGTATATATTCAAACCCAATGCATCCACTCCAAGGTGTAGTTCCGTGCCTCTCTTATTCTTGATTTCAAAGTAGTTTACTCCATACATTTCTAGATCCTGTGCAGCTTTCAGATACTCAATCATTGCATCCTCTCTGCAACATAATGTAGTGTGATGACATTGACAGTGCATGACTGAATTATGACTGCCTATGTAATAATCCTTTTCTGGTAGCAAGAGGCTATTGACTAAAGATTTTACATTCGAATCTCCATCATCCGGATTTGTTGGGACTTGAGTAAATAGTCCTGATAATTGAGAGTCTAGATAATTGAAAATACATGTACAAATATTAATGAGACAGTAATGTAAACAAAAGAAATAACGAAAACAGAATTTAACAGTGAATAGGTCAAAATTGCACAATGTACAGCCTGTAGATTATGCCATGTTTATTTTTAAAGTTGTCCAACCAACTGGTTGATGCTTTGAAGCTTTTGCAATCGGCCAACTACGCGTTCAACTGTGTTGAAAAATGTTTTGCTATCTCCTGAAAAAGCAAACCTGAAATTGGTGTTCATTTTGATCTTTGCTGAATAAACCAGGTGTACAAGGCTCTATCCAACTGCTCACCATTTGCAATATTCAAGGATTTTCGTTTTAATCCTTCACTCATCTTTTGTCCTTTCTCTAAATGTTAATAATCATTTGTTTATCCTTTATTGAGAGAAAAGACTGCTTTTGTTTCGTATACATGACTGTTATTTGAGTTTATGAATGATTGTTCACGTGTTTACATAACCCACACAGAATGAACTAATCAAGCATGACATTCCCATAGCAACATAATTGAGCCAATCAGAATTTGGCAGAATGCATCAGAATATAATGTTTATCTTGTACCGCTCGCATTTTTAAAGCGAAACAGATTAACACCCAGAGTCAAAACAAAACACATATTTGGAAGGATTAATGAACTTCTCGTTGCTTCAATTTTTTCAGATCACATCTCAATAATATAAATGAAAAAAAAAAAACGGGACCAGAGAAGCAAGTACAGATAATCGGAAAGTCCGGATAATCAACGTCTGCATAATCAAGGTTCTACTGTATTCCTAAACCAAAAAAAGAGCCACATGTTCTGTACCTTGATATAGATTCATGTTCAGCCCACCAAATCAAGCATCTACCAGGAACATCATCTATTAACTTCTGAGCTACATATCTAAAACAAAAATAACATTACAAATGCAGTTTAACTACAGTAAAAACCTGTGTGTAAGAACCTAGTGGTTTAAGAACCTGTTTAGCCAAGCAAGATCAAGCAGGTTCTTGTATGTGGGTTACAGTTTAATTATGATAAACATTTTAACCAATGAGTGTGACTTTTATTTACACTAACAAGAAAATATCTAATACAGTTGTATATATTAAAGGCCAAACCCAAGTTTTATTTTTCTGGTAATCAACAGCTATATCTCCTCCATAAAAACTAAAAACCTGATTAAAAACCAACTTAGCCTAAATTGCCAATAACTACCCCAAAATCAGGGCATCTGACAGGATGCGGCGATGCGGATCCGCATAATTTGCTAACTTCCACATCCTCCGCATAATCGGAGAATTTTTCCGCATAAAACAGAAAAAATGTGCCATGTTAGCGATAAAGCAGCTGCCTCGCAGCCCTGGAAGTCAAACTTCTGAAGAAATTGATTATTTTAAAGCAGTTTTTCTCCTAAAAACAGCGATGAAAACACGCCCGTCCGTTCGTGACGAATTTTTAACCTCCAGGCATTCCAACCTACTTTACGCAAAGAGCCTGGAAACTAGTTTCCAGTCCCTTCTTGGGAAAACCTGGTTACCAAGCTACGGACATTCTACTACGGACATTCTACTACGAACGCAACAACAAACTCTGCACGCAAAATGAGCTGAAATGCTACAGAAAAACTGTGTAAATGAAAAAGTACTTGTCAAAAAATACCAAAAAAAGATCAAACATATGTCAAAGTTGGCGAAAATGATGTGCATTCTATTAAAGAGCTTAAATTGTGGGTAAGACTGAAGTGCTTTTCGTTTCACTGTTGTTGGCTAAGTTCGAAAGGCTTTATTATCAATTTTGTTAACTGTTGAAATTTCCGCATAATTCATTACTTTTTCCGCATAATCGACAAATTTTTCCGCATTTTTCCCCTGAAAATTTCCGCATAATTTGTTATTTTTTTCCGCATCCTGTCAGATGCCCTGCAAAATACAAGAACCTGTTTTGACAGACTTTTGAAAAGAAATGTTGGTTCCTTCACATAGGTTTTTACTTATTTCACCATAACTCTCTAATAAGGTTAAACACAAATTGGCTAATTTTAATTGCCAAAATTATGAGAGTACAGAAACAAAGATGTCATGCCACTGCACAGAGAACTTAAGAATTTTTCCAAAGTGTTAAGACTAGCTGTAACAGTTTCAAGTGTTGTCAGTTTGTGATATACCTGGCCACTGCATCTAAATAGCAGTTCTTTAGGAAAAACTCATCAGAATAGTTCAAGACTTTTAATAAATGTAAAGCGATAAACACTCATTAGTCAGAGTTAGATGTGGAATCTGTTCATTTCAAAAGAACTTACTAGTGTGAATATATACCAACCGGTACTTCACTTCTTTCTCACCTTTCAGGCACTAATCTCTCACTTTTCAGAGATTCAGGGGTGTGAATTTCCTTATTGCATTGTCCATGTTTAGCTTGTAGCTATGCATGTGGAAAAAAAAGTTAAATTTTCTTAGGTTCGAGAATAGGAGAATAACAAGTAGACAAGGTTTCACAAATTCAGTGTTTCCTTCCCACCAATAAAAAAAAACAGATGACTGGAACAAAAAGGTGGGTGTATCAACAGGATGGTCATAAGGCAGGGTTCAACTGCTCTGAATTGAATCATTGCTCACAGAACACTTGGTTGGGGTTGCTAGTCTAATAGTTAATTCTTTTGGATTACTTACACCAAAGGAGGCCAACAAAACTGCAGTTTCCGGTGGAGTATAGGTCTTTTCTGCAAGGATGTCCTCCTTAACTTGCAAAAAGAACAGCCTCTACAAAAGAACAAATTACATGTTCTGAATTTCATTTACTGTTAAGGAAATTATTGACATGAATCTTACAAGTCATTATAATTGATCGAGACTTGACTTTTCATTTTTTAGCCTGATGATAGGACCTCATTTAATTGATTAAAGCAATAAATGCTAAAGGAATAAGGTTCTGGAGATTATAAATGGTAATCTCCAATAATACTACATTTTCAATTGTACCTTACAATAGATCGTTTTCATGTGACGTCATCACTTTCTAAAACTAAAGATCCACCAAAGTTTCCATCCTCATCAGGTATATGAGGTGACATATTTATATCTGCTTACAACTTTACAGCTCAATAGCGTGCTTCGTTTGGAAACTAGAGCATTTTGAATTTCCCAGTTATGGAGTGCGCGACACAAGGCTACGATCAAATTTGTTGAAAAATATATACTTATCTCATGATGTTGAGCCCTGTTAGAAGTTAGAGCATTAGGAAAAGTGCTTATGTAAATACTTGCTTTTTCAGTACTGATAATCAGTTGCCTAGAAAGCCAAAGTAAGTTCCGGATGTTAACACTATTTTCCGGCCGCCATAATGGTGTACCATGGAGGTACACCAACATGGCGTTTTTATACTGGGCTCTGTAAATTTCTGCGAAACATTTCAACGAATATCTGAAGTTTGGGGAAACGCACAGAGCTAAAACCTGGAGAAGTGTCTTATTTTTTTATCTTCTATAACACCATAATTTCTTAGCTTTTTCCACTGGATAGTTTTCAATTCATTATTTAATTGCGTGACAGTGAAAACGATCTGTATATAATAGCCAATAATAATAGCCAAAAACATATGCAGATAATCAAGTTTAAAATTGAACATCCATGAATATATTCAAGTTTTAATAGTCACACAGAATCTAAAAATTAAAAAATCTCATTCTAGAAAATGATGTTGAATAACAAGGCTAAGAAAACTTATAAGGAGCCCATAGGTTCCTAACCATGAAATCCTGGGTGCTCAGCACTTACGCTAATATGAAAAAAGTCAGCTTTTCCAGTCATCAAAGGCAAATGTTAGTTGCCTGTGGAAACCGGCAACCAGAGTACAGTCCTGAATTATGTAAAAAAAATTGAATTACAGCAAGTACTCAAACAAAGCTTTTTAACTTACCCTTGTGACTTCTTGGATGAGTTCCTCAGACACATCTTCAGGGAAAAACTTGGCCCGGAACTTGAACTGAAGTGGCGATTCTTTCTTGACATCCTGACTTTGAACCTAATTAAAACAAACAAGAAACAACAAATGGTAATAAGTTGTTTCAGAAATATCCATAAACCTACCAGAATTTTTTTGAAAAAGAAAGGCCACTAAACTTTCTAGCCAGTAATTAAAAAATAGAAAATTCACTTTTTGAGGGAAATTGATCGCATTCTTTTGCACATATATTTCTCAGTTGTGCCTACACCAATTACTAAGATATCCTAACATGGCCCCAAGTATCAGAAGTCCCCTTCTGAATTTGATACAAACCAGACATTAAAAAAGAAAAGAGTGTTTCACCTACATAAAAAACGTCAGATTGCAAAACATTGTGGAAAAACAATATTACAAGTACCAACAAGCATTCAAGTTTAAGAATTGAAGTCATCATATAGCGTCGAACGTCTGGGCAAACTGTTTGCTGATAAGTGCTAAAGTGGTTGCAGCAAAAAACAAAAAGAAACAAAAGGAAAGGGAATGTGGTTGGGGTTTAAACAGCCATTGTAGCCGTGAGAGTTGTATTTTAGTGACCACAAAGGAGACTATGTCTTCCCCCCTCTGGAAAATTCACTTAGACAAGTGTGCTAATGTCACACATCACTACTGTTTATTACTGATTGATCGTAACATCTGAAGCCAACTTAAGCTTTGATTGTTGAATAAGAATGGAGTGTGAAAATAGCCAAGCCAAACCATGTTTATACATAAGCTTTTTTAAAAATTCTGGCTTTTCAGATTCCATCCACACATACCCTCTAAAGAACTTAAATAGCCTGGGTATCTAGATATTTCTGGAACCACACAATTAGATGCTTAATTGATACGCAGGTCTTTTGCATATATGCCCTGAAGGGACTACCCTGTTTAAATAAAGGTGTTCACTTCACTAATTAATTAATTTAAAAGACGACTACATAAATGTATATATTCTACTGTCACAGCAACATTGTCCAACAGCTTTGGAAAGAGAGAGAGCGCGTGTTAGCATGCAACTGTTTGGTTCTTGCAAACAACTACTTCCACAGGCATGGATCTAGGATAACACTGAAACACTGAAACACCAACCGAAAGTGCCAACTTCCAGAGGGGTCTGGGGCCATCAGAGGAAATATTTTGGATTTTAACTCTGCAAAGTCCCCTTTTTCATGGGTTTCTAGGTCGCTCAGAAAAATCTGACCGATTTCCGTAAAAGACGGTATGGATCCACGCCTGCTTCAGATTATTTGCATATTCAAAATGTGGTTATTTGACACCAAGATAAACAGTCTCCTTCACTTTCGTTAAAAGTCATCTAACAAAACCACACAGCAGTATCAATGATACTTAAGATCCATCTACAGAAGCTGAAATACATGAAAATAATTTTGCTAGTTTAAGAGCGAAATAGTCATTGATGCAATCAAAGTGTAAAGAATTTCCAAACAAACCTTCTTGTTCAGCTTCAGCCATGTTTCAAACCCTTTAGTATCGGTGTACTGTAGCCCAAAGAACCAAATCTCGCGTAAACCGATGGTCTTTACGACCTGGAAGTGATGAAACAGGTAGGCTATATTAAACCCTCTTCCTGTGAGTATGAACTGAACACGCATCTACAAATAGTTATTGAACTATGCGCTGTCCAAGGGCATGCATGCAGCAAGCCGAGTTTGTACCTGATCGAAGAGCTGTTTTCCCGTCGTACTTGGTTGAATTGCAAACTCCAACTCAGCATCCATGGTCGTGACACGGACATTTAGCTTTGAAAATCAACAATTGCGTCTGTTAATCGATGTATCGAAAATGAATGTACACAAATACGTACTTTCAAATTCCACTCTGTCTAGTGTTGAATTGCACGAAGAAGGCTCCAAAGTCTCCAACCCAAAGACATGCTACAAAAATGTAATAGTACTTACCACTTTAGGCATCTTGAAATTTTCTCTCTTTTCACCAAAAATAAACTCTCAAGCTAAATCTGTTGGAATCTCTTGACCGACAAAGGTTAAGCCTACCACTGTAGAAATTAAAAGAGCACATATTTAGCACGAAAACAGAGTCACGATCTATACGAACTTTCTCAAAGTTGCAACTACAAACAGCAAGATACTAGTACGAAACTGCAGCACTAGGACTGGCTGGGACAATAAAAACCATAACCGTGTTGTAATTGTCCAGTGAGCTTATCTGTGCAAAGAACAATGTTCGACTGCAGTGAATTATAATTACAACTTTAAGATATGCCCGCCACGACGACTCGCGAACTATCAAGTCTAACTCTGTCGGTAGTCGCACAGAAAAAGCCAAAATAATTATTTAAGTCTTCCAAGATTGTCTGTAGGGTCTTACCAACTTCTGGTGAAATATGGACGAGAAAAGCGAGTGAATTAATCCCAATTTTCGGTGTAAATCTCACCACTTCAGCTAGCATGGAATGGGCGTAACTCAAGGCCAAGGCCTGCGCTAAGCAATGTATTGAATCCCCCTCTGGGACACAAACATGACATAAAAGAGAAAGACTGGGATCCATTTCCGGGGATTTCGTGATTTCCGGGAAAAAAATAGATCGAATAATATATGGAAGGGTTGATTTCAGAGGCATATTTATACCTCGCTTCGAGGTGATACGCTTCTAGTGAAATATGTAAGAATTTTGATTTATCCGATTTCAGCGGAGAGCGGGAGTTCAGTGTTAACACAAGAACTTGCAAGTAGGTGGATTTCTCACAAGTCTTTGTCTGCCCTCGGCCCCACAGTAATTATTATTTTCTAGATTTTTTCGACGGAAAATAAAAACGTATGGCCCCTAGGAAAACTATTTTCTCATTGGCACAAAAAATGTCTTCGCTTGTCGCTTGTAATACTGGGTACTATAGACAACGCACATTAAATTTTATTCAAAAAGTTTCTTCATTTTCCACTACACTGGAATGCGATTTGGTGGAATTGGTGTAGGTTTGTTTTACAAACTGAGGTGAAAGTCTAAGGTAGCGAAAACTTAAGCTGAGTTTATTATAACTTCACTCAAGCCTAAAATAGCTTGCGACGAACTTACGTAAACTTATTTACATTTGTGGAAGAAATTGCTATTGCGTGACCAATTATGGTCAAAAATTTACATACATCATATCTATATCATAAAGTATTCTCCATTTATTTACTCAAAGCTTAGATGGTTTAACAATTTTCACACTTTTCACCTTTAAAAGAAAATATTCTGAAATATCAAAACGCTGGACTCTAAAGTTCTAAGATAAAATATCAAACAAGGTCCGACGTAAAAATTGCATACCGGCAGGACTAAACCTGTAAAACACGCATGTATAAATCAAAGTATGCTGACAACTAGAGAAATTCGATAACATGACCATAAAAGCACCCCAGACTCAGGTAAAAGCGAGTCTGCTATTGTCTGGGCGAATATCTCTTGCGTCAAGACGAAAACGTTTTTACATTTATTTTATAAACTACGAAATTGCAGCCATGCCAATATAGCGAGAGTAGCTACTAGCTAATATACTCACCCTTTGTACTCGCTAAACGTTTCCTGAGAATGTGGCACAAGTTTCAAGAGGAGAAATGCCAAGACTTGAACTTTCAAATCAGCGGGAATCTACGCTATTATACTTGAAAGTTTAGTTGATTAAAAACTGGAATTTTAGCACAGGAGTGTTTTGTGGCCGAGTGGATATTCGATGATGACGTCACATATTTGCATGAAAAAGGAATGTAAACACACTCGCTATAGCCATGGTGACACGAGATTAAGCTAGAATCGGAAACTTTGTGGGCGACAATTAGCACCATAGTTTGGATAGTTTTCTTTTGAAGTCACTTCGCGTTTTTGCTACCGTGAATGTACAGATTTAGCACTAATTAAACTAGTGCACATTCCAGCACATAAAATTCTATACCAGAGATATGCTCAAAATTGAACAAAAACAAATCTATTCAGCCCAGATCAGACATATCTAATGGACTTATTTTCTTAAAATGCCGGCGGTAGATTACACTCGGTTCCTGAGTTTTTTGTTTATTTTATTAACATTTTTATTTATTATTTTGTTTTGCTTCAGAAGGTTCATTGCTCCTCGTGATGACGAGAAAGAAAAATAAAACCTCTGGCACCCAGGGTAGTGGAAGATATTGTCGTATTAAGCCAGCTGTTTTCATTGTCGAAAAAAAATTGTTTTTTTTGTAATGATGGAACGTTAGTTATTACGGATTTATCTAGTAATTACTTGCATAGCTGAGGTAGTGCTTTTCATTAAAAAAAGTATCTTCCGCTGTGGGTCCGCTGTCACTCACTTGGACTAAAATTCTTCCAATGTTTCGGTATTGTTTTCTGTTTTACGTGTGGGTGTTAAGTGCAAGAAATCGAAATTTCAAGGTGTTTCTGTTTATAATTATTGATTATCGAAAACTGAGCGATCTAAACTGGACGTAGGAAAAGCAGAAGAACTGACCAAATGACCGCACGACCAAAATGTATAAACGCCTGAACTTTTTCGATAACCACCCACAATATGTACTCTACTTTACCAAAAAGTCTACCAGTGGCTCTTGGCTTGTTCACTCGAGCAGTACCAGAGTGGATGAGAGAGGGTCGCGGCGTTGGGGAGGGGAGAGTGGGGAAAGCGTAGTATTTAAACTGAGAATGGAAAGACGTGTAGACAGATAGATAGACCACTTTCCAATTGGCCGAAAATTCCAAAACTCTCAAAACCGACGCAAAAGGTTCGGAAATTTCCTTCCAAGACATCCAGAAAACCTCAGAAAAACTGAGTTGTCGAATCCGAAATGTGAACCATTCATTCGACATTTCTGGAAAATAAATCGAACGAACTGGCGGAGAAATTAGTTAGAAATTTTAGGAAATTTGTGTATACCTGCTCGCAAGCTTGTCCCCTTAACTTGAAATTCCGCAAAATTCTGCGCCATCTACCAACGGAAATTTCCAAACATTCAAACAGGAATCTAAGAGTTCCCCGTGCAGAGCTTGGCGTGTAGAACTGGGAACGGTTTACGTTTCAACTTTATTCCCAGGGCCGGGTTGTTCGAAAGCCGGTTAACGCCAAACCAGGGTCGGGTTGTTCGAAAGCCGGTTAACGCTAACCCAGGATTAAAAGTTAACCGAAGTATTAATTTTTCTTGTGTAAAAATGTTTTTCGCTCCCGATTTTTTGTTTAGTTTGAGATTATTCAAATTCAAAAGAGAAGGCCAAACACTATAAACAGAAAACCTCTCCGAAAAGTTGCAAAACTGAAATCAAAATTCTCGCTAATCCCGGGTTAGCTTAATCGGGCTTTTTGAACAACCCGGCCCTGAGATGTTTCTTCCCCATTGCTGACTGGCCAGTCGAATAGAAGACTATATCGATACGGGATTGAATGGGAAACTGATAATTGAAAGTACAAATCTTATGAATTACAAACTTAAAGTCGCACACGTACTCGGTCTGGCACTTCTGCTACAGTACAGACAGCTCATTGACTTTGGCAATGTTCTCTTGTCGAAGCTTATCTCAGGAGTTCTGGCGGAACAGACAAAAAATCTCTTACGCGATTAAGCAACCACGAAAGGCGCATGAAATTCTCCTGACTCCCTATGTAAAGACAAAACTAAGAAGGTTTAATCAAATAAATCAGAGAGCAATTAAGCTAATACGGCATAGTCTGATTATGTTGACAACTGAATAACGCTGGCCGGCATGCGAGGCCAGGACGAAGTTTTTACACACAGAAGCTAAATTCACTATAGAGTCTGTATATGGGCTTAGAAAACCTTATTCATCACTCATTTAGGATGATGGCTAGGTTAAGAAACTAACAGCCAGCTACGAAAATGATATTGAGCGTTGAACGAGAAAATAAACATTAGCGTGATGAAATCAAAAGTACCAGTCACGCGATTTCTTGGAACCGCCCAAGGTTTTCCGAGAAAAGCTGTAACACCGTTTTCCGAGTAAATTATTTATCTCTTTAACCCAAAGCGTTGGTCGTAAGTTTGCTTGAAAGGGTTTTTCTTTACTTTGGACTGACAAAAAGGTTGAAAACCGTTCAATTCCATTTGGATCGAGTCGAGTTGTGGTTGCGCGTTTTGAATTGTCCTGGCTGGGTTCTTCTGCGGCGAATCCGTCAAATCTAAATATGGCCGGAGGTGCGTCTCAGAGCTTTGATGGCGATAGAATAGCCGTTTCTGATCAGGGAATGGTTGCTGTAGTAAAGAGACGTGAAAATTACGTTGAACTTCACGGCAAGGGCGTCGATGAATATGTTCCCTGGATGACTACAAGGATTAAAGAGGGGCTTTCGATTCCTTACGATGTGTGTTTTGCGCCGAATAACAACCTCGTTATTTCAGACATTGGGGATAACAAAATAAAGATTTATAAACTGGAAGGAGGTCCACAACAAGCAAATCAAATTGCCATTGGCAATGATCGCTCGAAACGGTTGATTGTACGAGATTTGAACTCCGACTTTGTGGAATTTCCTTCACGAGGAAGTATTTTGGCGTCGATTACGGCATTTCGAATCCCTCAAAATTTAGTCATGGGTCCTGGCCCACCATCTCGGCTATTTGTCACAAGTGCAACCCATGTACTCCTTATTAACATCGATTGGAACAATTTAAGTGTCGTAGACTTCTCTCTGGTATGTTGTACTGGTGATTGGTATTCTGTACAATTCCGCAAGAGATTAGCTTGTGATAATGTAAGCGCAGTTCAAGATCACGAAGCGAATCACAAAGTTGGAGGATTTAATCCTCTGGCGATCACTGAAGCTCAATTCTGTGCGATGTTTTACCACGTAACCAAAACTAGCCGCACAGGATTTTCATGTTTGGAACAATCAGAATGCAAGGTTGGAAAACAAGGCGACAGGAACAAATTTGCTGAAACGGTTGTCATTTATGTTCGGTTGACGGAAAAAAAAGGTCGGCTTTTATTCCACGCCAGATATGGCAATTGCTACGAAGGTGCTTATGAAAGTACTACCCATGCAGAGTATTTCATGCTGACGGACGAACAATTCAGACAAGCCGTTCAGCTGCTTCAAGATCAGAAGGGAGGCTTCGTTGACATGTTCATGAACAAACAGCCATGCTTCCGGTCGACAGGACACGGCAAAAAAACCGATCTCAAGATCAAGGATTGTGCAAAGGATATGGTAGATTTCTACAACCTCCATTGCCTTCCACACGGTATAAAACTAACCATTTATTTGTGTCAGTTGTACAAAGTAGACATGCTACCCGGTTGCCAAGAAAGTTCTCTCGCAACAGATATCTGGAATGCTCGACTAGGCGTAAAAATGATGTTTTCTTATGGTATTGAACTGAAAGCAATGACTCAAAACAGTTGGCATAAACTTGCTGAGTTTGCAGGCATTAGATTACCAGCATATCGAAACAGCGACCGACAAAAGTTGGACCAACACGTTCAAAGAGTTCTTTCTGATATAAAAAGATTGCCGCTGGTGACGCCGCTAAATTGGTTTGTACTGTGATAACCATGAATCGCAAGTTAACATATTCAGGGCAGCAAAAATATGTTGAGTGCTTCTTTACCATCACACACAATGATCAATTGCAGCGGCCTAGCCTGTTTTAAGAAGCGGGGTTCAGATTTTGTTCATAAACATTCAGTGTTTAGCATGAACAAGTGAACTAATTCTTTTTTCTTTTTTCAAGTACGTGTGACTCAGTCGAATACGCTTTTGTTTCCTACACTGTTTTGTAAACTCTGTTACATACTGTTGCCTTTCAATTAGATTATCATAATCGAGTAGTAAAAACTTCTAGAACTTTTTTATGTACGCTGAACACACGTATTAGTATTTTTCCTAGTGTTGAGCCGATCAAAAAAAATGGCATACTGAATAAAACAACTCTTAACTTAGGAGTTTGCTGTTGATGTGTCAGAAACAAACAATCAAGGTGACATTGCGAAAGTTTGCAAAGAGAAGAACAATTGCGACGCGGGAAATAAACTCAACCAATAATGTAGGATTAATCACATAATTTTCTCAGGTTTAACTATCGCTTTTAAATTCCACGAAAACCAGTGGAACAGGGGCACTTATTGTTGGGAATTATACAAAGCTAAACTCGGCGGTTGGATTTTGTGGTACTGTACATGTCAAAATTCCTTATGTACTGATGTAAAACCTTATTTGGATGGACTTTCTCCAAAGTTATTATACCATTCACCAGAAGACTCCTAATTCTAAGAAAACAAGCGGGACCCTTTCTGAGAAATCGCACAGCTTGAGGTATTATTGGTTCAGTCAGTTTACACTGAGGTTTCCACAACACAACAATTTTCATAACGCAGTCTCCCGTGTCATAAACTCTCACAAAAAAGGTTTTACTGACATAAGGGTACATTGTTTTGAATGAAAATTACCCGTTAGGGCACATCCTACAGGCCCCTACTCACATTAGTTCCCTAGCATTCTATTCTTGCCTTGGATCAGTATAATTATTGGGCTTAGAAAATAACTCTAAAATGAACACGAATTCGAAGAATAATATATGAATATAATTACGTCGTTCTCTGAGGTTTTTTCTATCTTTCTTCTTCCATATAAATAACCTTACGATTCGAATTATTTTGGGCAACGGCGTAATGTTGGTAATTTCTGAAAATAACTACGGTATATCACATGTATCGAAGCGTTATGACTGTCAAATTATTTTTAAATAATTACATCACTTTTTCTCAGAAATGGTGCGTTTTCCGAGAAATTCTGCTCATGGCTATAAAATATGCAACACGACATTCCGCGTTCAAACCGACACTTCATGCCAGTGATTTTGAAGTGGAGAGGTAGGTCCACCGATAAAGACTTCAAAGCTTTCTTGTTTTCATCTTTCCAGAGCTAAAGGAAGTTGTTTCTTCGGCTAAAAATATTCAGTTTTACTCGTTTCGCCGACCGTGAATGAGCAAGTCACCGTGAGCAAATCGTTAATGGCGGAAGGATTTGCAGTGCCGAGCGAAACAGGGCTTGCAGTCTCTGAGCAAGGGTGCCTGGCAGTAGCCAAGAGAAGTGCAATTTGTGTCGAGTTGTATCGCAGCCGAGTAGGGGATGATATTGGTGACACAAGATTATCGGGAAACGTAACAATAACGGAGCACCTTGTAAGGCCTTATGATGTTTGCTTTGCCCCAAACAACCACCTTGTCATCACAGACAACGGCGACAACAGCATCAAGGTGTATAACCTGGTTGGAAAGCCACGACTTGTCAGCAAATTCGTTTGTCAACAAGGAAAAAGGAACACTGTCATTGAAAAAGTGAAATGTAAGTCAGAATTGGACGATAGCTCAACTCCACCTAGAAATCTTATGCCTCAGAGCTTAACTGCTGGGCCGAGCCCTTTGGGTCAACTTTTTGTGGTTTTCGCTCCGTTGAATCGCATTGTAGTTATTACTATGGACTGGAATACGGTGGAGGTGATTGACTTCCGCCAGCTGTCCCCACCGCGAGATTGGGCCTTCGTCCAGTTGAAAGAGATCAAAGAGTGTAACAAGGTCAGTATTGTACACGATCACACAGAAAATCATAAAGTTGGGGGACGAAACCCATTGGCTATTACTAAAGCTCAGTTTTGTGCCATGTTTTACCATGTATCAGAGAGAAAGAGAGATCACATCAGCTACAAATGTCTCCAAGGGCCGCAGTGTCGCGTTGGAAAAATGTCTAGGCAAATGAATCCGAAACTTGATTATGCTGCTTCGGTCGTCGTCTATGTTCGGTTGACAGACTGCAGTAATCGGTTGATTTTCCACGCTAGATATGGAAACTGCTTTGACGGTGACCGCCGAAACACAATTCATGGGGAGTATTTTATGCTGATGGATGACGAGTTTCGACAAGCTGTCCAACTGCTTCGTAGCGAGAGGGGAGGGAATATCGATATGTTCATGAACAAACAGCCTTGCTACAGATCAACTAAGCATCACGACAAACGATCTGATCTCAAGAAAAAAGAATGTGCACAGGACTTAGTGGATTTCTTTGCTGTACATTGCTCATCTCACGGCATCAAGTTCACCATCAATCTCTGCCAGTTATATAAAGTGGACATGGTGCCGTCGCCGTCGTTACAGACTGACATTAAGAATGGCCAAGAAGGAATGCGTAACATGATTTCAGCCGGTATTGAACTGAAGGCCATGACTGAGGGAAGTTGGAAACAACTAGCAGGTTACGCCGACATTGAATTGCCAGAATATCAAGATAGCGAACGGCAGAAGTTAGATGAACACATTGCTGAATTTCTGGCGGGTATGAAATTCGGCTATAAATCAAAACCGAGAAAGCCTCACCGTAAAACCCGCGGCGGATTCGCGAAAAGATGATGGCACTGAATCAGTGTGACCCGGGATCGGATGCGAAGAAAGTAAGAGTATAAAAAAACCGATCCTGCAAAAAAGTTGATTAGGAAGAAAGTAAATAAAGGGGCAAGGAAGCAAAAATTTGAAAAGCGAAACTGCCTGTGTACGAGTTCAAGTTAGCGTTCAAGTTACCGATCTTTCCTGTAAGTTTGCATCTAATACTTTTTTTTGAAAAAAGGCAAAAACAAGTAAGCATTTTCTAAGTGATAAAAACGCGTGCGCTTGAGATTTGAATGTGAGATTTGCAAAGGAATTTGTTTATAAATTTAAAAAATACATAGACTCTGTAAATTTAAACAAACTTTCAAGCTTAGAAAACATTTTTTCGACTTACATTTACAAACTGATGCTCGGTTTCCTTGTCAGTCACCCATTCTGATCTTTGGTTCAAATTTATCGTTTCTCAGTTTCCCAGTATACCCTTTACCTGTGCAGCTGTTAAAATTTGATATAAGAAGCTCCACCTACCATTAATAATAAAGTATGAGAAAAGAACGCCAGGCCCATTTGTCGATCTTTAGCCAGATAGCACAAATCAGTGAACACAAAAATAATTTGGTTTTATCAACTGGGTTGATAATGTGAATTGGCCACCGTAAAGAGATTCGGAAGCTGACGTTTCGAGCGTTAGCCCTTCGTCGGAGCGAATCCAAGAGCTAACGCTGGAAACGTCAGCTTCCGAATCTCTTTACGGTGGCCAATTCACATTATCAACCCATGCAGTTGATAAAACCAAATTATCTTGTAATACTCCCACCGACTCAGCACCACGGTTTCTTTAGAAACTTGCCCCCTTGAACCCTAAAATACCCTGCGAAAACGCGCCTGACTATTTTGAAACAGCCACCTGGGTGGATCTAGGTGGGAGAGGGGGTGGTCGGAGGATAATTCGGTTGAACTCCCTAAATTAAAAATAGGTAAGGTAAAAGGTAAAGTCTGGATCTGAGCGAGGTGGCTCATCAGGCCAGAGCCTATCCCGGTTTCAGTAGCATGAAGCGACTTGGAGCTAGTATTTCTACTCCCCCTGGATGAGATTGCACTGGGTTACCTCCCAGCATTAAACTCGCCGGTACCTATTTATACACGTGCACCTGGGTGGAGAGAGGCACTGTGAGTGTCTTGCCCAAGAACACAACACAATGTTCCCGGCCAGGACCTCTAGCTACGGAGTCGAGCGTACTAACCATAAGGGCCACCGCGCCTCCCATATTTTTTTTTTAAAAAAACGACACATTATAACACGCTGACTTGGCCTCAGAATGCCGAAAATCCTATTTCCGAGGACTTCAATATTAAACATTTCCCGAAGAAGGATGCCCTCGGAACCCCCGTAAAGGGGACCGCCTTCGGTGGTCCGTATCTCGAACCCCCTTCTCTAAAATCCTGTTTCCACCCCATAGCGCAGCTGTTAAATTTTGGGTGTAGTAGCTGGAAATTCTTCTTACATTAGTTATTAATTTTTGCGCAGTTAATTTATTTCCAGCTCTAACAAAAGTCAAAACGGATCTCAATTTATTTCATGCTTGTTGGTCGGCTTTGAGTACATGTAAAACATATTTCAGTATTTCCTGTTGTAGCGTTTCGTGTTATGAATGCAAGATTTGCTGTTTCGACATTTGAATACCATCACGCTCTTGATTTCCTTGGAAGACTTCTAACGCCTTCCTGATGCATGAATTTCACCCTTGTGGCCCTGGGAACTACAAAGTTTACGACCCAAAGAAACTGGTACCGAATAAGGCGCACAAACAAAAAACATGGCGGACGTAGAAGATGAAGTTGAGGTACTTTGTGTTTTTAACTATAGTAGTTGGGGGATTTTCCAAGATTTTATTCTATAAAACAGTTTGGATACATCGTTATAACCTGAAGAGCTGTTTTTAGCTTAGATTGCTCACGAAGTGTTCGTTTTGAGAGCTTTGAATCGAACGAACACCAGTTGAGATCTTTTTGTTTGCAGGACGAATCCGAGTCAAACCAGGCAGAAACCACAGGAAAACGAAAAAGGCTGTTCCATAAGGAATGTAAGTTGGAATATAAATGTTAGTTATCAAAATAGAACTTGTAGTGTTGGAACGATAACCTCCACTTGGCGTAAAATATTTAGGTTGTAAATAAACCCCTTCGGCGGCTGGTATGTCGGCAGATAATGTCCGCGGCTGAGAGATTGTCCAAAAAATGGCTATTTTGCCGAGAACCGAAGCTTCGAGGGCAAATGTGAAATTTTAGTGAATACCCAGTCTGCGCTTTTGGATGGAGGTCAACGAAGCTATTTCATCAGTCAAGTTGATTTGAATAAAATCTGTTCAGCAGAAGGACCCCACAATCATTTAATTTGTGTATATCAAAAAATTGCTTTGTGCGCGTGGTTTATCAAATGCAATGGCGATGCACCACTTGCTGGATGTAAAGAGATTTTTTGTAGGAAAGCCAATCGAGTTTGTTTTGGCTTGGCTGGAACCAAACAATTTAAGCCCGTATTTGAATCTAAGTTTATTTAATACAAATATGAATTCAAAAGAGGTATGCATTATTACAGATCAGTACCTGTATACTAGGTAAAAAGTTTGTTGGTCTTCTGATCATGTAAAATCGGCAGCTATTGATTCAACTTTTAATAAAGTCAGATTTTTTTGTCAGTAATAGATTTTTATATGGCTTTTTTTATTGAAAGTATTCATTTGAAAGATTGTGTATGATTCAGTATTCTCTTTACTTTTTTGGATCATCATGGAATGGAATATAAATCAGTTCTTTTTTCGATATATGATCTATACATACAGTATTACTCTACATACTATCCTTTGTTCAATAAACTCTAGAAAAGTGTTGCGTTCTTAACAAAATGTCTGTTTTTGCTATTGCACAGTAACCAATATTGCCACCCTTTTTATTGCACATACAGACATAGTTGAGGTAGACAGGAGCCCCTGTGGCGGGGAATTGTCACCTTTTTGTCCCCAGGGATGAGGAATAGGCTGCCAAATAAGAAAAAATGTCAAATGCCTTGGGGAGGGTGGTAACAAGTGGAATTGAACCACGCATAATAATAGTGTTTGTATGTGACTGGGACATTATTAAGTGTCTCCTTACAGGAGGTGTCCCCCAACAGGAAGTGTCAATTAGCAGAAGTTTGACTGGGAGTCTCTAAGTGACCTTCCTTTTGCTTTCAGTGAGATGCATGATGTTTGGTTTTGGTGATGATCAAGTACCTTTCACTGAATCTGTGGATTTGCTGGAAGATCTTGTTGTAGAATACATCACAGAAATGGTAAGAAAACAAGAGTTTGTACAAGTAGCGTAATGATTTGGTTTAGTGCTTGGTATGTTTGGTACTTCAAGGGAGCGTGCTTATTTGAGACAGGGCGCTTATTCGGGACAGGGTGCATATTTCTTTTTTGAAAAACAACCGAATGTTCAAAACAAAACTTTAATACGGTATGAACCTCCGTTGATTCATACTCTGATGGCCCTGTAATATCAGAATAGGGGCGCTTATTAGAATGGGGGCACTTATTTAAATAGGGGTGCTTATTAATAAAAACACATAAGGGAGGCGCTTCTTTGAAAGGAGGCGCTTGTTAGAAGGAGTGTGCTAAATCAAATCATTATGGTATTTAGTTTTATCATAATTAAATAAATCACCAATTTCACACAGCTTTCCTTACTTATGGGAGGTATATATGCTACTCAAGGGTAAAATGTCTTGCATAAATAATGATTTGTCGAATGCCATGTTACCTCAAGCATGTGCACCCAGTTAAAATAAAGAATACCATTCCAGATGAAAGGCTGAATTTAGTGAAGAGGAGTTGTGCCCAAGTGCCAAGCACAAGGGAACTGTTCAAGCTAGAACAAGGCTCTCAAGATGTTTTCCAGCTCACCAGCTAGTCTTCAAGATCACCTCATTTGCAAAGTTGCTGCTTTATAAGTTATTTTATCTCTTATTTTATGCGTCATTTAAACATCTTTGCTATGCCAGTCATGTACAAGAGTACTTAGGAATCTCTACACACTCACAGACCAAGTGGGTTACACTAACATGTAACTTATAATATAAGTCCCATAAAATGAAGTATCTAGAATTATTGTTGTTCTTGCTGGATGAGATCAGAGTGCATTGCAGGCTATTTTTTTCAGGTGTAATACATGAGATGATCTCCAGTGTCTTTAAATCTTTATCCTGCAGTTCAATGTTCACTTTTATTACATAGACATAAAGTGTTTTACAGGAAAATAGACTACTCTTTAAATTCATACAAAACTACATCCAGGACCTGAATGGTGTATTTTCCATATCCTCTCATATCATTTGCCACTTTTTCATATTCTGTATGTTTACCTATGTACAGTATTTATATTCCTGGGTGGAGAGAGAGGCACTGTGGATTGAATTGTCTTGCCAAGGGCTAGCAACTGGGTTACTGTACCTGGAGACCTAGCTCATGAAAGTTTATGCATTAGTAGTCCGCTGGGTATCACAAGTGAAGAAAAAGAAAGAATAGTCCATTGGCTAATAGAAATTACAGTGGAATCCCGATTTCTCAAACCCTCATTTTTTACAACCTCCTGATAACTTGAACCAAAAGTTGTTCCCTCTCCTCAGTCAAACACTGCAATTTTACCCCCGATTTCTCGAACTCTCCGACTTCTTGAACCAATTTGCGTTTCCCCTGGAGGTTTGAGAAATCGGGATTCCACTCTATGCACAAAAAATGTGTTATCTTGCATTTTCATGAGGTAAATGTACTTAACACCATTGTTGGTCTCTTTCATTAAAGTAACACATCTTGAATATAAAAGAATATTCTTTTTTCCCAGACACTAAAGGCAATGGAAGTTGGTAAAAAAGGAAAGGTACATGTGGAGGATATTGTCTTCTTGATCAGAAAGGATCCAAAGAAATATGCCAGAGTCAAAGTGAGGATTTGTCCTGTGATAGCAGATTTATTTGTGTATTTTTTGATTTATAGATTCTTCCTTCTTCTTCATCATCCTTTTCTGTTTCAAGAACTGATCAGATAAATGCATTACTATGATTATCAGTTGAGTAAGGCACGACAGAGCTTTCATGACAATGTTTTGGCCTTAAAATATTATTATGGCATTCCCACGGCAACTTTCCTGGTTTCCAATGGTAATGATATTGTTGCCTACAATTTTGTGCGCTTTCCTGCTAATGACGTCAAAGGCTGACAAGTTGCCACTGGAAATGGAGCCGGTTGCTTGTGACAACAACACGATTTGAGCATTAAAACCTCGTCACCAAACGTCTGTCATACCTTACTCAACTGATAATTGTAGTGTATCCCGTTTAAGAATTAATAAACAAATTGAAATGAAATAAAAAATTTCAATTGTTCCTAATTAATTTCCTTGTATTTTAGGATCTGTTGACTATGAATGAAGAACTCAAGAAAGCAAGGAAGGCTTTTGATGCTGAAAGTTACGGAGAAATGGTGTAAAGTCTGAGAATTTTAAAAGAAACTGCCTAACAACTATAACTATATCAATAGTGTCTTACAAACAGACAGACACTCAGGGACAAGTTCCTGAATAACCATTTATGAGAACTTGACAGGACAGCTTTTGTAAATGGATGCAGTTCACATAAAGTTATCATTGATCATGCTGCTGTCTGAAGAGATTGTTTTTCCTCTTGTGAAAAAAATCTAAAACATGTTAAAATGAAAGGCATCAACCCTGAATGTTCAGTTGTTTTGAAATGTGAGTTATTTACTGGTAGGATAGTATCCATGAAAGTAATTTGCCTAAGGCCTGTGTACCAATATTTTTGACTAGAGTTACAACAGAAGTCATACCAGACATTCAACTGCATACATTGGTTTATAGACTTGCAGAAAGCCAACATTGTTTCATATGTACAGTTTTGTTGTTAACACCCAAGACATAGATTAATTTTCAAATGCCTGGAATTAAACTATCTCAGTTTATCATATTTGCAGCTCTCTTACTTTGTATTTTTGTCATGTAAGTTTGTTATGCTGTCTTTCATATTTACAAAAAAATCCTCTTTGAATTTTGTTTGATGATAGATATTTTCCCCAGTTGTGCATAGATGTAAGTTTCTCAGTGAAATAAAATTCAGATCTCTCCTTGTAAATACGTTGTCATTCATGAGTAAAGATGTTTGTTAAAACTTTGTTTTTATGGGTTGCTTTATACCATTATTAAAAAATAATTGTATAAAGGAACCCATAAAAACAAAGTGTTAACAAAAAACAAATTTTGTTTGCTATCACACCTGATTGTTAAAACATCTTATGCATGTTTATAAGAAATGCTTTTGTTAATCTTAAGATTAATAAATCTGATCTTTGTATAACCTGCAAACAGACAGATTTGCAGCTTTTGTTTCATTTATCTTTAATTGGTGTGAAACAAAGCCGGAAATGTGTCTGTGTTTGCAGGCTAGTCATTGTATTGCTAAGGAAAACCATAGGAAACTGTCAGTGGCCTTATGTTTACTTTACAGTGTTTCAAATTCGCAAGTCATGTTGTTCCCTTCCCTGTGGCAAGGATTCAAACAAACGTTTCTAAGTTTGATACTCACTCTACCAGTTTGTGTACAGCTACACCTATGTAGACGTAACATACATACTTGATTTCTTAAGTTGTTAGAGTGATGTTCCAAGAAATTTTCATACCCCTTTCACAAAAATACACCTTGCTGCTCTGGGAACTGCTTGAATTACACAGTGTCAAAACAAGTAAAGTCACATACTCGTGGCAGGTTCAACACACAGTTTTATTTGGAATCCACAAATGTCATGGCTTCTTTCACATCAAATATAATTCATTTTATATACAGTTTTCACTCAATTCAATTTTCCTCATAAATATTCTCTGTACAAGTTTTAAAATATTAATATTTTAGGTTAATTTGTTAAAAAAGTCTCCAAATAAAATTTGCCTTCTTGTTTACTTGGTATTCTTTTCGTTTTCCCTTTTGCCCAAACTGATGACATCATCTGTGTTGATCCTGTTCCACAATTTGCTGATAAAACCAGAAAAACAAAATTTATTGAAATGCTTATAGTACATAATTCCTACTGAAAATTCTTTTTTTGGTTTTAAGGAGAAGTTATAAACGACCTCTAATTACTGAGACAGGAAACGTTTTTTAAACCTTTTATCTGTTAATTAAAAGAAGGTGCAGAGCATAGAAGAAATCCCAGGGGTTATGGATAAAAGTCACAACATAGAAGTTATACTACTTTGTTTCTGAAAGAGCATGTTTACATCCAAACTTTGAGATTAGCTTTAAACAGCCAAGTTTGGCAATGCCTCCATGTCTGTTTAACAAACATTTCTTGTAAGATTGTAATCATGGTCAAAACTAGATGAGAGAAACACCACCATTGCATACAACATCTAAAAATGTTTTCAATTCCCCCTCTCCTTGTTCAATGTTGTATCAGAAGGTTGCCTATACACAAGGCACAAGTCTTGGACAATGGCAAGGAAGAGGCAGGAAAAAGAAGCTTACATTTTTTTCATCTACAACCTGAGAAGCATTTAGTGCCACAACAATGCTGTCCAGGATTAAGTTGGAAATGGAATATTGTGAGCTGGAATATCGTTAAAACAATTTTATTAGCATCTCCAAGAGCTTTCTTTATTAACTGTAATGATTGAAGATCTGGCTCGTTCTCCTTCAGAGGGGATATTGCATAGGAAATGCTAGAATTAATGAGCACCTGTTACTCAATGGAATGACTCAGAAATATTAAGTGCAAACTAAGATAAAAAAAAGTCCATACCTGGAATCTTTTTCTTTAATTTTTAACCTGTCTAGTAGAGACTGTAGTTCTTGCTCAAGCTCCTGAGATATGTGGACAAAGGCACAAAAACAGTGAGTGACTGAATGGGAAGAATGGGTGGAAAAAGGCATGATTGTATTGGCCTGATATTTTCAATTTCCCTTGAAGGTTTCAGCTATCAGAAGTTGACTGTATGTCTCTGTGGAGTTCAGCGACACATTCCACATTTGTATACATGTAATATTTATATTGTGCTCAACTAAAAAGATGACACTACACTGTAACCTGGTAATTCTGTGAAGTGTGATGTCTTGTTCTCACCTCAATTGTTTGCTCTAGAAACTGATTCTGCTTGCGTAATTTTTGTATGTCCACCTAATATTTGAAATTATTGGGTTATTTAATGATACATTAATTTATAAAAAAATAGAATACAGTCGTGTATATAAAAATTAACAATGATATAATATTATTAAGGCTGTAGTAGAGGATTGCATGCACAAAAGTAACTGCCAAAGAATTCTAACCAACCAGTCAGACAATTAAATGGATTTGTCAAAATTGTACTGCTGGAAAAAACAATGATACTGCTTCAAAATTATTTGCCAATAAGTTAAATACGGTCAGAACAAATCACCTGTGTGCGATTCATTCAAGAAGAACACAATCATGATAATAACAAATTATGACAATGATAATGATAAAAAGTAATAATAATCAAAGGGGTCCTGTAAAACTTAAAAAGTGCAAAAATCTGATAATTTACATCAGTAGAAAGTGACTTCAAACCTAGTTAGCCTAGTTTAGAATTATTAACACTTGCAGAACAGAATAACAACTGTTAGTATATATGTTGTAGGTCAATTTGTTTCAAACTAGGTTAATTTGATCTCAACCTAGGTCGGTTTGCTGATGTCTGTCTGTCTGTCTGTTTTTTTGGCTGTGTTGGGATCTCTGGCACCTGAATTTTTTTTAAAATACAGTGAAAGCTCCCGTAAGCAACCATCCAAAATGTCAAGCGTAGGCGGTCGCTTATGGGAGGTGGTCGCTTACGAGAGCTTCCGTTAAACTTTTGACTGTTCTTGAGAGAGTTCTAATTTTCTGTAATTAAGACATTTAAGGTCGTCTCTTTTAAGACAGATATAGTACAGGTAGTGCAGTGTTTGTGCATTTTTTCTTTAATTTTACTTCCCAAGACAAATGGTCATTTTTCGTAAAATAAAAAATATAAACAGGATATTTATGTTTATTATTCAACAAATTGTAACACTATCCAAATATGGTCATGATGCTCTTGATATCTGTCATCCGTAGGTAACAGATATCCGGCGGTATACGTAGCTTCGTACGTGGGAAGAAAAAGTGAAGTGAGAAAATGTCGACAGAGAGATTTACAAGGATTTAGGCTGTTTTGTTATCAATTTGTTGAATAATAAAACAATTATCCTGATCAATCTCGCGGAATATCGTCGCCGTCGGCTAAGTATCAGACAATATTCCGCACGATTTCGCAGGATAATTGTTAAATAATACACCATTTGAAAGGTGTTTATATGTAAATTCCATAAAACTCTTAAACAAAGAAGAAAAAAGATACAGTTTTAAGAGAAATTAGTCTAATCGTCAAAAAGAAAAAGATTATAAATGTTGTTTATCTCCGTTTATAGCAGGTATGTACCCCTAAACTATATCTTATTTTTCAGCTCTCAGTAAAGTGGTTCATTTCAGTTATGTTGTATGTCACAGATGTATCAGAAAAAAAGTTTCAAAAGCTATAGGGGTGGTCAATCAAGTCTCAAATATAGGGGAGGTGCAATTTTATGCCTTTAAAATGCAGATCTACCCAAGACAATTTTTCAAACTAATTGGACAAATATTGACCAAGTTATTACTTTGTGTACCAATTGGCAATCTTGGGGGTTAAAGAGTTAAATGTTTTATTCGTGTGAAGAGTCAATTTCGAGAAAAATCTGGTACTTCCCATTGAGAAATTTAACTCTGTCTCTTGTACTTCCCAGGAATGCAATAATGTTACACCACCTTATTATCCAATTTCTGCTCTATTGTCTGTCAAGTGGTTGCTTATGGGATGTTAAAAACAAAAGAAAATGTCAAACTTTTAGCCCTAAAAGTGGTCGCAGTCACTGAAGAGAGGTGGTCACTTAGAAGAGTTAGTCGCAAGTGGAGGTTTGACTGTACTTTGTATCTAGTTAGCTTGAATAGCATTCTGGTTAGCCTGAATAGCGCAAAGGTTGGCCTGTTTTTGGTTAGTTCTCAATAATTGGAATGGTGACAAGATAAATGCATGGTTATATATGGAAAATTTTCTGAATGTTGGACAGAAAGGTTTTTGTTTGTTTGTTTTCTCTGTCTACTTCTCTTTTTCTTTTTTTGGGTTTCTGACCACATAGCGTTCTAATACTAACTGCTAAAAATACTATGAAACCATGTGGTGAACGATGATTATTTTTAATTATGGGCACATTAACTTTACGTAAATTATTTTTAAATCCATTGCACAATATCCCTACAAAATGGATTCACAATTGAGCTAATTCAAATTTAATTTACTTCCTCCTTGAAATGTTCTAGATTGCATCCCATTACATATCTTTACCATCATATGTTTATTGACTGATAGCCTTTTTACAAGCAGATGAAAAGGTAATTGTATTATTATAGTCAAACTGTACACTTGTTTCAGTACACTTGTTGAGCCGGTTTGTAGAAATGTAGGTGGAGATTACTCCAAATTTGGTGACAACTTTTGAATAACTTTCCTGAACTTCAATGACTTTGCCAAGAAGAACGTTTGGATGCAGTGGGGAGGTTTTATCGACTTTGTCAATTTTTATTGCAACAAAGTCACCAATTTTGAATTTATTGACCCTGCCTCTGGATTCTTTCATTTTCTTGTTGTATTTTTGTTGTTGCCCAGTGATGTACTCTTCTGTAGCTTTCCTTTTGTGTGGGTTTTGAGGTGTAGTTCCTGGATGATCTGCAGCAGAAGATCCCATTGTACTCTTTCCAGAACCATTTGGATTATTAGTTGACTCAGATATTTCATTGAAGTCTGTGGCTGTTACCGACTTTGTATCTAGTTCACATTCTTCTACATCAAGTTGAACCTGATTTTTTCTGTGCAGAGGAATCTCTTTCCAGGGAAGCATTCCAAATACAACCTCGTATGGTACTTTATTTATCGCCCTATGTAATGAGATGTTCTTCTTGTATGCTGCTTCACTAAGGACTTTGCACCATTTGTTTAAATTCTGATCACATTCTTTGAGTATGTTGGTGATGTTCTCCTTGACTGTTAAGTTGTTTCGTTCAACAAGGCCTTGTGTTGTTGGGGTTCTGGGTGCCCCAAAAATCTGTTTGATGTTGTGGTCTTCACACAGTTCAGTCATTGTTTTGCTTTTAAATTCCCTGCCATTATCAGAGTGAAGTTTCGAAGGGAAGCCAAACATCCAGAATAAATTTTCAAGTGTTGTTGCAACTTCATTAGTCTCTTTACTCTTTAGAGGAAACATCCATGAATATTTACTGAAGTGGTCTATCACATGGAGTACCCAGTTATGTTTGGAATAACATTCACATGGAAGATTGCGAAAGTCAATGAGGTCTATCTCCACATGTTCCAGAAATTTTCCTGTTGTTATTGGATTTGTTATTGCCTTCTTGGTGTGGTTTGTCACACTTTTTTGTTGCTGGTGTAGCTTACAAAGTGAAACAAACAATGTTATTACTTCTTGAGAAATTCCAAAGTAGAAGGTTCTTATGTGTCTCTCTGTTTTATCTCTTCCTCTATGTGCTATGGCCGAGTGAGCTTCACACAGTACACCATGAATCTCTCTGTTTGGTACTACACATTTGTTATCTGAGGTGATAATCTTTCCTCCATTTGACAAAGCCCAGTTGTTCCTTGTAATTTTTTGCTTGGTTAGCTTCCCTAGGTTAAGACTCTTTCGCTCCTCAGGATTTGTTTGCAGCCATGTTTTTGTTTCATCGAAAAAACCATCTTCAATAAACAATGTGGTTTTGCTTGACTTTGCCTTCTTTGATTCTTTTAGTTCCTCTAATTTGCTATAAAACAGGGCAGATTCTACACAGCCTTTAGGCACATTGGAAGCTGCCATGTTTGAGTAACTGAGGAGCACTGGGTTCTACTATTGATTTGCATAATATGAGTAAATGTATGAGGTACATGTAGAATATGTTTATCAAAAGTTGGTTGAGTTTGTATGCAAGTCATCGTGGCTCAGTGGATAGGACATCAGGACATGAATCCAGCGAACATCCAGAGGTCTTCGGTTCAATACACGAGGTAAGCAAAGATAAAAAAATGGCTAGGTTGTAGTAAGGGGTAGAGATAGGATGGATAAGGGTAGGGTCGTGTAGAAAATGGCGTATTACAGTATTTTTTTTTTTTGAAAATTAAAAACACATTGACGTAAGTTGAAACAAATTGACCTAGGTTGAAACAAATTGACCTACAGTTGTAGGTTGAAACAAATTGACCTAGGTTGAAACAAATAGCCCAATTTCGATATATTAAAATTCAGCCTAAAACAATAGACCTCAGCACGAGGCTCGTGGGAATAACTACAGAGTTTGTGGGGTTTATTCCCACGAGCCTCGTGCTGAGGTCTATTGTTTTAGGCTGAATTTTAATATATCAAAATTGGGCTATTGACCTAGGTTGAAACAAATTGACCTAGGTTTAAAAACGAATTAACCTAAGGCTCAATTTAACCTGCAACATATACACACTCAGTGATCTTGGTGTTTTAAGCAATCTGATTGGTTCGCTATCTCTGGCTAATGAGCATTATTCACCCCCTACCGAGTGAATAATGCGTTTCACGAATTCACGCATGCTCTGTACTGCTTGCACGTTTTCCACGCATGAATTGAGAGATCAATTAAATTGATTTTTAATGGTTTCCTTCTGAAAATGTTGTTGAGATCACTTCCTGTGTATATACTAAAACAATTATTCTTCTCAATCTCGGTGAATAGTGGCAGAATATTTACCTCAATTTGAAAGAATAATTGTTAACTGTCAATATATTCATTATCGGTGTCTAATATGTTATGTACTTTATATAAGGATCCTAGATTGTACCTCCGTTTCCTTGATGCACTGTTCAAGATGTTGACAAACAGTAATGGGTACACAATACTCTTTCTGATGTCTCTTAATGTCATCAATGGTATCAAGCTGAGCTAAAATCTATAAAGAAACAAAACAAACTATAAGTCGTTATTTATTGAAACTCGCATTACTAAACAGCAAATCTGTCTTGCAGTCCAGTCAGTGATAGTGTAAGCACTTCATTCAGCTTGGGAAAATACTTTGACAGACTTTTCCATTTTTTCTGAACATCTGTTCAGTTACTAAATCCATAGTTTTTCCTGGTCTGAAATCAAACATACTTTCTCAAAAATAATTCCAGACTCTGTAAAATGTAAACTCTATTAACTTCCCTTGAAACTTCACTTCACTGTGGCCTTATGCTCCACCCAAGGAGCGAAAAAGATGAGTGAGTGAGTGAAACTTCACTTAAATTTGCGTGGTTCATCTGTGACGTAAACAAATAACTTAATATTGAACAGCAAAGATTGATCACCTGCACTAACCCAACATGCAGTGCAAAGTAAAAATATCTAAGTAAACATAACAACCTGGGCATGTAATTCTTCTACTTGTTCTTCAAGGTCTTTTGGGACTTCTTCGATATGAACTGACACTCTGGTTTGGGGTTCTGTGAAAAAAAAATCAAGGTTAAAATAACTCATTTACTATAGATATTTTTTGACATATAGTTTTGAGGAACATACATGAAAAAGGATTATTTTTCATGATTTCTTGTGACAATTAACTATGTGAGGTACTGGTACGTGTTTTCACAATTTTTTCAGAGTTTATACAGCCTCTATAAGAGGTAGCATCAAAGCACAGATTGACCTTATGCAAGTAAGGCAATCAAAACCAACTGTCAGTAGCTGGACTGTTGAAACATCTTTTAAAACAAAAACATGCAAAATTGAAACCCTGCTATAAGACATCTCCTGTGAGCAGATACTTATATGGTCCAGCCACATCACACACAAACACTCAATTTGTTAAGCTGCCATAAGCAGACACCTCTCGTTAGTTTACAGACACTTCTTGTGTCCACTTTTGGGAAGTTCAGTTGTACTGTAGTTTATTTAGAAATTAAAATCCTTTCTCACAGGCAAGTTTACAAACTACATTAACAGTACAAGTTACATTGTAATAAATTTCTAACCAGTTCCAATGTTAGCTTCCAATTCTTCAGCAGCTTTCTGCTCTTCTTCTCGAAGAAGTTTTGTCAATCTGTTGAAAAATCAAGTCACACAGATAAAAATAAATTCCCTTTTTTGTTCACAGTAATATAAATGCATCTATAGTCATTGTACATTGAAATAAGCAGAAAAATTCCTAGATAGGATTGACTTGTGGATGTTCCTTCCACCATCAAGGTTACATTGCTATAGACCTTTGCTGGTGCCTGTAGCCAAAAAACTTCAACAATAAGCCTACAGTTTAAACTCAACCACGACAAACAATAAACCAATGCAAAGCTTAAAAAGTGTACTATCCAATAAAATTATTTTGCATTAATCTTATTTAATTGCCGAAATTTAAAGAGCTGCCCGGTTACCAAAAAAGACTGATGCCTCAACTAATAAATAGACCATTTTACAGTTGTTGGCAAAGTGACCTGGCCTCTGACTGGCAGCGAGGCTGGAGTTGACCTTGTTTTGATACAGACCTCTCTGCTTTTATTGTGCAAATCAAGTTGTTCTCATGCTAACTAGTTTACATTTACATGAGAAAAGCTTGAAGGTCTGTATCAAAGCAAGGTCACCTCCAGCCTCGCTTGCATTCATGGCCAGGTAACTAAGCACACAACTGTAAAATGGCCTATTGACTAGGTATTGAATTTGCCACACATCCACCGCCAAAACAATTTGGATGGAATACACAAGGACTTGTTAAGGGGAGATATATCTTAACGACAGATTTAGAGCACTTGCTAAGGGATCACTGAAGGCAGTACTTTGAGGAAAGACATATCTATAGTGTTTATTTAACAAATAGAGAAGCCTAAGCCATGTATTACACGGTGACAAAACACAACGGGCGTTCAAGAACACGAGGGAAATGTAGAAAACACAAGCCGCAAGCGAGTGTTTTCTACATTTCTTGAGTGTTCTCAAATGTCCAGAGTGTTTTACACAGCGTAATACATGGCTTAGGCTTCTTCATTTGCTTATGATATAGAGGTAATGTGGTGAAAAACAATGAAACATGCTTTTTCTATGCTTTATACTCTGATAAAACATGGGTTTTTGACCACTCAGAGCGCGCGCAGGGTATCTATATTATTATACCTCATAACTTTTATGATAATATGAGTTTGATAAAACCCATACATAGCATTAACCACAAGAACATTCTTAACCTATTGGTCAACACTGATTTAAATGTTTGCCTTTCAAGTATTAGGGTTTTTTCTATTCTGGTCACATGACTGGTAAACTATAGCCATGATTTCACACTTTTGCAGGACTCTTCAGTGGAACAACCTGTACAAAAAGCTCATCCTTAGGAGGTCTGGTTTTCAAAATATGATGGTTAGAAACCTTCCTTTGCAACAAATTCATGATCAATTGGTAGTTAAGAAGGACCCCCTCTTCAACCCAAGATCTTGCCCATCAAGATCTTGAAATTTCTGACAAGAAATGAGTATTTTCATTGACAGATTCATTAGCTACCTTGCATTTTCTTCTAAGAGATGCCTCGCTTCCTTTTCCAGAGTTTCAACTCTCTTTTCTTCATCCTTCAGTTTATCTGAGCTGGAGGGATTTTCTGAGAGACTGTCAATGTGATGGTAAAGTACTTTGTGTTGTGATGGTTTTTGTGTGTCTAACAAATATGACATGTAGCTGTCATACTCATTCTGTAAGTAAAGCCGCAAAAATGTTCTCCATTAATAAATAATATGCAATCATTGTTTTAAAAAAGTTCCCATTTAATGGGGAAACCTTTGCCTGCAGTGCTTATCACAACTTTAATATTTGTATTAAACACTTCAGTTCAAAAGTACTCACTTTAATCTTCTTCAAAAGAGGACCAAATGTGCTGGACTCTTCAATGATCTCGGCAAAACATCTGTTGTATATTTGAAGTCTGTGAAAGTTTGGTCCCCTCTGACTTGCTACTTCCAAGGAAGATAGTTGCTACAATTCGTGAAAAAAGAAAAAAAAGTTACTTATAACACCCCTCCTGTCTTCTCAGGCCTTGCACTTGAGTAGCAACTTTCTGCTCATACTGAATCTCTATAATAATTTATTCTCTTTCATACCAGTGTTACTATTAGTACTAATTTGCCCTAAAAACAACACAAGGACATGTAGTGACTAGGTTATATATATTTATTTAAGTCTTTAAGTGTCTCCCATATAATATTACTTAATTGACTGAGGAATAGTTACCTTTGCAAGCTTGTTTTCCAAGTTTTGCACATTCTTTTCTCCCGTGAGCACCCCTCGATCATGAGCGTCTCCAAGATGCATTACCTGGTCACCAAACCTCTTGAAGCTCGCAAACTGGTCTGCTTTGGTTGAGTAACTCAGGTAAGTCTCAACAAATGTTTGGCGCACGTCTTCTGATTTTGCTTTCTCTTGAGAGCTTCCAGCTGGAGAACATACATGTTAAATTTCAACTGGTTACTCAAATTCTGGTAGTGGCTGATTTACTTAATATGAATCAGTAGATGAATTTTTAATGTTGTTATACTAAATTGAATGTAGATAATGATGCCACATAACAAAATATCACTTAAAAATAGGGCTGTAACCAGGATAAGATATATTTTGAAAGAAGTAAAAACTTTCTCTGGTTGAAAAGATTTTAACATGCG
>OZ026598.1:34333671-34338671 GCA_964020085.1 Micromussa lordhowensis | reverse complement strand
TTACCATTTTTGTTTTCTTAAGTCCAGGCAGCTGCTTTAAATCCGCGATCTGTATTCAAAACTCACTTGAAAGTGCAACGATCGTCTTGTTTTCGCCGCGGTTGAAGGAAGGAAAAATTTTCCTCCAGAAAGGTTTGAGGACTCCATTCACCTTGGTCTTCCATTCTGAGACCACCAAAACATCGATTTATGTTTTTCCTTTTCATTTTAAATGCCAAAGAAGCAATTTCGTCGTTTTAGGAATTAAAACAAGACCCTGGAAGTTTGTAGATTTGTCGTGCAACGCGCCATGATTACCTGCGTTTTTCGAGCGCACGATTTTAAGACGAAAAACCATCTTTCTAGGACCCCTAAAGTCGTCTAAAAATATGCTCAGAAGGTCCATTCTCATTGGTTTATTTGTCCTTAACAACAATAGAACAATAGGAGGACCAAAATATCTTCAGGGAGGGTAGGAGGGGCAATTGTCCTGACCTGCCTTTTTACGGCCGGTTACGGCCGGCATGGGAAATTGGGGGTGGGTTTTCGCACGGCCGGTTACGGCCGGCACGGGAGACAATGGGTTAAGCTAACCCAGGATAAGCGGGGAATTTTGAATTCAGTTTTGTATCTTTTTTTGGTGAGGTTTTCTGTTTATATTGTTTGTCCTTCAGTTTTGAGCTTGGGTAAGTCAAACTGGATCCATCAGGACAGTGCCTGGTCCAGTACTTTGAGAATATTGGACTGATAAAGGAGCATTCTGATTGGTTGACTTTGACTTTGGCCCTCTGAACTGGACTGCAACTGTAAAACCGGTTCCATTATCCAGTTCTGTAGTGTAGAGTAAAACTAATAAGCAAATGATTACCAATATTTCCTCACAAATTTTTGCCTTTCTGCACTCAGGATTTCTGGAAAGTAAAATGTGAAAAGTATATTATATCTTGTCAGGGATTTTAGTGTATGGTTGTTTCATGTTTTCACTCGTCATTTGTATTTTGACACACCTTATATTATAGGCTTGCTAAAATATACTGCAAGACTCAAAAGTAAAACAGAGCAGCACACTAAAATGTCTAATGAGATGTACATGTATGAATCCTTCCTTAGATTGTAATCAAGATGATGTTGTCACAGGGTCGACTCACACTGAGAGAAATGTCATCTGCAATCCACCTAGCAAAATGAGCCCTGCAAAGTACCTGTATCTCAAAAAAGTCTGTTGATGGCAAGTTGTTGACTCCCGTTACTGGTTTACACAAACAAATGGAACATCTAGTGACATGCTGAATTATCAACGGTGACGAGAAGATGGAGGGTTTTTTGAAGAGGTTACAGTGAGTGCTTGGAAAATTAAGCCAATTCTGAGTCCAAGTCAAAATCTGAGTCATGTTATTCATAACATCTCCTGTTGTTTTATCATTTACTGGTTGTTAAAAGCTAACCATCCTTGAGTCAGCGTTACTAAGACTGAATGGAGTTACCTCTATTGTTATTTAGGCAAACCAGAGTGCTTTTGTAGACTAGCTGGTGTGTTATTTAGGCCAACTGCAGTGCTAGTTAACTTGGAGCAATACCTTTGTTGTTTCTTATGTCAGAAATCCTGTCCTGGGCTGTTTCGAAAGGTAGATAATGCTATCCAGCAGATAAATCACTATCCAGCTAATAGCGTGGTTTGTTTTGTTAACACTTATCCACTGGATAGCGATTTATCTGTTGGATAGTGTTATCTAGCTTTTGAACAACTGTGGCCAGACCTCTGGGGGAAATCTGAAGGTGAACCAACATTAGTTGCAGCGGTTTCTCTCTCTATGCATGTCCAGAAACTGTTGTTGGACTTTTTAAGTGCATAAAAAAATCTCTGGTTCCAGTTTTTGAGAATGTTTCATGTTCAGTCACCACTGACCCAAACCACACTGGTTCTGTGGACAAGATTGCTCTTGCCTACCACTCACCATGTTTGAAAGTTTATGGGGAGTTAGAAAATACTGCTGACTGACCGGCAAGCCAATGACTCAGACATTTGACTCTGGTTTGGATTTGTAGGAAAATGGAAATTGTACTCTTTCTTCATTTGAACATGGTTGTCAATGACATTAAATATTGAAGATTGAGCTAATAATCAAGGATAAGTATCAATTTGAAATTCTCTTCTAATGTAAGTAAACACTAATGAACAATGTTTTTTATTTTAATTATGTTTATTCTATATTTATTTATTGAATTTGACCTGACCCTGAGGTTATGCCACAGTATTTCCCCACCGCCTAGAACTACCCACCCAGTCACTGTTTCGGAAACAGAATTCTAACTGAAATTGTACTCATTTCTTTTATCATTGGCATCATTAGCTTAAAATTCAGTTGCTAGATAATAATTATTTGTACCTAAAGTAATAGAAACTACCAAGAAGTGTTAGCATTCTTTACAGGAAAATGGACATTGAGTCCGAACATTTTTGTAATCTTCGCAGTATCCCCTCTGAGCATATTCAGGACAGGCAGGGCTGTTATCTTTGCAGTCTGTTGAGAAAAGAAATCATCATGTTTTAATATGTATCTCTGATTTATAGTTCTGGATGAACAGTTATGAAGTTAGAATGCAACTGAATGTATGACAGATCATAAGTTTAACTCGGGAAACAACAGTTAGCAGTTTTACTTTTGGATATTCTTGATCATCATTTTTAAGATCTATACAGCAAGTTTTAAAGCACGAACCATTTCAATTCATTACTGTAACAAACAAAGTTGATTCTAGCATAACTTGCCAGGCCCTAGTGTCTATACGCCTAGCCTCTTGGGCTGCAATACACCCCCTACTAGAGAGAGTGCGCACAGGGTAACAAAATTTAATAGAGCGGTTTTCAATTGAGTATCTTAAAACCAAAACCAAAGTAATCACTCTAGCCAAACACAAACGACTAAGACAAGACAGTAAACCAATCAAAACTCAAAGTAATAAGATATTAGCTGACGCAAAGTACAGGAAAATGTGTGCAATTTAATCACAATTTCTGTTTGGTTTTAGTTCTGATTGGATGAAAAAAAGGGGACCAGTTTATTTAAGCCCATTGTGTAGCATAGTTGATCAAAAACCAACACTCAAAATGAAAACACTCGAATGAAACCGCTTTAGACTAAATGCAATATTCATCTTACATGCAAGGTGAAAGCTAGCTTGCAATCAATTTAATGTCAAATCATGTACATATAGAATGCCAATCCTAAGGACCTCAGCTCTTGAGCCTACTGCTATCACATGGTTGCCATAGGTCAGGAAAGAGAGGAAATGGTCGGGGGAAAAAAATTCTTCAAGGTCAGGGAAAAGTCAGAAGATTTTACTTTGAGTCAGGGAAAACTGATATTTTGAAGAAAAGTCAGGGAAAATTGAAAGAACTTAACATGGGTGATTTAATACCATTGAAAGCTGGAAGAAACATTTGAGGTCACCGTGATCTCAATTATATTTTTCCTTAATGAAGAAGGAAAATTTGTTGAAAACTTATAAGTCTTCATGAATGGGGCGGAAAGGACAGTTGTAAGTTGAGGCCAGAAGCCGCTACTAGATATTACATTTTGTATTTATTTAGTATTAACTAAATTTGCTTTTTATCAGGGAAAAGTCAGGGAATTTTAAAGCAAGGCCTGTGGCAACCATGTATTATTTAGTATTAACTTACTAGGTTCAGCTGTTGGTGCAGCCTCCGTGACAGGCGTGACAAGCTTGTAAACGTAATTCCTTTTTCCTTTTCCCACACAGACTGGATGTTTAGGCTCGCAGGGTAACTTGGGATTCGATCCCACACACCCCTGGGCATCTCCATCATGATCATAACTAATGCCTGGTTTTACTCCACTCCAACATTCGCCGAAAAACTGCAATCCAAAATATGTGAATCCCTTGCTTCTTGTTGCATTTGCACAACTGCATGCCAAGCTGTGGAAGAGTATGGTCACAAAACAAAATATTTGGTATTGGCAAAGCAACAAGTATGGAAGAAATAAAACGGCGGTTAAGAGAGGAGATCAAGAAAGTAAGTCAAAGACAAGCAAGAAATTAATCATTGCCTCAAAATTCTATGCTTAATAATAATAATAATAATAATAATAATAATAATAGCGGTAATAACAATAATAACAACAATAATAAAGACTTTATTTAAGGTTAACACTTAATAGCCAAAGGCTAATAAATATTTTTTGTTGTTGTTGAAATTGTTGCACTTCACTTGTTTGACTTAAGGCGGGGGTAAACGTGAAGGCTGTTTTGAGGTTGCTTAACACGGCCTTTCTGCCAATATCTCAGTCACGTTTCAAGCGACACTAAATCTCTCTGCTTATTTCATTAACCACTGTTTGGCGGTTTTGTGTAAATACTTGGGTGATTTTGGGAAAGAGATTTTTTTCTCAAAGGATAGGTTAAATTGAGGAAAATATGAAATGTTGAAGATTTGATGGATTTGGAAAATTGAAATTTGAAGTGAAGAATTAGTAGACGGATACCAAACAGTCCCCTAGCAACCTGGGGCTCTCTTTTGCGGGGATCAACTGCCTGGTAGTGTTTCCAACCCATCTTACTCCTAACAATTTCCTTTTTTACATCACTTCAAATTTCACACCTATTCATGTTTACCCCCGCCTTAAACTAAAACAAATATAGGTTTCAAAGCAAGCCATGGCCACGAACCTGTACCATGTGTGGCTCAGTAACGGTCTTAACTTGGCACAACCCTGGGTATCTGAGACATTTCCTGCGCGGTAGGGCCGCGTGCAAGAAACATTGAACGTGCCTCTAGTACCCTGAACGTTATACCTGATTGGTCCAAAAATAATTGGATCTGATTGGTTTGCACTTACAGTTTTCAACTAATAAGTGTCGAAACGTAATTGGTTTTGCATTACGTCGATACACGATTGGCTTAATAAACTCGCGCACTTTTTCATCCAATCAGATCGCGTAAAACCAAAACCAATCGTGACTCGTTGGCTCATGTTTTCTCGCGCTTCGCATCAGCTACG
>OZ026598.1:34291171-34326171 GCA_964020085.1 Micromussa lordhowensis | reverse complement strand
AATTCATAAATTATGTTAATATGTTTTGGCGAGATTGCGTTCCCTCGGGGAGTTAGGAGGAGTGTTAGTTAGAATTGTTGCGAGGCTTCAGTAAACCCTGAATTTGATTCGACTCTGGCACGACGTCTGAATCAGAGAAAATTTCCTGCCGTGCTACAGTCGTGCTAAATTGCAATTTAGTTCGGCACGGCAGAAGCACGACGTCTGAACTGGGCCTAAGTGATCGTTTCCATTTTTTGGCTCTATTTGCAAATAGAGCCAAAAAAGGATCGAAACGATCACTTACCTGCTTGCAATTTCATACCACATTTGGGGCAATAATTCGGTGTGGAATACTGACCCAGATTTTCCCCACAGGAGCTGCAAAATTTCGCCATTGCTATCAAATATGGCGGGAAAGTCAGCAGCTATCAGAGAGAAGCCTGAGTGCTAAGTACCAGTTCCTCGATTTTTCTCATTTCTACGGAGGAGGGCAATTTCTACGGAGCAGGGCAATTTCTACGGAGGAAGCTGATTTCTACGGAGGAGGCTTATTTCTACGGAGCAGGGCAATTTCTACGGAGGAGGGCAATTTCTACGGAGGAAGCTGATTTCTACGGAGGAGGCTTATTTCTACGGAGCAGGGCAATTTCTACGGAGGAGGGCAAATTTCTACGGAGGAAGCTGATTTCTACGGAGGAGGCTTATTTCTACGGAGCAGGGCAATTTCTACGGAGGAGGGCAATTTCTACGGAGGAAGCTGATTTCTACGGAGGAAGCTTATTTCTACGAAGGAGGCTGATTTCTACGGAGCAAGGCGATTTCTATGCAACAGGCTTACACTCGTATGAAAAATAAGAACAATTTCACAGAGGAAGCAAGTTTTTGTTCAAGACGCTGTTTGTTTTTTGAAGTGTGCAGCAGTGGCCCTACTGGGCCACCGTAATACAAAATAGTTATCGTGACAGGCCAGTTTACGTGACGTAAAGTGACATGCAAACGAGGCATTTCGTGTCGTTAAGTTTGTTGGTGTTTCTCGGATTCAGTTTATCATTAAAATGAGATCGTAGACCATACCACACAGCGGTCAAACGCAAAAATCCAACGCCACTTCCGGTTTTCGCCGCCTCGAACTTCGTAAGAGTTTGAAGAGAAAACCTGCAAGACTTCTGTAGGAAAATGTTATAAAAATAGTACTGTGAGAGAAAATTACAAGCTGGGAGGACTTTAGGATGTCCATCACTAAATGTCCTGGTCTTATGCAAAGTTTAAAGCTTAACTTTTCAGCGACTGTCTTAACTTTGGGCTTGAAAGCGAAAATTTTCGAAAATTTAAGACTTTGTCAAGCTAAATTTTGGGAAGAACTGCGCACGCGCGCCACGTTTGACCGCTGTGTGAGACCATACACAATCGCGTCGTTTCCAGTGGTAACTAAAAAAATACTTACCGCGAATGTAATTAAAAATGAATTCCAAATGTAAAAGTATACCCCTTCTGTTAATGTAGTACACGTTAACAATAAATCAGTGTAATATAATTATGCAAAATAAAGGTAAAATAAATAAATGTGGTAAATGTAATGACACATTGCACAAACAAAATGTTTCGTTATAAATCATCTATCGCGCTATATTTAGAGCGATTTACTTGAGTGTCCAAAGTAAGTCGGAGTTGCTTTGTTTTTACATTACTACGGAAAAACTCGCGGCAATTTGTCATCCAGTCAGGAACCCAATCGTGGCTCGCTCGCACACGTTTTACAGCGCTTCGCGTCAGCTTCATTATTTTCTAGGAGTTTTGATTGGTTTAGTAGATTGTCTCAGTCCTTTGTGATTGACTAGAGTGATTACGGTGGTTTGGGGTTTTTTAAAAGATACTCTAACTGAAAACTGCCCTAACAGGATAATTTAGTAAATGACAATTTTTCGAAGTGCGACGATTAAAAGTCTACTCGTGTAACACGACCTAAAGGTACACAAGGACACGAAGACGTCTTGTATAACCGTATCTAGGTTATTTGCTTCGTTTCCAAGAATTTTTGTCTCGCTCCATTGTCAGAACCCAAATGACATCAAAAAAGAGAAACCTGCAGTGAACTCGTGGGAAATTTTGCAAAGAACCCCTAATAGTTACCTTTTATGTGGGCGTGGCTTGAAAAGGTTTCACCCCTATGAAGTACCAATTCTATAGGAAAATTCATTACCTGACTCGTGAATTCCGCGTTAAATTGCACGCGAAAACCGATATCGCACGAATCGCGAAGCGATGAGTGCGATATCGGTTTTCAAGTGCAATTTAACGCGGAATTCACGAGTAAGGTAATGAATTTTCCTTGAATCGCATAATTGAATAAAATGAGAAAAAAAGAAAACAGCAGTTTGGTTTTATCCTGAGATAGATGAGATAGATGACGTAGATGCGAAACAATATCACCGAGCCTCGTTTTCAACTCGCAATTCCGCGCTAAATACCTCGCTTCGTAAACCAATCAGAATGCAAGATTTTATTCAATTATGCGATTCTAAATCAAACTATTATCTCTTGTCATATTTTCCACTAAATATCGTAAAAGGTAGCGCAAAAGCTCCCGCTGTGGATCTTTGAGGCTGAACACCCTAAGAGATACCAAAACTTCTTTTTTAACCCCTAGCATCCCCGTCCTGGCTCTTTCCATTTTCACAACTCATCACTTTTCTTCAACTCATTGGTTGTATCTTCCACCTAAGGCTTGAAAAATACTTCCTGACAGACAGACAGACAGACTAAAAAATAAACCAACGAAGTTTGAAAGGAACTTTCTAGCAAATAGTTAATTTATCTAATGAGGCACAGCTATGAAATTTGATGAGCAACAGGCAAGGAAACCTTTCTTGTGACCTTTCTTTGCAGCGTAATTAACGTCGTAGAACTGATAAACGTGGAAAGTAAAGTCGATAAAGAGTTATGGAGTCGGTTCATTCCTGGAGTTCTTAGTAAATGTCACAGGCCAAGACGAGCCGCTCATGCTATCGGAACATGTCTTCTGGCCAAAGGACACTGACTCCTTGTGTTACCCTAAAGGACTCCAATGGAAAAGAAATGCCAAAATCGCCTTGGTGATCACGTTTAGAAATCAGGGCCGATGGATAGCGCACTTCTTAAACAACTTGGAAGAGATGTACACTGTCACGGGAGACGAAAATGTGCGTCTTGTGATATTTGATTGCAACAGTTCTGACATAAATCTGGCCCACGAGTTGGCATTGAGAAATCTTCCACCTTACACTGTTATCAGTCAGCAAGCAGAACACTATTCCCGCACTAAATCTTTCAACAGAGCTGTTGAACAGGTTCATGATCCACAGACCATTGTGTTCAGTCTGGATCTCCACTTGGACTTGCCGACTACACTCTTTGATGACATCCGAAAAGTAAGTGAGAACGGACCTTTATAGCTCGCATTTTAGGCCGTTCGAGAGAACAAGGATTGTTATACCTCCCAACTCAAATACGTTTTCCGATTGGAGGAGAACGTGTCACGTGTCATGGGTCAAAACTCACTATCTTCCTAGAGAAACAGCAACTTGAACTTTCTACTCGCACGTGATCAGGTCGTGCACCTTGAAACCGCGTCCAATTTGTGTGCCAGTGCCATTGAAATCGGGCAACGTTTCTCGCTAGAGACAGCATTCATTATTCAAGAAAAGGGATTTATAATTGCAAAAACATATCAGATTAAAGGGGAAAATTTGAACGTTTTGTATCTCCAAGCTTTTGATTTAGCGCCAAAAATGGGTCACCCGAGTTCGGCAACTCGCTCTTCGATCGCTGTCCCCAGGTGGAAAAATATTACAACAAAATATGCTGTTCCTCGTCAAAATCAAACCCAGAATTCTCGAGTCAAACAGTAGAAAAAGCAAAATAAACTTTCTTTATTTTTGTTAACTGCGAAGAAAAAGTCTATTATCGTGTTGTTTCGGTACAAAAGCTCGGGTTTGACTGCCGCTCGTCCTGCGAACGCAGCCCCTGTATGCCAATGTGTCTACCAAATCATTTTTCGCAGTTTTTTTTTTCTATTTTTGAGTCGGGAAGTATAACAAAACACTTAATGAGTGGCCCCTCGGGAACGGCGAGTTTTGTTTCCACTTGACATCAACGTTTCCCCCGGCTTCGCCTCGGGGGACATTGAGGGTTTCGGGGAAACAAAACTAACCGTTTCCCGAGGGGCCAGTCATTAAGGACGTTCGCGCCCAAAAACTTCCCACGCACAGATTTTTTTAAAACTTTGACTGACGGTAGAAAATGATAAGATTAGATAAAAAACGTAAAAAAAATCGGGGGTCACCGAACTCGTTTTCAAGATAAAGCGTAGCTCAGACCATAGCATTTCTACGATTCTCAGTCATTCGAGGCGATTCTGGCCGGATTCATTACTATCGGCATATATTTAAGTTGAAGAATCATCTCTAAGCTATGAGTGTTTAACACGGCTTATATAGGCCTAATTGATAGATCTTTGCTACATATGTCATTAAATCTGCTAGAACTAGCCTTAAAAAAGACAACTTCTAAGTCACGCACACCTTTCTCCATGTACCAATTCGACCCTTTTTTAATAGTATATGACAAATAATTACAACTTCCCACACACAGATTTTTTTGGTTTTTTAGTATAATGTAGAGAGTTAAAAAAGGAAGTGATCTGCCGAAAAAAAAGTGGGGGTCACCGAGCTTCCAACAAAAATATTCGCACACCAAGTTAACGCAAAGGTCATCAGCTCTATATTTTGTTAAGTTTTCGACTCGGTGCGCGCGCTTGAAAATGACGTGGCACGCGCGTGACCAATGAATAGCGTGCGCACTAGAGATGCGCAGTAGCAATGGGCGCGAACGTCCTTAAGTGCTCATTCTAGAAGGGTAAAAAATTATCGAGCAGAATTCGTGGAAAAGAGATCACTATCTGTTGTGCAAAACCAATAGCGATCTGAGAGGTAAGATGATGATACTTACAATTCGATATAACAATTACATTACGTTTACAAAAGAAAATGTGGGTGGTTTCCAGTGATAAGATTTTACAAATCTACTCCACAGCACTGTTTCGAGAGTCGTTCTGTGTACACTCCCGTTATAATCCGCCTGAATTGTGGAGAATCTCCGACGACGCTGAAAGGATTTTGGGAACAACAAGGATTTGGATTAGTTGGAATTTTTAAAAGCGATTGGGACCGAATTGGAGGTTTCAATGAAAAGGCTTTTAACGAGAAATGGGGAGGAGAAGATTGGGACTTCATGGAGAGACTTGTAAGGCTTGGCATGGAATATGACAGAGTGCGGCATCCGAAAATCTTTCATTACTATCACAGTAAACGTGGCATGTGGACTTCTGACCACAACACATAGCGGTAACGAAGACGGAGACTAAATTAGTGGAACGTCAGGAAGCTTTAGGCTATGTTTGTTCAAAGGATAGAGAATGCTATCCACCGGAAATTCCCTAGCCAATGGACAACGGCGTTAACTGCTGGACAGTGATTTATCCGCTAATAGGCCATTTCCGAGTTACCTTTTGCCTGTGTCAAAACAAGTCAACGAGCGAAACCATTCAAATGAAAATGAGTTTGATTTGCATGAAACTGAACCTGTAGGCGGAATCATTTTCAAATGAATGGTCTCGCACTTAGACTCGTTTTGTCACGGAGGTAAGAGGGAACTCGGAAATGGCCTATTTAAATCAAAATAATTTTCATAGTGGAAAGACTCGTTGTAAAACAGAGGCACGAGGTAACTCGGAAGCGTTATTCATCCTGTGGACAACCGGAGCCTGGCTATATACACTACTTAAAAGTAAGCCTTATAAGAAGCAAAATTCTTAGAATTTTAAAAGTCTTTAAATTGTTCAGAGTCGAAAGAGTTTTCAACAATTCTCTCGGCCTTAAATATTATTTTCATGTTGAGTGCCTTTAATATACATACACCACACAAACGTGGCTTAGCGATCCTTAGCTATGGAGTCAAATTAAGGTTTTACATGTATGTTCTGTGATATGGTATACGACAAGCAGTTTAGATTGAAAGCTGCTTTTTAGAAGATTTTCTCTCAAAAGCGTCCAAGAAAAGTTAACTTTCAAATTTTCAATAATGATTTCATTTAGGCAGTAAACCAGACGGGGAAAGACACTCTAATTAAACTTGTTGTTGAAAATGGTATTAAAATACACAACTAGAACACCATAAATAAAATTTGTGACTTGCAGTGAATGAAACGTTCGCGAAGATCCCCGCATTAGGTGATACCGTAAACTGTCGCTTATAAGCTCCCCGGGTTATAGCCCATCAACCTGTAAACCAAAAACTGCATCCGGTTTTAAGCCCCCTGGGATATAAGCTCTCTCTGGCTTTCCTTATAAGCCCCCTCCGTTTATAAGCCCATCTAAAAGCCCTTAAGAAGTTGAAGAGGCCCAGGGCTGGCTTAAAAGCGTCAGTTTACTGTAGGTAATTAATGGGAAAAGTCACTCTTCCACTTGGCCTTTGAAGTTGTTATTTTCCATGCGATCCAAGATGTCGCCGTACACTTTAGTCATCTAAAGTTGGAAAGGTATAACTGATTTTAAGTCACGAGACAAACAAAATTTTAAAAAGAGCCGGCAACAACATTAATTTAAAAAAACACATAGCTAGGAAAGGAATTATAATTCACACTGTAAGTAGCCAGGTGATTTCAATAAATCAATTTGAGAGTGGTAGTGTTAAATGTTCAACATGGAAGTGTACCTTGTGTTGATAGTTACACTTGAATGTAGACAAATGGTGAAGCAGCCTCATGGCCAATGCGCACCACTTCTCTCCCGCCTCATGTCTGTTCGAGCTAGGAATTGTAGAAAAAAAGGTAGGAAACAAGCACTTTCAGAATAAAAAAAAGGATCACTCAAAATCTCTGTTAAACGTAAAGTTTTTGATTCACTAAACTGCCCGGCTAAAATGTGTAATACTGAATTAAGATACAGCTATTGTCCGATTGGAGTTAGCAAGGGCTTTAAAAGTTATGTAGGATTGCAATCATTTGGATACCCATTACTCTGTTTCTGTTTTCCTTGTTGTTGTTTGTTTTTTTCGTTATCTTGGTTCTTTAATATTTAAGCAATAGACCACAAGTTTCTGTGGGTTACAGGCTGATAAACCACGCGGGATGTTGGTAGAACACGAGAAGAATTTGTAAATCACGAGCCGCAGGCGAGTGGTTTACGAATTCTTCGAGTGTTCTACCAACATCCCAAGTGGTTTATCAGCCTAAAACCCATAGAAACTTGTGGTCTATTGCTTTTATATAATAATTCAGAAGACGCGCGATTTTCCCATGGGTTTATCGGCACAATAACCCATAGCTGATTGACCAATCAGAGCGCGCGCATTGATTTGGTTATTATATAAATGTGAATATCATACCTGAATAGGTTTATCCCACAGTTCCACGCTTTTGTCATCAGCCACAAGATTTGAATCTCAGGATAGCAGCCCTGGATTAAAACAGTTTCAAAATGAAATGGTATAGCTATTTTGATTCTTACTTCTAAAATCAAATTACTGACTAGGTGAACTCTCTAGACCAGAAGAGAACAGACTACTACCACCACAGTTGTTCAACACTGTTAATTTCTCCTTTAGTGAAGCTACTAATTTCGGCTGCGTTTTTTGTGTGTTACCCATCCACACCGTTAGAGAACAGCGTAACATCAGCTAGCTATTTTGGCAAATTATCTTGAAATCCAGCCTGTAGTGATTGGGGCTAGGGGAGCAGAAAAGACCACCCATTGCAAGTCTTTGCATCTAAACGCAGAGCTCACTGTTTAAGTGACTGTCCCCTCGACGTGTTAAGGAAATATGAGCTAGGATGGTTGAAAACGCGACTCTTAATTTATCGTTAACCAGAGGCAATGCTGATCTTAGCTCAGTCGACTCTTAGTGTATTCTAGTATCGGATCGATAACCGTCTTTTACCTTGGCCTGGTTCTCAATGATTTCGCAGATGTCTTGGTAAACAGCTAGGGCTTCTTCTTTGCTTTCGGCGTCGCTGCTGCTACCACTACTCAAAGCGTGGTGTACAAGACTGTGAAAAGCTTTGCTGGAAAAGAAACCAAGAGAAAACTCCATGTCATTTCACCTGTTTTTAGGATTGAACAACTGCTGGTAAGAGTTGGATTAAAAAGCATAACGAACCCTGCATGTCCCCAAATGATGCGAACTGGGGTGTGATAATTAGATGCGCAACGAAAAATATAACAGAAGCCACGCACTTCTTCAGAGCCTGTAATTTCATTCACTCCCTGTTTCACGCACCTCTATTGTTTTAAGGGCTACATTCATTGTTTCTGTTCTTTGTTCTCTTGTATTCCGATAGGTCCGCGGCGTTTCAACAACACCAAACGAAAGCGTTGACAATCAATTACCTTAATTTAGTGAAGTCAACCACATCCAAGGCAAGATGTTTCTTGATAGCAACTCTCAAAGCTCTCATGCTTATTTCTCTGTAGCAGGCAGGCGGTTCAACTGCGAGAGCTGCACGTATATAGAAGCACAAGAACATCGTAAAAAATTGGAATGGTAGTAAAAATCAGATTTCTAAAAAGCAAAGGGGCATCGAGAACCGATGTAACGTCTTGTTGAAAGTTTGATAATTAACCTTTTATTTTTACTAAAGTGCAAGGGCCGGGGTGTGGATAGAATGTTAGCTGTCAGTAAGAATTGTGTTGTTTCTTAATTCTCCTCCCTGCTTTATTCTACTGGCCGTTATCTGTTAGAACAGTGACGTTATGTACTAATCCCCCACCCCTGGGGAACTTCCATATAAAAGAACGGGGGCGCTCGTCGTACTTTTCGGGGTTAAAAACGCGGTTTTGGTACCCCTCAGGGTGTTCAGCCCCAAAAGGTCCACAGCGGCAGCTCAATACCCTTTCAGGATATTGAGCCGAAAAATATGAGCAGGAGATAATGTGTTGTTTTAAAATTGGTTTCTCTTCGGGGTGAAAAACATTTCAAGCCACCCCCACAAAGCAGAATCTTGGTACCTCGTAGGCGTTCTTTTCAAAGTTTCCGACGAGCACCCGCGTTCTTTTTATATAGGACTCCCCCCCCCCCCTTCCCGGGTACTAACATCAGTGACTTCCCATATAAGATCGGTCAACTGAACAAGTTTGCATTGCTCAAGTGCAGCAGGTAAGGGAATATACGAATTAACAATTAGATCATGAGCTCGAGATTACTGAGGTGATAGTTGATGAGGCCGAAGCCTGAATCAACTATCGTCTCACAGAAATCAAGAGCAAATAATGTAATTGTTTTAGTAGAATTCTTACTTAAACTTTCTTCAAATAATTATTTCCACTTGTTTTGTACAGTGTACTGTATTAAGCTTTACGCTTTAGAATAATAGCGCGGACTGAATTGTTGTTTGGAATTTCCCGTTATGTACGAGCACTCATCAGTTTTTTCAACATTTTCCAGTCACGAAACCATGAATGTCCTTCTTTTAGTCTTCTCAGGAATCTAATTATCCATTTGTATCCAAATGTTCTTCCGTAACTTCACAAAAACGAGAAAACGTCGCTATTTCGCAAACGACCTCCAGCAACTGTACACTTATTAACAATTAGATGAGCTCGAGATTTCTATGAGGTGATATCCTCATAGAAATCGAGAGCGAAAATCTAATTGTTTTAGTAGAAGTCTAACTGAAATTTCCTTCAAATAACTATTCCAGTTATTTCTGGTCTTAGTATTAAACTTCACGCTTTAGAGAGTTGACTTGCACGGACTGAATTAATTGTCAGTTTGACATTTGCAGTTGTGTACGCGCGCTTATCAGTTTCTATCAAAACGTTCGGGCTTTTTTAATTCAAGAAACCGTAAATCCGCTCCTTTAAGTCTTCTCGAAAATTTTGTTTATTCATTTGTTTCTAAATGTTCTTTCAAAACTTCAGCGAAACGAGAAAACGTTACACTTTTGTCGACCACAACAAGCCACTGAACACTAATGGCTGATAGTGTGCAATGGCTTAGCCAATCAGATTACAGCATTTGCATTAGTATACTAGTAGAATTCTACTAATAGCTGATAGTATACGAGTAGCTCAGCCAATCAGATTGCAGCATTTGCATTAGTATGCTAATACTATTTCTCCTAGTTTCCAATAGATCAACACCGTGAAATGTGTTGACTGTCTTGACTGTGGTGCGTTGAGGGTGTTAACAACGCTTGAGGGTCGGTCTGTACAACCTTCCCGGGCACCCACCAGGAACTTACAAACTTTGTTTGCATTGCGATTCTTGAGAATTCTCCAAATTTCCTCTGATAGTCCTGTTTCGAAATTATAACTAGATTCGTGTTATTTACCAGCAAGGGTTTCGAAAGTGCTAGCATCAGCATGTGGCAGGGCCTCCGCAGTATCCAGACACAAGGACAGGTCTGAATCGCCTAGCTGTACCTTTGCCTCGAACTCATACAATGTCAACAGTACCACTGACTCATCTGAAAAGAAAGTTACAGATTGGTTTTGTCTCGAAAGATCCGTTAACAGCAAAGCCAGATAGTGTTTATACGGTTGTTTGGTCTTCTAAAAAGAACAAAAGGATTTTACTAATCAAAATGAAACTGAAAGTTCCAGGATAAGCTAACATGTGCACATCACCTCCTATCATCAAAGCAGATCGAGGGGTTAAGACGTTTTACATAAGGTACTTGGCTTACTAATTCATTAGTCATGCCGTACGTGTAGTTAACTTCAGAAACACAAACCAGGGTCACGGCTACCTTTCTGACTGTTGCCTGACCCTCCAATCCCTATCTTTCTACGTAGATCACGGCAAGCCTCGACATGTTCTATACACTGTCTCAATAGCTTATTCTGCGGAAAGAAGGATTTTCATTATGTAAAACTCCAGATAAACGGAGGCACAAGAAGACCAGTCTCTCACATATTTACTTGCACGTGTATGCACGTTTTCGCTGCAATTTAGTACCTGAGGTAAACACAAATTACGTTGACCTACACTAAGTGGCTGAACGACGAAAAAACTTGCGTCCACCCGCGTGAAATCTAATTTCCATCATTGTGGAATGAAGACAAAGCACTAGCTTGCTTGTCAGTGTAAGCCAAATAAAGTCGAAATTCGACACAAGTGGAAAACATACATCTTCGTCCTAGTTAGTTTAGCCCCCCCCCCCCGGGGGGGTACTCCCAGAAAATTGGGTGGGGGTATGAGGCCCGCTTCTCAAAACCCTATTTATGACCAAAATATGCGATTTTCCCTACCCTATTTATGACCCGACCAAAAATTCGATACCCTATTTGTGACCGTTACGGCTGGCACACATGCTAGAAACATAATTTATGTAGTAGGGCTTTTGCTGATGGTATTATCGATAATGATGAGAAAGTAGCTTCTTGTAAAAAACATATCCGACTCAAGACTACAGCGCAAAAAACATATTCACGGCCAAAATGGCCACAATCGATACCCTATTGATGACCAAAACGGCTGAAAATCCATACCCTTTGGGGCTGTACATAGCCATATAGCACATACAAGGGAGTATCCCCCCCGGGGAGCTTAGCCAGGGACGGCTTAGGAAGGATTACATTCGCCCTGCTGTGACACACTTGCCGCATCTAATGAGACGGGCGTTGTCTTGGTTCACGTTTTATAGTACAATGTAGCTCGTAAGCTACTTCAAAGCAATCCCATCATTACTGTCTAGGTGCTTTTTAGTTTGAAGTGAAACAAACCTTCTCTTCTCCATTACTTTGTTCTCTTGCTGCTTGCACCGCAGATGCAGCTGCCATAACGAGGCAATTTTTTTGACGAATCAAGTTAGTCGATTCCATGGGACAGAAGCAAGAAAACTAAACAAAACAAAGAACCACAATTAACGAGCTCAAAACGTTTGGCAGGAACAATACTATACATTTCTCATAACGTTTGGTTTTAAAAGAACCCGTTCTCCAGGGAAAAAAAGAAAACTTTTCCTGAAATTAATTCAATGCAATATACCTTGTAACAATGCAGAAAAAGATCTCGCATGTTTAGAGTACTATCAGTACTTTCCAAAGCCAGATTCCAAGCTGAAAACAATATATGTAAACCTTAGCTTGACAGATATTTCATGCTACAAGTTTGATGAAGAGGTGTAGCAATGATTGAATAAAAACAACACGACAATAGTAAGCAAATTCTTGTAATCGCATAGAGTAATGTTGTAATAGCTCACTTTTGAAAAGAGTGAAAACCTATGCTGAATTCGTTTGAGGGGTTACATTTACAAGGAACAGCAAACTTATAACGATATTGTAATTATACTGAATTAATTAACAAAGTTAAGCTGCCATTCTTCGGTGGAGGAGCGGTGACCTCATGGTTAGTGTCTTTGACTTCGGATCGAGCAGTCCGGGTTCGAGTCCTGGCAGGGGAAATGTGTTCTTCAGTGGGAAAGACAGTTTACTCTCATTGTGCGGAATTGCGCCTCTCTCCACCCAGTTGCATGAATGGGTACTGGAGAATTTAATGCTGGGAGGGGGATAACACTGTGATGGACTAGCATCCCATCCAGGGGGAGTAGAAATTCTCCTAGTCGCTTAATGTTGTGGAAATCCCGATAACCTCCAGCTGAATGGACCAACTGGCTCGACGTAGGCTTTACCATATTCACGTCTTCGGCAATCGCTCCAAATTAAATTACATTGTTATGACTTTTATTAATATAACTGTGTTCAATTCAGTGAAGGAAACACATTTCACCGGCATCACATGCTCACCAATTTTCATAAACCACGTGGCCTCTGTTTGCACATTAGAAATGCCCACTTGTTGCATCTGATTCAAGCGACCCAGAGCTGACCAAATTAGGACAGAAAACATTAGTCCATCTCAGCACAAATCAGTCATGATAACGGCGGAGGTCATGATTTGCGAAGTATTAACTTTCATTACTAATATAGAGTGGATTTCAATTGAGTGTCGCAGAACTAAAACAACCGGAACTAATCAGCCAATCTCAAACGTGGTAAAACCAAAACCAAAGTAATTGCCTGATTACTTTCGCCACTCACTTGAAAACCGCTCTATTGTAACTAAATCATTCAGTTGCTGCTGAAGAAAGTTGCTAGAAAGCTACAAAGAATGGAACAGTTACCGATCTCTAGATAACGAAGAAAACTGCTGCCTTCTTTCCTGTGTAAGAAAGAAACGCACAATTTATTCCCATTTCTATAGCATATAAGCATGTAATTCAACCAAGGGATATGTACTTCTGTAAAACATAAATTAGACCAATTATAGAGTCAATAACGGTGCTTTAAAAAGGACTTGAAAAAGAAAAATGTAATCATGGCCATTGCAAGAAAACGCACTTTTCCTCTTACATGCAGTGAAAGAGCCTGTCTGAACTTACCTTTTTCCTGAATCTGTAGACTGTGTTGTAAGTTTCAACCTTGTCAGGCACCTAATGTAAAAGAAGATTCACGAAATTATCAGATCGGAGATCGAGAAACCCACATTCTCTCTAACAAACTGAGTAATAATAGCATAACATAGTTAAGAATTGGCTTACAAGAATGTAAAATTGAGTAATTTCTTTACTTCAATGTACCTGAGTGACGTAAGAACTTGTTGATTGTCACTGCTTGTAGCTACAACTTTTTCCAGGGCACTGACGGCTACCTTATGGTTCTTTTGCTATAGAAAAGAACATAAGTCATTATTCACTCTAGACTAATACGTACAGGCTAAGGGCTAAAGGCTACAGGGAATAAACACAGTTTCTTTTGTTATTCACGAGTTGCGATGCATCAAAAAAACGAACGAGTGAGTTTTTTGATTCATCGCAACGAGTGAATCAAAATCGCTCAAGCACTTTCCATAGTATGGTGTTTTTATTTCATACGTACTGAGATTTTTTCATGACCGAAACATTTCAAAGATTGCAAGCCATTTAAGTGCAAGAGCAAAAACACCGCAAAATCCTTAACGTAGCGCGATATTCAGTCTCTGTTGACAACTACATATTTTTTATTTTGTTATTTGTTTACACACTGATCCGCCGATAGAGAGACTTTACTTTTAAAAGAGAAAGAAAGATAATTAGTATTCAGTTTATAAATGGCATCGCGAATTTGCAGATGCTTACAATTATGAAGTATGAAAATAGGACAACTTCGGTTTTGAAAAAATCAAAATATGGTAGCTCTTATAACATCGTTTGTATAAAATAGTTCTCCTTTAATCTTCATCAGAACTACTGGACAAGACACTGAGTCATTTCCACGGCCGTCATGTGGGCTCATAGTTATTTCCACCTGATTCTGACAGTGAGTACGAACTCGCTCAGCAATTCATTGAATTGAGCAGGAAGTATTTCTTCAACGTTCTTGAGCTCTTCCTTCCTCTGAAGAAAGGTTTTTAGCAAGCTTACGTCTCTGTCGGTCTTCGCTCTCGCGCTTTTGTTTTTGCTCATCTATGAAGTCATCTACTGTTCCTTCAAGGAGAGCAAATCTTGGCACTTCTTCTTCCATTTTGTTTTTACAGAAAGCCGCGCGCTTGTTGCCCTCCACTGTGAGAAGTACTATCGTTCGTGTCTCTCAGTGATTGGACGAACGATGTATTTTCACAGTCGTTCGCTTTTTTGATTGGTTGGGTGTGTATTTCGTACGAATTTTACGCGGGCTTTTTTTTTCATGTGTAAATCACAGTATTTATGAAATAAATACTGCAGCAACTCGATGAGGCCATCTTGATCTTCTGGAGCTTAAAACGCAAATTAGGTTAGGGGATCGATCACGTTTGTTTACTCTTCTAGAAAATTCAGAACCTTATCTTCTTCAGTTAAAAAAGTGTAAGCGCTGATGGGTATTTCAACTGTCGTTACGGGAGCATCAGCCACTGTGCCTCTGTCAAGGCGATCCACTGTTGATACTGAAAATGTAATTCAGCTTAAAGATAAAACAGGACACCTCCACCATACTTTAAAAAAGAAAACTGTGAAAAAAGTTAAATGTTGAATGTTTATAGTGGTCAATGCGCTTAGCTACACCTAGCTAGTTCTCAGGCCTAACCGCTCGGTCACGCTAGCTCCACACTACTTCCTTGTGGTTCTTTAGGAAGTGTCCGTTATAAGCCGATACCTCCAGAGCCAACTGCGCAGCAAGACAGATCAACCCGTGGGCATCAGTTTCTGTGACGTTTTTATCTTGTCTTGAGCCAACCTCACTCATCTTTGTCATTGCATCTACAGCTGAGGCAAAGTAGACGGTAAAAAACATATTACCGACTGAGTATACATACATATACATACATACATACACTTTATTTCCACTCGAATTATCAGAGTAGCTCTATTGAGCTAATATCTTCGAGAAACATAAATCAGTTAAATTATAATTAAAACTACTACAATACAAAAACTAAAACTCAAAACTTTACGGCTGGAAAAGCGATTAATTTGCACAAGTTTTCTACTAACCAATGTCATCTTCTCCTTCCATGAGGGCAATTTTAAACTTATAAAAGTATATAACTGGGCTTTCTGGGTCACTTTGCTCCGCTTCTGCTATAGCTTCTTTCGCCTAACCACCAGAGAAATTTAAACAAAATAAGTGAAACGAACTGTAGCCTGAGGGTAATGCCGAAGACGATCTGGAGAATGGTAACTAATATACTGATAGCGTTTATCCATTGCTGTTCTGTACGCGTTACGAAAGTACGCAGACGTGAAAAATAGCTAGACGGCTTCTTGCAGCCTCTCTTCAGTTGTGACGCGAAAGAACGAGCGAGGGACAAAAATGGCCTCACGAGGACGAGAAATGCTCTGCCCACGCGCCGCGTTATTGCCACGGCCATTCGCACTTGTTTTTCGCCACACTTAAGAAATAAAAATGGGACTGCTTGTAGTCTACAACATGGTATAAGGCTTTCGTTAATGTCCAAACAAACCTTCTCGTAATCCTGAAGATTCATGTAACAAGAACATTTGTTCCTCTGCAATAAAAAATCCAATAGCGATGTTTAATTTTAAGTTTTGATTTTACTAGTTAAAACGTACGAACTTTAAGCTGATTACAACCTGTTTTAGAACAGGTGTATTGCAGTGGTTTGTCCTTGCACTAAGTGTTCTTCACTAGAAACAGGTATCTCAGTAGATGTAAAAGTGCTTTACTCAGTGAGCGGCTCTCAATACTGAGTCGAGTTACTAGTATTAGAAAAAGTTACTTTAAGAATAAGAAACAATTCTACAACCCACCAGCAGTTTTCCAATGTTCTTTTCGTTTGTCTCTTTTGAAGAAAACATACTCAGTGAGTAATTATACCAGTTTAAGGCTTCTTTGTAGTCTTTCCCCTGAGGAGAAGTTGTGTATTATCATCAGCAATTACCTCATTAACAGGCCTAAACATATTTTCTTAGTTTCAGCTAGTGTATACAACACCGTGTGAAGTATTTGGACAACAGTACGCGTGACTAACAACAACCCTTCAAATGAGGAAATTTTGCTATTACATCTCCTTCCAGGATTCTAACTGTGTATGTACTGATTTAGTTTTTGATTGTAGAAAAATTGTCAGCTACCAACCTCGTAAGCAGCAGCAGCTTTTTCCCATAAAATAATGTGGAATCTTTGACACATCTCAGAATCAAGAGATTTTCCCATTTGTTCTGAAAAATTATTGAAATCAATTTGCATTCGATAATTTAAAAAGATAAATACTATACACTTTATAACATATTCTTTTCAGCTTGCCAGTGAAATGAAAGAACGTTCAATATGATATTTCTCACTTGGTTTATAGTTCAATTTAACATTTACTATACTTTTATACCACAAGCCAGAGTTTTCTATGAGAAAATAGCATGAAGTCAAAAGGGGCGTAGCCAAGTTGACTATCGTTCATAGAAAATGAGGACGAGTGGTCTAATTTATTAAGCAGACACTCTAAAGGATAATTTACGGCACAAAAACCTACAATTTTGTATATTTTTCAGCCTGAAATTAAGAATGATTTCGGCTTCATGAGCAGCGCGCACACGATCATTGTCCATCAGCGAATAGAAAACGATAACTAAAGAGAACAAATCAGATTCACGGATTTCCAATAGAACACAGCTGAGTGGTTACTAACACTAGATACTACATATCCCGTGGTTTGCGTGCCAGCAGCAGTTCAAGAATTCCACGCTGAGCTTACGGACCAGTAGTGCGGGGAGCCTCAGGTGGTTTCAATTTCCACGAGACTCAAGCTAACATGTAAAGTAAAAGAGTAACTTACCAACGATGCACTTTTCAATAAGTTCTTTTGCAGCTTCATCCTGTTTGTTTTTTAGGAGAAGTTCCTTCCAAGACAAGAATATCAAAATTACTGTTTAGAGTACCAGTAAGAATTGTTCAACAACAATTTTAAAACAAGGATTTCATTTACATTTTCAGCAGGAGGGCAACTGGTTTTCACAGGCGGGCAAAACATTTTGATCTGAAATTCTTTATAAGAAAAAAAAACAATCTTCTGGATGGTCAAACCAGGTGGGAAAAATCATTCTCACAGCCGATCAATTTGCCTGGTGCTCCTAAATTAAGAGGGTTCTGTTGTACCAATAGAGTTGTGTGTGTTTCATTGTTTCCATACTCCTGTGTTGATCATCAAAGTAAATGTAAAATTCATTTGTTCTCTATAAGGAAAGAAAGATGTTTCACACTACAAGCCATTATTTAAACGTACCCAAGGCTGGAATATAGTTGGTTTGAGGAAAAACAGAGAAGCTAAAACAAAGCTGTTGTCAGTGACAATTGGTCACAAATGGCATGTTACTATTTGCTGAAATCTTTTTGGGGAAGGGAGGTTCCATTTCTTGGCGAGTGAAAACTAGACTGGGTGACTTCATTTTGAGAGTCACTCACCTAAATGGCGAGTGCTGTCAAAATTCAGTTTCCAGCACTGTTTACATCTGATTAGATATTAGAGGGGTTTTCAATTCAGTGTTGCAAAACCAAAACCACACCAATTACTTATCAATTGGAGTACTCAGCCAATCTCTAACTGTAGTAACCAGATTACTTTTGACACTCAATTGAAAACCACTCCGTGCTTATTTAGAAACTTACTAAGTGCTCCAGTTGAATTTTGTAAAGCTCGGGAGAATTTTTGAACCGAGATGCCAGTATTTTCAAGCAATCAAAAGCCAACTCTATCCTGCAGGTTAAAACACAAAATAATAATCCTGTCATGGAATCGGTTTTCACTAGATCAAGTGATTAAGGAGAATAAAGACCTAGCACAAGACTAATAGCAAACAGGTGTTCAGTGCTTTCAATAAGATTTGAAGTAGGTGGCTACCTCGGAACAGCACCCGCAGGAATAATATGAGAAGCCAGGAGAATTTCTCTCTGGAGAATTTTTAAAAGTGAAATATACCAGGTGACTTTCAACAGAACACCCGCCAGAGCTCTGGCGGGTGTTGGGTCGCATTGAAAGCACTGGGTGTTTAATTAGGTAGTGGCATCCCATTCTTGGAAGTCTGTGTGCGGCTGAGATTAAACGGTAGAGGGAGTTTCAGTTATGATACTGTACTTCAGATTCACATGAATGTTTCTTGATGCTAGATAGTTCACCTTTTGTGCTGGACAGCCAGATTTACTGCACACAGCCCGAGGTCCACCTTTAAGTCAGGATGCTGAAGAGTTTCCTCAAATGCTAAATGTAAAAAATATTTCTAATAAAAGGATGCAAAAATTTAGCCTGAAAACCCCAACGTCTTCTTTTACACTCTCAGTTCTTTCATCACCCAGGAATGTTTGAAAATCGACTCTAAAAACACCATACTGATGACGTAGCACTACAGACATGCATGTCATCTTTGAGTGGTTGTATGGAATCAAAACTTAGAAGCTGAGAAAGACACCACGAGTGCTTGGATCTCTGTAGAGGTACCTCCTGAATGGAATTTTCAGACAAATAAAGGCAGTGCTTTCAATAAGATTTGAAGTAGGTGGCTACCTTGGAACAGCACCCGCCGGAGTAATATGAGAAGCCCACGAGAATTTCTCTCTGGAGAATTTTTAAAAGTTAAATATACCCGCCGACTTTCAACAGAATACCCTCCGGAGCTCCGGCAGGTGCCGGGTCCTATTGAAAGCACTGTAAGGTCGAATGACAGGCATCTAGTTGGGCTTGAACCAGCATATATAAAGCTTATGATTAGGGTTGTCTGTTTATTGAAACTAGCAAATAAATCACCTGACAAATCAGAGGAAATAGTGAGACAAAACAGTTCTTTGGTCAACATACCTGATTCCAATCTGGAAGATGGACAAGTTTCATCTCCATCACCCATGATAAGCAGTTTGGCCTTAAGATAGAGACCAGCTGGATGTCCATACTCCTATGGATATAAACCTAACATATTTCAATCCGCCAGAGAAAAATAAACAATTATGAATGAGCACATTGAAAAGTGTACAATACTTACAGAGTTTGCAAGATCTGCAAATAAATTAAAAAGGAGAGGAAATTATTTTCTGCCAATTTTTTTTCCTTTTTAATTAGTTTCCTATGTAACAGTAATACACATTATCACTATGATATTACAGAATTACAGGTTAACGCACTCAGCAAGTGAATTATCAGGATTTACCTGCACGAGTTCACTAACAATGAACAAGAAATTTCAAAACCGCACAAGGCTTTGCCGAGTGCAGTATTGAAAATTTCGAGTTCAATGTTAATGAACGAGTACAGGTAAATCCCAATAATTCACGAGCAATGAGTCTGTTAACATTTTTATTATTCAAATTGAATACACTGCACAAAAAAATCGTCAAACTTTGAGTCAACCGAAGCCATGATGTCATGACAGTGTGTTGTGTTGAATTTACACCACGGCTATTACACCATGATAATGACGTCAAGGAGGTTGTTTCGTCGCAACCCAGTATCACATGATACAAATAAGCCAATCAGAAAATTGGAATTCGTACAGTGTATGAAAGTTGAATAATAATCTAAAATACCAAACTGACATTAACACTATCCTGTGTTATTATCCCACTGAATATTCACTGCAGGATATTCAGCTCCAGGACATATTGAAGTCTTATTGACCATAAAGCTTTCCCGAATTCCACTTCAGCACGTACAGACAATAGAACCCGAGCAAGGCTGGAGTGGACATAATTTTTCATGCATTTGCTGTATTTTTGCCCAGTCTGACCTCAACACGCCGCCATTGTTTGTTTGAATGTGGGAAAGGTCTATTGTGTCTGCAGTAAAACATGTTCAAGTGGAACTTGAAGTTAACATGAAAGTCAGAGGAAAAAGCTAAAAAAGCAATACTTTATACAATTTATTAATGGATCATTAACTAGAATTATACTTAACTCACCAACTGCATTAAGAGCCAGCTGCCAGTGTTGTTTAGAGTCCCAGTCAAGGTATGCATTAGCCATAAGGCGCAGAGTAGTTGCTTGCTGTGAGCAAGAGAATAGTGTATCAAAATCAAGAGAAAATGACATGTGATTCCCTTGTTATTATCTAGTATTTATTTCAATTTGAATTGTACCATCAACAACTTCAGATGTGATTGTGGCTTGTGAAATAAATTATCACTACCAACTATTTACAAAATTATTAAATGGCAGTTAATTTATTAAAGCTTTATACCAAAATAGTTAAATATGGTACAACTGTATTAAATAGGAAATACACTACCTCACCAACCTGTTTCTTAACTCCAAAAGGATTGTTCCCTTTTCTAAGATCATAGCTTTCCCTAGAGAAACATTGATATTTTAATAGTTAGAAAGCCTATTGGAAACACAGTCCAAGTATCATAGGTAGTCGTCTTGGCCTTGAGAATTTTGCAGGGGAAGGAGACTAGAACCGAGCATGTTGCCATAGCAACATCAAAATGTGTACAATCTGGTACATTTCGTAGGGTACAACATCCCTGCCAAGTTTCAATTGCATTGCTTCATTATTGGCAGACATTTCTTGATTTTGTGTCTCACCACTGTACTTGCACAACCAGTGACATCATCAGGAACATCATCAGTGACAAAATTTGCATAAAAGGAAAACTTAATGAATATCTCTGGAACGAAAGAAGACATCACAAAAGGATAAACACCATTTTACTCTACTTTGGAAAGCCTTTTAAATGAGCATATTTTTAAAATGACTTATTTTTTGGGTCATATGCACTTTAAACACAACCATTGCTGGAAAGTTACCTACCTGAGCCATGCAATACAACTGTCATATTCCTCTCTGTAGTATGTATCAACACCAAAATTGTAGCATAGTTCTGCCAGGGTAATGCTCTTTGGAAGAAGTAGAAAAAATTCTCCTGATTCCAAACTCACTTTTTACTCGCTCAAACAATGCATTAGAAGACCACTTCTTGGGAAAAAAACCTCTTTTAATAGTCTAGATAAGAACGTTTACCTCTTTTGGCGGAAGTCTTGGCAAGAATTCTTTAGCTTTGGTTACATATAACTTTGCATCATCTTGACGATTCAGAGAAAAGCTCTGTTGAAATAAGATTGAACATTCAGAGTCCCTAACATGCATAACTTCCTTCTCCCCCTAGACTCTATTTCTGTCCCTCTCTGGAGTCAGGTGTCGCCCCCCCCCCCCCCTGCAAAAAGGGAGAAGGAAGAAGAGAATGGGGTAGGAGTGCAAGCACATAATTGTAAAAGGAGAACTAACTAGAATACACAATCTTGAGATGCCTTTATTTCATTTGTTAAAACATTTTCTAACTAACTGAATGTAGAAGAGCATTACTTACAGCTTCAGCTCTATAACAGAAGACTCTGAACATGTACCGCTCACTTTCTGCAATCTGTTTTGAGTGCTCTGCTGTTGATGAGTCTTGCTCACTTCTTGAGCACCACAACTTTTGCAGCCCATCCCAGCACTGCAATTGGAACTTAATCATGAGAGTTATCCTGAATATGACTGGATTATGCCCTAAAAATCACTAGTTAATCAAACTGGCAGCAATTTATGTTATAGTATTAATACTTGCCTCAGATGCTAGGGCAAGAGATTCCTCTGCCATGGTTGGATTCTGACAATCTAAAAGAAACATTCAAGTAAACTGGAGGAAAAAGAAGAGATGAAAATGTTTGACATGCTTTTTTATTTCTCAACAAACTCACCCAGCCAAGCTCTCCCTGTCTTTGTGGTCATCTAAAAGACAATCAGATTTTTTTATCTCCTCATATTTGTGATGAGCTACTGCTTCAGATATATGCTCCATAAATTTGCCACAGATAATTTGTAGTATTTCGGCATTAAACTATGAATCAGCCAACATTTTAGAACATTAGTTCCAATATCACAGGCAAATTTAGCCAGTCTTCAACTATCAGTTTTGCCTGACTGTGGTACTTAGGTCTCACTACTTAACTACCTAAATGAGCCTTATGAAGTTTAGAATGTACAATATCTGAAAAACAGATATTGTACATTCCAAACTATGCTAGTAAGTACCAAAGTTAACCAAAGCAGCTAAATGAAGATTTGAACTTTTCCTGGGCTGTTGGAACTACTGTACTGAAATGTTTGCCAGTTCATACAATTAGTACAAAAATATCGAAAATTTAGAAAATGGCCCTAAGAAAATACATGCACTAATTGCTTTGAAATTGTGTTTCTATAACTCGATAGAAACACAGAACTAGCACGAGCTGTAGACATAATAATGGCACAAGCAAAGAGAATTTACATTTCGATGACACTCGAGGAAGTTTGGTAGAACTTGAAAAAACTGTGGAAACACTTGCCTGTGGACTCGTGTTCCCACAGTATTTCTTGTTCTCTTACTGGCTTCCACTCGTGTTTCTATTAAGCAATTAGATTGGCAGCTCAAGATTTTGTGTGACAGTTGACGAGGGTGTAGCCCGAGTCATTTAAGAACTTTTGACCTCCGCGGAGCAACCAGATACGATTCGTCTGAGGAGACCAAGGTTTGAAATAAACTTGAAATGCCTGGAGATTGATAACAATAAGTTCCTCACCACTAGCTGTTTCCTGTAGGTGACTTCACTTGTTTCAGTAGCATTAGCCAAAAATGACAGCTTACAAGCCGCATGCCGCACTGGAATAAACGATAGATATAACATGTTGCAAATCAGTGTTCGATCTAGGCATCGGCCATTTTTATACTAGAGGACGCATTATCCATCCAGAAGGATAATGTGTCCTCGCCATTTTTATATTAAAGACGCGTTATCTGTCTGGACAAACTTGGGCAAACATTTGTAGTTCATCTGGTTATGCATCTTCAGTATAAAGACGGGCACAAGATGCATTATTTGTCTAGACGAACTATTCTTCGAAATGTGTCTTGAACGACGCACTACGAGAGATAGTTCTTCTGAACGCATAATACGTCTGGTGTCTGTCTTTATACTAGAGACGCATAAACCAGACGAACTACAAATGTTTGCCCAAGTTCGTGCAGACGGATAATGCGTCTTTAGTATAAAAACGGCCATTGTGTAGTGATTGTAGATCACTGCAGTCATACTGACGAAAAAATAAAACTAAATAAAAGTCAAATAAAAGTTACCTCACATATAAGTACTTCCAAAGCAGTGGACAAAACGAAAAAAGAAAATAGGTGCGCTTACAAGCGTAAAATTATGAAGGCGGATAGTGAATAAATTTTGTGTCAGGCACTCCGCAATGTCGAGAGAGACAGGAGGTCACATTCGATTATCGTTTTTTGTGACTACTGCGCTTGCGCAGCAGTCACTATTGCTATCGTCTGAGTTTTCCGAAAGTAAGTAAGTAACAATAGAATATACTTCGGAGCCAATCAGCACAACAAATATATACAGTGAAACCTGTATTAAGCGGACCCCATATTAAGCGGACACCCTCTATTAAGTGGACACCAGCTTGAGTCCCGAAATTTTCTTCCCACATTTACTGTAAAATAAACCTGCGTTAAGCGGACACCTCTGTTAAGCGGACGCGGACACCAATATTGAGCCATTTTGTTGCACAAAACCTGCAATAAGCGGACACTTCAAGGGCTTTTCACTTCTCAAAGCTCAACTCAGAAACCGTTAACATTGTTCAGCGATGTCGTTTTAAAGCTAAGTAGACTATTCCGGATTGATGCATTGACTGTCTGGACATTATGCTATGAGCGGTCTTTGACATTACACTGTGTTACACGGGTTACAAAAGGGTTAATAATTAACTATTATTGCTGAACCTGTTTAGAGCGGACACCCTGTATTAAGCGGACACTAGTGAGGGTCCCAACGGTGTCCGCTTAATACAGGTTTCACTGTATCTTGTGGAGTGGTTTCTCGCGAACACTTCGTATCAACGATGACTTACCGACGGTCCTCGATGACAAACGAAAATCGGCTGCCTCGTGGTGTGGTTTTACTACGCTCTGAGTTTTGGAAGAAGTTGTCGTTGAAATTGATCGAGGTGAGTGTATTTAACATTTACTTCTCTCACAGCTTTCATATTTTGTTTCTAATCGATCAGATGAAAGGTTTCGTTAGTATTTTTCAGCATTTAGGGCGATGTATACGTCGAATTTTTACGGTATTTCGACCTGATTTGACGACGCGTGATAAACAACACGTACGCTTACTCCATAATTTGGAAGTACATAAGCCTTGTATGAGGAAAACCTACTCGAGTGTTCACTTAACTGAGCCTCTTCGGAGGATAATTGAGCCCCATTGTCGGATAATTGAGCCTCTTTGGAGGAATGTTGAGCCCCATTGTGGGATAATTGAGCCTCTTCGGAGGATAATTGAGCCCCATTGTGGGATAATTGAGCCTCTTTGGAGGAATGTTGAGCCCCATTGTGGGATAATTGAGCCTCTTCGGAGGAATATTGAGCCCCATTGTGGGATAATTGAGCCTGTTTGGAGGAATATTGAGCACAGGATTAAGGAAAACCATGATCGCCTTTCCCACTGTCGAAATGTTGAGTCCGTTTACGGCATAAACAAATCCTTTGCGGAAAATCATAACCTTACATTACAAGGAGAAAGTGCTTGGCAAACTACAGTACGTAAATCTTTTAGTGATCGAGAAACTGTCGATATGAAAGCTGTGGTGAATGATTACGTTAGTTCTTCTGAAATAATTATTCCAGGTAGCTGTGATGAGCTCATGTTAGATGTAAGTAATGATCGTAGTTCAAATCAGCCTTCAACTGCTGTGTACAGACTGACTGTCAGAAAGCTTTGTAAACAATCGAAAATCAATCGACACAGGCATTCTAGAAACAGGGAACCCTCCAGAATTCCTGTCAAAAAAGTTATCCAAACCATGAGAAAGAGAAAACTTCGACAAAAGTTGAAAAGGATTCTTAGGAAATCAACTCCTGCATCATCTAAATTATTTCATTTAATAACTAATTATAAGTTATGGTACATTGACTACATACATAGGAACTTGGATTCTTTTTACACTGCTTATTTTAGATTTCAGTTATCATGTGCATGCAAAAATAATTCGAAAAACATTAAAAATAAACAATATTCTGTGTCTGATATGAAGCTTTTGTTGTCTGGTGACATTGAAATGAACCCTGGTCCTGTAGAAAATGTGGTTAGTAAATCCATTGTTTTTTCTCCACAAAACAATATGTTATTAGCAACAAGATTATATAGACATGGACTGAGACCACTAGATGTTGGTGGTGGTGGTGATTGCTTTTTTCGAGCTGTTGCACACCAATTATATGGTGACCCTAAGTTTCATTTGAATATTAGGGCTCTAGCTGTTCAATATCTGAGCGATCATCCCGAGAGGTTTATTGAAAGCAATAGTGAGAATTCTTGGTTAGAATATCTTGCAAATATCTCACAACAAGGTACATGGTGTGATAATCTCATTATTCAAGCCCTAGCAGACAAACTTAATATTAGAATTCATATTACAGAATCCAATCCACTTTTTGCTGAAATCAGTGTTATTGAGCCAGTGCATTTTACCACAGATATTCAAACTATTCATTTAGGTCACATAGATGAACTGCACTATGTTTCAACAGTACCATTCAACTTTGTACCAATGTCAGTCATCAATGACACAGTTTTGGTGATGTCTGAAACTAACTCTACTCTGTCTAAAGAGAATGACTTGAAGAGAAAGCACAATGCATATATGAGAGAATATAGGAAAAAAAGAAAAACTGACACAGACAAACAGAAAAGCAATGCATATATGAGAGAATATAAAAAAACTAGAGAAGATGAAAAAAGACTCAATTACAATACTTACATGAGAGAATATAGAGCTAGTAAACAATCCAAACAAAACAACCATTTGCCTCAAGTTAATGATGAAAATCCACAAAAACAACCAAAATCTTTGAATGATATGATATCAAAGTTTCACAGAATTGTTAACAATGCACCTCTTTATGTATGTAGCTGCTGTGACCAATTATGGTATAAGCATAGTGTCTCTTCTACTGCTAAATTGAGAGAAAGAAATCCAAATGTAGATAAGTATTTACTCAACAAAACAAGTGTTGACAATATTGAATGGGTGTGTACATCATGCAATAAATATTTATCTAAGAATAAAGTTCCTCCTTGTGCTATAGTCAATGGCATGCAGTTTCTACCAAAACCTGCATTTTTTGATCTGAATGAGTTAGAGTGTAGACTACTAGCCCCTAGACTAGCATTTCAAAAGCTTATGCAAGCCCCAAGGGGGGGACAACTTAAAATTAATGGCAACATTGTTAATGTACCAGCAGACGTTAATACTACTATTAGCATGTTACCAAGGTTACCACATGAAAATGGAACAATCAATGTCAACTTAAAGAGAAGATTACAATATAAAGGTTCAGCACTATCTTTGAATGTAAGGCCGCACAAAGTTTTGCAGGCTGCTCATTGGCTTTTAAACAACAGTAGTTTGTATCAAGAAGAAGGAATTGTACTTAATGAACACTGGATAGCAAATATTTCTAATGTTTTATCGGATGAATGTCATAATGATCAGCCTGAAGATCCTGCACAGGATATTGATAATGGATTAAGTGCTACTAATCAGAAGAAATCACTTAATGAAGAAGATGACTGGAGTGAAGATGAAGTAGAAATACCTGTTGGTGTGACTGATACTATGTTAACTGCAACAGATTTCTTAGGTGACACTGAACGCCAGTATGTTCTTAATGTTGCTCCTGGCGAAGGTAACATACCACTAAGTGTTTTTAGAGATAAGTACTCTGAAGAATTAGCTTATCCAGGTATATTCTTAGGTCAAAAAAGACCAGATAATGACAGTAGAATTACGCCTGTTCATTATAGTGAAATCTGTAAGTCAGAGTTAAGACGTTCAGACCGTAGAGCTGCCATATGTGTAGAGAACATATTCTTTAAAACTAAGAAGCTACAAATGAAAATTTTGCTGGGGAAATCACAGGTTGCTTTACGTAAATGCCATAGAAATAACAGGTTAATCAAAGCAGGACAACTAAAACAGCAAGGTGCTATAGAAAAATTAATCCATCATGATGAAGGATTTAAATTTTTGAGGGCATTAAGAGGTTCTCCCCCTTATTTTCAGAAAGCTAAAAAGGATCTTTTTGCAATGATAAGACAACTTGGCTCAGCTTCTTTATTCTGTAGTTTCTCTTCAGCAGAAACACAGTGGATTCATCTTTTAAGAATACTTGGTCAACTTGTTGACAAAAAAGAATACACTGATAATGAATTAGAAAATCTCAACTGGCAGGAAAAATGTAGATTAATTCAAAGTGATCCTGTCACATGTGCCAGACATTTTGACTATCAAATTAATCAGTTTCTAAGAAACTTTCTCTTGAGTGATGCAGCACCATTGGGTAAAATTGCTGACTGGTTTTATAGAGTCGAATATCAACAAAGAGGTTCACCTCATATTCATATGTTGATATGGCTTGAAAATGCTCCAACGTTTGGTATTGACAGTGATAAAAACGTCATAGCATTCATCAATAAAGTAATCACTTGTCAAAAACCCACTGATAATCCTGACTTGCTAAAACTTGTCAACCGACAAATACATAGACATTCTCATACATGTAGAAAAAAATCAAAGACAGAATGTAGATTTAATTATCCTCAACCACCTATGAAAGCCACAACAATTCTGTATCCTATAGATGTAGATGAAGAGGCACATAATCAATTGAAACAACTTAAAGAAATCTGGGAAAAAATAAAAAAGCAATTGAATGATATGAAAGAAGGAGAAGACATTACAGTTGACAAACTGCTTCTAAATTTAAATGTGTCAGAGGAAACATACCTTCTAGCTATTAGATCAAACTTAAATTCTCCCACAATATTTTTGAAACGACAACCAAATGAATTAAGGGTCAATAATTATAATGCTTCTTGCCTTAGTGCATGGAGAGCTAACATGGACATTCAATTTGTCCTTGATATTTATGCATGTGCCATGTATATTGTCTCCTACATCTCAAAAGCCCAAAAAGGCATTAGTGAGATTTTGCGAGTTGCTTGTGATGAAGCCAGGAAAGGAAATGCTAGTATTAAGCAGCAAGTCAGAGATATAGGTAATAAATTCCTAAACAATGTTGAGATCAGTGCACAAGAAGCTGTATATATTGTATTGCAATTACCAATGAGGAAATCATCTCGTCAGATAGTATTTGTCAATACCTCACCCCCTGAAGATAGAGTTAAACTTTTAAAATGTTTCAATGATATCAAAGAAATGGAAGATGATTCTGACGACATATATGCCAGCGGATTATTGGATAGATATACCAAACGTCCTGCCAAATTAGAACACTTAACATTGGCTGACTGGGCTGCATGGTATGACTTACCAGGCAAACCATATGTCAAAAAGTCATTTGAAACAGATACTGATGATCTACTTTTAGAAACATCAATTAGCGAACAAGAAAATGATGATGATGATGATGATGATCCTAATGGAACTTACCAAACCGAATTTAAATGTCAAAAGAACAAAAGACGTTTAAAAGCAAGAATTATTAGAAGTGTTGGTTTTAATAAGGTGGCTGACCCTGAAAAACATTATCGAGAGCTTATCATGCTCTTCACGTCATGGAGAAATGAGAATACTGACTTGATAGGCAATTGTTCTTCATATCAAGAACATTGTTTGCTTTTAAAAGCTAAAATAGATGAGCAAATGAAACTATATGCAGTTTGTAGTCAAGACCTGAATGAGATCGAAGAACAATTGAGTAACATGGAAGAGAATGATGATAGTTGTGATATGATAGCACCCAATACTCAGAATATAGAACTTCAGGATGAGGCTGAGGGTGCACAAGATTTGCATCCTGAATTGACTGAGAGCTATGATCTCTCAGAAGATATAGGCATTCCATCTACTACTGCTAATACTGAACAACTTATATTAAATGAAGTACCAGATGACGAATACCGACGCATGGTCCAGATCCTAAATAAAGAACAAAAGGAGTTCTTCTACCATATCTTACATCTTATGAAAACATCCAATGATCCATTCTACTGTTTTCTAAGTGGAGGAGCTGGTGTTGGGAAATCACATGTTACCAAAGCCTTGTATCAGGCAGCATTAAAATACTATAACACCAGAGCTGGTGATGATTTTCATCAAGTAAAGGTTTTAATGTTAGCTCCTACTGGTAAAGCAGCATATAATATCAAGGGAAACACATTACATAGTGCTCTTGCAATACCAGCATGTCAATCTCTAAAAGACTATAAATCACTTGATTCTAGTAGACTGAACACTCTCAGGTGTCAACTGGGAGGTGTAAAACTTATATATCTAGATGAGATATCAATGGTAGGAAATACCATGTTTAATGTCCAAGTCAACAATAGACTTAAAGATATTAAAGGTAGTAAAGATGACTTTGGAGGTGTCAGTATAATTGCTATTGGTGATTTATTTCAACTTCAGCCTGTTATGGATGGGTATATATTTAAAGATTTAGACAACTCAGAATACAGCATTCTTGCTCCAAACCTATGGCAAAAGCATTTCAAAATGTTTGAGCTCCACGAGATCATGAGACAGAGAGAAAGCAAAGTATTTGCTGAAATCTTGAACAGATTGAGGGAAGGTAACCATACAATTGATGACATTGTGAAACTCAAAGAAAGAATATTTGATGAAAACACTGAATGTAACTTGCTAATGGATATTCCTCATCTTTTTATTCAAAACAAAAAGGTAAATGATTTCAATGAAAAGGTGCACCATGCAGCAAAAGGCGAAAAGTATACTATTAAATCACAAGACAGTGTAATAGGAGCAAACTCTTCAGAGCTTAGAGATAAAATTATGAAGCAGATACCTGATGACCCTAGAAAAACGAAACAAATTGTGTCTAACCTTCATCTTGCTGAAGGTGAAAGAACAGAATTAGCTATGAATATACGAACTGAAGATGGTATGACAAATGGTGCTAGTAATGTGGTTAAAAAGGTACAATTACATCAGAAAGACAAACCATCTGGTATAATATGGGTACTATTTGATCATGCTGATGTAGGAGAGAAAACTAGATATGAAAATAAGCATTTGTATGTACAGGGTATACAATCTACATGGACACCTATCAAACCAATTACCACACAATTTGCTGTAGGTAGAAATAGAACAGCTCAAGTTGTAAGGAAACAATTCCCTCTAAGGCCTGCTGCTGCTAAAACCATTCACAGGTCACAAGGTGACACTGAGAGTAGAATAGTTGTTAACTTTGATACTACAAGAGCAATACCTCACATACATTATGTAGGTCTTAGTAGAGTTACAACCATAGAGGGATTACATATAACTAATCTTTGTGAAAATAAAATAGCTGTCAGTCCTCATGTACAGACCGAAATGAAACGGTTACGAAATTCAGGTCGCCTTAATCTATCAGTTCTACCTCTTTATACTGCAAATTCAATTCCTTTAAAAATCTGTTATCTTAATGCAAGATCATTACACAGGCATATAGAAGATATACGTAAAGATCTCAACTACTCAAGCACTGATATCAGCATCTTCTCAGAAACAAGATTCACTCATTCAGATCATGATAGTATGTATACCATTGATGGATATAGTTTGTTTAGAAACGATGGTCAGTCTAATAACACTACAAGACCTTTTGGAGGTACAGCTGTCTACAGCAGCATCCAATTCATCCCTGGTCATCCTTATTGTTTTAATAGGAATGGTGTTGAGATGACTATTATAAAATGCATGTATCTACCTCACATCACCATTATTGGCATATATCGATCACCTAAAGTGGCGATAACACAATTCTGTATCGCATTACGACAAGTCTTGTCACATACAACTACACAATACAATGTTTTCATCGGAGATTTTAATCTAAACTGGTTAAATGAAACAGATAGAGTTCCTCTCTATAATCTCTTTATTACAGAGCATAACTACAGGCAATTGGTATCTTTGTATACCACTGACAACAAGACAGCTATAGACCACATTTATACAAACCTGCCAGAATCGCAGGTACAGTTACATTTATTAGAAACATATTTTTCAGATCACAAATCAATATGTGCATTAATTAACTGTTTCAACACAGAAATATAACTTCACTGTTATAAGTAGAAGGATACAAGCACACCTAGATGTGATATGATGAATACTAAAAGAGTAGTACATAATAAATTATAACCACTACAAAGATTTAGTGATATTCAATAATGTACCAATCCCTGTGCCCCTCTCTGTCCTCTTTACAGTCACTGTCAGGTAAATATCCACTATTTAATTTGTTATACTGTAACTGATTTTACTAATATTTCATGGTTTATTTACTAAACAGCAATAATAATTTCTTTATTGACAGTCATTGCAAGTCAATCTATTTAAAGGTAATTTAATAACTTTTTCTTTTCTTTTTCAGTCATGGAAGATTCCTCAAAACCAGCTACTAGCAGCGCTAGTGCTGCCACACAAAGCAATGAATTCGTTGGTTACATACATAATGTTTCTCCTGTGTACAACGAAAAGTTCTTTGAATGCCAATTACAAGGAAGAGATCAAACAATAACTAGAGCAGTGTGCTTCTCACCAAGAAAGCGTAAGATTTTCGCAGATTACAGTGAAAAAAAGAGCCCCATCAAAGTTAAAAAGTTCAATGTGGATACCTCTTCAAACACCAATGATATGTTGATGGGAGATACTGTAGTACTTGAACACTATCCAGAACTTGACTTCTCAAGATCAGAAATTCAGTCTTCAACCACGCTTTCATCAGTCAAGTCCGTCCGAATTGGTCAACATGTAACTGTCAAGGCCAAAGTTACCAACATGTCCAAAGAGGAAAAGGCAGGAGATTTAACACTTGTGAACTGTACCCTGCTTGACCCTTCAGCTTCAATCAAAATGGTATTGTGGGAGAATTTTATTAACCAAGTTGAAAACAACCGTACATACATGTTTCATAATGTAACAGTACGAAAGGATAAATATCATGACAGTGTTTATTTGAACACAGCAAAATATGGAACCCAAATAAAGCTGGCAGAAGATTTTACTGAAGTCTTAGCTGTGCCACTAACTCAAGATACCACACAATTCGTATCCACAACCATTCACGGAGAAATATTAGGAATCACTACCATAAACTCATATTTCTCCTGCTTTAAGTGCAACAAGAAGCTACAACAATCTACTGCTGCAGCCTATTTAGAGTGCAACAATTGCCACTTAAAGCAAAAACTAAAACCTTCATCTAAACATTGGTACGCCCAAGTAATGGTGCAGTACTCTGATAATAAGAAAGTGTCACTAACACTGTTTGAGGAGCCTATTAGGCAAATACTAGCCATTCAAAACAAAGAAAGCCTCATGCCAACAATAACTGAGGAAATCCTCACAGATGTTTTGTTCAATCTTCCATCAGTTAAGTTCACATACAACACCACATCCAAAGTAGTGTTGAAGATTGACACAAACATGTAACTTAACTCCTTTTCAGAAAAAAAAACATTTTTGTTAACATCATAGTATACACTGTAAGACTTAAATGCATGTATAACTGTGGTAAGTTGTGTTTCGTTAAGTTTTGCTTGTTCACTTTGTTAATACTCATTGGAGCAAACCAAAAACAAACTTTAATTGTTCCACGATACATTCCATACGTTTTGTTCCTGTTACTTATAGATATACAAAATAACGATATAGCCACTTCTGTTTAGTACATGTAGATCTTACAAAGTTGTTCTATAATTAAATCGTTGCCATGATCCAAACCATTCTTGGTTTTAATAACTCTTGTGTGATAAGTTTGTTAATAAAAAACTGTTTTTGATTGTCCAATCATTTTTGAGCTCTATTTTAAACATGATTTGTCATTACTGATTAACTTTCATACAATCTACTGACTAACTTACCGGCAACACCACAGTGTACAAATTTCCCTCTTGAGTGAATTTAAACATTCCATGACAACTCCTTACAAGCATTCGGTAACTTTTCTAATTACCAACATTCATTATTTTATATAGTTGCATGCATTCTTATCCACACAACTGCACATTTACGACAATCCTTCTTTTCATACTTTGACCTTCTAAGCAGTAGTCACATGCGCCTCGACGGCGCCTATTTTTATTATATGGCTACAAAAGTACGCGCACTCTGATTGGCTGCTGAGCGGGCATTATTTTCTTGTAATGACCGGGCATTATGAAATTTTTTCTCGGCTCGACGGCTCTTTTGAGTTGTGAGTAAAAAACTATGTGCGCGTGGGCGAAAACAATGATGGACAAAGTACTACTATATTTTCAATAACTGAGAGAAAAACTAGCACACAGATACTTCTTTAGTTTGAGCGATGAAGAAAGCCGTAGCGCGCGCAAGCGGATGAGGGAAATTACTTGCGGTGTTCAGTTTATTATATTCTTTTCAAGAATAGCGCTAAAAAGGCCATATAATAAATAACTTATTAACCTCGTCCGTTCGGTCATTACAGGGAAATCTCAGACCTCGGCCTTAATGTATTGACCTCGCTATCGCTCGGTCAATACATCAAGGACTCGGTCTGAGATTTCCCTGTAATGACCTCACTCTCGGTTAATAAGTAGTATGTAATGTAAAATTAAGCTTGAGTCTGGATAATCTCCAACTGATGCGATCAGTCTATAAGGTTCCTTTTTTGATACTCTATAACAACCTTACATTGTGACACATAACCTTACTATACATAAGCTTACCAAGTTGCTAATTTTAAGCGTCACATTTAGCGCTTGTTTAAATAATATTCACTATTAGAGATGTCTGTAAGTAATCTTTAAGTAAGCGTTATGAAGTGTAAAAGTAATGAATTAACAAAGACGCTTACATTTTGCGTTGTAAGTTGTTCCACTTTGTCCGCCACCGGTCTTCATTGCCACAGCAATATTCCATAGTGTGACAGCGCAGCTGTGGGTCTGAATCAACGCTGCGTTATTGTCAGTTCTGTCAAACGACAATTGATGCATTCTGTTCGTCAAGTTAGTTATACGATCTGCCAAGGCTGTTACCCGCTCCTCATTGCTTTGATTTTGACGCAAGTCTTTGACAAGAGCTTTCAAGAATATAAAAACAAAGAATATAGTAAGCTTTTAGGGCTTATGTACAATGAACTTCCTTGGGAAAATTATTAAAATTGTTTGACTGAAACAGCTCAGATATAGACAGTTTTAGCACATTAATTTCTTTACTAGTTATTGGGAATAAAAACTCTCTTAACCGTAGATATATTTTAGACATGATGAGGGAAACAATGATGTAAGGATATGCTCACCTTGCAACAAAGTTGAAGCTTTTCCGATATCATCTACGCTATCGTGGTTCATGTTCTCAGAAAACCCAGTTTTCCCTCAAACGTTTGTTACTCGTAAACCGGGCAAGACCACTTTTTGTGGTTAATATATCCTACAAAGATATCAACATCAAATTTTACAAGGTTTAAAACCCACAAGAAATGAGATTTTATCCCCCAAACTATC
>OZ026598.1:34176171-34286171 GCA_964020085.1 Micromussa lordhowensis | reverse complement strand
AACAGATGGAAGACGTTTATTTGTTCTGGATAACGACCCGTCGCAAACAAGCAGGTTAGCTAGGGATGCGTTAGAACAGATAGAGGCTGAATTTCATGAAATCCCTCCGCGTTCACCGGACCTAAATCCTATCGAGAACATATTTCATCTTGTAAAGAGATATTTAGAATCCGAAGCAATATCTAGAAATATCACAAGGGAGTCGTTTGAGGAATTTCAAGCTAGAGTTTTAAGAGCTTTTGATTGTATTTGTACTGAAACTATAGATAACACAATTGCCAGTTTGAACAAAAGGATTGAAGCTATCCTTGCCTCTAAAGGCGGTAGAACCAAATATTAATCACGCAATGCGGAACTGTGAAAACTGAACATGCTTTATTATTTACACTTCAGTATATTCTGTGAATTTCTAAAGCGTGTAAAGTGTAACTTCATTTTCATGCTATCTGAGGAAAATGCTTGTGTAAATTGTAATTGTCACTTTGTAAAACTCGTGACAACGAGAAGTTTATCACATGCGTGACATTTGCATTTTGTTGACGTAAAGAACTGAACATTACTCACTACAATACTCACTACAATACTCACTTTAAATAGTGGAGATTTATGCAAATTGAAAACGTATTTGACATTAAATGAACACAAATTTAGAAAGTATGTATGTTTTCTTTAGTTTGAAGAAACTATTTCTTTCATTATATGAGTTATTGCGCATTTTCAACTCAGTACTCAGTAAAAGCACAAGAAAAGAAAGCTATTAATTAGCTCTTTATATAAAACATTCAATTTACTGAGTAATGTTGTAAACTCTATTCAGACACGTTCCTTTGGAGCGCATTATACAACAATTGTTTTTATATACTCAACAAGAGTAGCCGGCCATAGTTTATTTTTAAACACTGTTCTTCATTGATGCGAAATGAATGCAAACGTTACTGAGTATTGTCGCGAGCATCATGTCGCCGTCAGTCAGCAATGTAAACATTGCTAGAATTCTCTAGAATGAATCGTGCAAAACAATGTCCACAGGGCGCGATTTCTCGCTGTTCACTCTGTGAAATGGGCTTCCAGAACCGGAAAAAAGACCATCTAATGTCCATCAGGTTTGTGTTTGTCTGATCTATTGCACCGGCTCTAATGAAAACAATCGGGGCATCCGATGTAGCAAAAAAAGGCGTGTCGCGCGTTAGTTCAATATCTCTTAAACAAAAGTTCTTTGGTGCGGGTAAATGGATTGTATCGCCCTCTAGCGCCTGGAGAAGATCAGCCCACGCGATTATTGTTGGATTCCACCGAAAGTCATTCAAAAGAATGACTTCTGCTTGTTCCGCGCCAACCCATGCGAAGGAGCCCGTTGCTGGATTACAGAACGTGTCTTTTTCCTGATATACACCTGTTGCGCCTTTCCCTTATCCATACTCTAATATGACAATACGAAAAGTGCGGCAATTGAAATTCCTTGTATATTGTTCACAAATATGTTCTTGTTGCTTACCAAACAAGAGTTCTCATAAGAAGCCCCGCTTTTCATCGACCAATAGGCCACAAACCTGATCTCTTTCAAATACTCACTTTCAGACAATGCAGGTCAAAAGTAGTTGGGACACCTGTCCAATAATCATGTATTCCAAGTAAAGTTGGCTTTTTGGGGTCACAATTGGAGCGTACCACCCCCTCCCCCCCAAACAATGTTGGAAGATGCAGATAAACAGTATTTTTGTTGAAATCTGTGTTGTAGTGTCAAATCTCAACATTGCTTTGGGGGGAGGGGGAGATTATTTCAGTAGTATCTCGCTAAGTGTCCTAACACTTTTGACCTGCATTGTCTGAAAACGACTAGTTGGGAAAAAGTGCTGTTAACGTGGTCAAGGGATACCAAGTTTCTGGCATAACTATAATACGGAATTTGCGACGGTAATAAACGATGTTTGGCGTGACCGGTGATGTTTTTTGTAAAACTCGTGACAACGAGAAGTTTATCACATGCGTGACATTTGCATTTTGTTGACGTAAAGAACTGAACATTACTCACTACAATACTCACTACAATACTCACTTTAAATAGTGGAGATTTATGCAAATTGAAAACGTATTTGACATTAAATGAACACAAATTTAGAAAGTATGTATGTTTTCTTTAGTTTGAAGAAACTATTTCTTTCATTATATGAGTTATTGCGCATTTTCAACTCAGTACTCAGTAAAAGCACAAGAAAAGAAAGCTATTAATTAGCTCTTTATATAAAACATTCAATTTACTGAGTAATGTTGTAAACTCTATTCAGACACGTTCCTTTGGAGCGCATTATACAACAATTGTTTTTATATACTCAACAAGAGTAGCCGGCCATAGTTTATTTTTAAACACTGTTCTTCATTGATGCGAAATGAATGCAAACGTTACTGAGTATTGTCGCGAGCATCATGTCGCCGTCAGTCAGCAATGTAAACATTGCTAGAATTCTCTAGAATGAATCGTGCAAAACAATGTCCACAGGGCGCGATTTCTCGCTGTTCACTCTGTGAAATGGGCTTCCAGAACCGGAAAAAAGACCATCTAATGTCCATCAGGTTTGTGTTTGTCTGATCTATTGCACCGGCTCTAATGAAAACAATCGGGGCATCCGATGTAGCAAAAAAAGGCGTGTCGCGCGTTAGTTCAATATCTCTTAAACAAAAGTTCTTTGGTGCGGGTAAATGGATTGTATCGCCCTCTAGCGCCTGGAGAAGATCAGCCCACGCGATTATTGTTGGATTCCACCGAAAGTCATTCAAAAGAATGACTTCTGCTTGTTCCGCGCCAACCCATGCGAAGGAGCCCGTTGCTGGATTACAGAACGTGTCTTTTTCCTGATATACACCTGTTGCGCCTTTCCCTTATCCATACTCTAATATGACAATACGAAAAGTGCGGCAATTGAAATTCCTTGTATATTGTTCACAAATATGTTCTTGTTGCTTACCAAACAAGAGTTCTCATAAGAAGCCCCGCTTTTCATCGACCAATAGGCCACAAACCTGATCTCTTTCAAATACTCACTTTCAGACAATGCAGGTCAAAAGTAGTTGGGACACCTGTCCAATAATCATGTATTCCAAGTAAAGTTGGCTTTTTGGGGTCACAATTGGAGCGTACCACCCCCTCCCCCCCAAACAATGTTGGAAGATGCAGATAAACAGTATTTTTGTTGAAATCTGTGTTGTAGTGTCAAATCTCAACATTGCTTTGGGGGGAGGGGGAGATTATTTCAGTAGTATCTCGCTAAGTGTCCTAACACTTTTGACCTGCATTGTCTGAAAACGACTAGTTGGGAAAAAGTGCTGTTAACGTGGTCAAGGGATACCAAGTTTCTGGCATAACTATAATACGGAATTTGCGACGGTAATAAACGATGTTTGGCGTGACCGGTGATGTTTTTTCGAAACTTCATAAGGGAACATTTCAACATTACGTTTGCGCAAGCTGGTCCCAAAACAGATGGAAGACGTTTATTTGTTCTGGATAACGACCCGTCGCAAACAAGCAGGTTAGCTAGGGATGCGTTAGAACAGATAGAGGCTGAATTTCATGAAATCCCTCCGCGTTCACCGGACCTAAATCCTATCGAGAACATATTTCATCTTGTAAAGAGATATTTAGAATCCGAAGCAATATCTAGAAATATCACAAGGGAGTCGTTTGAGGAATTTCAAGCTAGAGTTTTAAGAGCTTTTGATTGTATTTGTACTGAAACTATAGATAACACAATTGCCAGTTTGAACAAAAGGATTGAAGCTATCCTTGCCTCTAAAGGCGGTAGAACCAAATATTAATCACGCAATGCGGAACTGTGAAAACTGAACATGCTTTATTATTTACACTTCAGTATATTCTGTGAATTTCTAAAGCGTGTAAAGTGTAACTTCATTTTCATGCTATCTGAGGAAAATGCTTGTGTAAATTGTAATTGTCACTTTGTAAAACTCGTGACAACGAGAAGTTTATCACATGCGTGACATTTGCATTTTGTTGACGTAAAGAACTGAACATTACTCACTACAATACTCACTACAATACTCACTTTAAATAGTGGAGATTTATGCAAATTGAAAACGTATTTGACATTAAATGAACACAAATTTAGAAAGTATGTATGTTTTCTTTAGTTTGAAGAAACTATTTCTTTCATTATATGAGTTATTGCGCATTTTCAACTCAGTACTCAGTAAAAGCACAAGAAAAGAAAGCTATTAATTAGCTCTTTATATAAAACACTCAATTTACTGAGTAATGTTGTAAACTCTATTCAGACACGTTCCTTTGGAGCGCATTATACAACAATTGTTTTTATATACTCAACAAGAGTAGCCGGCCATAGTTTATTTTTAAACACTGTTCTTCATTGATGCGAAATGAATGCAAACGTTACTGAGTATTGTCGCGAGCATCATGTCGCCGTCAGTCAGCAATGTAAACATTGCTAGAATTCTCTAGAATGAATCGTGCAAAACAATGTCCACAGGGCGCGATTTCTCGCTGTTCACTCTGTGAAATGGGCTTCCAGAACCGGAAAAAAGACCATCTAATGTCCATCATGTTTGTGTTTGTCTGATCTATTGCACCGGCTCTAATAAAAACAATCGGGGCATCCGATGTAGCAAAAAAAGGCGTGTCGCGCGTTAGTTCAATATCTCTTAAACAAAAGTTCTTTGGTGCGGGTAAATGGATTGTATCGCCCTCTAGCGCCTGGAGAAGATCAGCCCACGCGATTATTGTTGGATTCCACCGAAAGTCATTCAAAAGAATGACTTCTGCTTGTTCCGCGCCAACCCATGCGAAGGAGCCCGTTGCTGGATTACAGAACGTGTCTTTTTCCTGATATACACCTGTTGCGCCTTTCCCTTATCCATACTCTAATATGACAATACGAAAAGTGCGGCAATTGAAATTCCTTGTATATTGTTCACAAATATGTTCTTGTTGCTTACCAAACAAGAGTTCTCATAAGAAGCCCCGCTTTTCATCGACCAATAGGCCACAAACCTGATCTCTTTCAAATACTCACTTTCAGACAATGCAGGTCAAAAGTAGTTGGGACACCTGTCCAATAATCATGTATTCCAAGTAAAGTTGGCTTTTTGGGGTCACAATTGGAGCGTACCACCCCCTCCCCCCCAAACAATGTTGGAAGATGCAGATAAACAGTATTTTTGTTGAAATCTGTGTTGTAGTGTCAAATCTCAACATTGCTTGGGGGGGAGGGGGAGATTATTTCAGTAGTATCTCGCTAAGTGTCCTAACACTTTTGACCTGCATTGTAGCATAACAGCATTGATTCAGTTACAGGTGCACCCTTGCCAAGCAGAGGGATCAAGCCGCTATCGTTTTACGCACCGTCTTCTCCTCCGGAGAAATTTGAAAACGCCGCAATAATCCACGGTATATTTTGGATTTGTCTTTGAGGAAAACCTGAACAGGAAAATCACATGATTATCACGATGCCATCGTTTTCTAAAAGCTTTGAAGCCGGCGTTTTCAAAGTCTTGCGGTTTGAAGAGCGTATTTCAAAAAGCTCCGTTTTTGTGACGGAGTAGTGTAGAAGATAGGCCTAACCGTAGAAATAGAGCTGCGCTTTCGAATTTCTCCGGCGGAGTGTGGATGGGGCCTTTAGCTTATACTTAAGGACGTTCGCGCCCAAAAACTTCCCACACACAGATTTTTTTAAAACTTTGACTGACGGTAGAAAATGATAAGATTAGATAAAAAACGTAAAAAAAATCGGGGGTCACCGAACTCGTTTTCAAGATAAAGCGTAGCTCAGACCATAGCATTTCTACGATTCTCAGTCATTCGAGGCGATTCTGGCCGGATTCATTACTATCGGCATATATTTAAGTTGAAGAATCATCTCTAAGCTATGAGTGTTTAACACGGCTTATATAGGCCTAATTGATAGATCTTTGCTACATATGTCATTAAATCTGCTAGAATTAGCCTTAAAAAAGACAACTTCTAAGTCACGCACACCTGTCTCCATGTACCAATTCGACCCTTTTTTAATAGTATATGACAAATAATTACAACTTCCCACACACAGATTTTTTTGGTTTTTTAGTATAATGTAGAGAGTTAAAAAAGAAAGTGATCTGCCGAAAAAAAAGTGGGGGTCACCGAGCTTCCAACAAAAATATTCGCACACCAAGTTAACGCAAAGGTCATCAGCTCTATATTTTGTTAAGTTTTCGACTCGGTGCGCGCGCTTGAAAATGACGTGGCACGCGCGTGACCAATGAATAGCGTGCGCACTAGAGATGCGCAGTAGCAATGGGCGCGAACGTCCTTAAGGCGGGGGTAAACGTGAATTTAAGTGAAATTTTGGTAAGTTTAAAGAGAGGTTGAAAGGGAAAAAAAGGGTTATGGAACACCACCAGACAGTTGCCCGACCGCACAATGGCAGCCCAGGTTGTTGGGCAACTGTTTGGAGTGTATCTACCAATTTTTAATTTCAAACTCTAATTTTAAAACAACAACAAATCTTCAAAATTTCCTATTTCCATCAATTTTACTAATCCTTTGAGAAAAACTATTTCTCTCCAAATATACCTAAAAATCACCACAAAATTTACAAAACAACCCAAAACATAGATATGTGAGATGAGCAGAGAGATTCTTGATTGCTTGAAACGTAAACAAGATATTTGCATTAAAAACATAATAGCTTTGTAGACCAGTCGACACAGAACACTGGTTCTGGATATGCAAATTATTATGCAGTCCGTCGCTAAACTCGGCTCTAAATAATTTTATGTCGCGGAAGACAATAGCATTCTGGGCAATATGTAAAATTAGTTATATTCGCCGAATTATTGAATCTTTTAATGTTCTGTTACAGGCATCGACGTCGCATGTTGTTCCCCAGAGTAACTATGGTGATGACACAAGTTCAGGTTAGTGCCATCTGTATAAATCTGGGTGAACTCCGTTACCTGTAAAAACGGGGGTCTAGGGGCGCATGGATTATGCCCATAAAATCCAATGTTAGGCTTTCGGGCGTCACCCTGCAAACCAGAGTAATATTATGCTCGACTAGAGAAAATATGCTTGCACTTTTCGCGGAATACATGTATTAAAAATGATTATTATATGGCATGTGTTCGTAGCGGATAAAACACGGACTCTTTAATATTGGCGAATTTTAGGGCATTATTCTTCCGTAATGCCCACGGGCCGATTAAGGGCCTGCAAAAACAAAGCAAATAGCCATATGATAAACAACTTATTTACCTCGAACATCCGGTCTTCACGGGAAAATCTCAAACCTCGACTTTGCCGTATAATACGGCGTGGTTTCGGTTCAGAGTATTTCCCGTAAAGACCTTACTCTCGGTTAATAAGTAGTTACACTTTCCCTACAAGAAACTACAGCTAATAAATTGAAATATTTTTACGTAACTAGGCTGTGTGTTCCGTCGCCATACTATCGAGCCCCATGCTCTATATTTCCCACTTTTCACCAAAACATTCAAAGGCACCAGCAAGACGAGGCAGGTGTTTTAGCTCTTTTCCTAATAATACTGATAATAGAAAAACATAACAAAATTATCATCCTTTTCTTATAAGATCAAGTAAAAGTATAAGTTAGAGATTGTCCCGCCATTTAACTGGCTATACGAACGATAGCTAAGCCTTAGTACCCCCAAGTTTCAGTGATAGCATAGTAGATCTTTAGTAAGAAACATATAGAAACTTAAGATTGGCTACTAGCAACGTGTCCTTATGTTGAGATTAAATTGTGATGGACTCGTAATCCTTATCCATCTTGAGTAGCAATCATTCCTAGCTAGCCCCTTGATGCTAAAGAAACCGAAATTATTTATTTATTATAATTTAATGGCCCAAAACAAGACAAAAACTAGATAAAATACTATACAATAAAAAAGTTATCTGTTATCTGTAGTTTTGTTTTTGCTTCTACTGATAGTTTCTTGAACGTATGAAATAAAGACCAAGTCCAATTATATATCTCTGAATTAATATTGCCACCCTCCCGAGCCATGAGCCCGGCCGATGATGCTATTGTTTTATTCACATGTTACCTTAACCTCGTAATAGATGAATGCCAACTTCTGACGGAGAATGGTTCGGATTGCGAAGCTACAATGATTACACAGTAAGTTAAGGAGATAATAATGATCCTCTTTTTCCCTCTTTCCGTCTTCATGTAATAATATAATAATACATCACTTATATAGCGCAACGCTTCTCAAAGATCCAGCGGCGCTTTACAATAAAGGTGGTATAAATGTAAAATCAATTAGATAGTAAATTAAAAAACGTGTAAAAAATTAATGAAAGAACTGCCTAAATATCAACTTCGCTGCAGGAGGAAGCTGCAGGAGGAAGCAGTAACAAACAGTATCTGCTACACATGAACGTTGCCATATGAGGGCTGCTTTACTTTAGGAACAGGATCAAAACCGCTTGGAAACCACCGTGTCCGTACAAACACTGACAATGGCTAATGAGAAGCATAAAACAGATAAAGATTAGCGGGAAATTGAATGTCTGCCAATCTTTCTTTCTTTTTTTTTTGTTTAGTATTATTTTCTGTCGAGTGGAGGGAACGGGGGTGGGAATAGTGTTCCCTCGCGTTAATTGTCACCCATGGTGCTACTGTCGGCTTTTTCTTAATTTGCTGGATCCGCCCTGGAAAATTCTAATCCTGCGTTTGATTCGGTTGTAGTGTTTGTATAAAATATTGCGCTTTTTTCACCAACTCTTAACGTTTTATGACTGGCCATAGACTCGTCATCTCTTCACTGTTCTACATTAATAGGTCTAATCACGGTTTTCGAGCCCTTTTGCCGTTTAGGCAAAGCAGCCAGATATTACAGTTTTTGAAGGGAAGCGGATGGCAGCAAGTAACTTTTTTTAAATATTGAATTTTTCAAAACTTATGAATGGCAACTTTACCATACTAGGTATTCACCAAATTTGAAGGAGTAGCTAAGATAGGAGACGCTCAGTTAATTTTTAATCTCTCGTGTAGTTGTCTATATTTTTTTCTTGCGAACCGCGTCCACCTGCCAAATTTACAGACAAACCGTATGGAAATTTAGAAAAATTATTTGAGCGTCTTCTAGTCAAGCTACATCCTTCAAAATCTTTTACCCAGTATTTTAACATTGCGATTTACAAATTTTGCAAAATTCAAGTTTTAAAAAAAGTTTTTTGCCATCGGATTCCCATACAAACAATGTAATTTCTGACCGCTTTGCCTAGTCTTGAAGGTACCGTACTTTTACGATAGTAGTAGGAAACAGAGAAACAGACAGTTCTGCCGAGGGACACAGGGACACATTGACGTCACAATACCCTAAGGGGTTGACGTCATCAATGATGACATCATAACCTAAAAATAGAATAGTGACATTATAGGGATGGGGTGTCATTGGAAATATTACGTCATAATGGGTAGAATGATGTCATAGAATTATTTTTAGTACCAGAGGTCATGTGATTTTTTCATTAAGTGTTTTTAATAAAGTTCATGATGTGAAATGATGTGTGAGCATTGTTCTGTTCAGTTACTTTTGTTGTTTAACGTATTAGATCTGTGCAGTATTGAGAACAAAGAAATGATTGTAGTATTTACCTCGCCTTGATAAAGTAGATGAAACAAGAGCATATGAAATGTATAGAAACTTTGAACGAGAGCAAAACGAAACTCAAGACGAATGTTTGAAGTTTGATTCGTATGAATACCAGTGAAATAAAATTATAAACACTGTTTGTGCAAAACTAATCGTTTTTCAATAAAGTTCATAGACCCTTTGCATAAATGGCGCCTAAATTTAAATAACAATACTTTATACATCCTTAGCCTCGTACTCATGATTTCAGACAAAGGATTTTTCACATGTGATCCATCTTCAGAAATCAAATTTATTAATCATTTCTCTGTTATGAATACTGTACGGAGCTGATACGCTTGAACAAACTATTTGAATGGAACAATGAACTTCTTCAAGTAATAGACTCTTTGCATAAATGGCGCCTAAATTTGAATAACAATACATATACATCCTTAGCCTCACATGCATTACAGAAATCATATGGCCCCTGCAGCTAGCGGTAAGTCATATTTTACAACGACCAGTCGGGCCGAGGTAAGAAACCTAGTTTTGAATACCACTGCACACCCCGATGTGGTGGTTTTCACTTGGTGATAAGCCAGAACTTAAAAACTCACCCTTTCGCTACGCGTCGAAGTCGTGAAGCTGTCGATATCACCGAAATTTAAGTCCAAACCATGCCCGATACACGTCATTCGAAAGCTTCGGTTCTTCACCGTCAGAAGTAAATGTTCAAGGAGAGTTTGTATAAACACTGGCAACGCTTCGCGAGATGTTACAGATGCAGGAAAGAATGTTCAAGAGCTTCTTCGATTCGATCGTAACTAATGTAAACACTTGCCTCGACTCTTTAACTCATTCAGTAGCCGAGTTAAAAGCAAGAATTGCTAGTTCTGAAAAGGAAACGGGTGATCTGAAAAACAGCCTCGAGTTTTCTCAAAAGGACATCGACGACTTGAAGCCTTCATTGCTCAAATTGCAAGATCTGGACTCCGCCATTGAAGAAATTCAAGACGACTTGGACCATCAAGAAGAACAAATGGAGTATTTAGAAAATCAGAGTCGGCGAAATAATGTCAGAATCGATGGTATTCCCGAAGAGGATAACGAAACATGGGAAATAACTGAAGCTAAAGTAAAGCAAGTTTTGAAAGATGAGTTGAATCTCGCCAGTGCTCCTGATGTTGAGAGAGCGCATTGCGTGGGTAAAAGTCCTCGTAGGCCAGCTTCGGCCCAGAGTTCTGCAAGTCGTCCTCGAACCATTGTTTGTCGCCTTCGTGAATGGAAAGAGAGGGAAACGATCCTGAAAAGTGCCCGAAGAATTAAACCCGACAATATATTAGTGAAAGAAGACCTTTCTCCAGTAACTCTTGGGAAAAGAGAAAGTCAACGTGCAAAGATGGAAGCCGCCAAGAGAGCAGGGAAGATTGCTTATTTTGTGTTAGATAAACTGGTTATAAGAGACAGACCTAATGTCGAGAACAGGTAAGTTATTTATTTGTTATTGCTATTTTCTCTCCTTGTTTTTCATCTATTTCTTAATTAATTTTAGTTTTGTTTTCCCCCAAAATGAAAATGTCTGTCTTTCCGGAATTTTCACTTCCCTTTAACGGCCTTGATGACGCCGACTTCAACCTAGCAATTTATGAAATGCAAAATGGTCCTGTTCGTTATGATGCTAATAGATTGGCTAGTCCTTTACTTCACAATATCAGAACAAATCTGGCTCGGTCATTTGACCTTGACCCTGACGCCAACCTTGATTTATTTAGCGATGTCTGTGAGTATTTTATCGAAGATCAATTTAATGACATGCTAACCAGTGAAGATTCACGTATTCGTGACAGCTTTTCTCTACTGCACCTAAACATTCGTAGCCTACAATCTAATGCTAGTAAATTAACCGATCTTTTATTTAACGTAAATTTAAAATTCTCTTTGATTGGTATTTCCGAAACTTGGTTAAATGACTTATCACCGTCAGTCGACATCGACGGTTACAATTTCGTTCATAAAAGTAGGGAAAATAGATCTGGTGGTGGAGTTGGTTTGTATGTTTCTAGCAATTTTAAATTTCGATGCGATCTTGATTTTTCGGAGCCAAACGTTGCAGAATCTTTGTTTATTGAAATCGTTAAGCCCCAGGGAAAGAACATTGTTACTGGTGTGATTTACAGGCCGCCAAATCAAAATGTTGATGAATTTTTAACAATGACCAATGAGCTATTAAGTAAAATTTCAAAAGAAAATAAGATATGTTATTTAATGGGCGACTTTAATTTAAATCTAATGAACCACCAAAGTCATTCCGCCACTGGTGAATTTTTAGATGCGCTATATTCAAACATGTTCTTTCACGTTTCTTTCCATTGATTACGCGCCCTACAAGACTAACTAGTCATTCGGCAACTTTAATTGACAACATTTTCGTCAATCAATTTTTCGATAGATCTAGGAGCGGTCTGTTTTTCACTGATATTTCTGACCATCTGCCTATTTTTTCTATTCATTTCGACACCTCAATCTCCGCTTGTAACGAAACTGTTTTTGTTCGAGATGTAAATCAAGTCAACACAACTAAGTTTCTGTCGCACTTGGAGAGAATTGATTGGTCTCAGTATTCCACCTTTGATGATCCAAACAATCCCTATAACAGCTTCTTCGAACAATACTCTAAGGCATATGACTTTTGTTTTCCTTTTAAAAAAATCAAAGTTATGAATTTCCGTCTGAGCAAGCCTTGGTTATCGAAAGGACTTCTGAAGTCGATAAGAACGAAAAAACAGTATCTTAAAAACAGTATAAACAGTATCTTACTAATCAATCTCCGCATTATGAAATTCGTTATAAAAATTACAAAAACAAATTGAATCACTCCTTAAGAATTGCTAAACGTACATATTACGAAAAGAAAATCGATGCTTCTAAATCAAATGCCAAAGCTACGTGGAGAGTTCTTTACAAGCAATAAAGTCGCTTAAGAAAACGCGTTGTCCAAAAGATATTTATTGTCGCGTGTTGACAATTAATTAGCGCTCTGAACTTTTATTGTTGTAATTTCAATGGTAGAAGTGTCCCATGGGCTTTTCCGTTGGAGTTTGTATGCAAATCTAGGGTTGAAAGTGGATTCAGTGCGTGACTAACGGAGCGGAAAACTCGAGCAGTTAGCTTAGCCGAATAATATATTCACTCTGTCTCTCTCTCGTCAGCAAAGCTGAGAGTTCAGATAAAACTTAACAGATATTTTCATGAACCAATCGGGGTAAAAAGAGCCCAAATTACATGACATAAGTTTGAAACCATAACCAAAACGCGTGACACTCAGTCATGGGACAATCGTGAATATTATCATTTAAGTGAAAACCACCACATCGGGGTGTGCAGTGGTATTTCAAAACTAGGTTTCTTACCTCGGCCCGACTTGTCGTTGTAAAATATGACTTACCGCTAGCTGCAGGGGCCATATGATTTCGGTACTGATGTGATCCATCTTCAGAAATCAAATTTATTAATCATTTCTCTGTTATGAATACTGTACGGAGCTGATACGCTTGAACAAACTATTTGAATAGAACAATGAACTTCTTCAAGTAATGAACTTTATTGAAAAGCGATTAGTTTTGCACAAACAGTGTTTATAATTTTATTTCACTGGTATTCATACCAATCAAACTTCAAACATTCGTCTTGAGTTTCGTTTTGCTCTCGTTCAAAGTTTCTATACATTTCATATGCTCTTGTTTCATCTACTTTATCAAGGCGAGGTAAATGCTACAATCATTTCTTTGTTCTCAATACTGCACAGATCTAATACGTTAAACAACAAAAGTAATTGAACAGAACAATGCTCACACATCATTTCACATCATGAACTTTATTAAAAACACTTAATGAAAAAATCACATGACCTCTGGTACTAAAAATAATTCTATGACATCATTCTACCCATTTTAACATTATGACGTAATATTTCCAATGACACCCCATCCCTATAATGTCACTATTCTATTTTTAGATTATGATGTCATCATTTTTGATGACGTCAACCCCTTAGGGTATTGTGACGTCAATGTGTCCCTGTGTCCCTCGGCAGAACTGTCTGTTTCCTTCTACTTACGATAGAACTTATCAAATTTATTTGCCCCTCAAAACCAACAGATATGACTTCGATGAACAGCTTTGTTCAAATTGCAAGTCAGCCCTAGGAGCCGCGACCACAAGACATGATGAAGACAAAGAAGAAGAGGAGAAGATAGTCATGAATTATCTGTTACGTCTAATGACCGCTTCTTCGAAATTAAGTAATACATTGAAACGAAAAGAATACCGAACTTAAGACTTTAGGTTAAGTAAGCGATAGCGAAGACTCTTGGATTTCTATTTGTTATTTTGCTTGACAGTTTTGTCAGAAATCCTTCCCGATCCTCCCGGCGGGGGAATCCCATATAATAGTCCCCCGGGCGGGGGACTGTCATATAAAATTTGAAGGACTGGGTTGCTCGTCGTATCTTTTAAGGGTTAAAAAAGCGGTTTTGGTACCTCTTAGGGTGTTCAGCCTCAAAAGAACCACAGCGGGAGCTTTTGAGCTACCTTTCAGGGTATTGAGTCGGAAAAATATGACAGGAGATCATGTGTTATGATAGAATCGAGTGATACCTCATAGGTGGGGGGGGGGGGGGATTTAAAGCCATGCCCACAAAATAGGATCTAAGATGTCCTTTTCAAAATTCCGACTAGCACCCCCGCCCTTTTTATATGGAAGTCTTCCCCCCCCTCCCCCCCCCCCCGGGCACGATCCCTGCTATGTGGCCTTTTGTCGAGTCTTGAAGCATGTAGACCTCTGATGAAAAACAAATAAAGCAAATATTTTGACGTGAAATGTACAATCCAAGAGAAAGAAGTAATTGTTGAAACGCGCCACAAAACTGGTCAAAACCTCTCTTCTTAGATCTTCTTACTGCGAAGAAATGTTTAGACTACAGTTGTTGACCACTACATCACGTAGTAATTACTTTCGCGTAAACGCGCCCGCGTCGATTCCTTTGCGTTGGTGATTCCCCCGACGATTCCCCCAGAAGTGTTGTTGTTCGTCTGTCATGTGTGAGCGTTCTTCTTTCGCCTAAATGCCTTTATTAAGTGCTGGGTGGTTGTCTGGTTATGCTGTTACCAACCTTTTTCTGAGATCGACGTCATCGTGTGCTAGAATCACGACTTCAAGTAAAGGCGAGCGCTGTCGGTGGCTTTCATCAAGTGACGGAAAATGTGAGTAATAAACTCAAAAGTTATAGATAAGGCCCCATTTGTTCGAAGGCTGGATAACGCTATCCACCGAATAAATCGCTATCCATGGGAAACTGTAAACAAAACAAACCACGCCATCTGCTGGATAGTGCTTCTATCCGGTGGATAGCGTTACACAACTGAAGGTACAATTGGTGATCTTTGGACATAATCCATAAAATATTTTAACTTACGCTTACGCGATTGGTTTAAAATTGTCACGTGATTGAATATTCCCCAGCTAATTTTCAAAACCGTGCGTGCTGTGAAAAATATTTGAAGGATAATAAAAACAATAGCCTCCAGTTGGGGCGAAAATATGCTTGGATATTTGTCCTTGGACAATATCTGTTCCTCAAAGCTTACAGTTTTCCTCGAGCTGTACAAAACTGTTCACTTCTCAGAACAGATAATGTTCATGGACAAATACAGGCGCGGATCCATACCAGTTTCCACCGTTTTACGGAAAACAGTCAGATATTTCAGAATTACTCAGGAACTCCAAAAAGGTAGTCTACTCCGCAGCTGTTATTAGGGTCGTCACACAAGCATTGCATGACGACCCTAATAACAGCTGCGGAAGAGACTACCAAAAAGGGGACTTAAGGAATAAAAAAAATCCATGACATTTCCTAAGGGAACGTGGCCCTGGACCCCTCTAGAAGGCACTCGTTGTTACGGAAATCAGTCGCCATTTATCCTAGATCCGCGACTGAAATATCCAAGCATATTTCCATGCCAAATGGAGTCTATTGGTTAAATATTGGTAAAATTAATTTTCTTTGGAGGTGGGGGGCAGGGGAAGGGACCTGGACAATTTAACAAGTTGATGTCAGTTAGTCATGCGTCTGTCCTGTTGTTGATCATGAATTTTGTCATAACATTGTCAAAGTGGATCCATGAGTCTGTGGCTCCATGAGGCGAGAGCTGAGACAATAGCCGAGTGGATCCGCAGACTACTTTGACAATGTTATGATGAAATTCACTGTCAATAACAGGACAGATGCCTGAAAAACTAACGTCAATTTGTTTTTTTACGATAACAAATTGTCCGCTCTCGATCGTTGATGGGTTACATAAATTATAAAATAATTCATGTGTCTGTCGGCTTTTTGACAATAAAAATTAGCCAATGAGCATGCAAGAATTGCTGCAGTTATTGTAAAAAATGTTTACAAATGTTTGGGATAGATACTACATGTAATCTTACATGTTAGACTGATCCCATCCATTTAGGTGCTGACTGCTTGTTCTAACCAGGGATGTGACAAAACAAACAAAAAAACAACATCCACAGATGAATTACCATTCCCAGATAGTGATATTTAACTTCCGGGGTTTTTACTTTTCATTGAAAGTTTCATTTTATGTGAAATATGTCAAATCATTCCACAGCATCAAAGTTACCTGACCATGCGACCCAAACAATGGTTACTGCCTCTTCAAAGCCTCCAAATGTTCTTATTTACACTGGAACGAAAGACAGTGACAACAAGAAGTTCAGTGTTGTGAAGCAGGCACTAGCACAAGTTCTAAATTTGCATAGCTATGTTATCTACAGACTTTATGAACAGCAGATCACTTCTCATCCATGGATTGAGAATACTGCTCTCTTAGTTCTTGGGAACAGTGATCCTGTATCGTCAAAAGTTCAGCAAGTATTTGTTGAGTACCTCAGAGGTGGAGGTCAGGTTTTTGGTCTGTGCAGTCCATTCACCTGTCAAGTGATCAAGAAGCCATGGGATGAACAGTTTAAACCTTTTATTGCTTCTGTTAAAGTAAATCATCCAGAACAGGCACAAAAATTCTTGGCACTTTGTGAACCCTTTTATTTTGAAGGTAACTGATATTAAAGTATGAGTACTCAAACTGGGACACTTGGAAAAGAGAGAACAAAGGATAGCAACGCTTTTCTCAAATAAACCAATAACATTGGAGAATGTGAACAATAGTTCTGAATAAAATAGAAAATCAAACAAAGTGCGAAGTGGCGTGAACCTCTCAGGAAACTTTGCCATTTGTTGGTTGGTTAGTTTCCAACCAAAATTTTGTGCACTTTTCAACAGTGTTGGTCTAGTTGTTGCAAAATGAGTGTTCATGCTAAATTATGTGAGCAAATTTTATAATAATCATTATGATAATAATTCTTTGTCAAGGACTGAATCTCTAAGAGTGTATATAACTCTACGGGAAGAAGGTATTGGAGGCAATTGTCTTTAAGGCTATAAAAATAATTTATGAAAGTGTCAGTTACTGTGTTGTTAACTCTTAGCCCGGGTGAAAGCAATATTTATTTCAAGCCAAGCCCGCAAAAGAGGATTTCTTAAGGTGTTCCTTTCAAAACTTCCGGCAAGCATACCATCGTTTTTGTATGGGAGTCTTCCCTGGGTATCTTGCCTCCAAATATAATAAAACCTTTGACAAGCTGAAAATGGTTTCATCTTTGTTTTTGACAGGAGCCAAAACAACAGTTGTTGCAGAAGAAGAGTCATCAAAGAAACCTGTAATTGTTCAGATATCTGAAGGTCTTGGGAGTGCTGTGTTTAGTCTTGTTCATTTAGAGTTATCCACAGACAACATAAGAATACATGATGAAGAATTAGATGCACAAACCTTAAATCTTTTGAGACAGTCAGGTGATGCCAGGATAAGCTCATTATCACAGATGTTGCAACTCTTAGGAATTAACTGTCTGCCACGTGAAGTTCCAGAACTGACACCGATTTTTCTTCTTGCAAACAAACTAGTAAGTACTTGTATCTACTTATTGCACCCTTGCACTTCTAAGTTCAGAGCTAGAGCGGGGTAATTGTTTTCAGTTTAGTACATACATGTACAATTGTCAATGAAATCAAGGGCATTATACAGAGCATTCAAAATGACTTTTTCGTTTATCACATCTGGGGGGTTCTCTTGTGGTAAAGAGTTTATCAATATTTTAAGTCAACATTAATGTGTGCAACAAAAATTTACGGTTGTAGTTTTTTTTTGCATTAGTTATGACTAAATGTGTGAATTGATCTTAACTGATAGATCTAGAGAAATTGTAGCATTTGCATACTTGATCCTGTGGTTTTTTTAAAAGCTATCTGACGGTACTACCTTATTTTTCTTTTCCTTTTTTTAAGTGAATCACTACTAATTATACACCATTGTTACTGACATTTGGTGTCCTAACAGCAAGATGCTCTGACAGTGGGACTCTTTTTAATTGTTCTTATCAAGTGAATGTCCGGCCTCTAGAGTCCTCATGGGCCCGATGAGGATGCGTGAGTGATCAATGCAAGTGAATGTAGATCTGGCCAGGTCTTTAGCGCCTGCATTTCCATAACAATATTATAGTGACATGTCTTCAAGGCAAAATTTAACAACTGTAACTGTAAAATTATTACTTTAATTTACTTTCTCAAGGATAAAGAGAAGCTCTTTCATTCTCTGAGAGCATCACTGAATGCAGATATTTGTTCTGGAAAAGATCTGCACCTGCATTTTGTGCCAAATGGAGAAACTATTCCAAAGGCCACAGAAAAGATATTGCCAGTTGTTACCAGAAAAGACAACATCAAAACAGTTTCATTTGACTGGAAGAAATACCAGGAAAACTTGCTAACCAAATTATTGGGTCATATGATATTTTACGCCGATGTGATTACTTCGACGCAAACAGTGTTTGATGGGTTAGTATTTATCAATTTTGGTAAATCAGGAATCAAGTGAAGAATTAGGCTAACAACTAAACCTATTAAAGACAATATACGATATGAATCACTAATGTTGTAGTTATCAGTCGTCGAAGCCGGGATTGAGGTTGGAGGTAGAAGTTGTAGATAATGCTCTTCCAGTGGTCATGGCCTTGCACGAGCCTCCAAAGCCTACCTTTTGTTAGTCCAGTCTGTGAGTATGGTAAAATTCTGGTTATAAGCCCTATGCCCTTGGCTTACACAATTTTATAACATATATGGGTGGGCGTATAGGGGTTGGGGGAGGGGTGGTTTGTGTTAAATCTGGAATTATGAGCAGTAAAAAAATAAATCTCAATGAGCTGATGAAACCAACATCCAACAGTATTTTAAAAGACATTCTGGAGATTCGCCATAGTGCAAAGTACTGGAGGTACAAAACTAAAGGTACAAAACTAAAGTCCTCTGATGTTGGACAAAGTTGAAACCTGTTTAAGAGATGTTCTGCATGTCAGCTTTTGATAATTTTTCTAGTACACTTAAAACACTAGACAGTTGATAGATTGACAAGATAGCAAGAAATATGCAACTAACAAAAATAATGACAATGCTAAAGTTACGTTGGCCTCTTTTAATATGTAACTTGAAAATTCTCGGTTTTGATGAGGAACAACATGTTTTGTTCAAAATAACCCATTTATTTTCCAACCTGGAAACACTTGATGAACAATAAATGATGAGCAAGTTGCTGGATGCAGGCAACCCATTTTGTGCCAAATTAAAAAGCTTGAGAGACAAAACGTTTCATATTTTTCACTTTTTACAATCTGACCTGATTTTTGGAATTTTTATTCCCTTTTCATGAATATTCAATGCTGTCTCTCAGTGTGACTTCAGTGCCTTTCCTATTAAATACAATGACATCAAGACAGTGTAGTTTTTCCAACCTGCTGAATCCTGATTGGTCAATTCAAATTTCGGGTGTACCAGCCATATGCAAGGTGGTGAGGTATATATTTAATGGGAGGGTTTATACCCAGAATTTTACAATAATTGCAAAGGGTGATTACATGCTTGATATCCAGGCCCGGGTTGTTCGAAAGGTGGATAACGCTATCCAACGGATAAATCACTATCTGCTGGATAGCGTGGTTTGTTTTGTCAACACCTATCCGCTGGATAGCGATTTATCCTGTGGATAGCATTATCTAGCCTTTGAACAACCGGGGCCAGGTGCATAGTTATATAATTATTTATAATATTTGTGGAATTTCACAGTACAGCAATATTGCTAATGAGTACTTACAGTATGTACAGTGACGTTTACATGATACATTAATAATTTGATATGCCATTTGAATTAATATCTAATTCCAGGAATTATACATTTACAAGAAATATCCCAGACGATCTGGGCATTGTAGTTGTTGCTGCACAGCAAATGAAAGGTCAAGGTAGGTGAGCCAGGATTTGCAATTTTATGTGGCAAAAAGAAAATCCATTATCTCATGAGCGTTTCCAGCATTTTTTTATCAACCTCAGCTTTGTTTATTCTTATTTTGATGGTTCATGTTTCATTTAGTTCAAAACAAAATAGTAAAGTCATGCTTCAAGCATTTTTACATGACTTGGCATTTACGTTTTTCGAGCAGAATGCTTCAGAATTTAATTACAGGGTCACTTAGAGAAGTGAATTAAGTGAGATGTTTCAAATACAGTCAAACCTCTTCACCACGTCCACCTTGGGGACAGAGGACAGTGGCTGTTGCAGAGAGGTGGCTATTATGGGGAGGTGGGGGTGTATTTTTGGAGGTGAAACATCCTTAATTTAAACATTGCTTATTTAAATAAAGCATATAAATATGTGAAACAATTAAAAGATATTCATAAAACAGAAACAGTGACCAACGCCTTGCAGTATCAATCAAGTTTGGCGACCTTTTTGATACAATAACAAATTGGGGTTTTGTATACTCTGTTTGTCAGTCATTGATTAACAGGCCATTGTCAAGAGGTTATTTTGGCAGTTGGGACAAGTTTTAGTGGTCGTTGCTACTTTGGATAGGTGCCCGTTGTAGAGAGGTTAAAATAAGAGTGACTGTATGGACTGTCTGCCGGGACCCAAAAAAGTGGCCATCATAGAGAGGTGGCCAATCAGGCATTGTAGAGAGGTGGCCGTAAGCGGAGATTCCACTGTGGTATAATTTCAAAATGTTACCTTGCTGTGAGTAGTGTTCTGTGAGTAGATGTTTAGTAAAATATAATTACAGACTTTGTAGTAAATAATGTACTAAATTTAGAATTAGTTTGCAATTTATTGAATTGTAGGTCGAGGTGGAAATATGTGGCTGTCTCCTGCTGGTTGTATGATGTTCTCTCTTCACGTGAGAATTCCATTTGCTTCCAATCTTGGTCAAAGACCACCCTACTTACAGCACATTGCCTCATTGGCAGCTGTGGAGGCAGTCAGATCCCAACCAGGATATGAAGTAAAGATTTTATTTTAATTAAAATTACAGTGGAACCCCACCTTTCGGCCACCTCATTATTATGGTCACTCTCTCCTGGCCCAAACAAAGCTCAGTCAGTCATTTCCTTATTTAAAGAACCCATTTTAATATGGCCACACAGATTTTTGTGGGCCATTGGTGACCGGAAGAACAGGATCCCACTGTGTATGAAGAATTAATGTAAGATTAAACCTCACTCCATAGGATGTTATATATTTCAGTGACAGTTACATTTTGAGTTGGTAGAATTACAAGTCAGAATTGTCAGCAAACCTTTAGATCCCAAGCTTGATTAATGTATTCTGACTATTACCTTGGGTCTTTTATTAAGTATCTTTTATTATTCATTTGACTAACAGTATTTTTAATCATGTGTTATTATAAATACATGCCATAATTTTGTGACTTGTCGTCAAAACTAGCATTACATTTATTTATGTTGATGTTTTTTTCGATTTTTACCAAAATAATGTTCACTTTTTAGCTGTTATAATTAACAATATAACTTACAACAGTGAAGAATTTTGTTCCAGTGAAACTCATAGATCATTTGACCTGTTTGTTGTAGGATATTAAGTTAGGTCTCAAGTGGCCAAATGACATATATTTTGGGCAAAAGATAAAGATTGGAGGTGTTATTGTGACCTCGTCAGCCACAAGCGGAACCCTTAGTGCAGTCATAGGCAAGTACTTTGTGTCAACATACAACTTTTACTTTCAATGTCAACCTTGATATATATTTTTTTGACAGACTCATAACAATGTATAATGTATAATATTAATAAATTTATATAGTATAATCCTATCACAAGTTTACTTTTGGCACCAAGTTAGAAGTATTTAATAATAAGAACATGTATAAATTATACATAATAAATAGTTATCAATTATTATTCCAAGTAATTGATTGCTGCAATTTTAAAATTTGTGTTGCTGTAATGGTGCAGCTGAAAGGGAGTGCTGTGATGCTAAATTCCCAGATCTGAAATTGCATGAAGTTATGACAAATTACAGTTTGAAGACTGAATAAGATTTTTTCCAGTTCAGCACTGAAAAACATTCTGCCAAAATAATGACCAATCCTTTTATTGATCTGTTGTTTGATTTTTGAGATAAAGATTTGAAACTTCAACTGAATGAACGTTACACTAGTGTAGGTCATAGAGTACAAAATTTAAATGAGCGATTTCCAGGATCAAGATTTGACTGAGTGAAATTAGCAAATCAGAAAGTTAAGGAACAGCATTCTCACAGTAAGGACAAATAATATTGTTTTTGCAGTCAAGGGTTATGTCTCAAATAAATTTTGGTTCTAAAATTACAAATTACCTTTGGCTATACAGGAATGGGAATAAACATTACCAACAGAGAGCCTACCATCAGCATCAATGAGATCATTGCACAATACAACAAAGATCACAAGATGAACTTGCAACCACTAACTATCGAGGAGACACTGGCAAGAACAATCAACAAAGTGGAAGAACTTATTGATGACTTTCAAGAAAATGGTTCAGATTCATTTCTGAAAAAGTACTATAACCGATGGCTTCACAGGTTTGTTTCAAAATAAATATTTATCATCCATTATATTACATTGACAATTGTACTTTGTATTATAATTATTTTTGTAGAGTGTCCTTTGTTTAACACTAGTAGACTATCTTTTTTATAATTTTTTCAGAACCAGTTATGGCCGTTTCTTGTCAATACAGTTTAAGATGTTTTTATATTCAGGGTTTGCACACACCTAGAAAGTCCTTGAAAGTCCTTGAATTTGAAAATCAAAATTCAAGGCCTTGAAAGTCTGTGAAAAGTACATTGGGTCCTTGAAAAACCTTGAAATTTGTTGTTTTACTGTTTTCACTTAGTGGAAGAACTAGAAAAGACTAACACTTGAACAAATCTGGCAGTTATCCCTTAAACCTGATCATCTAGTATCACATTCTAATGGCATTTTTTACTAGATGGAGTGCTTGAAAAATTGGAATTGTGCCCTGGAACGTCCTTGAAAAGTCCTTGAAGGTTTAGTCCCAAAAAGAGTACGAACCCTGTATATTGTGTTACTCAGAATTTTTTTTTGTTTTGAAACACCTTTCATGCTTCATACTTTCCTTTAAAAACATTACCTTTCAAATCCCTGATGGGTATGGTGGAATAGGGATATTTCCTCAAACCACACATTGAGTGAATAGGCTTGGGAAATGGAAAATGTCTGCATTTACATACATGTAGCCTGATCTCAACACAAGTTAAACTTTGGGATTTTGGAAAACATGCAGGTTTAAACTGTGAAGTACATACACTAGTTTGGAAGTAGCATTACTATTGACTTGATTATGAAGCTTTTATTAGCATTTATTAGATACCGAAAGGTCAGATGTAGAAGCTGTCATACACATTTATTTAAAGATTTTGATAAATCAATTTCAATTTCTTTCTAGCAATGTGAAAGTTAGCCTGTCAGTGAATGATAAGATGGAGGACGTTATGATCAAAGGCCTTGATGACTTTGGTTTTTTATGGGTGGAAACAAAGTCTGGTGAATCATTATCTGTACAACCAGATGGAAACAGTTTTGATATGCTGCGAAATCTCATTGCCATGAAAAAGAACTAGCAGTGTTTGAACCACTTTACAAATATTATAACATAATTGATGAACAGCAAAGATTTAAGGTTGCCATACACTCTCACTCATATGCAGTATAAATTTCATCTTAATGTTTCCATTTTTATTTTATTTTTCCTGCGAAGTTGCAAATCCTTTGAACATAAAATTTTAAATAGGGTTTTCTTAAATATAAAATAATAATTGTTATGCCCACTATGGTACAAATTCAAACAGATTTCAATCGTTGGTAGTCCTGTTCTTCATACCTTACACTGACAAAGGTACAATGTAATTTGCCTATTAGAATTGATTAAAACATAATTAAAAATTTAAGTGAAATTATTATTGAAAAATTTCTGTTGGGTCATGTGTATAGTTTTTTAAACAAATCTTACTAATGATGGAAATTACTGTCAGTGTTGATAATTACAAGTCCAAAATTCCAAATACAGAGTAATGATTCACAATTTGAAGATTGTAAGTTCTCAAGTTACTTTTAATTGCTTTTCAGTATGTTAATATTGTAAAAATTACAACAACAAAAAAGCGTTGTTTAAGTTATTTTGTAGTTCATTCACATGTTTCTTTGTTTGGGAGGTCAAAGACTATTGGTGGGTGAGAAGGCTTGTACTGGATTGTAACTGAGGATGCATTGACAAAGGTTGTAACTCCATCAGTTGTTATCCCGTATCCTGAAAGAGAGAATGTCAATATGCTTTAAGTTATTAAGTAATTCAAAACTGGATTAAAGGAGGTACTTGTGATTATTGTGTTTCGCTCAGCTCAACCAAATGTAGAAGATGAATCCCACTTTAAAGAAGTAGCATACACATTTGATGTTTTTTCTTTTTCAGTTAAGGAGGCTGACAACAGTTTCCAGCACTTTTCTAACAGCTATACTGAGGGATGAATACTGCCACTGTTTAATAAGTGATGCTACAATAATTGTATCATACAAATTCCCAATCATTGGTGAACAAGTTGCAATCATCTATTTTACATAGCAGGTTACCATAGCAACAATATAACCTGCTATAAATACCCTTAATTTAAGCTTTGAGCGCTTATAATAAACATGATAAGATGCAACTTTCTGCAAAGTTTTAAAAAATTCTCTGGAGTGGGTTCAGAGCCACCTTAAATTTTCGAAAAGTTAAGGTGGCTCTGAACCCACTCCACAGAATTTTTTAAAACTTTACAAAAAGGTACATCTAATTATGCTTATCATAATTCAATAATAAAAAATAGGGGTCACCGAGCTTGTTTTTGAGTTATAAGCACTCAAAGCTAAAATTAAAGGTGTTTTAGCAGGTAATGTTGTTGCTATGGTAACCTATTGTGCCACAACCTATTGTGCCTTGGAGCCTTTTTGAGCTCTTTATAACTGATAACTGTTATAGACCTAGTGTAATAGGCTGTATGTATGATAGAAGGCAATAATTTATTAAACAAAAAAAGTTACAAAAAAAGCCTAAGATATACTTGGATACGTCTACCAACCTTCATGGATGTGTCCAAAAACATGGTACTTAGGCTTAACACGGGACTGTACAGTATGCAAAAGATTTAGGCATCCAGCTCTTACATTTGAAATGGTACGATCTCCATGACCTTGAAAACAATATTGCAATTTTTAGGTTCCAAACTTCTGAAACTCTGCAAACTGAAATTTAGAACTCAATGTCAAACTGCTTCTAGCTGAGCTAAACAGCTGAAAGAATTCTGCTCTGCTTCTGACCAGGCCCCAGTTGTTCAAAGGCTGGATAACGCTATCCGCCGGATAAATCACTATCCAGCGGATAAGTGTTAACAAAACAAACCACGCTATCCACTGGATAGTGATTTATCCGGTGGATAGTGTTATCCACCTTTCGAACAACCCGGGCCAGAGCTAAAAAGTATTAGGTGAAATTGTGTCTAATTGGTGCAAAATAAAATACTGATATGGTATAGTACAGCTGTGAAATCTTTCCATGCAGGGTTTTATTTGTTTACCTGATGCCTTCCATCCATTAATAAAACGTTTTTGATTGATTGATTGATTGATTGAATGATTGAGCCACTCCTTTTTTACTTTCATGCTACTATACAAGTAGTTACTCAGCTGGTGATGTAAATCACCATGTTAATGACCAATTGCTGGTTTACTATCAAATTTGTAAGTTGGTGATTATTATAACTAATTCAAAGTGGCGATCAGGTAATATATGTCTTCTACCTAGAGGTGGTCCATGAGTTATAAGAATGTCAGTTTCATCTGGAATTTTGTTCCATATTTCTTGTATGGGCTCGCCACGAGCTTTCATGAAGCCCCATTCACAAAACTCTGGTGTCCTGAAAAAAGATGGTCAGGACAAAATTACTGGCTAACGTTATTAGAATTGCGAGAAACAAAAAGGGAGAATGATACACTAGGGTTGTATAGCTCAGGGACATATAACCTTTGATCCAAGAGAAATCAAGAAAGTGTGAAAAAATGGTAGATATCAAAATTTTCTGTTGAAGAAAAAGTGAAAACAACTAACAGCTCTTCAAACCAACTACTTATTTCCTTCTCATTCTACTCGAGCTGAGTGTTTTGTTGATGTGATGGCTTGACAGGTCAGGCCACTGTGCATAGAAAGACGATTCTAGGAACAAGTGGGGTGGAAGGATCTTGTGACATAGTGTCTGATTTCCTATTAATAAGTATTAAACTGCCACATGTATCTGTGCAGAAAATATGATTCTCAAACTCATTAATAATTCATCAAGTTAAAACAAAGAAAATCACAACCGTGAAGGAGGTTTGGATACCCGGTCTTAATTAGCATAGATTTTGACGATTTTACTCCTCCGTTTTCTCCTTAGTTTTTGTTTCGATTGACAAGATATATCAAACACTCGAGTCAGTGTTTCATCGGCTATCCAAACACCTAGAATTTCGTCAAAAATACTCTGCTGTGCGTCGTATTTTCAACTCTCTTCTCGGTGTTTGGATATCCCGATGAAACACTGTCGCTCGTGTTTCATATATTACTTCAACATAAAAAAAAATTATTAGCCTCCAATGCACACATTTTTTGGCTTGTGTGGATTATTAACCAAATGAATGTCTACATACAATGTAGGAGGCTGACAGTATGATTATAGCACTTTATATGCAAGTCACAAAACTGAGATTCCAAACATACTTAAGATTACCATTTATTAAAACCAATGAAATACCAGGTGAGCTTTCCTGCGAAAACATGACATCTCCGCACATGGAAATAGCATTGTTATCTTCACATGTGAAAAGATCACCATTGCGGTAACATAATAAATGGCATCTTTTGCAGTGAAAGTGAAATGGTTTGGGATTTCATTGGTGTTTATATTTAACAAATAAAGAAGCCTAAGCCGTGTATTACACTGTGATAAAACACAACAGGCATTTGAGAACTCGAGGGAAATGCAGAAAACCCTAGCCGCAGGTGAGTGTTTTCTACATTTCTTGAGTGTTCTCAAATGTCCGGAGTGTTTTATCACAGTTTAATATTCAATCTTTGTTCACTGTCTAAAATCCGCACGCGTCATTGGTTAAAATTGATCATGTTAGTTCTCGTTACCTAGCGACATCAAAGTGACAGAGTGCGTTATTACAATAATGCACAAAAACTGTGCAGTGTTCATTGTTTTCTCATTCAAACAGGTCGGGCGGGAAGCCATTGTAAGTCTATCGCCAGCAGTGAACTCAAATTGAATATTAAAAGGGTAAGAGACTGTTAGTTCGTGTTTTGTTTTCAAATACACGCACTTGCTTACTGTACAATGAACTCGAAATTTTCAATACTGCACTCAGCTTTGCTTCGTGAAGTATTGAAAATTTCTCGTTCATTGTACAGTAAGCGCGACGGCATGCGTGTATTTGAAAACAAAACACTCACAACAGTCTCTAACCCATAAGTACTACACGGATGAGGCTTCTTCATTTGCTTTATGATATAGATTTTACGCTCGTAAAACAATAAAACACGCTTTTTCTATGTTTTACACTCTGGTAAAACATGGGTTTTTGACCAATCAGAGCGCACGCAGGGTCCTATCTATGTTATAAAAAATAGAACATAATTTTGCATGGCTACTTGGAAATACAAAATTTCTCTTCGAGTGTTGAAAAATATTTTACTCGTTTGCTGTGCTCACTTGTGAGATATTCTTCAACACTCAAAGAGAAATTTTGTATCTCCGTGCGGCCATGTAATATCCTTTATTTCTCCAACTTGACCCCCTACCAACCTACCAACCTCCCAACACCAAAAAAAAAGAAAAAAAACAATTACATGTACATGTACATTGTAAGACTACCTGCTCCTTACCAGGGAGAGCCAAAAATTCGAAACCCAAGCAAAGTCACTTCTTCTTCTTCTAAATAAATGCAGTTCGTGAGCTTTTGACGAATTTCCACGGGATCTTCTCTCTTCCTTGAAAAATTCGACCACAAAGAATCGTAATTCTTGAGATCAAACGAAATGTCATGATTTCCGGCGATCACAACTTTGTGTGGATGATTTAGAGTGCTTAAAAAGTTGTCAAAATGGATTACTTGATCACGCGATCCAAAGCTTGTAAAGTCTCCTGCGTGGATCAAGATGTCACCATCAGGAATAACATGTTCCATTTTATCCGTCCTATTGTGCGTGTCTGAGATACAGACAAATCTTGTGTGACCCGGAGGTTTGGGTTTTGCAGCATCCATAGGTTTCAGTTTCTTAACAACCTGTGATGATTCGAGAAGATTCCAAGCAATGGTCGGGCGACTGGCATATGTTTCAAGAACAGATTCTGTAGTTACATTTGAAGCTTGCCTAGCCTTCTTCATTGCCAAGAGTTTTTTCATCGTGGCAATATTTCCAACTCCCCTAAAGTCTGTTGTCAGCAACTTTTTCAGCAGGCACATACTTGACCGAGGGAGAATAAGAACTATTTTTTTGGGTCCCAGATCTCCTTGTCGCTCGGTCAAAATACTTTCTCAGCTCCGGAGAACTCTTCCATCTATATGACGTTTCCTCTTCCACGCTTTTCTAAAATAAACATCATCTGATTGTGAAACTGACGCATCATGACTGGGAGAAAAGGAATCAAGGAGGTCCAAACCAAAGGAACGGCTCCTGCTGGTGGCTTCTCTGTATTTCAGCTCCTCATATTTTTAATCGCCACTTCATCCATGGCAATGAATTTTGCCATGCTTTATGGACTCATTCCGATAAAAGGTTAATGTCAGATTTGAGGTTTTATATTCCTAAGTACTTTTGAACTTCTAACTACTTTTTAATTCATTTTCGTGAAATTTTGCATGTTTACCGCATAGTACATGTAGATTGTCTTTCAATAAAAACGTTTTTCGATCATGGTCGGTCAGGAAAGGTCAAAAAGCTATTGATAATCTTAAGCTATATTTTTAATAATCAAAGCGTTTGGATCAGAAGTTACATTTTATGTAGTTATATTTTATGTGTCTTTATATTTTCTAAGGATGCGAAGGTCCTCCTGGCAAAACAGGCGAAAGAGGTAGGGGCTTATAATTACTTATCGTACGTAAGTTATCAGATCGATAGCTAGGGTATCGATAGCTTAGTAGTGGTGTCTCCCTTGCACAGCTGAAGTTAGATGAATAAAACTATAAACTTATCCTAAAATTACTTGGCCTTTATTAATAGGGCTTAGTTGTTCAAATGCATTAACGACGAAATTGGTTTTTACTCTTCCGTTTCACTTATTTCAGGACCAGCCGGTCCGGAAGGCGAGCCCGGAGTAGCTGGTAAGCGATTCCAATTTCCCTCCTTTTGTTTGTGCAGTTGATACAAGAGATCTTTTCCTTTATCATTGTTGACATAGCCATATCGATTTTTTTGTTTCGGGATATATGGTAACGTTTTAATTTTTGTTCGTCGTCCGTCAGTAGGTAAAAAGACTAATGATAATTTTGATTTTGAAATGGACAAGACGCAACCGACTGCCCATATGAAGAAGCTTATGTCGTGACATGTCACGTTTGGGTACATGGCTGAAAATGAATCGAAATGATACCCTTTTGATACAATTGGATATTAGAATATGCAGCAAATAGCTTTTACCTGGTTTATTTTTCGAAATTTATCGGCATTTACAATTATTTTTAGGCTAAGCCTTGAGAGACCCTTCAAATGTGTGCTTCAAAATATTTTTTGTGTCACGAACTTCTACAGTCGACGTGGCACTGTCGTTGCGGCTATGGAACGCGTTCTGTTCAATTTAATGAATATTATACTTTGAATAAACTAAATATTGCCTCAGAAACTAATCAAGGTGGAGTATTAATTTACAAGTAAAAACAATTTCTTGAATAATTATCTTTCAGTTCCATATATTTGTAAAACATTGCTAAATATTGACACCGACGCAATGAATTTTAATATTTCAGTATTCACTGTTCAATGTCTTTAATTATTGTAATTTACTTTAAACTAAAATTTAAATTTAATTATAATGTATTTTAATTATTTTCTTTATTTAAAGAATCGAGTTAACATTATTAAATATTGTTAAATTATAATTATGGTAACATACTAATTTTAATTTGACTAATTTTCCTGTGTTTCGTATGCCTCCCAGAGTCCATTTTAACTCTATTGTATTCCGCAGAGCTAAACTTATAATAATATGAAATAAACCAATAAGCATAAAATAAATGTGAAATTATTGCAAAATGTAACACTGATGATCCAGTGGAACCATCATGCAGGTCTACCTGGGAAAGAAGGCCAAATGGGCCCTCAAGGAAATTCAGGCGAGAAAGGTGACCAGGGAATCCCAGGGATACAAGGCCCCCAGGGGATAATAGGACCCCAAGGGGATGAAGGGAAGCAAGGTAAATTACTAATAAACAGTTAGTAAAACTTTAAAAATCAATGTCTAAACCTAAAAAAGTCTCCTACTTGGTCATTTTTCCAGCCTTTCTTGGAGAGGGCCGTGCTTATAAACATTACGTTAACAGAGGGATGGGGAGAGGACACTCATCAGAATACAGCTGAGATCACAGGCGTCCCAAGCTCACGTTTAGAGAAAGCGAAGAATTAATTATCTATTTATTCATATAGGCATCACGCGGACGGCTGTGCGAGTTGGAACGTGACCTTTCATCTTACGCGGTGTTAGGTTACACGAGAACCGTTGAGAATTTGAACGCTTTATAAGACGTTGTATGGGGAAAAAATATCGTTGATTTACAACGCTAAATACTATGAAATATCCACGTTTCTTAAGTAAGATGATTAAAACAAACTCACCTCTTGTGTGTCCGTTGTGCTTTTTCGTTATTTTCGCTGTTTAAGTTTGTTTCAAATGGGCTTTTTATGCCACCACTGTTCTTCCATTCATAAGACGGAATGGAAGAACAGTGGTGGCATAAAAAGCCCAAAACAAACTAAAACAGCAAAAATAACGAAAAAGCACAACGGACACACAAGAGGTGAGTTTGTTTTAATCATCTTGCTTAAGAAACGTGGATATTTCATAGTATTTAGCATTGTAAATCAACGATATTTTTTCCTCATACAACGTCTTATAAAGCGTTCAAATTCTCAACGGTTCTCGTGTAACCTAACACCGCGTAAGATGAAAGGTCAGGTTCCAACTCGCACAGCCGTCTGCGTGACGCCTATATGAATAAATAGATAATTAATTCTTCGCTTTCTCTAAACGTGAGCTTGGGACACCTGTGCTGAGATTGTAGAATTCAAATGAAGAGCACAATCCATTTTAAATGGTTAATCATATTACCACCATGATACAGATATCCAAGCTACTGTTCTGATAATAAAATCAAAACTGTGACTGACTTTGGTTTCGTCATCACTTATGATGATTCCTTCCTGGAGTTTCCTCTTTTGGGTACCTCTTATGTCATGTATTTATTAGCATCTGCAGTATAAAGTTGAAAAATTCACTGGAATAATCTATTTCAGATTTAGACCTGCATTGGCTTTCTAAGTTTCCTTGATGACTGGCATGTTGCTAACCCAAGTGAAAAATTAAAAATATTTCATTTAATATATCAAACCGAAAGACAGTGTTTCATTGGGATATCCAAGCACTGAGAAGAGAGTTGAAAATACAACGCACGGTGGAATATTTTTGACAAAATTCAAGGTGTTTAGATAGCCAATGAAGCACTGCCTGGACTGTTTGACTAGAAGTAAAATCATCAAAATCTATGCTAATCGAGACTGGGCATCCAAACCTCCTTCACAGTTGTGAATTTTTTTCTTTTTTAACTTGATGAATTATTAATGAGTTTGAGAAATCCCGCATTAGTGTGCCATAAAAATCCTATAGTCCTAGCTATTCCATCAGACAGACCTTCCTTACATGTTGATGACCAGTCCGAGTCAGATGATTTGGTTGAAATAAGCTCAACAAATGGCTGATTGTTTATGAATGTTGTACTGGATATTTGTTGCACGCCCATCTTAGGTATACCTGGCAAAAATGGTGAAAGAGGTCTGCCTGGTATCCCTGGGATAAAAGGAGACACAGGGAAACCAGGCAAAAATGGGGAACCAGGTGCTGATGGGTTACAAGGTACTTCTGTCATTAAAAATGTAAACTTTAATATCAACTAATATCAATAAAATCTTTACCATGTTTAAAAAATGAATTTTTAATTTAAATGACTGTCATCTTAAATTTGTAAACCTTAAAACAACAATTTGTTGATTTATTTTTTGACATAAAAATCTTAACATCCGCTTATAATATTGATCAAAATCAATTGAAAATGTAATTTAAAGCTTGGTTGAGATGTTAAAAAGTATTACCAGATGAGTCTGTTTGGTGCCAAAGATGAAAAAGTGTGTATAATAATTAATAATATTATACACATCAATAATCTAGGGACATTCCGTCCTTAGAGACCCAGGAGGGGGTAGTCACACTACGAGAAAGGTGGTGCAAACAAAGTCCCTTGTTTGTTCTCATAAAATTTCATTTCCTACACTTTTCCTCATTTGACATTCTCCTAACTGGATATTTGTGAGCAGAGGGTTACCAAGGGAGGCAGAACATAAAATATATTAGTCATAAAGGATTGTTTACACTTAAAAACACATTTGTAGATTTAGTAGTATTCACAGATGCAATGTTCTTGGTTTAATAAACTTCAGATTCAAAATCTCCAGGGACACAAACAAACCAGCACGTTTTTTATCTTCAGATTCATTCACTAGTGTGCAAATGTAAAACAAACCCAGTATGAAAACATCCTAGATTTGTCATGAATCAGGAAAAATATCCTCTAAGCATACTTAGAGCAAGTGGAATGCTGGCTAGAGCACTTGGTCACAGAACAGTGCCAATATGCTCATAAAAGCACATTGTCTTCCTCTTGACACATCACCAAGACTTTCATTACCCAGATGAATACTTCAACAAGCAAATAAACTTATATTCGACACAGCAATCAAAGCAGAAAATAAATATAACATACTGATTGTTTGTTTGGCAAGACCTGCCAACAGCCTGCTAAGAACCATATACCATGTGCCCTTGTTACTGTGGACACAACACAGATATCAACAAAAATCCTGAAATCCAGACATTATTAATGGCTAGCTCATAACCTCAGCAGTAAAAAGCGTAGTCTCAGAAAATCTGTTGTTGTATGTACACACACACATGCAGTTAAGAAATGATGTTCTTTAATATGTCCCCTGGGACATTTTGGGATTTAATTTTAGGTGCACAAGGCATAAATGGGGAAACAGGCCCTCAAGGGCTCCCAGGTGAGAAAGGAGAGACCGGAGCCCCTGGAGAAAAAGGCCCTCAAGGCGAAAAAGGGTCCGTAGGGGACATGGGTGAAAAAGGTACCTGATGTGTCTTTATATGCCTTGTAAAAAAAGATATGAAATTAAATTAAGAAATTCTATTTAAATAGTGCTTTTTCAACTTAAAGGTAAATTTCTTTTCTTTATTTAAACCCTCTTTTATTAATGTGATAAATTTGATTTCTTGTGTTTTTTTAAATGTAACAATGAATTAATAATAATAATATTATTGTTATGTAAAATATATGATAAAATACACAATAAAGACTAAAACAAAAAGCTATATGCTAAAATAGCTTAAAAGATTATGCATACAGACTTTGTAGCCAACTCTTCTGTGTGCCAGATTACTAAGTTTATCTTTGAACAGACAACGCTTGAACTGTGACAAGTTTCTTAGCGTAATAATTTTCGTTAATTAAGTTCATTACTCAGTACAGATTATTTGTTTGTCCCAGCCTAATTTTTTGAATGGGACAACCCAGACAATCAAACACGGATTTTAATTTTACTGTACTGCCAGAAATGTTAAATTCTGATGTTAATTTGTAATGTTCTTTGATGCTCCTGAAGGTTCACCAGGTCAGACAGGGCCAGCCGGCCCCCAGGGCGAGAGGGGTAAGTACTTCGTCAAAACTTGTAGATAAGCCATGTGCCTTTTAAATACCTAAGCTTATTTCCTGAAAAATCTACCAAATGTTTCTGGAATTTTCATATATTAACAGTTTTAGAGAAAATACTGAGTTCATTTAGCAGTACAAATAAACTCCATGGCAAACTGATTTTCAAATTTCTTCCAATAGAGAATTTTTTCTCTTGACAGCAGCGACCTTTACTATTTTCTTGGTTAATAAGAGATTTATTGCATGACTCAAAGTGTTTAGGAACAGTACCACAAACACTTACTAGGAACAACATCCCATAGAAGAGTGTAATTCTGATTGGGAGCATATATTTTTAACAGGTGAAACTGGTCTAGAAGGGCCACAGGGAAGCCAGGGTCCACAGGGGACTCAAGGTATGTTCTTGAATATTTAGGTCCACACATACTAGGGAACATGTTCCGGGGACATGAAGCAAGGACATGTTACTGCAGCAGTTTCCCTCGTGTGACCTGCTCACTTTTGCAATAAAGTTCTGTTGCAGGGACAAAATTTTGTCCCCACAACATGTTGCATGAAATTCAGTTGGTCATGATGCAGGGACAAAATGACCTCAGTTTTCAATGTCGCATTGTGTGCACTGCTCTTCAAAACTGTCCTCGCTACAACACAGAAATGAATCAATGTCTGCTTTGTGTGCACCAGCTTGGATACTGTCCCTACAACGTACGTCCTATATGTACACACAAATGGGCTAGTCGGCACTTCACATCCCCTCAACACATCTGCTAACTAGTGCATACCGACTTTTATTGGTGTATCTTTAACAAAACAGGAACTAAGTTAAGGAACAAGAACTAACATAAGTCAGCTCCTTTGTTTTTCTTTGTATCTACAGCCGTAGACAAAAGTTCTTGGGACACTTATGTAATCTGTGTTTTATGACTGAAGTTTGTAAATAGCCCTGCTATCCTATGAAAAACGAGTTGCCATCCCCCTCCCCACCCAATTGAATGTTGAAAATCAGGTGAAATTGCAGGTACTAGTTTGTATGTGGGTGGGGGCAAGGTTAGGTAGATGAAGTTGTATTCGCGTCTGCCGTGTGTGCAAAAGTGCCAAAAGTGCCAATTTGTCCCAAGACTTTTGTCCATAATTGTAGCAATGTGAGAAGGCAAATCTAATATGGAGTAATCACAGTCTGTATTATTTCACTGTCAGTGTTCCTAGATTTGTTCCTTCTCATTATTTTCTTTTTCTTTTCAATTTTGGTTAAGGGCCTCCAGGCGAGAGAGGGCAGGACGGAGCAAATGGAGAGACTGGTGAGGAGAGTTATGTCTGATGCTTGCACAAGAAGGCTTCCTCCTTTAATTATGTTATTCACAACCTACTTCTTTTCTAGTGTTTCTTTGAGGCAATTAAAGCATGACACAACTGACGTTAGCTAATGCTAATTCTGTGTTTCTATATAGTCCTAGACGTTTTCATACATACCTTCTAGCAGGTTGCCCCTTGGCCTGGGTTGTTTGAAAGGTAGATAACGCTATCCACCAGGCCCCAGTTGTTCAAAGGCTGGATAACGCTATACACTGGATAAATCGCTATCCAGTGGATAAGTGTTAACAAAACAAACCATGCTATCCACTGGATAGTGATTTATCCAGTGGATAGCGTGTTCCACCTTTCGAACAACCCGGGCCAGATTAATTGCTATCCAGCGGATAGCGAGGTTTATTTTGTTAACACTTATCCAGTGGATAGCGACTTACCTGGTGAATAGCGTTATCCAGCCTTCCAACAACCAGAGCCTGGTGTCATTCATAAGAATTGCATAGAATGGCACTGCTGTGGGACTAGGAGAAGTTTCCATGGCACATTTGAAAGAAGAAAATCATTAGCATCCATTCCCATTAGACTTTTTTTTAAGTTTGTTTGCGTTGCCTATAGAATCACTGTGACAATAGTTTATTGCCAAAATGTTAATTGATAATTAATAATTTGTTATTGAATAGAATTTTTTCAAAACATAGGTATTACCGGTACTTATTGCTAATTTGTTTTTAGGACCTCAAGGGCCTGCCGGTCCCCAGGGAGAACGGGGACCCCAGGGAGAAACAGGTCCCCAGGGGGAACAGGGAATAGCAGGACCTCCTGGAGAAGTGCCTGTACCACCTGATCAACCAGGAGGACAATAATGACGCGATGATCAGCTTTAGAATAACCTGTAAGTTAATTAGATTGATGAGTCCAACTGGGAAGCTGTAGACTACTGACAGCTGTTCTATTCTCTTAAGAGCTGGGCACTGGGCAAATTGACCGGCTGTGAGGATTATTTTGTTCGCCTGGTTTGACCTAGGGAAGGTTCAAAAAGTTTTGCCCGCCTGTGTAATCCAGTTTCCCTCCTGCTGAAAATGTTTTAATGAAACCCCTGCTTGTGGTCCAACGAGAGTTCATCCGAGAACACAAACGCAAAAGCGCATTATCTAGTGATGGTAGCCGTACACCCTGCCTGGTTCAGGAGATAAATAGACTGATTATTAAAGATAACTACGCGCGCTGAGATTAATTCAAAAGGTACATTTAAGGTAATTCCCTTGAAATTGTTCTACTATCAAACTTTTTTTGAAACTTGGCGTAATGAACATTCATGATATGAACATTATAAAAATGCAATAAAAAAATGGGGTCACCGTGCTTGTTTACGCGTCAGGAAGCTCTTAAAATGGGGTATTTTTACCGGTTGTGCGTTCAAAGTTCGAATCACCTTCATACAGAATTAAATCTTGGTTAATTGAAAGGCACAAAGTTTTGTCTTGAAAGTAAAGCTTCATTTATTGACATAAGCAGTATTGCTTCATTTAAGCCGTTTTTGATTGCTTGGTTGCGGGGATATTGCACTTTTTCGGACAGTTCCGTGGTTAACTTGAAGTCCTCGCCTTGGCCAAAATGCACCCAGTTGGGAACTGTTTTCCAAAAGAAAATCATGTTCTACTATCAAACTTTTTTCCCTCTTCAAATATGTTCTTCATTAGACTAGTCTTGGCAAATACCTGAAATAAAAATGGGGGGTCACCGTCCTCGTTTAAGAGAAAAGGAGAATTTTTTCCGTTATTGAGCTTATTTTGAAGGAAATCTCTTACGTTTTGCACGTGCACGCGCTCATGTGCACGCGCTGATGACGCGAAAATCGTGCGCAGTAGGGATGCGCAATGCAATATTAAGCGAGCCGTACTGTACTGTACGGCCCGATGAAATTTAAAGTCTTTTCAACTTTCCCAGCCTGGGAGAACATTCGGTTTTTTCATCTCTTGCTACAACTTTCATTAAGATATATGCGTGAGTCATTTGAAGCCGTTCTGCGTGAATAGAAATAGCTTCCCGAACTCATCAGACACACATTAGAGAGTTTTTAGAAATAGAGTTAATCATTAGATGCCTGGATTTTAAGCATTAGAAAGAGCTGTTCCCTCGACTATGTTCACCCCCTCTCCCCCGAGTGTTACAGGAGGTGGCCAAAAGGATCTTCATATTTCTTTTGGATAGCGTTATCCACCCTTAGACAACCAGACTCTGGTTTATTTTGCCTTTGCTTCAGAGGGCATTGAAGGTAATTTTGTTGTGAAATGGGATGTGTGTAAGGAAGGATTAAAATGTATAGAAAAAGGTGTAATGTAAACCAAATAAATGCCTCCCACGAGATTCTTTTCCATTTCATGCTTTGCTCTTGTGTACATTATGATACTCTACTTTACTGTAAAAATACCCGCTAACCGGTATTTGGTTTGTAGAGTCCTAAGTAAACGAGACAGCCCAAGTTTGACTATCATTCTCATTTGGTGTCCATTTATTACTTAACACTGGTTTTAATGATAAGATATTCAAAGAAGTGCTGTAAAAAAATATTCCGTGATCAGTGGCGAGAATCTATTTGTTGAATAGTTCTGAAGAAGTTTGACCTCTGTCTTGTGCTTTTTTTCTTTTGCAGGACCAATTTCCTGTTTTCCTTCACGACTCGAGTATTGAGTACAGCTACAGTATTCTCACTGCAACTTCTCTTCTTTGCAATATCTCCTCTTGCTGCTACTGATACCAAAAGCCACAATACAATGGAATGGTTCATTTTCAGCACAAGGCTTAATTTTGCTAAACATTCTTACCTAGTGTAAGCTTTTTTTATTCCAGAATCTGTGATTTTGGATCATAGTATGTTATGTTTTTTCCATTTTATAATGGATGACTTGTCAGTTCGGAACGTCATTCTTTTTACAAAACTTGTGTTTTTTTCTAGATTGAAATTCGCTGTTTTAAATTATAATATAATGTTAGAAGTGTATTTTAAATATTTCTTGTTTAAACAACTTTCTAAGACTAGGTTTTAAACAACTAGTTGTTAAAGGTTTGATAATTAAACTGTTTTTGAAAAGAAAAAACAAAATTCAATGCTGGACGATGCTTCAAATATTTGCGAGTCAGGGGTTGGAGTGAAACGAATAGTGTGTTTAAGACAGTGTTCACACTACGGTGGAGAAATCTGAAAACGCAGCTTTATTTCTACGGTTAGGCCTACCATCCACACTAATCCGTCACGAAAACGGAGCTTCTCGAAAACGCTCTTCAAAGCAGAGGAATTCGGAAAACGCTGGCTTTGTGTTCTCGTGTGGACGGAAAACATTTTGAAAACGCAGTTTTTCGAAAACGATAGCCTCACCATAATCATGTGATTTTCCTCACCGCATTTTCTTCAAAGATTAATCCAAAATGACCGGTGATTGGGATTTTAAATTTCTCCAGCGTAGTTTAGACGGGACCCAATGCAAGAGGGTCTGAATGAGGGTCGTTGTGTCTCATTAGTAAAATGTTGGTTAGTTTACCAGCTTTCAGTTAAAGCTTCCGACCAATTCTCGGCTGTCAGTAAATTTTGCAGATCTCAGATTTGACAGATCTCAGCAATCAATTATAAAACAAAAAATGCGTCTTTTCTCTACTTATAGTTCAAAGTTTGACCCAACCCACACAAATCCCCTATGAATAATTTCAATTAACATCGTCCAGTGTTGATTTTGTACTTTTAGATTGTAATCGACGTAACAATGTAATTTGGGGTGTTTTCTATAAGGTACTATAAAGCTATCTAGTTTTCTGAAAATATTTTAATACTACATTTTGTATTCGCCGATGGAGCCAAATGGTTTTTCCAGCGATTTTGGCTTTTTGAAGCTGTCATCGCGAAGTCAGTGAAAACTGACTGAATTTATCAGTTCATCTCAGAGAAAAGATGGATTTTACTGTTGTTAAGATCGAGGTGGGAACCTAGTAAAATAAATAAAGGAAATAGTTTTCTTCATGGTTTTGTTCACTTCTTGAGAACTGAACTATTGTGCCGTACTCTTGCGCAAGACAAGGCAAGTAGGTGTTTGCTGCAGAATGAACACACAGCGCTGTTTGTCTGCGTGGTGCTTGGGTGCTCTCTCCTCCGCTGAGGCTCAAAGGGTTTCTTCTTCGGGTGGGGAAGATCCGCTTGGTCGATACATTCGACTTTGCGCCTGCGAACACTTCGCACAGCGGAGTTATGTAACGAAAGTTTGATCCTCTGCGGAGGAGAGAGGCTTGGGTGCGTTCGTTGGAGTAATGCGCCAGTCCTTTGAAACCCCCCACCCCACCCGATTGGGGGATACCCGGGGCATTCACTTTTACTCAAGATATGACTGATCATCGCAGTTATGTACATAACTTAAGGTGGGGGTTTACCTGAATTAAAGTGAAATTTGAGGAAGTTTAAAGAGAGATTGAAAGGGGGAGAAAAGGTTATGGAACACCACCAGACAGTTGCCCGACCCCACAATGGCACTCGGGTTGTTAGGCAACTGTTTGGTGTGTATCTATCAATTTTTAACTTCAAACTCTAATTTTAAAACAACACCAAATCTTCAAAATTTCCTATTTCCATAAATTTTACTAATCCTTTGAGAAAAACTATCTGTCTCCAAATAAACCTAAAAATCACCAAAAAATTTACAAAACGGCGCAAAACATAGATGTCTGTAATGAGTGAACAGATTCTTGATTGCTTGAAACGTAAACGAGATATTTGCATTAAGAACATAATACCAAGCCAAAATACGGCTTTCAGGTGGACCCCCGCCTTAAGCAGGCCTAAACGAGATTCGAACCCATGACCTCTGCGATAACGGTGCAATGCTCTACCAACTAAGCTATCAAGCGATCTGGGAGCTTTCGTAATATACCTGTAGATGATGAAGAATGCAAATGAATATATGAAATATCATATATTTGAACTGCGGAGAAAGATATGAAGATATGATTGATCATCGCAGTTATGCACACAACTTAAGCAGTTGTGAAATTAAGGTCTGTAAAAAATTCAGGCCTGAACGGGAATACGGGATTCAAACCCATGACCTCTGCAATACTGGTGCAGTGCTCTACCAAGTGAGCCATCTGGGAGCTGGTCAGTATGTGAGTTCGTTATACCTGTAGATGATGAAGAAATACATATATCTTATTAGACGTTTTGGTGTGTAGCATCGCTGTATATTTTTACGAGTTGTGCGGTATTTTGACGAGCCCGTAGGGCGAGTCAAAATACAAACAACGAGTAAAAATATACAGCGATACTACACACCAAAACGTCTAATAAGAGATTTATTATCCAACGATTTCTTTTCCCAAAATTCTGACTTGCCAAGGTTTTGAACTTCACGCGGCCGGGAGGAATGAGACGAATATCGTGTGATATTTGTACTCGTTTCGCGCGATATTTGTACTCTACGAAGCAGAGTTGGATAATAAATATATCTTATTAGACGTTTTGGTGTGTAGTATCGCTGTATATTTTTACGAGTTGTGCGGTATTTTGACGAGCCCGTAGGGCGAGTCAAAATACAAACAACGAGTAAAAATATACAGCGATACTACACACCAAAACGTCTAATAAGAGATTTATTAACCAACGATTTTTTTCCCAAAATTCTGACTTTGCCAAGGTTTTGAACTTCACGCAGCCGGGAGGAATGAGACGAGTACAAATATCGTGTGATATTTGTACTCGTTTCGCGCGATATTTGTACTCTACGAAGCAGAGTTGGATAATAAAAATGAATACATGAAATAACATATATTTGAACTGCGGAGAAAGATATCATAGGCTTTAATGTCGATGTCAGTAGTGAGAAGTTGTTGCTTTATCAGCTGTTACTCTTCATGTTGTCTAGACAGGTTAACGTACTGCTGCAGATCATTTTTCTCAGTCTAGGTTCCAGACCTCTAATATTTACAATATATAGTTTTCAAAAAAAATTGTAACGGTCACTTTTGATAATGTCTGTAGAATGGCATACGAAACGTCAAGTTCTGTAAAAAAAATGCGTTGGAATACAATGTTTATCACCGCTATTTGTGTTTTAGTAAATTCTCAGCTCCGACTATTGCATTTCTAGCTTTTTGATTGGCTAAAAAACTCCGACTATGAGCCAATAGTCGGAGTTATACGTCATATGGAAAATAGTGCGCCAAGTTTAAAAATTTTCCGCACGAAGTTTTCAACTTCAGCCCTCTATAATGGCCGAAATAAAAATCGGTGGCAAAACCCGGTTTAAGAATTTACTAAAACAATTATTCCATTCGCCCTTGTTGGATATGAAGTGATTATAACCAACTCGCGCTACGCGCTCGTTGGTTATTTTATCACTTCATATCCAACACGGGCTCATGGAATAATTGTTAAATATTCTTAATAAAGCAATGTCAGCTTTTTATTTTGTTTGAAAGTGCTTTGTAGTGCCGACCCAGCAGCTAGACAAACAAACAAATCTGATCTGTAGCATAATTTAAGAATAATCAGTTCATTTTAAGTGAATTAATAGCGCAATAAGGTCGTTCCATTTCCTTCCATTTCTCCTGTTTTCTTTCGTTTGGATTCTCCAATCGCTCTTTCGACTTGGTAACCTGGCCAATTTTAAAACAAAATGGCGGCAATAGAGGCTCTTGCGAGTGCTTATGGCGATGATAGCGATTCTGATGGAAATGAAAGCCCAGAAGAAGAAGTTACACCAGATCATACGGCACATCTCAAGTCTGGAGTCTCCATATCACAACTTCAATCCAAAATTCAGCTTAAAAGTGCACCAACAGTCACTGCAAAGGTTGGTGTTCCAGTTGCGTTTTTATTGAGTGTCAAAATGAATTTGTTCTGCTAAGGTATTAATTTTTGGTACCCTTAAACTAGTTTTGTTCGTTAAATTTAGGCCTGAGGATGGGAAATAATCGAAGTTTGTAAGAATGCAAGGGTGATCCAATTTATAATTCTGCATTACACCTATGGTTATTTTGTAAGATGCTTCAATTTCCAATGATAAATCCCCCACCAGGAGGGAACTTACTACAGTTCTTCTGTTTCGGATTCTCATTTTTTTCAATAAATATCATTTTTGACAGTTCTGCGTTTGGTACTTGACAGCCTTAAAGAAGAGAAAAAAAAAACAGCCTTGTGCCATGATGGAGCTTCCAGGGCTGTAGGTCTACAACCTTAGGATACATGTATAAGCTTACATGTGCAACTGTCCATTAAAAGTGCTTTTCTTGCACACGTGGGATCTTGTTGAGCTCTTACATACTTTACACAGGTTTTCAAGCCTGTCACTGTCTTATAACTACCATTGCTTTTGTGATCCACAGGAGGATGTTGGTGTCGTTCGGCAGGTCGATCCCACAACAAAAGAGGTCACATACAATCCAAGATATGAGGAAATGTTTTCTCCTGAGGTTAAGAGAGTGCTTTTTTGATTGTCACTTTTCTCATGCACACCAAGATACACTCACATCATAAATTTATTGTTAAAAAAATGTAAAAATGACCATTTTAGCTACAGCATTAGGAATGTTCAAATCTAACTCTGGAAGTTTCGAAATAGTACGGAATGATCAAAATAAGTTGACAATCATAGCATTCCACTGATCGTATCCTAATTGTAAAGGTCTTCATGTTTTTGAGAAAGATGCGGAATGTTGCTCAGAATTACTTCAGTATCTATGACAGTTGCCTTTTTGAGATACATGTAGCCACATGGTTCGCACGGGCCTTGAATAGTCCTTGAAAAAGCATCAACCCCTTGAAAAGTCCTTGAAAATTGAAAAATCTGCTCAAGTCCTTGAAAAGTCCTTGAATTTTCCCCAGTAGTCCTTGAATCTTATAGAAAGGTCCTTGAATAAACAAAACTTCATCAACGCAATGTTTTCTTGCGCACAAAAAACGTTCAAAGCTAACAAGACACAGTTTTCTGCATGAAACATCGCGTGAAACTGTTTACGGTGAGTCTGGTGTACTTCATTGCTGTTATTTGACGTACCTTAGGAACCGTGCCTTCCAGGGATAAGGTATTGCAATTACCTGTACCCCCCTACAATGTAATCGGTCTCGTGCACATGGAATTCGTCATGGAGTCAAAAGGGCGGAAAGGCCAGTGTTTATACAATAAGAAATGGGAACCTGACCCTCAATACAAAGCCTGGGTTAGTGCATATAAAGCGGACAAGCGAAAAGCATTGTGTCATTGGTGTGACCGGACAATTGACGTCTCAAGTATGGTCGAGAGCGCGCTAAAATCGCACTCAAGAAGCGAGAAGCACAAGCAAAACAGTCGATGTCAACAGACAGGGAAGTTGATTTTCGTGACCCAAGCCAATTCACTTCGAAAAAACAGCCAAGGAGAAATTTCAAGAACTAACTGACTTAAATGCAAGCTTAAATTCCAAACTAGAAAAGCTAAAAGAATAGACACAATCAAAACATTTTCTGAGGTTTGTTTTAATGTTATTTGATTTCCTGTACTGCATTTATGGAAGTTTCCTGTTTATATTGCATGTTTCCTTGCACAACATCCCATACAAAAAGTCGTTTATATCGATTGGTTTATTACATGTATGTCGAATTGAGTAGAAAATCAAGTCCTTGAAAGAGAAGGATTTGTCCTTGAAAAGTCCTTGAAAAGTCCTTGAAAAGAAAGGTCTCAGGTCTGTATGAACCATGAGCCAGCTGTTACAGATCTTTTCTCATAAGCCTGGACTTTGATTTATTAATATTATTCACAACTCATGAACATCCATAAAATTTTAAAAATATATATTTTATTAACCATTTGAATCATTTACTTTTTTTATCAACAGGTTGGACCATCAAATCCATTTAAAACAAATCAACAGAAAGCATCAAAAAATACACTAGCTGGTAATTTACCATGTTTTGGCTGGTTATTCTAAAGTAAAAGTAGCAATATATTTATTTAACATTTATTTCAGGAATTGAAGAAAAATGACAATAATTTACATTTTCCCAAAGAAAACCACTGTTTTTCTTTAATTCCTGGATTGGAAGACTAGAGAAAAGGAATTCACTATGCAGCTATTTTTTTGTTATAAAACCATTAGTTACTAGCATTCTATTAGGAATACCGTTTACTGATTGGCTGTACCACTCACTGTTGTAGATAGTGAGTAGCTTAGCAGTATGTGCTTGTAAATGAACTGACAGTCGCATCTTTGCATTTTCGAAATGTCTGTTAGGAGGGTTTAGATAAAGTTTTGAATGACTAGTGGATTTGTACTAAAACAATCAGATTATTCGCTCTTGATTTCTATGCGTGATAGTTGACTCGGGCTGCGCCCTTGTCAACTATCGCATGATAGAAATCTTGAGCTCATATTGTTAATAAAGGAGATAACCCCAAGAATGTTGCAAAAGTAATTTAGGAAAAAGAGAGTGAGTATGTCAACCATGCCTATTTTATTATTAAAGAGGAAAAATCCAGACCACCAAGCAACTCTGTTCGCATTTACATGTAAGTGCAACTCTTTGTAGCTTTGTGCACAAGACTGAGTGGCAGCATTTCATGTTCTTGTGTGTGCCATTGGACACTGTTTTTCCCAACAGTCTCTGTCAGATACAATTATTATATGACATTCCAGTATTACAGTCATTCCCGTAAAACCATGACCACCAGAGAAAATTTCTGGAATGTTTATTGTTTCGCGACCAATCAGAAGCGAGATGAAGCCGCAGAAAATAACCGCCAAACCGCAGCATGGATTAGTCACGACTTTATTCGAAACAACGAGCTGGGTTTTTCTTCCACGACAAATCTTCAACTTTACCGTTTTCAAATACTGAAATTGTTCTTTTTGTATTTCAGCTTATTTATGTGCAAAGAACAGATATGAATGATATGTTTAGTGAGAAATTTTACGGGAAAGCGATATTGAATCGAGTAGATAGGATCAGATAAGGCCAGACAGCGCGTCTGAGAAAAAACAACAACCAATCAGAAGTGGGGCTGACCGGTGTTCTTCACGTGCAGTTCAAAGGGTCATGCTAGTTGGCTGTGATTGGTGATTTTTGATCCGTATTCTTTTGTAGCTGAGAAGGAAAACTTGCACCGTTGTAAAATTTCGCTTCTAGGTCTATTCCAAATTCGGTAGTTTGGTTTTTGAAGGTTAGTCGTGGATGAAAAGCCAGTTCGTTGGAAGAAAAAGCCAGCTCGTTGTTTCGAATCAAGTCGTGGCAAATGCATGCGCTTTCATCTCGCTTCTGATTGGTCACGAAACAATAAAGTTTAACATTCCATAAATTTTCTCTGGTGTTCACGGTTTTACGGGAATGACTGTAACCTGGGAAAACAGACTTTTCTCTTTGGTTGTCTAGCAACCTATTACTTGTTGTGAAAGCTAAAGAGAGAATTGTCTTGCAATTAGACAGTGTTTCTGTACACTAAGACGACACAGGACATTGATTTGTAAATTTTACTTGGTTTCAGGATATGTTGAGCCTGCTCATATGAGTGACTTTACTTTTGAAACCCAGAGAAGAACTTTTACGAGTTATGGTAAGATAAAATTCTGAAGTTCAGACTTTCTGTTAATTATGATTTGTTAATGGTTAATGTGGCTTAATGTAATTTAGGCACAGTTTGACTTGAGCCAATGCTGGTTAGTGGCCTTTCAGGGCAACCATGCTCTCTGGGGTCTCATACAGGGTTTTGTTGGGCTTACACGATTTGCTTGCCAGCTGCGTAAGAACATGCAGTTTGCTTTGAGTACCTTTCATGTAGTGTCCTTTTGTTCTCTCACCTCCCTCCCTTTTGCTGGCGACGGTAAGTATATGGGGTGGTTACTATCTCCACTGACTCTGTCAGTGTAATGGTGCCTGGTGGTTGCCGATCTCAGGGTTGCTTGAGGTTCATATCTCGGCTCCACAATCCCTTAGGCACCTTTCCCAGCTCATCAATTGGTAATGTATTTGGTTTGTTAATTATGCTATGGAACACAAGTAGTAGACCTGTTTGACTATCCATATTTTGTAAATTTTCTCCCACTGTTCAGCACAGTAACACAGAGACCTAAGCAGAAGTTTACCCTAGCAGGCCTCACTTTATGTACATATTTTCAGTCACAGTTTATTCAAAATTATTATTTTTTGTTTTTGTCCCAACAGGTTATGCCTTGGATCCCAGTGTTCAAGGGATAGGTGGTCCCAGTGGTGATAGGTTTGATTTTATACTTACATTGTTATTATAAGATGTGCAAGGGATTGTGTACACTATGATTGGTCAGTTTGAGTTCTTTAAAGATCAATTGGCATGCTATATTGGTTATGATGCTTGAAACCTAAGTCACAAGTTTGAGCATGCACAATTTTGTGAACATTTTAAGACTTGTTCCTTGCACATTGTTAAGTTGTACGATAGATGGAATTTTAGGAACACAAGAGAATATGAATTTTATTTACTTTTGGAGAGGTCATGAAAATGGCTTGTTCTATTTGATTTGTAAATATTTTTTTTCTGTTGGAAAAAGGCTTGTTGGTGATAAAGAAAAAGCAGAGGAAAGGAAAGGTATGAGTAATTGAAATGTGGTTAGATGAAAATTGTTTTCACTTCCTGTTGGTTTTTCTGTGAAGTGGAATCGCTAGTCGAGTGAAGAATGATTTTTGCCCAAAAACACAAATTTTTAGTCAAGCTGAAGTTTTTGCATGTCTTCTAAATCTTAAAGGAGCTACGTCACGGTTTGTGCATCTCTATAAGTTTAGCCTCCATCCTTAGCCATCTTTGCTCCTTTGATGATTTGCTGTTTTCTAATTTCCTGTCTCTTTAATAATGTACTGGTGTTGGAAGGAGAAAATGATTGATTGTGTTGTGTGTAGGTGTCACCATATTTGAGGTAGCAGAAGCCAGAGCAGGTGACAAGAGGAAACGAGAAAAACCCGGTGACCCAGGAGATCTTGAAGGATACAAAGGTGAAGTCAGTAAAGAAACAGAAATGTTATCTACAAATATCTATATGACACAATCTATAGTCTTGGAAAAAACGTTTTGTTCTCCTATCATGCGTCAAACTGATGATGCCCTTTGTACGTGGGTCACGAGATGGTTTAGCACTTACAGTACCATTAGATTGCATGCAACTAGGCTTAAATGAGCCTAACAAAATTTCCACATAAGTTTCTAGAATTATGCGTAGTTCAGGGATTTCATCGAGGGCCAGGCGTTGGGCAAATTGACCCACTTTGAGGATGATTTTGCCGACCTGGTTTGATCACCTAGAGGATAGTCTTTCTTATAAAGAAATGTGCAGTTCAAAATGTTTTGCCTGCCTGTGAAAACCAGTAACCCTCCTGTTGAAAATGTTAATAAAATCCCTGACTAGTTGATGAGTAAGTATGTTTGGAAATAGAAGATGACTTATGCTCTGCTAACTTATTTGTTATTACATTTTTTATTAATTTCTACAACTTTTAGACTCCTTTCTGTTAGTTTCAAAAACATTTGGTCTGTCGGGTCAGAGGCAAGAACTGCCCAGGCAATCTCTTGGCATGTACCAGTAGATGCTTTGTCTTCTGCAATATAACATTATACATGTATGTGTTTTAAATTATATGAACGTTTTGTCCCTGCATCTAGCTCAACCAAGCTGCTAATGTCTACTTTTAGGTCCTTGGGCAACATATGTTGATGAAGCTAAAGTGGCCAAACCTTCTGAGGTAAGATGAGTGGAAAAACTGATTCATTCCATGTCAAATTACCATCTAATATCATTAATTAGACTTGACGCTGTTTAAAATTAATTCTGTAGGAACAAGCAGCTAAACTGGAAGAGTTTGAGATGACAAAACAAAAGAGAAGTAAGAAAGAGGAGCAGAGTGTTGAAGAAAAGACCACTTTACATGGTAAGAAAACAGATACCTTGGCTGTTTACCATTTACCCAAAAATTCTGGGAATTTTGGTCAGAATCTAAATGGTCACTAAAGACAATTTTGGTTCAAACGACGAGCAAATAATAAACAGAACGTCTTGAAAGGTAATCCAAAGTTTCCAACCTAAATTTCCAAGTGGAAAATGTGCTTAGTGCCATTTATTCTTTACCGCCATCGTGGAATTAGGATCAGTTTGACTTGTCCTAGTCTCTTTTGGTCTGTTGAGGTTTTTTTGAGTGAATGGTAATGGCCAATCCAAATGGAACTTACCATCAGGTGATTTTGTTTACCATTTACACAAACCGTTGACGAATTGGTTTCTTTGTGTAAATGATAAACAACCCTTGACTCCATGTGTACATGTACTGTCGTGAAACAGGAACATATTTTAGTAACATGAGAACATTCTCTCCATCTCTGTTTATTTGCTGTCCATCTCTTACCAGTTTTAATACAAGTTTTTCCCTTCCTGCTTATTTTTCCAGTTCAAGACTCAACGGATTATCAAGGTCGATCCTACCTTCACATTCCGAAAGATATTGATATTAAACTAGACACTGAACAGCCACCAGAGCGATGTTACTTGCCAAAGAAACATATTCACACTTGGTGAGTAAAATATGTGTTTGTCAATGTCTTATTTCATAGCTCTTAACCAATCACATTATGGTACTGACTATTTTTTCTGCAGTTATAAAGTCCCACTGAAACAAGGTTATTTGGCATAATGTAAACTGAAGTTTTTAGTTTTATGTATATTGCCACAGTGCATTTTTCATTTATTTATTTTTGTACATTGAAATGAGCTGCACTGGATTTTTTTCTAACTTTACTCAGAACTTAATCAGTATTTTTTAATCTTCTCATGTGACTTTGCTTTATATCTCGTCAATTTTTCTATCACTTTCAATTTGACTTTTTTCATAAGCTGTGAAATTCTTTACAATCTTGTGCTGTTTCATTTGTTAGGACTGGCCACACAAAGGGGGTTTCATCAATCAGATTCTTTCCAACATCAGCCCATCTGTTGCTGTCTTGTAGCATGGACTGCAAGATCAAGGTAAACATAAACATGTATAGCAATATAATTGTTTTGTTCCAAAGATGCCTACAATTGCCCAGTAGAGGCCATGCACTAGATGGTAACCAGTCGTTTAGCCTCTAAGCAGGGTAACCCCCAACTAGCAGTTGATTTCTGTTTATTTTTGAACTTGTTTTTTAAGCATAAATGGGGGCTTATCGACTTCTGGTTGGGGCCAACTAGGATGGTAAAGTTTCCCTAAACCACTTGACAGTTCACGAGCTTGTCGAATGCGTGAAATTGACTACTAGAGAACCCCACAGGAGCTCAAGAGTGTGTGGGGTAGAGAACACCATTCCCAATTCGAATAAATGCATGTGATGGTAATGTCATTTTAATTTTATTTCAGCTGTGGGAAGTTTATGGCAAAAGACGATGTCTAAGGACCTTCATGGGTATGTCTTATATCACAGTTAAAATAAAAAACTGAGATGCTATGTGCACTCTCATTGGTCGTAGGTGTGTTGAGGTGAGAGTATGTGAAAACGGTTGTGACATTTTGGATTCGAGGTATTCTTGAGAAATATTTCTGCCAACTATCAAATGCGTCTCGGGTTTGCATAACTGCCTCGAATTCTCTGAATCCCACTCGTGTTTACATGAGGCTATGTAAACACGGAAAAAGTGCCCTTTTGGTTAAACAGTACAAGACGCTCTCAAAATATTATCATCTACATCTGCATCAGTTAAGTGGGTAAAAAACCTTAAGAAATCACACCGATGGTAGGAAAAAAAACGAAAAATAAGTTGATTTATTATATCTCTCAGTTAGTATGTGCGCTGTGATTGGTCAATTTAGTGGGTCGTATTCTACTGTACGGCCCGCTAAAATTAGAAGCTGTTTTTGTTGCCAAAATGTTTCTTGATTTATCGCCAAGTGTTCTTAACTTTTTTTTTAGCATGTAAAAGTTTAAAACTTTCTTTTACTTCTGAAATAGTGTATTAAAACGTGCTAACGACTTTTTAAATCAATGGGGAAAAAGCTCCGTCTGTAACTTACATTATTATATGGCTACAATAGTACGCGCGCTCTGATTGGCTGCTGAGCGGGCATTATTTTCTTGTAATGACCGGGCTTTATCAAAATATTTTTTCAATGTTAAATTTGACCTAGATCTTGGCGTAATAAAGGCAAAAATTGTCTCATTTTCAAAGAAACTGTTTTTACTGTCCCTTCTGGTTTCGATCGCACGGCCAGGGTTTTCTCTGTTCAGTGAACATGGCCTCGAATGATCTCTCGCGCGCGCAAACAGATATTGGAAAGCGCTTCCGGTTTTTTTTTCAGCGCTAAAAAGGCCATATAATAAACAACTTATTAACCTCGTCCGTTCGGTCATTACAGGGAAATCTCAGACCTCAGCCTTGATGTATTGACCTCGCTGTCGCTCGGTCAATACATCAAGGCTTCGGTCTGAGATTTCCCTGTAATGACCTCACTCTCGGTTAATAAGTGGTATGTACGGCCCTCGAACTGGGTTAGTAAGAGATATAAAAACTGACTATTAAAAATACGGCATCCAAGAATCTAAAATCTATAAAATTGTATAATTAAATCAATAAAATACTATTACTTGAGAGAAACGCTAACAAATTGGATTTCAGAGTCTAGAGAATTGGAGATTGCTATCTCCTCTGGGAGGCAGTTCCAGTCAGCTGCAGTTCTCGAAAATATGAAGCACTTTCTCGATTGTTTTTCCCCATGGCTCTCCTTGCACGATTTTTTTCAGCAGTGTTTGTCGTGCAGGAATTTTTTTTGAAAATTGTCCAACCCCTCCCTCCCCCTTCTTAAAAAATTAATGGTCCGTCCCTAAGGATGTGTTGCTTTGATTAATAATTTTGATTAATTAATGATCCTAGGTCACAGTAAAGCGGTGCGTGACATCTCGTTTAACAACACTGGAGCCCATTTCCTTAGCGCAGCTTATGACAGATATGTCAAGCTTTGGGACACAGAAACAGGTTGGCTGTTTGGAGAACGTTTTGTGCGGTAAAATTAATTATCAAGTTTGTTTTCCTTTCCTTGGAATTCGTCCAGATTAATTCTATGACTTATGTCTTCCAGGGGAATGCATTGGTCGGTTTACCAACCGTAAGATTCCGTATTGTGTCAAGTTCAATCCAGATGAGGTAAGCCTTTGGTTTTCTTGGAGTAGTTTTCAAGTAGCTGTTTAGAGCGGTTTTCACTTGAGTGTCGTAAAACCAAAACCAAACCAATTATTTACCAATTAGACTACTCAGCCAATCTCAAACCGTGGTAAAACCAAAACTAAAACCAAAGTAATTGCCTGATTATTCGACACTCATGATGTGATGTATATACGAAATAAGTCATATATGAACTGCGGTTGTAGATGAAAGTGAAGAATGAAGAATGATTTTCATCTACAACCGCAGTTCATATATGAATTATTTCGTATATACATCACATCATTTCATTCCTCATGGGAAGATATGAACTCAATAAATTGACCTCGCTCCCAATGTGTGGCTTCATAGCTCAGATGGTAGCCGGAGCATCGCACTGGTATCGCGGAGGTCACGGGTTCGAATCCCGTTGAAGCCCTGATTTTTTTCAGGCTTCTTCTTTCCAATTGCTTAAATTGGAAAATATACTGCGATGATCATTCTTCACTTTCATTCGACACTCAATCGAAAACCGCTGTACTATTAAAGTGGTAGCAATCACAGCGAAGCGTAAGTAGGCCTTTCCACAAATATGCGGATATCTTCTGGGATATTTGGAAGTTTTCAAGATATTGAGAAAGTATTTTAATACTTTTATTTTAATACATCTTAAAAAATGTTTAGAAAATTTAGGGATATATATAGAAATATTTATAGGTTTTTTTGGCTTCGCCCTGTGTTTTCCTCACTATTTTCATGACACAATACTCGATCCAGTTCAGGGATTTTCCCATTGAAAAATGTATTCCATATTAATAAACACGCTAAAACAATAGTTTTCCAAAATGGCGGATGCTGGGAACATCTTCCTCCCCAGTTACTACTGCAAGACAATTTTGAAAATTTTGGCGTTCAAAACAAGAGATATTTGAAGGGTTTTTCGAGATGTTTAGAAACAATTTTTATACATATAGAATTTTTTATATAGAATATTTTTCTGGAAAGATATTACGTGTTATAAAATGATTGAGCCACTACGCGCGCTCTCATTGGTCGATAGGTGTGTTTAGATGAGAGTATGTAAACACGGTTGTGACGTTTTAGATTCGCGCGTATTTTGAGAATTATTTTATAAAAGCAATAGAGCACTTTTTCCGTGTTTATATAGCCTCATCTCAACACCCGGAGGGTTGGGAGAATTCTCGAAAGTTATGCAAACCCGAGACGTAGTCGAGGGTTTGCATAACTGTCTCGAATTCTCCCAACTCTCCTCGTGTTTAGATGAGGCTACATAAACACGGAAAAATGCTCTATTGCTTAAATATTTGAGGAAAGGCCCAAGCGTAAGCAATCTAAGCACGGGAAAGCTGTCTTGTAACCTGTGTCAAGCGCGGGAAAACTTGTAACCTGCGTCAAACGAGTGTCAAACGATCAAGCCGTCAAAAGACTTTTAATCAATGTAAAGCGCGGGAAAGCTTGAGCGCTTTCATTTGCATGGAAAACCGGTGAGAATTTCCGCCTAATGGACCAATAGAAATTCTCAACAAACAAATTGAGACGGGATGATTGTGCACCATGTTACAGCAATTGAAAACCTTGCGGTGCAAAGGACTGTTCCTTTTCATTTCCCACTGAAACGACTGCGAATTTGATCAAGGAGCATGGGAATAGCGTGAAAACGCAAATGGTACAGTGATTTGCTGATCACTGGGGTAAAAACGAGAAAACAGGAATATATCTGAAGGTATTCCAAATTTTACGAAAAATGTCCAGTGGAAAGGTCCGTTCCATGTGGTTTCACACTAGAAAAACCGGTTTTTCGATACAAATGGAAAGCACTCCTTGTAACCTGCGGGAAGTAAGCTCGGGAAAGCTTGTAACCTGCTTCTGATTGGCTTAGACACGTAACGTAACTCGTAACTTTTCTTCGTTGACATTTTTGGAATATAGTGGTTTAATGTTATTCTTCTCTCAGAAAGTTATATTCTGTTTTGTATTTCTTTGTAGGACAAGCAGCATCTGTTTGTTTGCGGTACATCAGACAAGAAAATATTAACGGTAGGATTGAAAGACGTTCTTCCTTATTTTCACATTTTGTACGTTGGGTCAGTAGCTCAACCTGCCACGCGTTAGTTTATACACTGACAGAGGCTTGCAATCCGTTATGTAAGCAACACTGAACTATACCAGCACAAACGTATAGAACATAACAGTTCGAGTTTGGGTCAGATCTTAGAAGTCTGTCAGAATTGAGCTTGGTTCGTCTCAGTTTATTTTTATGCCGCTGGTTGTAGAGTTGGATTTGAGTCTTTTTACGCCTGGTTGAGAGAAATTTGGACTTGAAGCAAATTTTTTTTTACCACACCGTTCATTAATTTGTCGTTTGCTTTAAAGTTGCTTTTGTCTCGGGTTCAGTTAGTGTTTCGTTTGTCGCCCAATGATAACAAAGACATTCACAAATACTGCAGACATGTAGCTTGTATACTAAAGGAAACACCACGCTGCTTAACATCAGACAAATTCTTTGATTTTACTTCTGGAGTTAGTAAATTCTTCATAGTGATTTGAAATTTACTGTGATTTCAGTGGGACACGAGAGCGAACGAGATAGTTCAGGAATATGACAGGTAAGGCATAACCCAGAACTATGACTAGTATTTACATCGTTGCGAAACCTTGCACCTGGTGTGAACGTATCGTTGAGCTATATTGGCTAACTCTAATGAAAGTTGAATATATCATCTCGCTTCAGGCATCTTGGTGCAGTGAATACGATAACATTTGTGGATCAAAACAGAAGATTTGTGACAACTTCAGATGACAAAAGTATCAGAGTGTGGGAATGGTGAGTTCATTTAAATCATTCACTACAGACAGACTGTCCTTGCCTCTCACACAATGTGCTTAAGCCTAGTTCACTCTAGCGACATAACCACATAAACATAAAGACGTAAGAAAGACGTTAGGTTGTTATGTTTGCAGTGTGAACATTCTGACACAAAGTAGCAACATGACAGCATGAACATAACGGCATAAGGAAAAAACTGATCTTTCCTTATGTAGATTAGATGTTCACATTACCGACATAATCGCACATGCTGTAGATACTGGGGAGGAATTGTGAAGAAGGCTGTGAAGGATGGTGTGGTCTGAGCCAACGCGTTAAGTTCGATTTTTCTCTAGGGGTATTGCAGGGACTTGTTACTTTCCCAGGACAAGATTTCAAGTACGATTGACCTTACACCTTCTCCCCTTGTATTCTTCTAAGGCACGACTTTGTCGCATGCGTCAAGCTTACGACACTGAGGCCTACGGCATGAATTGTGATTCAAACCCACAACTCGCTTACGACTGTCGTGTACGTCACAAAAAAACTGTCCAAGGATTTTAAAACATGTTTTAAAACGCTGCGACAATCGAAGCCGAAGTCAATAGAAAATGGCGTATCTTCACGGTGACAAATTTCTACTGAGTGGGGGAGGAAGGTGAAGTTTTCTTGCGTCAAAATGGCGGACGAAGTTGTTGTTGGCACGTCCCCGCCGAGCAAAAAAGCGAAGACAACTTTTTCTGAAGAGAAGACTGAAAAATTAATATCGTTCAGCAGTGAAGAAGTCCTTTTTAATGCCGCCATAAAGACTATTTAAAAAAGGATGCCAGACAAAATGTGGAGTGAAATTGTTCGTAAGTGAAAATGTCGTGTCGTAGACCTGTCGTAAACTTGTCGAGTGCGACAAAGTCGTACCGTGTAAATCGGCCTTAAGGATCCCCACTCCTCTCCCCCAGATACCGTTTTGTTTAATTTTTGTTCTCCCTCTCTTTCGCGGCTCGAGAGGGAACGAAACTCAAACAACTGCTTCTAACTCATCTAGTTGTTTGCTATTTTAGGGACATACCCGTGGATTTCAAGTATATCGCCGAACCCAGCATGCACTCCATGCCCGCTGTAGCTCTTCATCCCAACAGTAAGTTATTCCTAACTGCTTGTATCCAATAGCCTGTTCCAGGCCCTCGGTCAGTGGTGACGTGCGGGGTCTGGAAGAGAAAATGGATCCCGCTTGTCGCTGATCCCGCTCGTTGCCCGCCCACTTTTTCGATCGTCCCCACTGACTGAGAGCCTGGAACAGGCTAGTATCCAGTCGTTATTTATCTGAATTTTGGCCGAGAAGGGATTGGACGCGTGCGTTCCGTGGGTGTAAGGTATGACGGGAAGGAAAGAGCTCCCATCACTCATACCCAATCTCTTCTCGACCGATAACCAGGTGAAGTGCAAGTGTAGGGTAAATACAAAGTGTAAACAGTGTCTGACATGTTTGCTTTCTCTTCAGACAAGTGGATGGCATGTCAATCCATGGACAATCAAATCATGATATTCGGCGTGCTCAACCGTTTTCGTCAGAACCGAAAGAAGACGTTCAAGGGCCACATGGTAAGGCGCTAGCCATACAGATCTTTATCACCTCACGTCACATCATAATAGTTATAAACAATTATTGGATGAGGTTTTTGTGATATCCAGAATAATCAAGGTCGAGGTAAGAGTTATCAGCCGAAGCCGAAGGCTCAGGCTGATAACCCTTACCGAGACCTTGATTATTCTGGATATCACAAAAACCGAATCTAATAATTGTTTTATTATACATTGAACGGACGCAAAAACTTGGAAGTCATGTTTCTGCTTCTTCACTGACGGCAAGCAACACGAATCGCGCGAAGTTGACATGATTACCCTTGGAAATCATGCATTGCGCGCGCAACCTACAGATTATTCACTAATCTGTACCTACAGATAAGTGAATAATCTGTAGGTTGCGCTGTTCCCCAGAATTAACAGTAGGCTTTTAGCCAAAGAGAAGACAGATGGTAACTACAATGTATAATAATAGTAATAATTTGTCATCATGCATGAAGTTGATGCGTACAAGGACAGATTTTAGGTTACAGAGCACAATTTGACACTACTTTGAGAAATAAAGGTTACTGTAAGTCTTGGAACGCACAGATAGATAAATCACTGCTTAAAATATGTCACTATCAACAGAATGTGCCGCAGCATTACTATCTTTTAGATACCCTAGTTATAATTTGTTTAAAGTCGTGATACAGGGAGTGGTTGCCCATTCTTCCGAGCAAGGGGCTCATGATAAAGGTGCTCGATAAAAAAAAAAGCTACAAAAAAAAATTTATACTACTACCGTGTGGCACTAAATTTCTGCGGGTTCTAACTGTTTCGGTTTTAACGGTTTTTTTCCACGATTCGCAATAAAAGAGTACCCGCAAAATTTTCCTCCGCAAAAAAATTACTCTACTGAAACAAAACGATGAAATGAGAAACAAAATGTTCAGAAATAAAAAAAAGTTAACAGGAAAAGATCGTCTAAAGGTACTCCATTGAGAAGAGCATCTACAATTCCACACAAGAACACCATGTGATTGTGATAGAGTAACACTGATTACTGTGTTTTATATCTCTACATGTTGTTTCACTTGTAAATTGCATGTAGTTTAATTAAAAAAATGCGAAAATGGTGTAACTTCAATAGGCCGTTCCGAAATTCAACAGGGAACTGGGGCGAGTTTCAAATTTAAACCAATCGATAAACTGACACCACCACATGAAAGATCATGTCAAGATTGATCATTTGACCAAGCATGATGTTTTCAGGGTGAACAGAGACCAAGTTATGGACCTTCAAATATGGCTCAAAACCCATACAAACGTCTCTAATTTTGAGACAGCGTCCCCCAAAACCATATAAACTCTTAAAATTTTTCATGATTTCCGTGATACTCTTTAAAATGGGCAAACATAGTGATTTTCATCCCAGCTTCTTTCAAATAGTAGGTGCATGACTGGATTTTACAGTTGTCACAAAACTGATAAAAAATTTTAAGGGGTTATATGGTTTTGGGGGACGCTGTCTCAAAATTAGAGACGTTTGTATGGGTTTTGAGCCATATTTGAAGGTCCATAACTTGGTCTCTGTTCACCCTAAAAACATCATACTTGGTCACATGATCAATCTCGATATAATCTTTCATGTGGTGGTGTCAGTTTATCGATTGGTTAAAATTTGAAACTCGCCCCAGTTCCCTGTTGAATTTCGGAACGGCCTATTAGACGCGACGGCTTCGCGAAGATCGCAAAAATTAGTACGCAGTAAGAAAAACCAGTCTTCTACACTCGCAAAAATTAGTTCCCGCCAAAACACAAAATACCGCTGATTCGCAAAAATAAACTCCCGCAAAAATTTAGTGGCACCCGGTAACGTCCCAAAACAGTGAAACGGAAGTTGTTCTCTTTTCTTATGTTAACACTTTCTTTTGTTCCATTAAATTTGCATGGCTGACAAACGCTCTATAGTTTCTTAGTACTTAGATTGTAATCTACTTTGTGACATATTCAATGTTTTTATTCCTGTAGGTGGCAGGCTATGCTTGCCAGTTGAATTTTTCTCCGGATGGGAGGTAAGGAAACCAACAAAATCCCAGTTTCTTCAATTAATATATTTATTTTTCTGATAGTGTATATCTTGAGCCGACTACGATTATGTTAAGAACGAATTCACCAGCAGTTCAAGTAACAAGTGGACAAAAGCTTTGTACCGAGATTATTTACATCATATAGTTAACTACTGTGCGACTGTTTTAAATATCCTCTCAAAAGAAGATATTTCTAACAGCATCAAATGTCAAAAACAAATTCTGAAGTCTTCGGTAATCTTCGGACATCTTCGGAAATTCTCGGAAATTCTCGGGAAATGTTCGAAAACGTTCGTCTGGTCTTCGGGACAATTTTGGAAAATCTTCGGAAATCTTCGGAAAGTGGTCGGAAATCTTCGGAAAATCATCAAAAACGCCGTTATCAGTACGTTTATATAATAAAAAGAACATTACACGTTAGCTCGAAGATATGAATTTTATGTTACTCGTGGCAAGAGCAACATCTCACTCGTTCGCTGCGCTCACTCGTGAGATATTGCTCTTGCCACTCGAACATAAAATTCATATCTTCTCTCCACCGTGTAGTATCCTCTATTTATTATATGGCTAGCTCCGCGAGCGGGCAAGATGAATCAAATCCTGCGCTGTGATTGGCTACCCGAGCGGGCAAGATGGAGCCATCTTGCCCGCTCGGGACCACCCGCTTTGTCCCGCAAGAAAAATTTCCCCAAAAGCCCTATAATAAATCTTTTATTGACCAAGCTTGTTCGGTCAAGATGGCTTGATATTGGCCTCGTTCTTTTTTTGCGTGTTTATGGACCTCGACTCCGTCTCGGTCCATAAACACGCAAAAAAAGAACTCGGCCAATATCCAGCCATCTTGACCTCACACTTGGTCAATAACCCATACGTATTGACCCTTTAGCCTCGTTTGTGTGCCGCTCTAAACAAAGGAATATTTGACAGCCGGCTCAACTCCGATAACAGCTATTGTTTTTGATGTCATTTCAGGCAATTATTCATAGCCTTAGCTTTTAGATAAAGCAAAAATGATGTTAATACACTTAACATTATTCTGGTACAAGATTTTTGTCCACTAAAAACTGAAATTGCTCGATTTCCTATCGAATTTCGTCTTAATTATTTTATTTTGGTGCGGTGAGTTTTCTAATCACTTTTCAACGTACCTTGTTTTTGTAGTTACCTTATTTCCGGCGATGCAGATGGGAAACTTTGCATCTGGGACTGGAAATCAACAAAACTCTACAGGTAAAATAGAAGTTTTTACCTGAGCGCGTTTTACTGAACGGTTTTCTTTCTCAGTGTTTTTTTCTGTGCTGTTCTGCCTGAAACTTGAGAGGAGAGTGATACGGGATATTACATGGCCGCACGGAGATACGAAATTTCTCTTTGAGTGTTGAAGAACATGTCACAAGTGAGCGCAGTGAACGAATGAAATATTTTTCAGCACGAGAAGATAAATTTCGTATCTCCAAGTAATGTTCTGTTTATTATATAAGCACCAATGAAATCCCAACCCATTTTACCTTCGCTGCGAAGCTTGCTGGTATGTCGGCTGAGAATGCTTCGCTTCTCGGCCAAATGTTAATTTGGCCGAGAAGCGAAGCGAGAGAAACGTATATTTGCTAGTCGCAGTTCTGTATGCATAACAAAAAAGCAGTTTCGAAAGTAAACCCGAAAAAAAATAAGGCAAACACGGGATTAGAACCCATGACCTCTGCGATACCGGTGCAGTGCTCTACCATCTGAGCTCAAGCCAACTGGGGGCTTGTAAGATGGTGAAAGTAATGCAAGTGAATATATGATTATGAACCATAACGTGTTTGAACTGCGAGATTTTTATGTAGCCTGTTCCACGGCCGAAATTAGAAAGGCTAGGCGCTGTCCTCTCTTTCTTCATGACTCACTCACGTTATAACTCTCTTGTTCTCCCACAGCAAGTTCAAGGCGCATGACGCAGTATGTATCAGTTGCCTGTGGCATCCTCACGAAACATCAAAGGTGGTGACCTGTGGGTGGGATGGACTCATCAAGTACTGGGACTGAGTGACATCACTTCCCACAAGCCAAAGCGATAACCTCTTTGAGCGCTTGCGAACCCTGGGGCAAAAGGAAACTTCGTCCGGCGAGTGGAAAAATGTACACGACAAGAACTTTTGCCCTTCCAATCTTCATTTACATCCTACATAACAATCCAATTGGAATTGCAGGCTGCATGGTTCTTCACATTTCAAGTCAAAATCAAGATGACTGCCCCGCTTGATTTATTTGAGTTCTTGCTTGCCAGAACATTTTGGACGCCCTACGGGCTTCAAGATTGCCTAGTTTCTAATCCTCAATATTTCGCCGCAGTCAATCGTTTTGGATCGCGTTGTTTGGGCCGTTCGTTTCGGATACGTCACCGAAATCAATTGACTGCGAAGGCCTGCGTTAAGACTGTGGGAATTCACACAGGGATGCTAGAAGGGAGAAAAACAGTCAACTGATGTTTTGTTTCAATCCGGAAAAATGAAGCACTCCAAGAGGTTCCCTAGAATCTTTAAAAAAAACGTTTCTGGAATTTTGGGGTTGTAGGATGTCACTCAAGTCAGGCACCCAGCAAAGCAAATAAACAACTTCACAGTGTTCCATTTTAACCAATTCTTCGCTGTTTATAATGTACAGTTCTTTAAATATAAGACTATGAGGGAAGCTTGCATAGGGACGTAGGAAATTGTGACATATTTCTTGTTTTAGATTTACATAAGTGCAAGGAAAGAAATAATTATGTAATAAAGTTTTACAACCATCCATCACTGGGAACTGCGTTTCAGCTGAGGCTTAAAATTATTTATTTTTCGCCTCGCCATTCAACTGATAAAGTTACACTCACTATTTTTATAAGAATATTGTTTTTTTTCCGGCTCAGGCTGAATATTCTCATTTTTCTTCCGATTTTAGGCTGGAAATATTCTTGTAAATATTCTCAGATAGGAATAAAGAGTGGAGAATGCCGACAAAACGTCAGATTATCCGTCCTATGCAAAGCTTGATATGACACACATAACTTCTTGTTATTAGCATCGATCATACGGCTACTGCCTTTTCTGTTGTTTTTTGGCTGGTTTTGCCGTTCAGCTGAGGAAGAATTTTTATACGGTTTAGTTAAAAACATATAATTGTATTGTATTTACAAATTTCCGACACAAAATATTGTACTCTTTTCAAAATCTCAGCCTCGGGTTTATAAAATATTTTTAAAATGTCGCAAATTTCAGCCTCGATATTCTTATTAAAAAAAGTGTAGACACATTAACAGGTTGAAAATCAAATGTGCTAATCACGGTTGAAAAGCCATTTAAGAGACCAGAGCTGGAAATTACTTATATTTTACGCGACATATTGTCGCTTTTCCGTTCCGCGCTTAACAGCTTGATTCAAATTTACTAAAGCTGAAACGAGACAATAATCTCAATAAATTTAATCAAATGATCTTTTTGCATCTGTACCTATGTAAGATAGAACATGCGTTTAAGTTATTAATGGTTACTATCTAAGGTGATCTTAATCCTTCCCTGCAAATTGGTTGTAGGCGCGACATGGTTTTCTTCAACTTCCTTTAATGTTTTGTGCGCGATTTAATTTCTTTAATATTAAACATCGTAAGAAAATCCCTTTTTATTTCAGTTCTGTGACTTAACCCTTAATAGTTTAGGGTTGGAAAAATATTTAGCTTTCACTTCGGTGTTGCCAGCTCTATGCTGTTTCTAGTTTACTCAGAAAAACCACTGTCTTTCACGATGGGTTCAATTCTGAAAAAAACTTTCGCTTGCTAGAAGCCGGCGACGATGGTAATTAATGACTTCGCATCGTGCAAGAATAGAAAACAAAAATTAAAACGCGCGTTTCAATGCGAAATGAAATTCTTTAAATAATTCATTCAGAGTTTGTATATGATCGTGCGTTTTATTAATTATAATTGCTGACTGATTAAAGAAACGTCTTAGACACTGGTCAACAACTAGATCACAAACGAAACGCAATAGGCATTGTTCCGTGCAAGTAAAATGGAGCTTTCTAGGAAGAAGAGAAAATAAGCATTCCGTGTAGAAGTCGACAACTTGAAATAATTTGTAATTTGGTTGGTTTTAATCCATGGAATGATTATCCGCGGTTTAAAAGCTCATGCATATTTCTGGATGCAAACAAAACTTTAACCATAAATCGTGAGAAAATCGCGATCCGTTTATTTAGAAATAAAAAAATAACGATGAGGTTTTAAGATAAAGCTACATACGTGCGCTCGATCAACCACAAAAAAATGACTTGGGTCGTCAAATATAATCTGCAGGCTCCATATTGACTGCGGATTAATGATGACCAATAATTGCAACTCGACTTGTTTATCAAGGAAGAATATCTGCCACGTTTAGCACTGTTGCATTAATCTGTGTTCCAATATCGCTGAATTACAGAATCTTAATTTGAATACATCACGAGGCTGAATTTCAGTCTACATATCACGTCTGTCGCAAACGGATCCGGAGTGTTTTGATCTCACTGTGCATGGAGAGATATAGTTCTTGTATTTATTAATTATTCATACATAGCAGTTCCGAAAAAAACAACATAAAGACATTGAAGACCTTTAAAGTGAGAACGATGCTGGATGAATAATCTAAATGACTCGGAAGAAAACGCCTTTCGGGAAAATAATTGTTAGTTGCCTTCTGGGCGAGCTGACAGTTTTAGATTGAATTGAGGCAACTTTATCCCAATAGCTTAGCCTTGCCTAGTAATATATTTGCAAGGAAATGCGGAATTTTTCCTTAAAATCTGAATTTGTCAGTAAGCGTCTGTTTCCGCTCTTATTTTCATACTGTGTTGTGTCCTCTTTGTTACTCGCGTCAGGCAAAAACAGAAACCAAACAACAGTTGTCTTAAAAACCTATCCACGGCTAATATTGTTTAATTTTTTGCCCATTGAGCTGTCAATTATTCTCCTGCGGAAAGCTATAAAATCGAACACAACACGTCGCAGATGATAATCTATTCTACCCTTGACTTACTTGTCTCTTATTCGCTGTCGTAAAAACAAATAAACTCGCGACTGACATACAGCTGGGCTCGTGGCAAAACCATTGTAGTGAACATGGCGGCTGCAATTTACACACAGCAACATCATCGATTGTTCCCTGAGAATATCGAATTGAACGTCGGTGGAAAGTTCTACTCGACATCAGTGCTCACGTTAACAAGGGAACCAGATTCGCTTCTTGGGCGAATTTTTAGCGGGAAGCAGCATGTGGAAAAGGACCAATCCGGGAAATATTTCATAGACCGCGATGGGTCGCTATTTCGTTACGTTCTGGACTTTCTCCGAACAAAAAGACTACACCTCCCGGACGATTTCCGCGAGATTGGAAGGCTCAAAACCGAGGCGGAGTTCTTTGAAATAAAAGCTCTGGAACAGCAACTTGACTTGTACTGGAAAGCGCGGGAAAGAGCAGCCACGATTGTGAGTGATCGATTTGGTTACATCACACTGCACATACGCGGTACATACACGTTTGGTCGCTCCGGGCAGGCAGACGTGAATTTTCGCAAGCTGCAAAGAATTGTAGTTTGCGGAAGAGTAACTTTGTGCCGTGAAGTGTTTGGAGAAACTCTCAATGAGTCAAGGGATCCCAACCCGGAGGGGAACAGATACACAAACAGATTTTATCTGAAGCATAATTATATTGAGAGGGCGTTCCAGCGACTGCAAGATTGCAACTTCGAACTCATTTCGAGCAGCGGAGGAAAGAGTGGTAACATTACGGACAGCACAAAAAGCGACGAGGATAAATGGGACCATTTTACTATTCACGTTTTCCTGCGACGTTAGAAAGTTGAAAACTAAAGTACAATCGCTTGACAAAAACGTTAGAGTAGTTTGAACAATGAAGATAAAACTAATTCATATGAGAATATTTATGTATCGATCGTTCATTTTGTTGACGAAAGAAATGTAGCGGTTTAAATGAACTGTAAAACTTATCTTTTTAGCTTTTCGCGGAGTGACAGATTGAGTTTTGCCGTTTCGAAAACATTCACAACAGTAAATAACTGAAAGTGCCCGATGTTTTAAATTTTGTTTGAGATAGATTGTGAAAGTTGTGTTAATTTTCAAATAATCCTAATCCAGGCGTTTTCATTAAGTTAAAGTCAACACATGAGTTCTGCGACCCGAAATTTCACCTGCAAAAACCTGTCGGCTTGTTAAAACTGAAATTGTACTAGATCTCCCTCGTCGATCAGTTAAGTAAATGGTAAACACTTAATATAGATCGGACGTTACTAATGACTCTATGGAAATGTCGGCCATACAAGACCAAACAAGTGCCATTAGAGGACAATTTATCATTAAGGTTCGTTGTTGTTGAACAAGAAAAAGCTTGGGCCCGGTGAAAACTGGTAGATTCTCACAAAAGTGGCGAGCGATTTTTTTCAGCGGGTTAAATTGACTAAATTTACAAGAGGCAGCGAAACTTTATTGATAAAATACGAAGTGAATGAAGCGAGGCATAGACCTCTTGGTGTTTCTAGTCAATGAGAAATATTTGCTAGCATAATCTTACAAGACTTTACAATAAATTAGCATTGACATTGAAAGATCTAACAATCCGGCCACCAAAATAGGCATTTTATTTTTCATACATACATAAAGATGAATTTTTCGAACCTCCAAGGGAAACGAAAATAGGTTTGAAAAACCGGTTAGTTCGAGAAATCTGGGGTAAAAAAAAGCAGTGTTCTAATGAGGAGAGGGAAATTACTTTTGGTTTGAGTATTCCATTGTAGTGTAACATTATAGACAAAAGAGAAAAGGACGGACATATCGGAAATCACCTATTTTTTCATTTGTGTTTTATTCAATGTTCTTTCATAGAGCGGTTTTCAATTGAGTGTCGAAAGTAATCAGTCAATTACTTTGGTTTTGGTTTTGGTTTTACTACGGTTAGAGATTGGCTGAGTAGTCTAATTGGTAAGTAATTAGTTTGGTTTTGGTTTTACGACAGTCAATTGAAAACTGCTCTATTGTGAGAAAAGCGGACATTTTTATAACAATTGCTTTGGCTGCAAAAAGAGAGTTTTACTCGAGTCAATTATATTAAGAAACATAATTTCCTCCACTTCACCCTCGGGTCAGGAAAAAATTCAATAATTATAACCCGCAGGTGGTTTTAGTCTTAACGTGCTGAAATAGTGCGCAAGACAATTATATTGAATGCCAGCCTAACGGTTCCACTGCGGTTCTCAGTGCTCATTTGTAGAACCATTGTGTGGAACAAACGATAATGAGACCGTCAATTTCCTCGCATACATTTGAAACGTTACTCGGAGAAACCGGTTGGTCGACAGTTGTAATAAATGGAACGCGTCAAGTCCCGAATAGAAATTTCCACGGGGATGCGCTCGTTCCATTACCACGTCTTTTTCCAGGAAGGTAGGATCAAAGGCGATCCCAGTCAAAAGGCCTGGAACTAGTAAAAATTAGTAAATGGAACGCACATTTTCCATTCGGAAATTCCGTTTGGGAATTTTGGTCTACCTTTCAAGAAATCCCGTTTTCCAGAGAAAATTTCCGTTCGGGGAGACAAAATCAATCTATCCATTTACACTCCATCCGAAATTTCCGGGTTTTTTTAAGTAAATGGTAAACAACCTTGAAGTTCTAGTCCCTGTGTAAATATTAGTTTTCATCTTATCTGTTTTACCCTCATTGGCGGTAGCCTGCTGTTCATGCGGATTATTAATCCACGAGATTTTCTCGGTAGACTGAGCAGGAGTTGCTCCTGTTGACAGTGGATTTGGACCTCCTGTAAAATTTCAAACCTACATATGCGAGGCAGTAGCACAGTCGTCCACAATAATCCGTCACGAAAACGGAGCTTTTCGAAAACGCTCTTCGAAGCGGAGGGATTTAAAAACGCCGATGTTTCGTTTTCATGTGGACGGGAAACATTTTGAAAATGGAGCTTTCCGAAAACGATGGCGTCACGGTAATCATGTTATTTCACTGACCCGAGTGTTCCTCAAACACAAATCCAAAATGACCGGTGATTGTTGCGTTTTACATTCCCCTGGCGTAGCGTGGAGGGAAAACATTCGATGCGTTTTCAGAGTGAAACCTCCGTTTTCAAATTCTTCTGGCGTACAGTGGACAGGGCCCAGGAAAATGACTTGACTTGTCTTTTAATGGGGATGATTATGGCCCCACGAGGGTCTACATAACCGTTTTTCTGACGTTCGCAAATCGGCTAGCGAGGACACCCGTTGCTGGGAAGTGCTGCTGTCGTTATAAACCGCCACAAAGCTTGTGCAAAGAACCAGGTTCCGTTTTTTGGCGTAGGCGAACGCCAAAAAATCACGCCGGTTCTGCAGGCTAGGTTCAGATTGAACAGACGAAAAAGATAACTGGTCGACAGCTTGCAAGAAAACCGATTTTCCCGGCGAACTATAGTTCTCCTTCAGGAGAATCTTAACAGCCAGCCGCCAAAGGAGTAAAAACAATAGCATACACTTTCTTCTGCAGCTCGTGCCGCAACATGCATAAAAATATTGAATGAAGAACTGTAACAAAAACAATACCCAAATAGCCTCGAAAATATTAGACCTTTATTTTCATTTCTGAGAGTACTCAAAACATCATTTTCTTAAGACTTAGGAATACTCGTGAAATTTCTTGAAAACCCGAAAACGCTGTGGAAACACTCGCTTACGGCTCGCGTTTTTACAGCATTTCTCTTCCCAACAAACTTTTAAAAGTCGTGTTCCTAGAACTGTTTCACAATACAAGAAATGTTCTCTGTTTCTTAAAGAGCCACATTTTACCGCAATCTGTCAAGATACTGGTTTTAAAAAAGAAGGTAAACTCGGAACAAAGCCATTGTTGGTTCAGGAATTTTGCTGACGCTGAGAGCTCTCAATGTTTTCGAGAAACAGGGCGAGAAGATTTTCGACCGCAGTCCAGTGTTGATTAATTTTTGACTGTTAGCCATCTAGCCAGTTTCTTGTATGTTGCTAGCGTTTTTCTTCACTTCATACTGATAAATAGAATATCCTTGGTTGAATTCTAAATACAATTTCAAATGGTTGTCTTACAAAGCATCTTTTGGTTTGAATCTCTTGGTAAGAATATCAAGCTTACTGTGTTCACTTGGTTCAGTCTAAGCCAACTTGACGTCCAGTATATCGTAACACGTGACAGTGCACAAGCCAGGTCACTCAGTCCACGTGTACAGCACGTGCAAGATGATAAACTGCAGATGGCCTTACATAACATGAGCTGTCCTTCAACTGTCGAAGTTTCCAACTTCTTTAGATATTGCTGCCTGTTTCCTTTCATATTATTTATTGACGTTTTTGTATAAATGTGGTGAGTTGATACAAGTTGTCCTGAAAACAATAGAATATTTATTAAAAGGTGTAGTGGCAAAAAAGATGAAATAAAATTAAACAAAAAAGATAAGCAACGCTAATTTTGGGCCATTCCCTTTCAATTCGTGATCATAATTTCTAATAATAAAGTAGATACACTCCTTTTTATGGTGTATTGAAAATTTGAAATATGCATTAAAAATACAGTACAGTTATATGTTTATATGCCTCTAAACGGCAAAACTAGCAAAACAAATGTCAACAAAATCGTTTGTTACATGTCAGTAACATTTCTGCGAGAAGATATGTGTGTCACATCAGGTTTTATTGCCTGTTATCCGCTGCAAAATTACTTCAACGCCATTAAAGTCACGATAAGACAAGACAGTTTATAATCTGTCGTTGTGTCGGCATAATCAAATTTGTATTTCTTTATCTAATCTAAGAATATTCATAATAATATTTTTAGCCTACAATCGGCAGAAAATTAAGAATATTCAATCGGCGTCGGAAAAACAATATTCTTATGTAAAAAAAAAGTGTCTAGGAGTTTTGGTCGCGTCACATTTCCGCAGAGATGACTGCTTCCTCTTCCAGGAATTATTTCCCCGGGGGGAGGACTCCCAGTAAAAAAGAACGGGGGGTGCTCGTCAAAAATCTTGAAAAGAGGCACCAAGATTCTGTTTTTGTGGGCGACTGGCCCGTTAGAGGTGCTAATTCTAAAACAACACATTAGATGACACTGACTTTTTTCGGCTCATTACCTTAAAAGGTACCGAACCTCTAAAAGGTACGTCGTGCACCCCCGTCCTCTTTTATATAGAATTCCCCCCCCCCCGGGATTATTTCACTAATCTTACCAGCGAAACTGGATTGTAGCTAGGTTTTGGACGCCGTCGGTTCGTCCAGTTCTCCCGAAAGATATCTCTCCCATTCACCAAGCCGCTGTTCTCGCTGTTGATCTGTTTCTTCGACCTTGAAGTTCGTTACACCGTCCCATCTTTCAGCTGTTATTCTACGACCTGCAAACCATCGACCATTCATCACCTGCCACAAAATGTACTCGGTTAATTATGACGAAGAGAGAAAAAAGAAAATCGCTCTATTTTTACAGTTAGGTCTGCCGTCCACACTAATCCGTCACGAAAACGCCGGCGTTCGTTTTCGTGCAGACGGAAAACATTTTGAAAACGGAATTTTTCGAAAACGATAATGATGTGATTTCCTTGACCGAGTTTTCCTCAAAATGACCGGTGATTTTCAGAGTGAAAACACCGTTTTCAAAATTCTCCGGCGTAGTGAAGACGGAGCCTAAGGAAACGGCAACGACAACGTCGCTAAACAAAAGATTTAATGAGCAGGACAATGGCTGTGCACGTGCGTTATAATTCTTGGTACATTTCTTTGCTGTTCTCTGCAAAACAAAGTGAAATGACCAAATTCTGCGTTGTTTGGAGAACGTAAACCACGACGGCCTTTTTTATTATTTCTCTTTCGAATTTAACGCTACGTTCAATATTCAGTTTCGATTTTACTCAATTGAGTACAAATATTTGTACTAACAGTAGCTACCTTGACAATGTAGTTATTTAGTTTCACGAATTCACCTTTGATTGGTTAGTTCCATCTCTACCAAACAAAACGTTTACGTAAAGTAAAAAGACCAGTAAAACTGAGGCCATTGAAGAACTCACTATTCTCAAACTCATTCATAATTCATTAAGTCCTGACCGAGTTTGGATAACTGATCTTAATTACCATAGTTTTTTTTACGATTTTATTTCTCCGTTTTCTTCTTAGTTTTAGTTTTGATTGAGAAGATATATCAAACACTCAAGACAGTGTTTAACCACATTTCCAAACACGTCGAAGTTCGTCAAAAATACTCCGCTACGCGTCGTATTTTCAAATCTCATCTCGGTGTTTGGAAATGTGGTCAAACACGGTCTTTCGTGTGAAGCTATACTTACCGGTAAACAGGCATCAGCTGCTTCGAACGCTGAAAATGCCACAGAACAAACTCCCTCTTTGGTACGCTGCAATGAAAGAAACAACTCAAACTCAGCAGGAGTACCCATCGGATCCGCTCCGCAGAATATCCGCTCTGCAAACTTATGTCGACCTGGCTGGGAATCTTGGCTATGGTTATAATCTTGCTGGGAAATGTGCTTATCGACGGTTAGATAGCTGGGAAAATTTATTTTGTGTGTACTAATAGCTTACGTATCGGTTTTCTAAATCAAATCTGGCTGGAAAATACTTTGAAATGAAATTGCTGTGAAGCGTGCTGACTGAAGCGTGCGACCTTATACTTTTAATCTGGCCGCTCCGGAACTTTCGTTTGGAAAAAAATGCTTGCAATTAAAAAAACAGGCAGTTTTGGTTATTTATTAAAGTTTTATTTGTCAGCAAACAATAGTTGTCTGTTCCGCTGTCATTTACAGTGAACTTGTACTTTACCCTCGACGCCCCTTTTTCCCATGGTCAGTTCGTTTAACCGCCCGGCTTAGTTCAGTCGCAGAAAAGCGCCATCGTATCATACGACCGGTTATCTGGAAATCTCGAAACGATATTTGGTTTTAGTAGTACGTTTATTCACAGTTTGCTGCTCCGGTCGCCGAAAAGCTTCATCGTATCATACAACTGGTACGTGTAGTTATTCATATTTGCTGCCGCGGACGCGCAAAAGTGGGATCACTTCAAACGACTGCTTATCTGAAAAAATCTGGAAACGCCGTTATTTGGTACGTGTAGTTTATTCACATTTTGCTGCTTATAGTAGCCATTTGCTTCTTAAACATTGTTCAGGATTGTTATCCTCATCTATTTTTTTGTGTCTGTCCTAATGAAGCGTGGTCAGAGAGAATTTGCGAAACGTTGTTGGAGTGGTTGGCCGTCACAGACATCAGGACTTTGTCGACTTATTCAAAGGTTAAGGTAAGAATGGAACTACCTTAAGATCTGAGCTAGGTCGATTAGCCTATATATCTAATATCCAGTGTAAAGTATTTAAGCAACGTGCATGGAAAAGCAGCAAAATTTCTTTTTTTCAAATTGTATTCATATATCACAGCAGAACTGTATTCTATTTATAAGCTACAAGAAATTACTGTTTCTGAACTTAGAAGAGCTGGGCAGCTATCATCCGCGCTAAAAAGTGATGTGATCTTCCGGACGTAGTGTTAATTTTCGCAGTCGGGTTTCGTAGAGATATCCAACGTAATACATTTGTTACCCTTTACCAGGGGAATTTCTTCCTCCCAAAAAAAAACCGCGCTGGTGAGGCGGCAGCGCTTCTTTTTCACCTTTTATTTGTAATTGAATGGAATATAATGTCGTCACTGCTTTTAAAATCACACTGGAGACATTCAATACAATCACCAGTCGACTTAGGTGGTACTGAGTTTTCATAGATGATGCCTGTTTTCATGCTTTTTTTTGCATTTCATCACAATCAACAAGCGATTATTTTTTGTAATCTCTTCTTTCTGATTTTTTTCTCGAAGTAACAAACAATTGTTCTCGTTCAGTCTGTTTATTTACTGTATTGGCTGGTCGTGTTCTTTCGAACGGGGGCTGATTTCAGTTTACGGCCTTCTGGCTGAAAAAAATTATATATTTGTTGACCAACACACCACTTTGACAGATTTGAAATCCGGTGTGGCGCTAGTTCAAGAAGAAAGCAATGCATATGTTGCTCCATGCTTCTCACTGTACTTTGCGATTTTCATGCATCAGATACATATGCGTCAGTTACATCAGGGTGTGTCTTGCTATTTTAGGACCAGAAAGCAACTCATGCATGTTATTCCAGATTTCAGTCGTTTCGAGACCTAGGTCATATTCCTCATTTACAGTGGCTGCTACGTATTGGCTTAAATAGGACTTACGCGTCCGCAGTAGGCAAATTATACATTTTTTCGGCTCCACCAAAAATGAAGAAAAATCTTGTTTTCATAAACTCCATGACACATTTGTTAACCACAAGTGTCAATTACAGAAGAAATTGAACACGTTTTTTTCGCTTGAAAGACAATGGTCCTGCTCTTCGGCCGAGTTTAAATTAGGTTATTGTTGATAAGGCCGTAAAAGACTTAAGTAAAAAATATAACTATAAAAAATCACCGTCCGCTCTTGTGTGAGGTAGATATTGTTCATGGCAAATATCAATGGTTTGGACTTTGGAAAACGCAACGTGATTGTCACCTCTTAAGTCATTTACTTAGATAAAGGGACTTTTTTCGGACTTTCAGATGTGACCGCCGCCGCTAAACTTTAAAATATAACTTCGCTTAAGGAACCATTTGACAAAATTTGTTTGCCCCAAACACATTTGCCAATTTACTCTTTTGTCATTGCAAATCTGGTAAAAGGATCCGCATTTTAAAATTCCCAACCATAAAATGGCATTACATGCGTTGTTAACACCTTGTGTTCCCGGCCAGTTCCCGGCGCTTGACAAAAAGATTTCCTGTCTCGAGAAAGGACCACGGCGCGTTTGAAGTTTGTTACGCCTTGACAAAATTTGGCACGCAACTTGTTGAACGGAACTGATGTCCGATGTCAACAAAATTGTCCTAGTGCGTCTGGCGCAATAAGTACAGGTTTAAATTAAACGCTGTTCTCGGGTGAATAGTGAATAATAACGACAAAAAAATAAATCTAACGTCTCAGTTGGGAGGAAGTTGCTTACTCTCACAAGCTTAAGCAGAAGTTGGACCTCCCACCGATAGTTCTTTTGGTTGCTGGAGCAAATAGAAGGCACATAATCTTAAGTTCCCTTGCCAGTTTGGAAGAAAGCGTTGTGTCTGTTCTGTATTTATCGTAGTTTGAATTTCTGAACCATTTCATATTTTGGCATACTCTGGAAAAGCATAGGAAAAAACGAAACCGCAAAAAAATGGCAAGTTTTTGAAACTGGGAGTCGCACTTATTTTGCGCTACTTGTCGACAGATTTATTACTTGGCTCTAGTGCGACCCGGGCCAAAATCACCAAAAGTAATGCTTTTCTTTACTTTTCTGACGCCCTGACAAACCAAACAGCAAAACATATCGCGAATTAGCTATAGAGAGGTGTCGAATTCTACTATGTTGAAATTTATGACTTCTCAACGGTACTATTATAGCACGCAAATTCACACGCACGTCAGGGATCGAGCGTGCGCTAAGTTAGTTTAAGTAAGTTGAACAATGATAAGGCAGATGATTGTCTCTAGTGCTACGCGGGCCAAAATCACCAAATTTAATGCTTTTCTTTACTGCAAGCGATTTCTCCGATAAACAATACCCGACTAGTTTAAAAAAACAAACATCGCATTATTTTGCTAAGTTTTCGTGCTTTTATTCGTAGCTTGAAGTAGAAATAAAGCAATGTATGTTTCATATCATTTAATTACAATACCCTAAAGTTTTGGCCTGTTCATTCAAAGGGTGGCACCAGATAAATTCAGAAGAAGTTTTCGTAGGTCGGTAACGCGAATTTTTATTTGAATACGCCGCTAATCCCCAAGGTACTAATCTGTGGTGTGACAGATTCGTGTAATCTCTAAGTTCCATTACGTTATCAGTCCGGCGGAAAACGTGATCATTTAGACCTTTGGAAGGAGAAAGAATATTGAGTTTTAGAATGCAACTTTAGGTCTTATATTAAAGAGAAAACGAGCGATTTATAATCTTTTGCAATTGAAATGAGCCCCGACAAACCAAACAGCAAAACATATCGCAAATTAGAGAGGTGTCAAATTCTACTATGTAAAAATTTATTTGCGGAAACTTGGACCTTGGACCATGCACGTCATGGATCGTGCGCGCGCTAAGTAAGTTGAACAATGATAAGGCAGATGGCCATTGTTTGGCCTTTGCCTGTATTTGACGATCTTGGACCGTCGAATTCCATTCTCTTTAGCTCTTGGTTTATCTGTGTGGCATATTCTAAGGCCTTTGGAAGAGTTACGTTTGGTGAAATCGCTGGCAACAAAATATTACTAGGATAGTTTGTCTCCGTTGATTTATCTCTGATTTTTTAAGCGAAAATCCGGAGACCATGCTGATTTCCGTGCGCCAATTTTTCAAATTCGAGGTAGTTTTTCCACACGCTTTATCTCTGAAACAAAATCGGTGACTGCTATTTTTGTTTTTCTTTTTTCATTTCTAAAACAAGTAATTCATGATCTGTTCTCAGTAGGAGTTTGAAGATGTTCTATCGAGTATAACATTTTCGCGCGACCCTCCTTAGTAGTACTCTTTATATGAATACAACATTTTGCGCCCCTCGGAAATAAGTGAAAAACGAGAGATGTCGGGGAGGTCATGACACCGTGACACCATAACGATTTCCTGTCAAGCGTGCTGGAAGTTGCCAGGACAAGCGTGAGTTCGGATTTGGTTGCGGCAGGATTCGCTTAACTTCAATTTATGGGGTCATTTATATGCGGAAAGCGAATTTTCCCTCCAAAATATGGTTGAAATAGCAAATAGAGTTGAGTTATGATACAATATTATCGGCTCAAGGAGCATATCTACTAATTGAAAGCTGATAAAAATTAAGACAAATAAATGCAAAGCCAACCGGCAATGAATTCACAGTGTGAATTGAGAGCGGAAACAATTTCATTCATAATCGATAGTGTTCACCTTTCGCTTTCGCGTCTTGTTCTTTTACTTTGGTGAACTTGGTCAACTGTGAGCTCATTTTCCTTTCAGCACGGCTTGTCTCGATTTCGACCGCAAGCGAGGATTCCTCTTTAAATCGACATACCGCAAGGTCTATTATTTTTAACCATTTAGTATCAGTCATATCTAAAGGTATATCACGAAAAGCTTTCACAAATGAGACGCTTGAGAAAACAGTCTTTGAATGAGATCATAGATTGTGTTGTTCTACTCGATGAAGTAGTGTCACCAATCCAATTTTGTAATATACGCATGGGGGCGGGGGGAAGGCGTTAAAGAGGAATTGTACAGTACGTCACCCTTTCTACAGGCGTGTCTAGACCTTTACACAAATATCCGGATATTTTTTGAGATATTCAGAAGTTTCCCAAGATATTTTGAAAATTTTGAGATATTTAGGCAAATTTATAGCTTTTTAGCTATTTCCCAGCTGTAATCCAGTTCAGCGGTTTCCCACTTGAATAATGTATTCCACTGGCAGCCATTTGCCAAAATTGCGGATGCATCCATGCTGTTTTGAAATTAAAGTTTTTTTATTGCAATACGACTAGTGTAGACAATCTCTGACGCACTATTCAGCTCCCGTTAGGGAAAAGTTTGGCCTAAAAGGTACAACATTGGCTTACTTTTAAACCAGAAGTAAGAGATATCCCAAGATATTTGGACGATTTGTCGAGATATTTAGAAAAACTTTTGGGATAGACTTTTTTCTTTGAGAATTTCCGAAAGATAGTTATAGGCGATTTTACGTGATATTTGTGTGAAGGTCTAGACGTGTCATTTTTCTGATTTAGAAAGTAGAGTGAAGTATGAGAAGCACAGCTGAAGATCCAGCAAACGTTATCCGATATCATGGACTGGTACTCAAGAGGAGATGAGTAATGTTCAGAATATTTTTGATGCAACATCGAGTTAAAGTTTGTGCAGCTTTTCGGATCCTCAACGGGTTATTAAGCATTTTAAATGTTTACCTCTGGTTAACCAATAGCCAGACAGAGAAAGGTTCTTCATTGCCATACCTAGCAATAGGCTTTTGGTGCGAAATTGTGTTTAGAACTTTGTGGGCCTTAAACACAAATGGGTATTGTTGTGAGCTAAATTATGTGAAACCTTAACGGTGAACAGCCTTTAACATCCCCACAATGGGTCTTTGCTGCGAAACTTTGCACTTAACTGTGTGAAACTTTTACCGTGAATGATCTTTAACCTCCCCCCAATGGGTCTTTGCTGCGAAACTTTGCACTTAACTGTGTGAAACTTTTACGGTGAATGATCTTTAACCTCCCCCCAATGGGTCTTTGCTGCGAAACTTTGCACTTAACTGTGTGAAACTTTTACGGTGAATGATCTTTAACATCCCCACGATGGGTCTTTGCTGCGAAACTTTGCACTTAACTGTGTGAAACTTTTACGGTGAATGATCTTTAACCTCCCCCCAATGGGTCTTTGCTGCGAAACTTTGCACTTAACTGTGTGAAACTTTTACGGTGAATGACCTTAAACCTCCCCCAATGGGTCTTTGCTGCGAAACTTTGCACTTAACTGTGTGAAACTTTTACGGTGAATGACCTTAAACCTTCCCCCAATGGGTCTTTGCTGCGAAACTTTGCACTTTACTGTGTGAAACTTTTACGGTGAATGACCTTAAACCTTCCCCCAATGGGTCTTTGCTGCAAAACTTTGCACTTAACTGTGTGAAACTTTTACGGTGAATGACCTTAAACCTCCCCCAATGGGTCTTTGCTGCGAAACTTTGCACTTAACTGTGTGAAACTTTTACGGTGAATGATCTTTAACCTCCCCCCAATGGGTCTTTGCTGCGAAACTTTGCACTTAACTGTGTGAAACTTTTACGGTGAATGACCTTAAACCTCCCCCAATGGGTCTTTGCTGCGAAACTTTGCACTTAACTGTGTGAAACTTTTACGGTGAATGATCTTTAACATCCCCCCAATGGGTCTTTGCTGTGAAACTTTGCACTTAACTGTGTGAAACTTTTACGGTGAATGACCTTAAACCTTCCCCCAATGGGTCTTTGCTGCGAAACTTAACACTTAACTGTGTGAAACGTTTACGGTGAATGACCTTAAACCTCCCCCCAATGGGTCTTTGCTGTGAAACTTTGCACTTAACTGTGTGAAACTTTTACGGTGAATGACCTTAAACCTTCCCCCAATGGGTCTTTGCTGCGAAACTTTGCACTTAACTGTGTGAAACTTTTACGGTGAATGACCTTAAACCTCCTCCAATGGGTCTTTGCTGCGAAACTTTGCACTTAACTGTGTGAAACTTTTACGGTGAATGATCTTAAACCTCCCCCCAATGGGTCTTTGCTGTGAAACTTTGCACTTAACTGTGTGAAACTTTTACGGTGAATGACCTTAAACCTTCCCCCAATGGGTCTTTGCTGCGAAACTTTGCACTTAACTGTGTGAAACCTTTACGGTTAATGACCTTAAACCTTCCCCCAATGGGTCTTTGCTGCGAAACTTTGCACTTAACTGTGTGAAACGTTTACGGTGAATGATCTTTAACATCCCCACGATGGGTCTTTGCTGCGAAACTTTGCACTTAACTGTGTGAAACGTTTACGGTGAATGATCTTTGACATCCCCACAATGGGTCTTTGTTGTGAAACGTTGGACTTAACTGTGTGAAATTTTTACGGTGAACGGTCTTTAACCCTCCCACAATGCGTTTTCACTGTGAGCAGCCTTTAACATAAAGATGGGTCTTTTCCGTTTTTTGGAACTTTGCAACTAGCTTTGAGTTACCTTTTAATTTTGAACTACCTCTTAAAACAATATTGACCTGGTGCGTTTAACTTATGAAATTTTTATTGACAGCTCTTCCCCGGGTCGGCTTGAATAAGCCATGGATCAGCAGGAAAGGATCAGCAACATTTCAAAGTATGTGGCATGAAGAGTATTCTAAATTTGACAGTAGGTTTAATTTTGTTTGCACTTATTACACTCTTTCATCTCGAATTGCAGGAAGGGAAAAAAGGAGGCCAGCCGTCCAAAGAGAAAGAGAAAAAGGACTAACACTACTTTTGAGGTAAACGCATTGTTAGGGACCGATTTGGATATAAATGAGATGACAAACGTAGAGATGATTTCCAGTCCGTGCTGTGCACTCTCTAGGGTTTGTTTGCGTTTTTTTTACTCTCTTGAATTAACTTTTAAAGGTTCAAATCAACCACCATTGCGGATGCAAAGCGGTCCAAGTTTTATGCTGCGTTCTTTCTCGTATCACTTGATAAAACAACTCCGCAGCTGTAGAAATCAATGGAGCTGCTGCAAAAAGAATTTGAAAGGCCTGAAAGTTAGGGTATGTGGTTTGTAACGAATAACACCGATTCGCATTCCATCGAGTTTTATAAATGTTTACAAACATTAGGGTGCTGGGACTGCACAGTAACGGACTGGAAATCAACTTTATGTCTAACTTTATTATAAAAAACATTCAATTTATTTTCAGTTCACCTTTTTCGCAGCGCAGTTTCGTTTGCTCGCACACCGTATAAAGTAGTCTACACATACATACATTTTTTTTTTATTTTATTGAGACTCCCTTCAAAAGGGCTTTAAAAGGTCACAATAATACTGGTAATTAAGAAAACTTATGTACATTAAGTTATTTAATTTCAAAATGTATTCAAAATTATTTAAAATATATCCAAAATTTACGAGTCCTCAAATGATATTCAAAAGTGACTGTCCTCGTCACCTTGATATTTTAGGGTTATATAGTAGTGACATTGTTTCAAACATTTCTTCGGTGAAAGCAACTTTCATTCGAATGTCCAGAGGGACCTTACACATAAGCGTGTTTTCGTTTCACAGAATTTTCGCCCTCTCGCACGTTATCTTATTGCCTTTCTCTCCCATTATGCTAGATGTCAGATGTGGAACGCTGGTTAACGACTCTCGTGACCGAGGTGGATGATGCTGAAGCCACCATTGAAAAAGAGTCGCTGTGTGAGAGTTTTTTTGCTTTTATGGAAATCAATTCAGAGGTGGGAAGAGATCAGTTTTTCTCTTTACTAGGTAATGCACTTATAAGGGTGGGTTACAACAAAGTAAAACCAGTGTTAAAAAAAGGGCGCCGCGTAGCATTCACAGGGATGACACTCAAAAGAGACTGTATTCGCCCTTCAGTATCTGAAAAGAAGAAAACAGCCATTTCTGCCCATACCCTTCAGGAGTGGATGATGCTTAATTACTGTGAGGGCGGTCCAAGTGAAACCATAATAGCTGAAGATTTGTGGTTGCATTTTAGTGAAAACTCTAACATTCAGGAAGACCAGAAATCAGTTTTTTTCTCGTTGCTTGGCAATGTATTTAAGAATCCACCCTTCTTAAAAGTTCGACGGCAGTTGACGCGAAGTGACAAGGGAGGAAAGATAAGCACTTTCCAGAACCTCCAGGTGAACCAACGGATTAACACCTCTGACAATGTTGATGAAGGTCAAATTCCTGGCTCCTCCGAAAAGGAAGGAAAAAATCTTATCCAAGATTTGGATCACCAAATAAAATCGTGCCACAACAATGCCATAGCAAGTTTGCTCGACCCATCAATGCCAAGAATACAGATGGAAAACCCCACTAATGAACGGAATTCTGCCAGTAATTCAATTGACGTAGAGGTGGGCAGTGTCGACGACATCCCTGACATTCAGTCTCCAAACTGTAACGCTCTGGACTTCAAGGCAGAAAAAGATCTCGAAAAAGAAAAACATTCAGTCGTAGTGGAAGATATTGACAATTATGTGGAACAGGACGAAAAAGTCGGTAAAGAAGGTGAAAAAGAAGAATTTGAGACGTCTTTGGAAGAAGAACCTTCTGATAGCGACCAGAGTGAAAGTGACATAGGTGAATCGGCTGACGCCTCAAGCACTCCACTGTGCAATCACGAGGAATCATCTTCAAGTGATGCCCTTTTCCACAAGTATCATAAAAAGATCAATAATCTACTACCCTGCCATCTTCCTGGAGGACCAACATCTTTCCAGTCGTATCTGAGGTCTGTCTTCCCCGATCCGTCAAACTTTAGTGTGGAAAGACAGCACATCCACTCATTGTCTGCCAGCACATCCATATACAAAGATGCCCGAATCAGAGCTTTCGTTAGTGCTTGTTTTCCCCCCATAAAAGTTGGAAGCTTTCCTGGGGAGTGTAACGGCTTCACGTTTACTGGTGACGTGTTTCCCCAGTTTTCACAAGTGGATAAGAGCTACTTCAGTTGTGAAATTTGTATCCCATATTGCAAGTGGGCTATTCTCAACAACCATCCGTATCCTTCCACAAGATCCAAACAAGCATCCGTTGATGCAGTCCTTGCTGGCACAGCGAAACTCGTCTTCTCAGGTGTGGTGCAGATGCATGAGCATAGCTTGTCAAAATGTCATGTCGAAGCAGCCAGCTTCTGGAGCAAGGAAAGAGTTCCAGTGGCGACGGTAAGTCCCCCGGTGGGGAAAGATGAGGGAAGAAAGGAGAAGCGTATTTATGATTATTTTGGCAAGGCAGGGGATCCTTTAAACTAGCAAGGACCTCAGAATCTCAACCACGAAGACCAAAACAGCACAAAGTGAGATGTTGCTACCTTTGGGATTCTGAGGTCGTTAAAGAATTTGCGCAGGACGGTCAAATACGAAGAACGACTCCTAAGAAGCTCTTCAAAGAACGTTTGGAGAATGGCTCAATTGCTTGTTTTAAACGTATCCCTGGGCACGAAACGTGTTCAACCTACAAAGGCTGGAAGAATATGCATGTCGTGGATGCCACAGCTATCAAAGAAGAAGCCTCCTCTAAGGCAAGGTCAATGTATATAGCTCTTTCGCAAGATGTCTTAGTTAACGGCAAGGCTATTCGCATAAAAGGTGGAATCAAGAGTTTACAACCACCTTGCAAAGAAGAAGCATTATCTTCCGGGAAGCATCCGTACACTTGCGAGAATTGTTTCCTCCAGTTACGTGAGTTACAGGATACAATTCGGCATCGGAAGTCTGGTAGCTTAGACGGGAAGTTTAACCGACTTGGACTTCGCGGGTTTAACAAACGTTACGCGAGGAACGACGAAGCAATCGATTCTTTAGAAATCGAAACCCAGCGGCGTAGAATTGCTGAAGCGAGAGTGAAGCAGATGGTTAAAGTTACATTGACGCAAAAAGATTGGGAAGAAAGGCTACATGATTCATGCATGAATGGTGAGGATCAAAAGCTTGTAATAGATCTTGTTCGCTTGTTAAAAATGGATATATCGCAAAGTAATCCAATCCAGTTGATGGTCATTCGAAATTTGGTCTCCAAGCTAAAGAAAGCTAATAATCATCATTACGTTGACTTGGTGAAAGACATTAGCGGTCTTTTTAAGAACGAACTCGGGCCGACTAATTATTCATTGCTAGCTGAAATCTTTGGTTTGGCCAGAGAAACCACTGCTGCAAAACATTCCATTCAATTAAGGTTAGATCCTGGCTTGAATTTGGATTCCATCGATCAAGCAGCCCTCACCTTCAAAGGCCTACCCGTTAATGAAGCTAGTGACGGCGCTCGATGTCTTCGTTACCTTGAACCTCGAAAGCAAAAGGACGGAGAAGTAGTGCTTGTAGGGCATGTGTGGAATCCGGACGTAAGCACTTGGCACGATCAGAACATTCGTATTCCTCGAAGGGACTCCAAGCAACACGATCGAGACGATTTTGAGGCATTGAAAAGACTCACAGACAAGTTAATCAAAGATGAAAAATTGGCTAAGACTGTTTCAGTTCACAATCTTACCCCCCTAGCTTCTATGGAGACGTCTACCGTTATAAATTGTATGTGGCCATGTCCGGATCGCGGGTACACAGCAAAGCATCTTTTAAAGTATTGGGAGGCTCTCAGAAAAGCTTGCTATTACGACAGTTCCGGAGCTGTTCGTAAAATACCGTTGAATTTGGTCGGTTATTCTACAGATTCTGCAGGGTTCTCTTTAGCGGCTGCAATTCAGCTGATGACACCAACAGAAGAGGAGATCACAGAAGGGGTCCTCTATCTTGGTCTCGGCATTGACGAAGAACAGTTCGTTTCGCCCTACTACTGGTACTTACCATCCATAGCCTACTTAGACTACGATCACGAACAGAGACTATTTTTGAAAAATCTCAAATACGAAACTCGAGATTTGACCCTCTGGGAAGAAAACGGCAAGACCACAATTCTAGCAACCATAAAGCATCTTCAAGATCTCAAGCATCGATGCCAAGATTTAGGACTGGATTGTGGATTCAACGCCACCGACTTGCTTCTGATATATTTTTGTGATCAGAATTCGGACGCCTGTCAAAGAATTTTCACCACCCGCATTGCTGATCTTCTTGACAAATACGTTCCAGGATCACGTGGAACGAGTCTGTACATAAGAGCTGTGTACCGTTTGATAGAACCCTTTCGCACACCAAACTTTGGCTCACCAGAAGACGTGCAGAAGTCTGTTTCCTGTGGCATAACCATCTTTCGGTTGTGGAGAAAGGTACTTGAACTAAAGCAGATGCTTCTCCATTCCAAGCCTAATGCCAGAATCGATCCCACAAAACGCGGAAAATTTGTTACATATGGCTGTTACAAGACCGCCGAGATCCTTTTTGCAGCAGCCACGGTTCATCAACTGGCAATGTTTTTGCATTTCAAGGACCTTGGACCATCATGGGCGTCTCCTTTCAATTCAGGGACGAAATCTACAGAGCGCATCATTGGAGAAATGCAAGGAAAAACCATAGAGTTGCAATCCCTTGATGCTCAACCAACCTTTCGCAACATGCTAGACAGAAGTTCCAAAGTGCAGTTCAATCAAAATGCAAAACAGCGTCTCGCTGCGTCCGGAGCTAATGTCAAGGCATCAAACAAAAGGAAGAAGATTGCTTTTGCTTTCCAAGAAAACAAGCATGTTGGCAACTATGTCTATCCTGCTGTATACTCCGAATTTAAGGAGGCACAAGTGAAAGCGCACAGAGAAGGAGTTAAAGAGGGTCAAGTGCTTTTTGCGAAATACCTGCCTCAAGCGTGTGTGGACTTGCTTAAGGAAACAGCAAATTGGGATAAACCATATTCTTACAGCAAGCCAAAGAACTACACTGTGGTAGACGGACCTCCTTCCAACGATTTCAACAAGTTGGACACCTCATTTGCCAAAGTGTCCATCCCAGACTTGGAGTCTAAATGTTGTGATGAATCTGATGAGGTACAGACGACAAGAGAAGAGGTTGAAATTGGATGTGGCGACAATGACAGTAGACCCATTGATTCAGTGGATGAAGATGACGAGAACTTAAAGGGGGGTAAGAACTGGAAGATAAGCAAATACGTCGACGGAAAGTTGACCTACATTCACGTCTCCCAAGCCATAAAAATTCTTTTGCCAAGAGAGTATGTGTCGAGATGTCGACAGAAGAGGCACTGGGCGTCCAAGTACCTGCCTGGAAAAGAGCCCTTAAATCCTACTCACGACATCTTTAAATATTGTGATGTTGCTATGATGGTTACACAGAAAGGCAAACGTTTGTACCATATTGGACGAGTTGAAGCTATGGAATCCACCAAAGATGGCTCAGAGGTCACGAGCTTTGAGTTGAAAAGAAAGACACCAGTGCGTATTCGGTGCTCACTGTATTCCTGCCTTGAGCGTGACCTATATTGTGTCCCAGAGGATCCACTGCTTACAAACTGGAAGTCCCAAGCAAGCATCATAACCAAAGTAGAGCTGCAACCTGTTTCCGGGGAGAGTACAATGTACACGCTTCATCCTAAATCCAAAGCACATCTCGTAAAGTTAGGAATTTTTCCCTTTATTGACCTCCATGATAACTCGCCCAATTCGTCTCCATCTTCGGTTAAAGACGATTCGCAAGGTTGCTCCAGCCCTGAGATCGACGATGACTTCTATGAAGTCGAAGACGTACTCGAAAGGCGCTTGTCTAAGGATTCACTCTGCTATGAGTACAAGGTTCGATTTAAGGGCTATGGATCAGATCAAGACATGTGGCTGCCATCTTCTTTCTTTAACAGAGCGTTTCAATTTGAATCGACTTCCAAGTTTGGCAGAAAACGCAAACACAACCTAGATCCAGAGAATGTGCCCGAGGACAAAAACCAGAGACGAAAGCGTCGCAGGAATAGCAAGTCTGAAGTTAATCGATCATTGTCTGGTGGCGCAGACCTGAAGAAAGGTGTCGATTCTGAAAGTAAAAATAGGACGAAAGTGGAGAATGTCGACCCGCGACGCTCTAAAAGAAGGGATTCAATGAATATGTCAGAAACCCAAGACCTAAAGAAAGCAAGGAATTCTGAAGTTAAAATACCAGTCTCTGGTAACACGGGCATGAAGAGTGATACTGAATGCAAAAGTGGGAAGCGGAAGAAGTCAGTGAGTGTTGACTCGAGAAGTTCTAAAAGCACGGCAGCATTATCACAGCAGAGTAAGAATCAGGTGCCAAAAAAGAAGGCTAAGAAAAAGGGAACAGGGCCAAAGGACAAGGGAAAAGCGTTTCGATCCTCGTTACATACATCGACGAAGGGCGATGATGTATCAGGGACATCAGAACCGTCATGGTCCTATTCAATGACATCGAAAGAAAAGAAAGAGAAGAACACTGGTCAGAATAAAAAATCAGTGACGAAAGAGTTTGAACGTTTGCCAGACATCCAGTTAATTGGAACAATGAGAGGTTCATCTGTCGAAGTGATTAACGTGGACGATTTTTCTCTCGACAAAGAAGCTTCTCTGGGGACAAGGGGGATTGTGGATGATCTAATGGGTCGCGACGACAACTTCAAGTACCCACGACGAATTCTGGGCGAGACAACATTTCCGGAGGTTGATGATACGTTAAGAACCTATGAAAAAGAGAACAGCACTGACTGCACTCTGACCGACCCTCTTGGAGTAGAGAAACTGCCACCTCTTTCCATCATTCATGAAATGGAGGGAGAATTTAAAAAGAAATCCGACCTGGTGGTCAAGTTTTCACTCTATGGAAATTTCGATAGAGAAGGATTTCGGATTTTGAGACGGTTTCATCAACTGAAAGGGCTTCGTAAAGAGGTCCAGTTTGAGAAGAAGTGGCTTCAGAGTACTTTTTCAGCAATGGATCCAAAGTTACAAGAGGAAGTGACGCATGCACTTTTGGACAGATGGAACACAGAAGGAAGCTATCTCGCGACATATGGCAATTATCGGATAACATCTCAAGAACTGTCCCTTTTGTGTGGTGAAAGGTACTTATCTGATGAAATACTGAATTTCTTGGTTGAAAAGTACTGCGACAAGTCTAATCAAGAAAAACAAGTGGAACAAAACATTCTTCTTCCCTCCTTTCTTTCAACGGGTGATGTTTTAAGGAACGTGGTGGAACGTATATGTTTACGGAAGGACATGGGACTTGTCACCAACATGTTTTTGCCGGTGCACATGAATATGTGCCACTGGGGTCTCGCTGTTTTCTCCGTAGTAGAACAGACAGTCTTTTTTGACGATGGTTACCATTGCCCCATACCAAGCAACCTCAAGTCCAATGCTGTGAAAATACTCAACATCATCTACGAATGCACTGGTTCTGACAAATACAAACCGTCAAATTGGACTGACATCAAGAGATTCGTTGTTCAAATGCCTGATCAGCCAGAAGACACCACACGTTCAACGAATGGGTTTGGTAGTTGTGGCGTTGCCGTAATTTGTTCCGTGCGGGATATTTGCAATGACAGTACTGTAGGATTGACCTGGAGTTATCATGATTCACCACGTTTGCGCGCCGAGCTAATGATGGATGTACTTGATATTCTCCACTAAGTCACCGTCGATTAAAAGACGCCCATATCAAATTCCCTGCACACATACAAACAGTGCTCTGAATGAACGTGATGCATTAAACGTAGTTCATGGTCAGTCCCCAATATCTTCCTAAATATCTAGCAATTGATTTCTTCATCATCGTTAAATAATTGTTATGAAGATCGTCCAATGACTGTGCCCATCCTAAAAATTGATATCTTCATCGTTGTTAAATCTTCATTATCAAGATCGTCCAATTACTGTAACCCATCCTAAAAATTGATCTCTTCATCATGAGCATCGTTAAATAATTGTTACCAAGATCTTCCAATGACTATACCTTTCTTGGCAATTGATCTCTTCACCATCTTTAAATCTTCATGATAAAAAGCGTCCAACGATTGCGTCCTTCCTGGCAATTTATCTCTTCATCAAAGTTCAATCTATTACCAAGATAGTCCAATGACGGTTTTTTTCCTAGAACCTGATGTCTTCATCATCCATAAGTCTTCATTATCAAGATCGTCCAGTGACTCTGCCTTTCCTGGAAAATGATCTCTTCATCATCGTTAATTTTTCATTAGCAAGATCATTCGTGGACGGACAGTCGTTCCTGGCAACTGATCTCTTCATCGTTAAATCTTCATCATCAAGAACGTCCAGTGACAGTGACGATCCTGGCAATTATCTCTTCGTCATCTTAAAGTAATAATGTTCAAGATTGTCCAATGATTGTGTCTCTCCTGGCAATTGATCTCCTCATCAACTTTATATCTTAATTATCAATGTCGTCCAATGACTGTGCGTTTCCTGGCATTTAGTACTTTATACCCTTTTGAGTGCATTACCTAGATCCACCTTGGTTTACTTAAGAGTTAAAAATTGGAAACGGCACTGAAATGCCACTGTCCAGTTTCTTCATCATCGTTAGATGTTCATTATCAAGATCGTCCAATGACTGTCTTTCCTGGCCAGTAATGTCTTAATCATCGTTAATGATTATTATCAAGATCATCCAGTGACTGTGCTCCTCCTGACCATTGATATCTTCGTCATCTTTACGTGATTATTATAAGGAGCGTCCAATGACTTTGTCTTTCCTGGCAACTAATGTCTTTATCATCGTTAATGATTATTATCAAGATCGTCCAGTGACTGTGCCCCTCCTGGCCATTGATCTCTTCGTCATCTTTACGTGATTATTATGAAGATCGTCCAATGACTGTGTCTTTCCTGGCAATTGATGGCTTTATCATCTTAAAATCCTCATTTTCAAGATCGTCCAATTACTATAACCCGTCCTAAAAATTGATCTCTTCATCATGAGCATCGTTAAATGATTATTACCAAGATCTTCCAATGACTATACCTTTCTTGGCAATTGATCTCTTCACCATCTTTAAATCTTCATGATAAAAAGCGTCCAACGATTGCGTCCTAGCTGGCAAATTATCTCTTCATCAAAGTTCAATCTATTACCAAGATAGTCCAATGACGGTTTCTTTCCTAGAACCTGATGTCTTCATCATCCATAAGTCTTCATTATCAAGATCGTCCAGTGACTCTGCCTTTCCTGGAAAATGATCTCTTCATCATCGTTAATTTTTCATTAGCAAGATCATTCGTGGACGGACTGTCGTTCCTGGCAACTGATCTCTTCATCGTTAAATCTTCATTATCAAGAACGTCCAGTGACAGTGACGATCCTGGCAATTATCTCTTCGTCATCTTAAAATAATAATAATGTTCAAGATTGTCCAATGATTGTGTCTCTCCTGGCAATTGATCTCCTCATCAACTTTATATCTTAATTATCAATATCGTCCAATGACTGTGCGTTTCCTGGCATTTAGTGCTTTATACCCTTTGAGTGCATTACCTAGATTCACCTTGGTTTACTTAAGAGTTAAAAATTGGAAACGGCCCTGAAATGCAACTGTCCAGTTTTTTCATCATCGTTAGATGTTCATTATCAAGATCGTCTAATGACTGTGCCTTTCCTGGCAACTGAGCTCTTTATTATCGTCAAATGATTATTATCAAGATCGTCCAATGACTGTCTTTCCAGGCAACTAATGTCTTTATCATCGTTAATGATTATTATCAAGATCGTCCAGTGACTGTGCTCCTCCTGGCAATTGATCTCTTCGTCATCTTTACGTGATTATTATGAAGATCGTCCAATGACTTTGTCTTTCCTGGCAACTAATGTCTTTATCATCGTTAATGATTATTATCAAGATCGTCCAGTGACTGTGCCCCTCCTGGCCATTGATCTCTTCGTCATCTTTACGTGATTATTATGAAGATCGTCTAATGACTGTGTCTTTCCTGGCAATTGATGGCTTTATCGCCTTAAAATCTTCAGTAACAAGATCGTCCAATGACTTTGCCGTTTATGGCAATTGATCTATCCGTCATCGTTAAATATTTATTGTCAAGATTGTCTAATAACTGTGTAATTCCTGACAAATGACTGAGTGCATTACCTAGAGCCACCTTAATTTTCTTAAGATGTGAAAATGAAAAAAAAACTGATTAAGGAATACACAGCTGATTATCGGGCACATGAAATGTCAACAAGCTCATGGTGAATTGAGTAGCTTTGTGTTTGGAAGGACGTTGGGTGTCCTTGGTGACTCTGCAATTGGAGAGTCAAAATACATAAACATTTTTCCCCATCAACGTGACAGTGCTTTGTCGTAGCGGTGGGGCTCGTTTGTGCTTAGGAAGTGCAATCGCCAAACTGTCACACAAATGCCCAACTTTGAGGCAGTCTCAAGACTGGAAGCCGTCCAGAGAAAACGTACAGGAGGAGACCTTGTTTGAACGTAAATGGTAAGTGGGCTTGTTCTACAGTGTTGAAATAGCATTTAACTCATAATCAAAGTGTAAATTATGCTCATAGCGGCAAAAATTAGAGGTTGAAGACATAGTGATTTATTCCCAAATATAATCAACAGAGAATTGGCTGTTGATTATTGGTCTAAAAACAATCTGTTTGCTTTTAATGCAACCCAATGCGCTGGCTGGAGCAGCTTTTCGCATGCCAGTGCCTTGCTGGTATTTTAAACGTTTATCTTAAATGCTGGCTGGGAAATGAGCAAATTGCCATTTTTCTAGCTGGGTATTGAAAATTCTCAGTTTATCTGGCTGGGAGTTTTATACAAAAAAATCGGTCTTGCTAGCAGTGAAGAGCGGATATTTTTTTCCCAGGAAAGTTAATTATTAACTGTAATTGACGTGGGAACACATTAAGAGTGCTTGTGGAGTCATATGTTAAATTTCCAGTTTTAGTGTCGTTGGGTACTCCTGACTCAGTGATTTGCAAATACAAGCGCCTCTTACCACTCCCAGCTGTATTTTCACTGGATAGGGTATTATAGGGTTTTAGTTATTGCATAAAAAAGAGTACTTCCCAGGGGTTTTGGTGAACGGGGAAAGATGTCTGGTCATTTCTTTCAAGGAACAAGGGAGAAAAAGTAAAATTTTGAAGGGATCAGTGGAACATGTTTCCCCCAACCGGGAGACCCTCAATAAAAGTTACCCAATCGTGGATGACTAGCAGAATGCTAAGTAACCAAGTTGGAAATTAAGGACATTCTTAAGAGGAATTGCGATCCAGAAATGTTCTGGGCCATCAGGATAATAATAGTCGCGAAGATGAGATTCTGTAATGAAATTCGGAATTCCAAGAGTTCTTGAGGGGTAATGAACAACAAGCAAGCTTTATTACAAAAAGAAAAAGAAAAAAAGTTAAACTTTACAATATAACATATTAATACAGAAAAAGGTAATGTTTACTCAGGATAACTAAAAAGCTAATCGAGCTGAGTAAAACTAATGAACAATTGACATTCTGCAAACAGGGGAGAGGAAAGGGGAAATGAAAAAGATGATAAATTACGGTGAACATTCCTTTTTATTACCATACCAACTGGTGGTCTCAGTTTGGAAGAGAAATGTAAAGACAAATTGTAAAGGGAATAATATCAATACTTACATCAAACACGATCACTTTTCTCACTTCACCAAACTTTTCACATTCCGCTTTCATATCATTGCGTAAATCCGTGATCATAACAGGATTTTTCTGCAAAGAAAATTTGTATAATGACATTATTAAACTACAAGAGAGGTCCATAAAACAATCCAAGTATAATACTCAGCTGATTGTAAAAAAACAAACTATAGAAGCCAATCACACATTGATTTTGTATGCTGGCAATGCAAGATCCAGGAGTCTGGGCCTACATCAGTGAAAAAGTGAGGACCAATGAGACAAAAAAGTTTTCACTATTCAAATTCTCTTTTTTTGAAATGCTCATTTTTCTGATTACATGCACGTTAGTTTGAATCCGCTACTGATTCCCACCTATTTCTTCTGTCCTTATTTTAGTACTTAACAGTACAAATGTATTAACTACGTAACATATTTAAAAAAGGAAGTTGCAAAAGACATGCAAAATTTTCAAGACATCATTTTACAACATCATTTTCTGATGTACAAAAGTATTAAATCAAATTGTGGGTAAAATAGTTTTTTAAGGTAGAGAAACATCAGAGAAGAAATAGGAAGCCGAGACGATGACAAAATTGAAAAATGGCCAATTTTTCAAGATGGCTGATACCCTCTGTGATGAAGCTTCTTTAAAATTTCATGTAAGTACAATGGAAGTCACGCACAGATCCACACTGGTTTCCAACGTTTTACATAAATCGGTCAGATTTTTTAAATTACTCAGAAGTCTCCAAAATGAGACTTTAGAGATAAAAATCCAGAACATTTCCTAAGGGAGCACGGCTATGGACCCCTCTAGAAGACACTCGTTGTTTCGGAAATCAGTCACCAGTTATCCTAGATCCACGCCTGGAAGTGGAAACACAAACCTCAAAGTCTTCAACATCAAACATGTTTTTAAAGACAATGACCCTCTCATGCTTTTTTCTCGTGTCTCTCTCCACCCAGTCTAATAATCTGGAAAAAGATTCAAATGCTTAGAGTTACACTTGTCTGAATCACGCTGAGGCCCTATTAGGGGTTTCAGGATATGGGATATTTAGGTAAAAAAATTTAACAGGATGCAGGATATTTGGGGGGGAATTACTGAGACATGGGATATCTAGAAGAGATAAAATGGGACGTTGAGAAGAAAAATCATTAACTGTTGCAATTGAAGGAGTTTGTGCAAACAGGGCATACCGGTATATCGCTTTTTGGGCCGATTTTCTTTCTTTGCAGGATCAAGCTAATTTTTGGCAGACTGACTTGTTTTATATGAAAAACATTGTTCCATAATTATTTCTGTTGATTGATTTGCGTTTAATTTTCGAGAAATAACATATGCAAAAAACTCAGTGTTCCAAGCCTTTTGGAGATCTTTTGTTGAACAAAAACAAAAGAAACCTTTTGTTTTGCTAAATTAGTTCAATCATGCAAAAAAAATTAAAATCAGCCTTTTTGCACAAAATCCTTCATATTGGAAATTAACGGGATATGGGTAATTTGGGCCAAAAATTAATGGCATGTGGGATACACTCCCCCCTCCCCCCTCTGCGCCCCCTAATGTGTCAGAATACAAGTCAGACTGGATTAATCCTCTCTTGTTTTTGTGACTTGCCTCCCAAGTAGGCTTTCCCTGGGCTTTCTCAGAAATTAGATTAGATTTCAGCTCTAAGAAAGACTAAATAGAAGGCAAACCTTGAAGATACCATATGAGCAACAGATTCTATTTTTGATCCCTTCTTTACAAGGCTTTCTCTAGAACGTTTTTACAGCTCCCTCCTCAATCCTTTAATTATGTACCTGCCACTCAACAACATGGCAAGTAAATAATCATTTTATGGGATTTCAACTTTGCACACATTTATTTAACTTGAAACAATCATTCATACTAATTTGCTGTAATTCATACTATTGCTGTAGTTGCTTAGTTTATAAAGGTAAAAAAAAATAAATAAAAACTATTATTACCACGACAGCAAGAGGTTGTGTTGCCTAAACACCAGGTTTGACAGCTCACTTACTTTTCCTGTCCTTTTCCTGCTTTCTTCTTTTTGTTTTTTTTCTTTTTCTTTAGAGCAGGATTGTATTCTCCTTTCAGATGGAACTCAGCCTGAAGTCAAAAATCACCAAATAAAATTATCAGCAGTATTTTAAGGTTTTTCATTCAATTGGTTACCAGAAAAATATTTGGAGAAGCTATGTGATAGTTTGCACATCTTACAAAGTTAAGCGTAATAAAATTTTCCAAGTTCGTCATTTGTAACCCGTGTCAATCTCCATCCTTGTTCCTTTATGGTCTAATACTGTCTCTTAAATTATGGTTTTCATTAAAGTAAACTAATTTTTTCAGGTTTCCTTCAGTATAGAAGTAATTCTGTATGTGGCAAAAATAAGGCTCAAAATGCTGCGGCCGAGTTCTTTTAAGGTGTTGTGTTCTCTTGACATATCCCCCCACCTCCAACCCCCGCCCACCTTTTAAACAGGATGAAGTAAACTTTTGTTTCTTAGAGGTCCACTCATTAGATCGTGGAGGTGCGGTGGCCTCATGGTTAGTGCGCTCGACTCTGGAGTGAGCGCTCCGGGTTCGATCCCTGGCCGGGAACATTGTGTTGTGTTCTTGGGCAAGACACTTTACTCTCACAGTGCCTCTCTCCACCCAGGTGTATAAATGGGTACTGGCGAATTTAATGCTGGGAGTAACCCTGCGATGGACTAGCATCCCATCCAGGGGGGGAGTAGAAATACTCCTAGTCGCTTCATGCTACTGAAACCGGGATAAGCTCCGGCCTGATGAGCCACTAGGCTTGTATGCAGACTTTACCTTTACCTTACTCATTAGATCAGGATTGATGGCAGTGAAATGCAAAACCATTGAATGAGCAGAGTTTGCTTGTTACTGAAAGAGTGGCAATCCAAGCGATTTCGTGTCATGCGACATAAAACTGAGTATGAACAAGACATGTCTGGGGCATACCTGTTCAACATGTATTGTATTTCCTTTATAGTTTGACTCATCCAAAAGTTTTATTGCAAGATCAACACTTTCACGCTGTCAGAGAGAAAAAAGAAAGATATCTAAGTTTAAAAATACTATAGTTGTAGCCAGGCATGATAATAATAAGAAATAAAAAATGTGTCGTCACTGACTAAAAAACTTTGTGTTGACGTTTCGGGTTAAAATAATATAACCTTCTTCAGCAATAAAATGGCTTACGAATGCAAATGAGAGCTTTAAAAGAGCCGCAGAAACATCACTTGAGATTGCCAAGGGCACATTTACATTCCTGACATTTACAAGGCCCTTGGCAATCCCAAGTGAAGTTTCTGATCAAAATCAAATACCATTGTTACAATAACTGTATGTAAGAGAACAAATATTTCAGATTCTTATATCAAATCCTTAATTTCGTTTCAGGAGTCAGTGAGGTGTGGCAGTGACACAGTTAATTTACTGGATACTGGATTTTGAGTGGTCTAGGTTTGATTGCTGACATAATCCTCTTAACTAACCAAACATCCAATGACATCACTCTTAAATATATCAGTAGTTACGACATATGGCAAATAACAATAAATACATACCTTCAGATAACAGCACCTGCCATCACCCTTCAGTTGACCGTTTTGGTCCCTGTAAAGTTTTAGTTTGGGCTTATCTAAAAAAAAGATCAGTATTATTAATTAAAATACTATATTAATTATTTATATCTGCATTACACACCAAAACAATTGACATGTCAGTCCCCAGTTTGCTGTTCTATCATTAGTTGTTGTGCTGTGCAAAATTAATATATATGAAAAGAAAACACTTAATAGCACTACTAACTGAGCGAATAAAAAAAACTGAGCATAAAAATATTAATCAAAAGAGATTTGCTAATTAAAAGTAAAAGACATGCACAAATACATTGTAGGCTAGAACTGAAAATTGACATAACATGAGATAAGAACTTTTTTAATTGCGTCAAGTTGGCAGCATACTAATTGGCAACACCTAACTACAAATTTCGTGTCTAACAATTAATACTAATTAGATGGCTAAACAAACACTTCAGCACAAATTGAGTCACTTTGCACCTTCAAATTTGGTTTGAGTTTGCATATGAAATGCATCTCATCTCATTAACTTTCTTATACCTATTTTCTATTTACAATGGCATTGTGATGACTCCGAAATGTCAACTATTAAATCTTTCAATAATAATATTACAACAGAGTTTTTTCCTTACTTGTGTCAGGATCCTGCATTATAATGCCGTATTTGCTCATCATCTCAGTAAATTCTTCCTCACTGGTATCAAGTGGCAGTCCTATGACAAAAGATCTCATGTGGTCACAGAAAACTATGCAGCAATAATCACCTCTATAATACACTTTTCCCGCATTCCAACAAAAACAATGGCGCTGAGTCAAGATCAGGCTGTGAACAAAAATACAGCAACACCCAAAATATATCTCTGGTATTATTGTCAACCTATGAATGATGTTAGACTGTGTGTCTTTAAAACAGCTTTCTGCGCTCATTGCAGACCTACAAAATGACACTGTAGCAATATTATTATGGAAAACAAATATTTTTGCATTATACATGTAAGCACAAACTCACCAGAAACATAAACATTTGGATTTTTGTTGCCCTCAACTTCAAACCATCCTGGAAGAAAAGAAAGGATATTTTATATGAGGTAAGAAGTATTCACAGACATTCAATACAGTGTATGTGGATGTAGCATTAATCAGTCAGTGTTTACCTTCGTCTACTTTCCTTTTTTTCTTCTTTAGTAACTCTGGCAGATGTTGTTCTCCTTTTTCTTCTTTTGGTACCTTAGAAAAGGAATTGAACAAAGCTTTATGTAGTAACAAGTTTTGCCAAAACAGACTGTCTGAACAATCCACTGGCAAATTACTCTTTCTACATGTACCAAGTCTTGCTTATTTAAAAACTTCAATCAACTCATATTTTTTTTAAAATTAAATTTACAAATATTTGTAATTCTCATTTATAAGAGTGTTTTTCACTGCAAAGGTGTTGTTTAGATTTTGAATTGTAATTATGTGAAAACTATCTGGCAAAAAATGCTATGTAAAAGAGAATATCAGTTACAAGTTGAAATAAAGAATCCTCAGGGCTGGTTCAATCATACTTTCAAAAACTGGTCTTTGTAAATTTTCTTTCCATTTCAGGTAGATAACATTATGCATTACCAATGACTAAGTCAGTGTGTTCTTAAATAGCAATGGGTCTGATCTAGTACAAATAATAATATTAAAATCTTATATAGTGCAACTTTCCATAAAATCATCAAGTGCACATAGATTGACTTACCTGGTTATTTAAAGCTTGTTTTTCACCTGCAGCAGTTACTGGAATGTCAGTGGTTGTGGAATCAGCTTGTTCACCATCTGGTGTAAATCCATAGTTCATTTGATATGCGGCAAGAAAGTCTTCATCTACCTGTACAAGTTTCAATGAAGTTCATAAATCTCCTTTCAATGGTGCACTGACCTAGTAAGCTTATATCATTTGTCCTAAGAGCCACTAGCTAAACTTGAGTTTATAAATTAAAGCTAACAATGCAACTGATCGTGAAGGACCAAGATGATTCTTAATAACATGATCAGAAATTGCATGCCACCATCAAAAGAAATCTAGCCTTATGGCATCGTACTGAAAACTACCAGTAGCTTTTAACAAGCTTACTACCTTGGGAAACCATCCTCTTTTCTCAGCATCCCATTCGTAAACTGTTCCATCTGAAGGATCAACGTAAGTCTGACGTTCTTCTTCGCCTCCAGAAACACTCTTCTCCGCTTGTTCTTTGAGCTCTTCAAGAAAATCTTTGGGATCTGAACTACTCATGTTTCACTCTTTGTAAATTTGCGCAAAAGATATAAAACTTTCAAAGATCTATGTACATGTAACTAGGAAAAATCTGCACAAGTCAAGTTATCCAAAAGTCCCCAAACAGTTGGTACCTCATATCGTGAACAATGAAGTGTCCTCAAAGGCTCGGTAGCAAAGTTCACAATATGGCGGACGAGCCTCAGAATGCCCTCCCTACAGCTACGTGTAGCTCAATTCCCCAGACGAATTATGGCACATAGATATAAGGCATGAATCTCTAAAAGGTAAGCTTGGAGAAACTGGAACAACTTAATGTAAAATGGTAAATTTATTTCTTATTGCTGCAAGTGTAAGGCATGTTCTAGAATAAATAAAAAAATATGAAATAAATATAAAACACGAGATGGCACATGGGAATCTATCGCCACATGAAGTACACAAATTATGTGAAAAATGCCAGTCAGTTTGTTACTTTTTGCAGTCATGGCTGTTACATTTCACACTCGTGGACGTCATGGATATGCTGTCAAGTTTTCTCCATACTTTGGGCAAAGACTTCTCTGCGCAACTTCACAACATTATGGGATAGCTGGTAAGCAGGATCTCTAACTGTAGAGGAGTATATAAGAGAGGTAGCATTCCAGAGCGAGTAGAGGGCTGGGTACGAAATCTGGAGATTGTGCAGTTCTAGAAAATATCCATTACCCCCCCCCCCTCCCTCCTCCCCGTCCCACAGAAGGGAAAATTGGAATTTCATGGGTGGGGTGTAGGGAGTTCTGTAAGGCCAAACCATTTAAAGGAATTATGAAGGTTAATATAATTACTGGAATTTCCAGAGTGGTGAGGGGAGGGTGGTCTTAGAAAAAATCCCTTCCGTGGGGGAGGTATGGATACTTTCTTGAGCTACACATATTTGCAGGTTCACTATTAGTCCCATTTTGATAAAACAGACTGTCTATCTGGCTCAAGACAGTGTCTAATCAAGGCGATGTCAGCGTAAATAATTTGTTAGAGTAAAGGGAGGGGGTACAGTAAAACTCTTACTACTGAGCTTACCGAAGTCTATTTGTTTTACGTTCTAGGCAGTGGGACAGTTTTTATTCTAGATATCCTTCCCACAGGAATTCAGGTTATAGGCAGGTAACTCTTTGTTATAAAGATGAAAAATTTAGCATTGCAACATTGTAACAGTACTGAGGTTTTGAAATACACTTCCTTCTATGCACTAATGGTAGTGGTAGAAAAGAGTTTGTCTTTCAACTGCTTGTCACCAAGATGGCTACCGCTGTAATGATTGAGTATCTGCTGTCATGGATATAAATAGTTGATAAGACCCTGTAGTCTAGTTTACAAGTCCATTTTTGACATTTGGTCCCATTGTCAAGGAACTAAAAGTGACACCTTAATTCCTGCCTGACCTACTCCAATAGTGCAGTGACTCATCTGGAATTTGCCAGTGAATCCTATACCCAGGGGGTTTCTCCCTTATATGCGCTGTAGGTATAGGTAGGGGTTTTAGGAAGTGGGTCTCACACCCCCACCCATTTTTTTCTGGGAGTATGCCCCCCAATCCCACTTTACCCCAGGATAACTGCAGTCAGTAATTCTTTCCAAACTCTTTCATGTCATAGATGGGAGTGGGGTGAGGGTCTGTTTGACTGCTCATGGAGTGAACACAATCAAGATTTTAGTGTTACTGCAAGTGGGGATGGATCACTTCAGATGTGGGACCTAAAAAATCCTAAGGTAACAAGTTAACCCAGTAATCAAAACATTTTGTCAGTTGAAATTCATAACAAAGAAGTTAGTGCTGTATGTACCTATGAATAATTGTTTTTCCAGGAATTACTAACTGTTAGTAACGTTTTGTACAATTTTAAATGCTACAATGAGACATTTTATACAGCAGGCCGTAGTGCTAGTCAGAGAAAAATTGTAAATATTCTACATGTAAGTTTAGTTTTATTATTTAGATACTGATAACCAAACATTGTTCAGGGCTATGCTCTAGAAGCACCTGGGTGCCACAGGTGGCTACCTTTTGTCTTTGGGTGACATATGAGCTTAAGTACTGGGCACCCAGGATTTCATGGTTAGGAACCTTTGGCTCCTTATAATTTTTCTTAGACCACAGCCTTGTTGTTACTCAGAAACTAAAAGGAAAACTGTGATCTTGGGATCTGATGAGTGAAAATTGAATAAATACCATCTCAAAGCAATCTTAAATCTCCTTTTGCAGGGCCCTATAAAGGTTCTAAAAGAACACAGAGCAGAGGTAGAACATGGTAGTGCTTATTTATTGATAAGTTATATAAAGTTGTTGAAGAGTAAAGGATGGTGTAAATCGAGGACTCAGTACTGTAAAACAGTTTTGTAAATCAGTTTTGTACACCTTAGTTTCAGAATTTTCCTAACTCTTTAATTTTGTGATTTTGAAAGAGCAATATATCACAAACTTCCAAACTTCTCAAGCTTTTGTTGACATTTTTCGTTATTAAATGAGGCACTTTCAATTAACATTTTTTGCAACATGAAATTTTCAGTATTTTTAAAAAATCTCATTGAAGTATTTTAAAATCTGATGTCACAATTTTAATTTATGAATTAAATTTTCTGTAATGAGGTCAAGACATGTATTAAATTATACTATGCACTCAAAAGTAGTCAGTCATTACACGAATGGGTAAGTATACAATCACATGCCCAAACATTATGTGGGGATGCTCGCTACATAGCCTAAATCAACATTAACATTGTATCTTTAATGCAGGTAATGTAAATATGGCATTGTAAGTAGTGTTCTTTCTGTGGCATTAATAAATGCCAAACAAAATTGTTACTTCATAATATATGGCAAGTAGACTGAATCATTTTGAGCGTGTTATTTTCTTCCATGTAGCTTTTTGTATGGCTTGGTACTGTATATGATTACTAACTAACTGTCTAGTTCAATGTACTTCACAGGTTTACGGAGTCGATTGGAGTTGCCATAGACAAATTGATCAAATGTTGAGTGCCTCATGGGATCACACCATAAAATTGGTGAGCAAACTTTAATTTTGTTTTGTTACGCGTCATTTATTTAAAGTAAACGTAACATTGCACCTTTTGGGACAGGTTTTCAAGGATGAACAACCTACATGTAATTTCCTTTTCAGTATGCTGCTACCTCTTCACTTCAGACCCGCTATTTTCATTGGTCTCCTATAAATTGTAAGGCCATAGTCTAATGCTTAGTGCATTGGGCTTAAGCGGTCCAGGTTTTGATCCTTGGGTTGGGTCACTTCACTGTGTTCTAGGGGAAGACACTTTTACTCTCATAGTGCCCTCTGTAATCAGCTGCATAAATAGTTACCAGCAAATTAAATGCTGGGGGTAACCCTGTGATCAACTATCAGCCATCCAGGGGGGAGTAGAAATACTCCTGGTCACTGCAGAAACTGGAGATAAGCACTAGGCGGCCTGATGAGCCACTGGGCTTGAATCAATGCAGGCTTTACTGAATGCAAATCACCACTCTCCAGTAGCCTTTGAAGTATCTCAAAATCACAAAGCAATTGGCAATCTTACAGTGTATGTTACTTTTAGTCAGTTTGTGATATAGCAAACATGCAAGACCCAATAGGCTTTATTATAAACAATTATTGAATGAGGTTTTTGTGATATCCAGAATAATCAAGGTCGAGGTAAGGGTTATCAGCCGAAGCCGAAGGCCGAGGCTGATAACCCTTACAGAGACCTTGATTATTTTGGATATCAGAAAAACCGAATCTAATAATTGTTTTATGATACATTGAACGAACGCAAAAACTTGGAAGTCATGTTTCTGCTTCTTCACTGACGGCAAGCAACACGAATCGCGCAAAGTTGACATGATTACACTTGGAAATCATGCACTGCGGTCATACATGACATGATAACCCGTGACCTTGACATGATTACCCGTGACCTTGACATGATTATTGTATAATCTGCAGTTATGACGTCATGAGCGCTGATTTCGAAAATTCACTGTAGGCTTTCGGCCAATCAGAAAAGAGTTAGAGAGTTGAAGGTATAATAAAGAGTAATATTTGTTTTCTGAAAGTTATTAATAAATTGAAAGTGTTTTTCTTTCACAGTGGGATCCAAATCAGGCCCAATCCTTAGCAACGTTTACTGATCACCAACATGTCGTCTACAGTGCTGTGTGGTCCCCACATGATGCAAGGACCTTTGCCTCTGCCTCAGGTATGGCGAAGCTATATCAGGTACATACATGTACAGTACATCTCTGATTAATTTTACTAGACAGTGTGAACAGTACCTGAGGCAATGATGAAAGTTTGAGGGATCCATTCAGATAAAAACACGATACAAATGAAATAAAAATGCCAAATACAAAAATAAAACTGAATCCTCAATACATGGACATTCAAGAGATGTCAATTCATGGACATTCCAAGATTCATAAACAGTGTCAATCGATCACATTAAAGCTTATTATACATCTGGATTCATGTCAATAAAGTTTTCAGCATTTAATTGCTTATGCTCTGCATGCATCACAGGGTTGTAATACACATACACAGGAAGTTGGGATATCACGAAAGAAGCATATAAAGAGTTGCTCAAGGTGTAGCTGAGAACAACTCTTTCTAGTTTTTTGGGTTCTCCCTAAACTTCCCAAGTGCATCATAACTCAATTATTCACAGTCATGAATTAATTATTTTGTTGCACTGTGGATGGAAATGGCTAGTAAGCAATTAAGTTTTATTTTGCTTTCACCATAAGCGTGCATCACTGGATAATACCCTCATGTATCACTGGATAATACATAATGCACACTTATATTTCCTGAACCCCTAGGTGACAACACCCTTAGGATATGGGACGTATCAGCCCCTCCAAGGGCCCAGCAGACCATCAGGGCTCATAATGGAGAGGTCCTCACATGTGATTGGGCCAAATATGATATAGTGAGTATCAGGGTATTAATTAAAGGAAATATCACATGACAGGGAATGCCTTTTTTGTATTATAGATATTCAGTGCAGATTCTGACTAAGGTAACTAATTATTTATTTATTACTGTTAAAACTTTTTAAGAGACAGTCGGCATTATCTAATAAACATTTACTTCAATCTGTAGAATCTAGTAGTCAGTGGATCAGTGGACACAAAAATAAGGTACTTACCAATAATATTGAAATAAATTAGATAATTGATTTTGTTAACCTTTGGATTGTTCGAGAAAGGTTCATCTTGTGTTCAATGTGGGAGATTTTGTGGAGAAATTTGGGTCTTGTAGAGAGTTATTGAGTTGTGGATTTATGTGTGGGGACAATGTTTAGAGTAGCATGCCAGCTTTGTCAAATGTGTTTTCATTCATTAACAAAAGTTTGTTACATTTGTTTTATTTTGATTAAGGGGCTGGGATCTGCGTAACACAACAGCTCCAGTTTTCAGTCTTGAAGGCCACCAGTATGCTGTTAGGCGAGTCAAGGTAAGGTGTTTTGTTCTGTTTATTCCTTGTACTCAATCAAATAATAGCTGTGTAATGAATGATTTGCTAAAAGTTGAAACGTTGACAAAACTGGTTGATAGAACAGAATTGGTTTAATGAAGAAAATGTTGAATGATTTCTTCACATCCCATGTCTGAATTAGCAAGTTTCCTACATGCAAAGCTTTAAACTTTCAATCTATAGTTGAAAGACGTGGGTGGTGCAGTGACCTCATGGTTAGCGCGTTTGTCTCCAGATTGAACGGTCTGGCTTTGAGCCCTGGCCAGTGACACGTTACTTTCACGGTGCCTCTCCCCATCCAGGTGTATATGTTGCAGGTCAAAATGAAATTCAGGTTAAAATGATTTTATTTAACCTAGTTTGATTCTCAATTTCCTTTGTCCTCTAACCCTAATTATTCATGATCCATGAATAATCAGGGTAAAGAACAAAGGAATTTCATTTTAACCTGAATTTCATTTTGACCTGCAACATATACATTATAAATGGGTGTTGGCACATTAAATAATAATAATAATAATAATAATAATAATAATAATAATAATAATAATAATAATTTATTTCTAGTGCATGACATCAAAAGTTTCAATGCTCTTACAAAATATAGTCATCATTTAGGATCAAGGGTCCTTTACAATAATTAATTACAATGTAAAACTAACAAAAGAACAAGGTTGGCATACTGAATTAAAGATTAAACAAAAAAGGTTTTAATGCTGGGGGTAACCCTGCAGTGGATTAGCATCCCATCCAGGGAGGAGTAGAACTACTCCTAGTAGCTTCATGCTACAGAAACTGGGAAAAGCTCTGGCCTGATGGGCCACTTGGCTTGTATGCAGACTTTTATGGTTACCGTTGAAAGATTCAAATGATTCTGCAACTATTGATCAAGTCTTTTTTTATGTCTGTCATTAGTGCTCTCCCCATAACAGCTCTTTATTGGCATCTTGTTCATATGACTTCACAGTGCGAACTTGGAATATTGCCAATGGACCTCAACCTTTAGAAAGAATAGAGCACCACACAGAATTTGTTGTTGGTTTGGATTTTAACCTTCATCTGCCTGGACAGGTAGGCATGTTTCTGACACTGGAAACATTAAATAAATTGTAATTGTTTATTTTACATTTGCATCATCTAAGCTACCAGTCATGCAATTAATTGATGACATCAATAACATTAGTGAGTAGTCAATGGGTAATCACTCAATTAGTGATTTATTAGTGCCATTATGATCAAATTATGAGTAACCAAAGAATAATCAATAGACCACAAAATTTTCAGTCATCAATTAGTCATTGATTGTATTGATTAGTGAGTCACTGATGACAATGATTAGACATAGATTAACCAATTTTTGACTGTATCTGTCAAGTCAAGTCAGACATCAGTACTCCAACAAAGATTTAATGTCTGATTCATTTAATTAACATTATTTTCATGAACACAATACATACAGAAAGGTCTATGCACGCTCTACGGACCTATGCTACTTGGCAGCATCATAGCTCACAGGAATGCATTGTGTGCAAAGAGCTTCTTTACTGGATGGGAGCGAGTTCAAAGCTTAACCAGTATTGACTGTATTTGTTTTACTTAGCTTGCTGACTGCTCTTGGGATGAACATGTGAAAATCCACAGCCCTGCCTCATTAATCCAAAGGTGACCACAGTGCTGAGATGTACATAACAAGAAGTTGACAAGACAACTGAATATTCTTTATTACATTTACTGTTTCTTTAGAACAGTCCGTGCTATTTACAAATTAATCTATGTACATGTACGGGTAGGTTTTTAGTGATGAACAAGCACATTGTCTGGAAAAAACTTGGACATCAAATTCAGCATTTAATTGAAAATATCAGTTTACTGAATAATAATATTGTTTATTCCTAAATTAATATCATGACACATTTTCTGAATAAATAACATCTTTTTAAAGATGTTGTTTACCAGTTAACCTAGTGACAAATCTTGCACATTTTAAATGCGCTAAATTCTGATAAAAGTAATATCAAGTCTCAAGACGCTTTCAAGTTTCTAATTTAGGAGTTTTTCTACAGGAATTTTATTTTTTGCTGTACGTTCACCCTTGATCCAACACTACGTGCACATGTGTATAATTTACGAAATTATGGAACTTTCTCAAAAAGGCTTGTTACAGCCAGCCTGTAATACCCTGCGAGCAGAGTCTCTTCGATCTTCCTAGATCTAGGAAGATCGAAGAGACTCTGCTCGCAGGGTAGCCTGTAATGACTAGAAGTGGAAAATTTAGTTTTTTGCAGTTCCAGAAAATACTCACACCCATTGCAAGAGAAAGTCATTGTTGGAAATGAAAGGGCGATGCTTTATTGGAATCTCCAGTGTAGTTGGGAGATGTGTGTGTGTGTGTGTGTGTTTGGGGGGGGGGAAGTCAGATCAAACATTTCTTCTGTGGGAGGGGTATGGAGATTTTCTGGAACAACGAATTTCTCCTGTGAAGCATCAGTTAGTGTTGAAAACTGTATGGATAACATCTAAAATAAAATTCCTGCAGAGCACATTTGGACTAAATTAATTACATTGAATAAAATAAGATCTGTTAAGAACATTGTAGAGAACTGCCTGTTATCAAGAGGTTTTGATACTAAATTTCTGAATAAGTCAGTACAGAGGATTGGAGTTGTTGCAGAGAGATGCCTGTTAAAGGGATGGTTTGATGGCTCGGCACTGTGCAAGCTGTAACATAAGCCCATTTAATCCCATTGTTTGTGAGACAATCAAAAGCGAGCTGATCATTTTTGCACAATTTTTTTCTTTGACAGTTTTGTGGTCAGTCACAAAGACAATGGAGATGATCAGTTTCTCGCTAGAATTACTTTTATATGTACCGAATCTTAAGCACCACTCAATTCCATTGTTTTTGAACCAATTGGATGTGAGTAGATAACTCATGCATGTGTCTAGCCAGAGTAAATTCTTTGGCGGCCCATGAAGCAAATTCAATGTTTCTGAATTTGACATTTTCCATGTAAATCCATTGACATCTTCTGCAAAATTTGGGCATCAGTCATTCCACTTACTCAAATTAGATTACTGCAGAACATGTGGTTCAGAAAGAAAGGGAAACTCACTTTATTCTCACATGAAGGCTTGCACCAAACCATAAAACTCTCCCTTTACAAGGAGTTCAATTGAAATTCTTCAATACTTAACATTAACCCCCAAACGATCACATATCTTTTTTCATGTCTGTACTCACTATGGGTCTGTCTGGTGGAAAGAGTACCATGACAAGCACACCAGTACCAGCTATCAGTGCCCCAATACTACCCGGTGCATACACACTTACTTCCTGAGCGACGCCACCCAGTGCAGGGGAGATCATACGAGCAAATGACAGTAAGGAATTCCCTACCCCTAAGATCATCCCTTTCTCGTCCCCTCGACTTCTTTGGAATGTAAGGTTGGTCACACACACCCGTGACACAGCACTTGATATGGCAAGTGGAGCGATAAAGACAGCAACAAAGAAGATACTGGGTGAAAATGTTATCCCTAGAACTGATGCTGTAAGAATGAGTGAGAAGTGCAGCAACATTTTTGCATCATTGTGATTGTAGAATTTTGATATTTGGCCTACGAGAATGCCAGAAAACCCACCAACTAACCCATTATATGACATTATGTAACCATTGGTTTTCGGACTGGTATTAAAGTGAAATTCTAGCATGGAATTAAGGTTGCTTCGGAAAACTAACATCGAAAATCCCATGACAAATCGAATGACCAACAAGTCCAGTGTGGAGCTCATTGAAGATGTTTTATATATACTGGTAATATTTGATGATGAAGTGTCTGATGCTTTACTTGGTTTGTGTTGCCTAATATGCAGTTTGTCATGTTCGGGTCCTCCATTCTCATGTTCAGTTATTTTACCATTAGTGGTCTTTTCACTCTCATCATCAAATAGTACTTGTTCTTGTCGCATGGATGAATGTCCTTTGACTTGTTCAACAGATGCCATAAAGAACCACACAAAGGCAAAATTGACAACAAAAATACATCCAGTTAAGAAAGTCACCTTGGCAAACCCATCGGACTGCATGGCCAAGTGGCCGCCAATCAATGGACCAATCACAAAGCCAAGACTGGAGAAAGCGTTGAAATTACCCAACACCTTGGGTTGATCAACAGACAGTGACAAATCAGAAAGATATGTCTTTGCAACACTTTGACTGTGCTTGAAAATCCCTGGAAAAAAAGTAAAACACATCATGCATTTTGTTCAGTGTTGAGCTTGAAATGACAGATCCCACACAGCAGCCAGCTATGAGTGAATTTACATGTGTGTTCTTATTGCACCACTCAAGGTTCCCACTGAATGTGACAAGACTGTTGGTGATGATTGTTATATCCTTGAGGTTCTCTTTCTTCCCCACAAAACAAATACCTCTTTTTATACATGATCCCCTCACCCTCCTTGATTATACAACATCATCTATCAAAGTTGCCATAAATATCTCACCTATAGGAATCCTACTTAATGCCAGGAAAAGTAACGTTGTTGGAAGTGCCATTAGGAAGTAACTCATAGCCGCTCCCAACAGGCTCACCAAGAGAAGCTGCTTTCTTCCATAAATGTCACTGAGTCTGCCCTAAATTAACATACATAAGAATGTTAACGTTAGTAAGGAAGATAAGAAATTAAAGCCCTGTGCTCTGAACACGATACAGACTGTCTTGAACTTTGTACACAAGGAGGCATTTTGAAGGGATCAACTCTGCTGAAGTACATCCTTGGAGAAAAATGTATTGTGAAGCAACCAGTCTGTTACTAAGTTTTTACCATGGGGTCTACTGATAGGCTGCTACATGCATGTACCAAGTATTTTTGTACAACTCAATTATCACAAAAAGGGATCATTACTCTTATTGCTGATCTAATTCCTTTTAATGCTGGGTTATAACCCCAAAATGACATTTTACAAGTACAGGTTGGAGTTCATGGCCGCTGTAGAAATTGAGGTCAGTACAATTAATGCGGTTGTTGTTGTTTACTTGCTGTACATAGAGAATTTAACACCCTCTAGTGATTGAAATTAAGTAAGATACAGTCACTTACTATGATAGGGCTGGAAAAGAACTGAAGAGCTCCATATATAGAACCTGCCAAGATTGACAAATACTATTCAGTTTCAGATCTCAAGGTCTTACAGGGTAACAGTCTGCTAAGTTCTTGAAACCTGTGTGTGTGTCTATCTGGATTTTGCCCTATTCTGAGAGTTCTCTTAAATTAATTTATGGTGGGAAAAACTAAACATAAAAAGTACATTTTAGGCCCCAGTTTGTACCTCAAGTTTTCACTCATTACTGCAGAAACATTGTTTAAAACTTCGTATCTCTTAGAGGTGAGAAACATTTCAAACCATGCCCACAAAACAGGATCTTGGTACCTCTTAGGGGTTCTTTTTTACTTTTCTTTATGGGAGTCCCCCCTTTTTATGGGAGTCCCCGCTGGATTCACCCTTTGAACAACTTGACCTGAAATTAACTCATGCTGAGTAGCTATCCAGTAGCTACAATCAGACACTTTTTTCCTACTACAGCCAAAACATGCTTGATTGCTGAGGTTAGTTATATATGCAGTGGATAGCACTGTTAATACCTAAACAATCAAGCTGTCCTTATCCTGCAGGTAATGTTATTCACAATATTTTTGATCAATCGGTGTATATGTACCAGTTGTTCAAAGCACAACTGCAGTGCTATACGACATTGTATAAATTCAGTTTCAATTTTTAAGTTTTTGTTCTATTTTCTAGCAGTGTTTTCCTGGGTTAATTTGACAGGTACATGTAACCTTATTAATGCATAAACTAAGTTAAACATAATTCCGCTTGTCCTTTTGGAATATCCGAAATCTAGAAAGCTATGCCTCTGATCTCTTTGGGTTGAAAATTTATAAACCAGTTCGAGGTTTGTTTTTTAGATTTGATAATTAAAGCTTATGAATATGAGATACCGTAATACATTTAGAAAAGCCGGTTTTAAAAGTTTCCAACCGCATCACAAGCTCAAATTTCGGGGTTCAGCTAAAAGTAAATATAACCAATGACAACAAACTCTCTGTGAGGATTTTGAAAACGACAAGAAGTTACCAAATGTTTTCCAAAACCCAAAATTAACAGGTGTGTGATTTCATAACCTTGAAACCACATGGGGCTTACACAACGTACGTGTTGCTATAACTACAGCTTATGTAACCTATGTTCTAACTATGAAGTCAAACTAACTTCGTTACGACACTCAATACATACCTATAACTCCAACAAGTGATGGTGAAGCCCCTAACTCTCTTGCTCGGTGAGTTAACAAAGGCAGGAAGCAGCTCACGGCAAGCAAATCCTGTTTTAATAATCAGCTTATAAAATTAAAAATATTTCCCAAACATTTGTGAATTTCAAAATCGAAACCACACAGAGACCTTACCAAAAAACCCACAAAGTATAAGCAATACACTAAAAGAGTGTCTTCTTTGATCTTTAGATAACTTTGGCCACGTCGAACCGAGAATCCCATGCATAATGGAGATTCGCGATTTCGAGTCTTCCTCTTCAACATAGGTACAAGGCGAATTTTGATTGGCGTTGCAATACTCGCACGTGATCCCATCGCCGGGTCACACAAATGTACCTAATATTTACTACACTGGCCTACGACGACATGAATTGTTTCGTGTAAATCAAACCTACAACTCGCTTAAACTGTTGTGTACGTCCAAAAAAATGTCGTTGAATTTTAAAACATGTTTTAAAACGCTGCGGCAATCGTAGCCGAAATCGATAGAAAATGACGTATTTTGTGACAAATTTATACTGAGTAGGGGACGAGGGTGGAGTTTTCTTGCGTCCAAATGGCGCACACGAAGTTGTTGTTGACTGATGTCACATGAAGTCGTTTCTCGAAAAGTACTGAACGGATGAAAGCGAAAAAAAACATCTCGTTAGAAAGTATTTTCTAAGCGCAGGACAGCTAAAGTATTTGTTTACCGTTTGTTAGAACTTTCGCTCCGGAAATCTCGGTGCAAACGTTTGCATTTTTAAGTGCAAAGTTGTAAGTGAAAATGTCGTGCGCGATCCTAAGTCATGTCGCAGGCCTGTCGTAGGCTTGTCGTATACGTTGTACGCGACATAGTCGTATCGTTGATTTAGTAGTCTCCTGGTAGTCTCCTTCGCAGCCGTTTTTTTTGGGATGTCACGCAACTCATACCAAAGAAGTTTTTGGGGGTGCGTTGCGTGACATCCTAAAAAACGGCTGCGAAGCAGACTAAGGATTTAGGTCATTAGAGGAAAACGTTTTGAATAATTGTACTTAAATTGGAAATTTTCATATACAGTACACTGTGTTTTGACTATCCTGAACCTTTGTTCTAGATTGTTTTCGGAAAAAAATTGACCAATGTCTTCCTGAAATAATCTTTCCTGTGGGTTGAAGACTGGTAACTAGTACACCTGAGGAAACTTTGAGGGGTACGAAGGGCGTAGTGTTTCCCCCTGTCTCCCCTTTCCAAGTTGCTTCTCTATCATCTATAGTTCACTGATGTTTCCATATATGCTTTTTATTACTGTAAATATGAGTAAATAGTACGAATTGTCAATTAATTATTTCGTTATGCGTCATGGAATGTTATCCTACCCTACCCCTGGAGAGAAATAGGAAAGAAAAAGGGAGGGACCTGGTACAAAGGCTTAGATTATGCGGAACTCTATGGACTCGATAGCGGAACTTTTACACTTCAAAAAAACAATCCTCGGCGATTTTTATTAGAGACTATTAATAATTGCGAACTCAAGTACTATCTCGCCATTTTGTATCTATCAGCAATTGGTATTTCCGTGTATTCATTGACAATTGTAAACCTCGAGTAATCGTCAACTTCTTCAAAGATGGCCGACCCAGACAAGCTAGAAGAGGAAGACATTGATAGTGACAGACTGGCTGCATATCGGGCTGAGCCAGTAACGGAACTAGCCATTATGATCACCGAAAGTGACGATGACGACGAAGGCAGAGGCATTGTGGCAACATACATGTTTATGAGAAATGCGTTAGGGAAACTCAACATTAACGAGCAAGACAAGCTAGGTTTCACTGCGTTGCACTATGCAGTCACGCAGAAGAAGCTGGGAATGGTAAAACTACTGGTCAAGTATGGAACTTCTTTAGAAATTAAAGACGCTCTTGGATTCACACCGCTGTTCTATGCTTGTGGCAGGGCAGCAAATGTAGAAATTGCGAAGTATCTTATCGAAGAGTGCAAAGCTTCATTTGTTTCTCGAACATATGCTGGAATGACCTGTTTGCATTGCGCGGCCTTCGTCGGTAAGTGAAGTCTAGTTGCTGGAGAATCACCGCCCAACCAGAATCTGTTCAATTTTTCGAAACTTTGTGTTGTCCGACAATGGCAAAACCATAACAAAAGGGCTAATTTTTCTGTCAGAATTTTCTTGACTTTAATAAAACAAACAGAGCTTTCTTTACATTCCAATTGGAGGAGAACGTGTGATGTGTAACAAATTTCACTAACTCCCTAGGGAAACAGCAACTTGAAATTTTGACTTGCATGCGATTGGGTCGTGCACCTTGAAATCGCGGCAAATTTGTGTGCCGGCCGATGTCATGCAAATTATTTTTTGCAGGTTTTTGTTTTTTTTTGAGTTGGGAAGTAATGTATAACAAAACACTTAATGACTGGCCCCATGGGAAATAGGGGAACAGTGAGGGTCTCAGGGGAAATAAAACTCACTCTTTCCCTTGGGACCAGTGATCAAGTGCTTATTAACCACTGGCACTGGATTTGACAGCTGTTCTTTCATCATTTTGAGCTATTAGAGCCTTAACTTACAATACACACTTTCAAAAAATGTTTCAACTTGGACTGATGGAAGAAAAGAAATGTGTACATATAAATTGATGGTATACTTCTCCCAATTCTCAGTCCTATTTTCAAAGGACAAGTCTGGCAGCAGTGCTTTGTTTGGCAAAACACTTCTTGGATTGCGACCTGGAAATGCTTGAAATGCCTTTCGAAATCTTCGTCATCCTAGGAAATCTCTGGACGTCTTCGGGTATGATCCTTGGCATTGGGTTTCTGTACATGAAGTGTATATTAGCAAGACTCATTTTGTTCAATTATTGCTTCAGGTGCTACAGATGTTGTTAAGCTTCTGTTAAAACATGGTGCAGATCCTCAAGCTACATGCAATGAAGGAAAAACACCATTTGACCAGGCCAGAACTTCACCTGAGATTAGGCTATTGCTGCACAAGGCAAACAGAGATGCTGATTCTTCTGCTGCAAAGAGAGCAGCAAGCTGTGCTAACTGTGGTATGTTAATTTCTGATTACTGTTTTTTTTATTAAGCTCCCTCATCTTGGGTGTAGTGTTCCAGTGGTTAGCACACTGGACTCCAGATTGAGTGCTTCAGGTTCAACCCCTGGCCAGGGTAATTGCATTGTGTTCTTGGGCAAGACCCTTATAATATCTCTCTCAGTGCCTCTCTTTCAAATGGATACTGGCAAATTTAGGTAGTGTTCTATTGGGATCAACCGTTTCAACCGCAACCGGTTTGGTTTGATACGGTTGACGTTTCTCAATAGAACACTTTTTCAACCGTTTTCGGTTGAAATGCGGTAACTCGTGGGAATAGCGCTTAAGTGAGCAA
>OZ026598.1:34168671-34171171 GCA_964020085.1 Micromussa lordhowensis | reverse complement strand
CGAGTGGCAGCATAAACCGGGTTAAAATTCTGAACGATTATACAGGTTGGGATTTTAGAATGTGGCCGTTGGCCGTATAACGGGTTGGCCGCATTAACGGGGTTTTCTTCTAAGAACATGCATGGACGTTTTGCCGGGACAAGAGAAAGTGGTTTTAACAACGAGGCGACCGTATCAACGAGGTGACCGTATCAACGAGGCGACCGTATCAACGAGGTGACCGTAAGGCGGGCTTCCACTGTATACACTACATTCACATCATCTTGTGGTTTTGTCGCTGCCCAGTAAACAGAGCTCTGAAAATGTTGCACTCAAAAGCCTGGTACTTAACAAAATGAAGAGCTAAGTCAAAGACAAATTAGAAAACTTAAAATTATAAATACAAACTTGGGTCCAAAGAAAGGATACGAAATTATCATTTTAAACCACTCCTACCTATATTGAATGTCCGGCTTTTCACAAAGCATCAGGGCGTTTTTCGGGAATAAATCTAAACCGAACCCTAGATATATTACAACACCTCAAAACTTGTGCAAGATCAATAGCTCGGTTGAAAGAAAAAATTTAACTACTTTTCTTCACGACAGCAGTTACATCTAGTCTAGAATGAAATGAGGCCATACGAGAAATGCAGTTACAACTAGTCGACTGAAATGAGATCACACGGGGACTGCAAAAAAGGTGGCTCAAAACAGTTTCCAGCACTTATATTTGCATGGGTCGTTATAACCATTCTTTATCACTTGATGCTACAATCATGGTATCAAAAAACTGCCCGAGCATTGGTGAAGACGTTGGTACCATTTTCGTGACACAATACGTTACCATAGCAACAGTATAACCTCCTAAAAACACCCTTAATTGCAGCTTTAGGGGCTTATAATTCAAAAACGGCACGGTGAAATTTTTTTATATTATCAACTTTTGATAAGCATGATAAGATGCAACTTTTGGCAAAGTTTAAAAAAATTCTGTACATGGGGTTCAGAGCCACCTTAATTTTTCGAAAATTTAAGGTGGCTCTGAACCCCATGTACAGAATTTTTTTAAACTTTGCCAAGTTGCATCTTATCATGCCTATCAAAAGTTGATAATATCAAAAAATTTCACCGTGCCGTTTTTGAAATATAAGCCCCTAAAGCCGCAGTTAAGGGTGTTTTTAGGAGGTCATACTGTTGCTATGGTAACGTATTGTGTCACGAAAATGATACCAATGTGTTTACCAATGATTGCTCAGTTTTTTGATGCCATGATTGTAGCATCAAGTGATAAAGAATGGTTATAATGACCCATCCAAATCTAAGTGTTGGAAACTGTTTTGAGCCACCGGTTCATTGTGTTATTACACTGTACAATATGGAAAGATCCATACAAGATAAAATATAGACATCCTAAAGCATCAGCCTTAAAACTCTCAGATTTTAAATCTGGAAATTTTTCATTTTCTTTCCCTTCATTTATATTCTGATTATTAAAGTGGAAATAAACCACATTTGGGTCATAAAATCGTGGTGGTCGTTTTGAAAAAAGTCTTGAAATACGAAAATGACTGAGTGTTTTTCAGTCGGCTCAAAAAAATTGCTGAAATAACGCAGTTCTAACTACTATAAAAACTTGAGCGACGCTATGCCCTGATAATCTGCTTTTACATTTTCCTAAGTTAATCGTGAGCTTAAAGGGCCCTAGTCAGCCACACCTTTATTTTTGTTTACATGCTAAAGTTTGGCTATTATATTCTATTTGGAGCATGTCGAAATGAAGGAAATCACTATGAAAGTTCTAAAGATGATTAAACATAACTTACAGTAAAGCAATAAGATTTCCCTTCACCATACAATATCAATTTTGATGGCACCGAAGATGGCGAAGGCTCACTAGGGTCCAACTTTAAATTGTTCCACAGTTGTTCTCAAAGTTCCGTATGTATCTGTGGTTCATTTTCCTGCCAATGTTCCTCTTCTGTGTATTGAGTGTCTTGTTCTATTGCCTGGTCATTGTGTGCCATTACTAGCTCAGTCAAATCATTCACTAGCGTGCGGACTTTCTCCCAAACCTACAGGGAAACAATCAAGAGTATCAAAATAGAAAATTAAAAAAAAACTTTGTGAAATACAGCCGCCTCTGATGACGCTCCTGACGGCTCCTGAGGGTGACTTTATCTGCAGGCTGGCATGCTAATGAGATCTCGATGGGGTTTAACTGGTAGCTGAGAAATGGTTAAATTTTAATTGTCAGCTGAAGAAATGACATTATTTAGACACAGCTAATATCTGACATCAGCAGAATTTACTAACAGCTGGGAAATCGCCGATAATTTACCTCATAACTGAGATTGCTGCACCGACCCCGACCGTATCTTTTGACAGCAGGGCATTGCGTTCGTAGGCAAGGGAGCTAGGCAAGAGTATCACTGAATCAAAATTTGAACAAACAGGTACGGGGGGTGACAACTCTAACAAACGCTGTTTCGGGACAAAGCCGAAATTGTTCCGGGAATCTG
>OZ026598.1:34063671-34166171 GCA_964020085.1 Micromussa lordhowensis | reverse complement strand
CATCTTACTAGGTAACATCGCACACTTGAATAAACACGTGGTGACAGGTGCGCGGGGAGAATCAAAGGTTCACGTTGTCAAGGTACTCATACGTTTCACGACGACATGATTTCATTCTGCCACGACCTTTATCTTAATTTATAAAGGACGAAGCACATTTCAAATCCTAACCGCACAGCAAAACCACAGCATGCACGTCAATAAACCTGAATCCACTGATATGTGGGCGAGGAACTTGCCGTTTGCCTCTGTGTCAAAACCATTCATATGAAAATGAGTTCCGCCTACAGGACTGGTTCCTAGTTTTGCACGAAGACTCGCTTTGAAACAGAGGGACATGAAACTCGGAAATGGCAAGGTTTCGGGTTTGCACCTGTATAACAGAAAGGAAAGCAATAATTGCACAAATTTAAGGACTTCCAAGTTTGAAATGTCTCTTCTACTGACTGTGCAGGAGGAGGTAGAGAGGGAACCTTGGGAACGACGTTGCCAAAATCACATACAGCCAATCACAACAAACGTAATAAAAACAACCAGCCAATCAGAAAGCCAAGACAGGCGTCCCACGACAAGCGTGGGAAATGTATAAAAGAAGCAAAGTACAGCCGGTGAAACTCGCTGCTATAGAGCAAGTTCCACGAGAATTTTTCAAAACAAACGTAAAACCACAATACAAACTTTATTGACACTCCCTAAAGAGGGCCACAAAAAAAGGACCACAAAAAAAAAAAACTACCTTTCTATTTTTCTAGTTACCTACGACCCTTCAAATCACCTTTTTTACAACGTCAAGCATGCCATCTGTCCACTGCACAACAGGTCCGAAATCATCTAGCTACAAAAGAAAAACAACATGGCTTACAATGCCTATCAAATGAAGGTTTATGATAATTATAGTGAACAAAATATTTGTTCTTATCAATAGTGAAGTGTACATAATGAGTGTTTTCTTGCTCACAGACTCAGTTTGCTAAATGCATCAATCACTGAAACCGATTTACCTAACGTTCTATTTCAATAATCACCTGAGTGAAGAAATCTTGAAGTTCTTCAAGAGTTAGGTCGTCATCACTTAGTATGGCTGCCTGAACTAAACGGTTTCTTTGGAGAAAAAAAAATGACAAACTATCAAACAGAGCATAACGGATGGCTGAATTACAAGTTGTATAAATTTGTAATTCTGTTAATAAAAGACAATGTGTTTGCTGCCGTCAGAGTAAGACCAAGGTGAATTTAGGGGATGCAAGCACTGTTGGTAGGAGGCAGACCAGTTGGCTATGTATGGGTGTGGTAAAGGAGTTGAACTTGGGACAATACCAAGAACAGCACCAGCTAAGTGGTCAGAATAGGAATTGAACCTGTGACATCTGGAAGTCAAGTCTATCACTCTAACCTCTAGGCCACCCTGCATCTCTTGAAATAAGGCCAGGGCTCAAACCCAGACATCTCTATCCCGAATCTAAACCAATAACCAAAACTAACATATAAGCCATTGCACCTCCCAATCAAAGTAACATAATCACTGTTTGAAATCTGCATCCAGCAATTTAAAATAAACCTTACCTGATCAACTTCTCCTGAGCATCATGAAGAGCTCCAAACCCAATAAAAGTCAAATTTTTAATGGTTCTTCCTGGCTGTGCATCACAGTGACTGAAGTTCACTTCCACCCCATGCCTCCACCAGATGTTAACGGCTATATTCACGCCATGAGATCGAACATGGTGTACCCTACACAGTCCAATATAAACTGGTTATACTCAACCTTGATAACCGGGAGTGATAAGCTTAATAAACATTTCTAGCTAGCACATTCACACTAGTAAGTGACTTGCATTTATCAGGACAAACAGATTTATGCATACCTTGATAAAATCCCAAATTCTCACAAGATGAGTTACATAAGAGGTATGGCTCAAGACTGGTTAGGAGAATTCTAAGTGTTATCTTGGAACTAATTAACAATTATTCACCGAAGTGGAGGTGAATAGTGGTGGATATTTACCGAGCCGCGAAACTAGCAGCCCAAAGAGTAACTTCATTAGTTAAAATATAGCGACAAAGGCCACTTTGTTTTTCTACAGCTGCTCGGAGGTGAATAGTACTTGGCTAATCACCTCCGAGCTAGCCAATCAGCGCGCGCGAAAAGTACTATTCACTTGTGTGGTATATACTAAAAACTGTTATTACGAGCACTTTTGCTTCATTACAGGATATTAATGGACAGATCAATACTCTGCAACAGCATTTAATTTATTTATGATAATTCCCCATTCCTGAGGCTAAAAATTTCCTCAAGAAAGAGGAATTGACATAATTAAATTATTAATTAACATCCCACAGGCACTGCCTTTGATTTATAAGGATAAACAATCTGTTGAGAACATGGCCAATTTTTATGACAAGATCACCTCTACTTAACCTATAGATTTAGAGACAAAATGATAATTATTATTGCTGATAAAAATGTTCTTACAGACAGTAGTAGGTAAAGGATTCAACAAATACCACCAAATTTTGACAGCGTGACAGGAGTTAGGTAAAGTCTGCATACAAGCCTGGTGGCTCATCAGGCCGGAGCTTATCCCGGTTTTAGTAGCATGAAGCGACTAGGAGTATTTCTACTCCCCCCTGGATGGGATGCTAGTCCATCGCAGGGTTACCCCCAGCATCAAATTCGCCGGTACCCATTTATACACCTGGGTGGAGAGAGGCACTGTGAGAGTTAAGTGTCTTGCCCAAGAACACAACAAAATGTCCCCGGCCAGGGTTCGAACCCAGAGCGCTCGCTCCGGAGTCGAGGGCACTTACCATGAGGCCACCGCGCCTCCAGGAGTTAAATCAAGGAAAATATCAGCAAAATTATGACTGTGTGACATGCTGTCGAAATTTGGTGGTACTTGTTGAATCCTTTACCTATTGCTCAAATACCTACCAAAGAAAAGGTACATAAAGACAGTCACCAGGTTCTATGAAGGCAAAATGATGCTCTATATTGTGGAGTCCCGGATACTTGAACAGGTCGACACTAAATTAAGTTATACAAAAGACTAACCGTTTAACAAAATTCTAGTGTATGTACATACAAATATTTAAACAAACCAGTCACAAACAATTTGTAACTATTATTGAGGTTGCAAAGCCAGGGTAGGTGATGTAACCTGCCTATAGCTTGGTGAGGTAACCCACCTGTCCATACAATCTCTCATTTTATCTTGATCACATTTACATGATAGGCTCCAGGTTTTGAACTTCTAGTGCTTCTAATTACTTCTTGTAAAATCTTAGCAATACTGTAATGAGAAGAACTCAGTAAAACAAGCCCATTTATTTCTTTAAGAAGCTTAGCTTTCCTGAGGTATGCATTTGCATATGTGTGTATGGTCTCTACGCTCCTGCAAAGTAGGGTACACTGCAGTACTTTTAGAGCAAACACAATATACAAATTAGCCATCAGTTTAGCATTTCTTGAAGATGGAACACCCGTCCAGTCTTCAGGCTACATGTCCTCACAGATAAACACTATTAATTATGTGCAATAAAGAACAACTCTTGCCTTAGAAACTACAGTCCTGGTCAAAAGTTTCGGGACACTTTACACTTTTCCCAATGTATGGTCTTTCTGTCTCTCTCCCCCTCCCCACCCCCAACACAATGTTGATGTTGATTCATCCAAAGTAGACCCACTATTCCAACATTGTTTTTCGGGGGAGGGGGTTTGGCATTGACTTTTTACCCAGTCCTTGTACATTAAAAACACTGGTTCAGAATATTGGATTCATTTCGTTTACCTTCTTACCATCCTGCTAAATGTTTAGTACATTATCAGTTACTTGAAAGCATAATTAGCCTTCAAATTATGCTTTGCATGGCCACAACTTCAAAGTTCTCTAAATGCACTCATTACAGAGCTTAATAATCATAGCCAACTATACAAACCTGTCAACATCTACCCGAGAATACCCACGCTCTGTCACATTAACCTACAGAAAATGACAACAAAATATTAGTAATTCATTATTAGTAAGACTGTTAACATAAAGTATGGTTACAAAATTAATTTTAGTATTAAATAATGCCTTGTGTCACAGCATATCACCCAGGAGTGACAAGATTGATGCAAAAATGGAGTCTGTAGTCAAATCCAAAATCAGCCACTGCTGGAAACAATTTACAAAATGCCTCCTAAATTAGCAATGTAGACTTTTCAAATTCTTGTCTATTTAATAATTTCAATTTAGTCAGTTTTTGATATTGTAAGTGCCTATGAAATATTCTAGCTAATTCTACTTTGTACTTTATCAAATGAATAAAGACATTATTATCATTATTATTATTATCATATCATACAAAACTTTGAAGGCTAATGCATCGATTACAACAACAATGCCACCACATAAGGGAGTATAAAGGCCAGGGTGAATAATCGTTTCAGTCTTAAAGCGTGCATGATTGATTTGTGAAAGTTGTGTCTAACTATTGTTTGAGTGGTTCCAGGATGACTGACACTTATAAATAACTTAGCAAGGCAAATAATTGGATTGATCACTCTTCTTGGGACTTAAAGGTAATTTTTGATACAGGCCTATTAATTAGCATGCTGAACTTGTCCTCAAGGGGTTAAAACAATTACCAAACTACTTTACCAGCTCCTGGTATTCCTTGTCAATCAAAAAGAATTCCTTGGTCCCCCTGAATACACACATGATGTTTTCTGCATAATCATTGTGAAGAACAGACTTGGTTCCTCCACTGCTAAACCACAGCATCTACAATTGGATTAAGCAGGGGTGTTAGTCATTTCTCACAGAAGATAATTAAATAATATATTAAAATAGTTTCAAGGATTTTCTTGTAAAAAGACAAACTACATGTATTGCAGGTATTTTCTCAAGATTGAATGTGTTTCCTTAAAAAAATTTTAAATCTTTTCTTGACTAGCCAGAGTAAAATAAAATGGATGCTAACATCAGAAATTTTATACAACAATTGTGACTACAAATAAAAAGGTGATTTAGGGATACAGAGTTGACACAGTATCATACAACAGCGAGTGTGAATCTTACAACTTATAATGTCTAGTGAACCTTACACCTAAACATCTATTAGATTAAGCAATTTATGCTTTGAATGATTGAATCAAATTAGGCACATGACAAAAATTCAAGCTGCCAGATTGATGTAAGTGCCATAAAATAACTAAGCCATCATGCTATAATTGGTACATGTATAGTTTCTCTGAGACTATCGGCAGCAATTAATTCAGCTGGGCCCAGTTGTTCAAAGGCTGGATAACGCTATCCACCGGATTAGTCGCTATCCAGTGGATAAATGTTAACAAAACAAACCATGCTACATGTATCTGCTGGATAGTGATTTTTCCAGTCGGTAGCGTTATCCACCTTTTGAACAACCTGGGCCAGTTAATTAAGTCCTTACTTCTTGCACAAGGTTTTCTTGTGTTATATCTTGACAAGCAATAGGAGGAGGAACAAACACATCATGCCTTCATGAGCACAGATAAGACAAAAAAATGAGTAAAACATTCATTTCTTTTTTTTTCAATATAATCACTAATTAATGGCAAAGATCTATTTCCAGTTATTGATCGTTCCATGTCACAGAGGGTTTACAAGGAAAAGTCTCAGTTATCCAAATTAGTCATGCATGCACTTTCATTGCATTATCAAGTTTACTCTGCAGGCTGGATGGGTACCGTGACAAGTCTAGATATCTCCCCCCTGGATGAGAAAATCATGTGACTTGAGGAATTCCATGTATCATGGCCAGGAAGACAGTGTAATGATGACATTCCTCAAGAAGTGAGGGGGTACTCTCAGAGGTAACCAGTAACCTTTATGAAAATGTTCACATAAGAACACTCCTGCCTGGGTGACCGGGATGAAACTTTTTTGACCAAATTGCTTTGCTTTTGCAACACAGTGGCCAAAATGACATGTATGTATGAATTTCCACTTCAGAAGCATGTGAGTTCTATGCTTTATTATCACAAGGGTCAACAAGGCTATGATAGTCACACATGATCCAACTTAGTGTTCCACCATTTTTGTTTTGTTTCTTGAATCTCATCGCCGTCGAACGAGCTGAAATTTATTGAAGATGCCGTTCATGTCTTCCCCCCTACCCACCCACTAAAGTTTACACAGCAAACAACATATTTCAAAATTGTTTTTCATCAGGGAGGAGAGGAGCACGAAACATTAAAGAAGGACTAATCTCGCGTGAAATATCACGGGGAGGTATGTTTTGCAGGTTGCAGGTTGCAGGTTGAAAAATGGACTTTTAAGTCTGAGTGAGTCTACTTAGCACTTCAGTTAGCCTGAATAGCACTCCGGTTAGCCTAAATTAGCGTAGGTTGCTTGCGGTTAGCCTCTATACTGGGGTTTATTCTACTTTGACTCAAATAAACAAGTTGTTTCAACCTGCAACCTGCAACCTGCAACCTGCAAAATATACCTGCCGAAATATCACTGCCTATGGTGGTACTGGTATTTTACTAAGTGCAGCTAATGGACTCGGGTTTTATAGATTACCTGAGGAATTCTGGCACTGAGCTAATCATGTATTTCCCTGAAGAGTGCAATCCTCGAACAAAGTCCGCAAATGAAATGTCTTCCCCAGGAACTGAGCGATTTTCTTTCTTCTCAACTTCCACTGCCACAAGAGTTTCCTCGCTTTCAGGAAAGGAAAGAAAATACTCATCATTCCACAAGGAATAAGCTGGAAACAACATGGCTCCCCCGCGAAACAGAACCGGCTTTGCATTGTCCACGAATCTCTTGAAGAATTCTTCCGCTGTTGGAAAGCCATCGTACACTTCCACTTCGAGCCTCTTACCGTGTGAGAATAATGGCTCTAAATGCCCCAGCAATTGATTTCCACAAGCAAGCAACGGAAGAGAGACAAATAAATACAGCTGTGCCTCAAAGAACATTAGTAATTTAGCTGCTGCCGTGTTCTAATCACCAGGTCATGTCTATAACACCGTGTTGCAAAAATTGGCTCAATGAAAAAGAGAGGCACAAACAAATCAACTTAGTAGGGAGGTCTGGGCCTAATTTGAGCTCGACTGAGCTGGACTGGACTTTTCGGGTTCGCTGAGTACAGGTCTGAGCCTGACGAAAGAAAGGTCGCGATCCTGTCTTTGCTTATTTAATAATGAACAACTGCTACTTTTTACAACATACCAGGTGGTTTTTCATTAATTCAAATAAGAATGATTTGATACTTTACGTTTTTGTTGAACGCAAAATAAGCGCATGAAGCAATCTCTTGAAATGGGGATTATTTGTGACTGAATCACTCAAACCCTAAACTCTCAACTCAGTCCAATTCCAATTTAAATGAAATGTATTCATATTCGATGGAACTAAACTGTAAGTGGCATTAACAGAGAATTTTAAAATTTTCTTGTTGGTATTAAATGCACGTTTCCCGCCGCTGTGGCGGCAATATAGCTTTTGCTATAAATTGAGTATGTATAAGGTTTGACGAGATTTCACATTTAATTTTTTGACTTTTTGAAAGTCTGGAAGTCTTGTAATACTACCTCTCGCCCTCAGAAGCTGATGAGCCGGCATTTGCTTGGGAATTCGTTTCCATTCCCCCCTGGGTTTTGGGGTTTTCGTATCAGGCGGCTGCGCGAGCCTTATAGCCCGCAACCTCGTTCCCAGGGTCTCTCATCTTACCGCTCGCCCTAGGCGGTAAGATGAGAGACCCTGGGAACGAGGTTGTATAGCCCGGGGTATATATTTTGATGCGTACCAGCATATATATATTGATGGGCTCCTGTGCGTACCTAGTAACTATGTAGTAGCAGGCCCATAGTAGCATTATGTAACGCTACAGGACGGCATTCAACACTCAGGTTCACAGTTCGAGCTACACACCAATCCCTGTGTATTAGTCGTGAATATATATTAAATAGGAAGTAGTAGTTGGCTTCTCTTTCGTTCTTCCAGAGATGCTCTTTATTCAGTACTTTACCGTTTTAGTAAGATAAGTCTTCCTCCCACCATCCTCCACTCCTACTGAGAGGAGGTAGGAGTGAGTAAGATTAGTCTTCCTCCCACCATCCTCCACTCCTACGGAGAGGAGGTAGGAGGGATTAAGATGTGTCCTCCTCCCACCATCCTCCACTCCTGCGGAGAGGAGGTAGGAGGGAGTAAGATTTGTCCTCCTCCCACCATCCTCCACTCCTGCGGAGAGGAGGTAGGAGGGAGTAAGATTATTCTTCCTCCCACCATCCTCCACTCCTACGGATAGGAGGTAGAAGGGAGTAAGTGGTCCAACAAACCAAACAGGCAATCCAACTAGGTTACGTAAATCGTATAATTTATTCCAATAAGATTATTCGATCTAAAGAAAAGAACGAAATACATTTGAGAAACTGAACAGGATCCATCGGTATATCAACACGCGAGAAAAACTATTAACTAGAATTACAGCACTGAGAACTTACTTCTTTGACGATGTCTAGAAGGATTGTTTCACGGTGTACAGGTCAGCAACAGATAAAACAGGTCAGGATATAACAGAAAACGGGTCAGCGAGCCAGGTTAGCAAACGTGCACATATCTTTGAATCTGAAATGTCTGAACTGAAAACTGACTTATTCACGTGGCTTAATTACGTAAGTTAGTGTCAATCAAAGTCAATCAGGAAATCAAGTTAATAATTAATTGTATTGACGAAACAGTAAGATTAGTGTTCCTCCCACCATCCTCCACTTCTACGGAGAGGAGGTAGGAGGGAGTAAGATTAGTTTTCCTCCCACCATCCTCCACTCCTACGGAGAGCAGGTAGGAGGGAGTAAGATTAGTCTTCCTCCCACCATCCTCCACTCCTACTGAGAGGAGGTAGGAGTGAGTAAGATTAGTCTTCCTCCCACCATCCTCCACTCCTGCGGAGAGGAGGTAGGAGGGAGTAAGATTAGTCTTCCTCCCGCCATCCTCCACTCCTGCGGAGAGGAGGTAGGAGGGAGTAAGATTTGTCCTCCTCTCACCATCCTCCACTCCTACGGATAGGAGGTAGGAGGGAGTAAGATTATTCTTCCTCCCACCATCCTCCACTCCTGCGGAGAGGAGGTAGGAGGGAGTAAGATTTGTCCTCCTCCCACCATCCTCCACTCCTGCGGAGAGGAGCTACGAGGGAGTAAGATTATTCTTCCTCCCACCATCCTCCACTCCTACGGAGAGGAGGTAGGAGGGAGTAAGATTTGTCCTCCTCCCACCATCCTCCACTCCTACGGAAAGGAGGTAGGAGGGAGTAAGATTATCCTTCCTCCCACCATCCTCCACTACTGCGGAGAGGAGGTAGGAGGGAAGGTGTAAGATCTTATTGGAGTCTAGTCTTTAATTTGTTCGATCTCTTTATTCTTCCTTCATACAGACTTAATATTATATATATTCACTTCTTCATTTCTTAATCAACTATCCTATCAGACTTACTATGAGTACAGAGTTTCTTTTCTTAAAGTTTATTTCCTAGTTTAAAGTGTTCCTGTATTTGTCTTGTAGCCAGATGTTCACTGCGGTGTGTAATTGTTCATTTTCTTTACTATTCCTCAGGCGACCTGTTGATAGAATCAAATATTAAGAGTAATCAATCAAAAATTAATCAAATACTTTATTTACACGTAACACGAAGAAGTTCCTAAGTGCTCCTTAAAACGTGTACTTGTGCGGTAATCTGAAAGAATAAAATTATACAAAATAAAGAAAGATAACATCAGTACATCAGAATGTGTCACCCAGAATCAACATGTATTATTTTGCTATGAACTGTCGGAGTGAGGGTACTGTTATGATACTCTCCTACTTGTTCTAATAGTTTAGAGTATGAAAACCCCTTTTGCACTTTCTAAAAGTTAAAGTTCTAAATAATTGGCTGAAAGCAGAAACAACTGATCTCCCATACGGACTAGAGAAAATATATTTCAAAATTCAGAAAAATTGTGCAAACACAGGCACCATTTCATCATCAGATTCATTTCACCAGTACTTTCAAATGTTTCATATGAACTGCAAAATTTGTTTTCGACATTTGGTGTTGCTAGAAATGATTTCTTTTGAGAGGATATTTAAAACAGTCGCACAGAAGTTTGCAATACGATATAACTGAATAATCTCGGTATAAAGTTTTTGTACAATTGTTACTCGAACTTCTTGTGGTTCCTTCTTAATGATCTTTAATCACTCAGGCTCTTTCCCTTACAGCTAATAGCTTAAAAGATAGTTATCAAATAGTGATTTTTCCAGCTTTTTGTTGCTAACCACTTTTTTTCGCACCATTAACCTTATCCCTAAAATCATCCACATTGTTGAAATCACTGTTGTGAGAAAATGTAAACAAGTGACCGCGCCAAGGTTGACATAAAAATCGTGAACGAAAAATGGATTGAGATATCTGGAAGATTCATTGGAACTTTGTTTCTTTGCGTTTTTCAGGTAATGCATATTCTGGCAATTGGAAGATCAACTTAAGACCACTAAAAGCACATTCATAACTATAAATGTCATGACAGAGCCAAGATGTCCCAAAATCGACGGACAAAAGATATCAGTTCCATTATCAGTGGCCTAGGATCACGTAGAAAATCATGGAACAATTGCTGTAAAATCCCATTTTCCACATTTTTTTGACATGATTAACATAATTTACTGTAATTCATCTTTTAACACGTCCATAACACAAATTCATTTCCTTTAGTGCCCTTCAGATTTTGCACTACAGATGTAGTAAGACTGGGTGAAGTCCAATTCGGGTGTAACCAAACGAGATAGAACTTTTCTGCAGAAAGAACCTTAAAAATGCAACTATGCATTTCATGATCTTAGGCATGTAAATGAGATGGCTATTGCGTCTCTTTCTAGCCTGCGTAGCAAGCGTTCACGTACGAGCCGAATGAAATCAGACCGCGCGAAAGAGCTTTTCCGCATTCAGGCCGCTCGAAAAATGGGGCAAGAGCTCTCCCCATTTTTCGCGCTGCCAAAACCCCTTAGCTCGCCGATCTCGATGGATTTCTGGGTTTTCCATTCTCTAAAAATGCACAGGAACGCTTGCTACGCAGGCTAAGTGAAGCAGGTCTAAAGTGTCCTATGATAACCGGTTTTTCCAGTCAGGCGTGACGTGGATAAGAATAGTGCTACGTCCCCGGGATGACAGTTAGCCCTTCGCACGTCATAGTTGTTGATTTTGATTTTCATAAATTCAGCGCCGTTTTCTAACCCAAAAATATTCACTGTTTGATCTATAACTAAAACTATTCGATTGCGACACTATTAACACATTTTCAAGTGAAACTGGGCCACTTTCGGGCAGAATTTAGTAATTTGACACTATAGTGGAACAGTTTTTTTGGCAGAGATAAATCAGTGGATATTAATTTGGAAATGAAATCAGCGTTGAATTAATGAAAATCGTAAATTAGTCTCGGCTTGAGCGTCTGGACGTTCCTCGAGATCTTTTAGATCTTTTATTCTAAATAATAATTAACAATTATTCGCCTCAGGGTCGTGAATATTTAACAATTAATTTTCTCTTGATATGAGATGATAGATAGCCAACGAGGCGCGTAGCGCCGATTTGGCTATAATCATCTCATATCCAACAATCGCGAGTGGAATAATTGTTTTATTAAAAACGCCCTCAAAATATAGAAAACTAGACTACACTAAAATAAAAAGGCCCAGAAAATCATGCATACGCTCGCCATTTTTGTAGATCATGGTATAATGGCTCATATACCATGATGGCTAAGCCAATGAAAACTCTCGAATTGCATTATCCAATGATCCAGTTTTTAATAATGGTGAATATTCCCCGAGACGAAGTCACCAAATATTCAACGCCATTCCTCTTTATTTTAAAAATCCTTTCAAATACGCAGTTTTTATTTTTCATGTCATATACACTTTAAGTCAGGAGGCAACCTCACCCTTAGCTGATTTTCGACTGGGGCTGATTAGAAATAATAAATGATCATTTTTGAGTGTAAGGAAAGAAAAAAAATGTATCTATATATCTAGAAAAATTGTTCTGCTAATGACATTATTTTAGTTTAGTTTATTTAGTGATTTCTAAAGGTAGTCCTTCACATAAGCTTTTTGGCTTCCCTAGGCTTTCTTGCCATTTAGTTTTGATATTTGTTATTTGAATTAATGTGGTAAAGAAATAATAAACTAAAACTAAACCAGTCCATGAATCTTAGCTAATCAATTTTTTTGTCTCCACAGCCAAAACCCAGACAGCTAATTAAATATGTGCTGCCTTCTGGCCTAAGACCACAACACATCGACCGTGGCAAGGCGCGAACCCGGCAAACTTTGCAAGTTTTTAGTCCGTATTATTTCAGCTTATACTGCTATTTCAGCGTTATAAGTAAGTCTACATACGAGCCAAGTGAACCCATCAAGCCTGCGGATTTTTGTAACATGAAGCGACCAAGAGTATTTCTACCCTCCCCTGGATGGGATGGTAGTCCATCGCAGGGTTACCCCCCTACATCAAATTCGCCAGTATTCATTTATACACCTGGGTGGAGAGAGACACTGTGAGAGTAAAGTGTCTTGCCCAAGAACACTGCACAATGTGTGTTAATGTCCCCGGCCAGGGCTCGATCCGGAGTCGAGTGCACTAACCAGAAGGCCACCGCGAATCTTGAGCATCATAAGTGCTATATGAGATAACAGTCATTTCAAGCCAATGAACTCCTGAACCAGTTTTTTTTAAACTTTTCATTTCCTCGAAAAAGAGCAAGGTTATTGCGAAAAAACAAAGAATTAATCTGGAAATATGGGGATCATGATTTAATCAAAAATTCATTTAATTAGCAATAGATGAATTACAATATTATTAAATCTCGTCCTTTATTGAATCTTAGCACTTGTTTAATCACCATGGTAAAACAATTTCCTTGCGAGTAATTTGAATGTGATTTGCCGAAACAAAATTATTTGTTTTTCAAAGAATAATAACAGCTTAAAAATTAGGAGCTTTTTACGGGGTATTAGATGGTTTTGTGTGTGTGTGTTTGTTTAAAACCAGATTAAAATTAAACAGGCCAAGGTTATTGCGAGTTTTATGTCTCTGTGATTGATGCTACTGTAGCTTTGTTTCATAGCAGAGAATGTATCGTGAGCTAATATTTGATCACACAGTAGAAAAAGAAGTAGGCTGCGTCCATGGTTTAATTTCGTGACAAAATTGTACAAGCTAGATCAATTTCCGATGCTTAATGTTTGGTTAATTGCCTCCAGACACTACGAACCTTATCTAACAGCACTCTTATGCCAAAACTCAAAATTTATATTCTTCGTTGCGAGTTTTTAATATCTTCAAAGTTTCCGCGGTGTAAATCTAGGTGACAGCACCGTAAATCTCTAAATCCATTAGTGACAGTTTGTAAGATTTTCCAATTAGTCAGCCCACATTATAAATACTGACAGTGAGGAGAAAAATCAGAAAACAGTGATTCGCCGCGACTGTAATCTGTTCAATTGAATTGAGCTTTTTAAGGTAAGTTTTTTTTTGGCCTCAGGTGCCTATAGAATAGTATAAAAGGTTTCAATTTAACGAAATCTCTTAATTCCGTCTGTGTTGACCGCATCAAACTGAATGCTTAGCTGGCGTGCTCCTCATTTCTTTAACAAAGGGATAATCGCTTTATCTCGAATCTGTTCTCAACTGGTTATCTCGTTTGTTTTTGTTTTCGTTGGTGTTATTGTTTTTGCTCTCTTCTGCCATTCTTCGGCGCATTCCGAAATTCTTCTTACACAGAATTCTACTTATGTTAGTTTTAAGAAATTTATAAAGCATCAAATCAATATTCTCCATCACTGCCTTGGTCTCGACAAGGATAAATGAGATTTTCACAAGTTGGGTAGTAGAGTGGAACACCTTGGAACCCCGCCTAACGGACACCACGTTAATACGGGCAGCTAGTTTTTACGGTCACATTATTGTTAACAACTATCGATCATATTTGTTAAAACTGATCCATATTTCTGGTTATTTTCTAACTGTTGACACTGAGCCGTCGCTACGGGTAAAAACAATTTTTACCACTGTGTACTTTCCTTGAATTTCACACTCATCTAGATGCGAATTCAGCAAGATCGTTTCAAAATTCTTTTTTACAAAAAGCAAAAAAAAATGTGTTTTTCCTAAGCATTGTCATGTTTAGCCTAAAGAGCCACCTTAAAGAGCGCCGTTAATATGGTTACCCCGTTAATACGGCCAAATTTTTGTGGCCCGTTGGTGGCCAGACTAACGGGTTTTCACTGAAGTAAAGAATTTGGCCAAGCTTTAGCTCCATTTAAATTTAATCTGAACATGTGACATAATAAACCTTAAAGATTGAGCGTTTTTTGTTTTTCTAAAAAGTGAATAACACTGCCTTGTAAAATGTTGTTTTCTTTAAAATAAAAGCTTCAACTTATTCGTAGTTTTGATAATAGAGAAAAAATAATTGTTAGTACTCAGATAGAAAAAGATATCAAATATATATTTTTTGTCGATAAATTGTACTCAACAAGATTCGGGAGCTCTGAATGGAAACGAACTAGTTTGCTGCAGATAATCATCAAACGACCCGGCACAGAATAATGATCAACTGCGGAGTCGGTATATTTTGACCACTTCTACAATGTGGCTGTTTTGATTGGAGACTTAAAAAATTGCACCAGTTGAAAATGTAGAGGGTAATGAAAATATCAAAGGTGAGCGAAAAAGGCGTCCCATAGCTAGATAAAAATATCAGATTTCGTAAAATTAAAAGAGAATCCGACAAATGGAGTTCAAGGGAGTGGCCGGCTGTGGGAAAGTGTTTTCCCAAGAGATGATAATGTGATGCTGAAAACAATAGGGAGTAATGTCAAAGCAATAATAAGCAGTAATGTCCAATACGCCTTTTGTACGACCCGGTCACATGATACAGAATCAGCCATGCTGCGCCGCAAGTGACAAGGTTACAAGTTACACCCAAACAAATGTAAGTTAAGTGGACTGGTGCGGGTTTCTTTTTTTGGAAATCCCACTGTGTACCTTCCGTCCCAGAATGGGTGATCTTTTATCATGTGACCGCTTCGTGCATAGGGCCTATTATTTATATTCACGGACAACCACGCCGGCTCTAAAACATGATTGGTTTCGTGTCAAATCACATGATAAGCTATTATCTGATGAATTAATAATATGCGCTGAGACTACAATAGCTGATTCTATTCTTATAATTCTTACACTTTCACGCTTTGCGTTCTTTGTTTGTCACTTCACAATTAGCATTTTTCTACTTATTATAAATTCAACTTCTAACGCTTTGTACATCAATCCACTGAAGATGACAGTAGGTTCTGTCGAAACATGTCTTTCAAACTAGCGAAGTTTTGCGGGTCGTTTTCTTTAAATTCCAAACTAAATCTGTTGTTTTTATTTAGTGTCCTAAGGGTATTGCTTATAGCAGAACTGATGAGTTACTGCATCTTTCATTTTAAAAAAAATTAGTTAAAGCAATATTTTCGAAAATATGGTGGCTCCCAACCCCGTGTACAGAATTATTTTAACTTTGTTAAAAGTATTTTTCTTATTCTGCTTATCAAAATGCGATAATAAAAAATGGGTTTTGAAGTGCCGTTTATAAAATATAAGCACTTAAAACGAAAATTAAGGATGTTTTAGTAGGTCATACTGTTGCTAAGGCAATTTGGTTTTATCAACTGGGTTGATAATGTGAATAGCCCATTGCAGAAACGTGAGAGCACTGGGGCGAGTTTCTTATATTGATTAGATTGAAAATCTAAACATTGCAACTGAAAGGTTTATGAATGAAAGCTACCCAACCAAGTTTAAGAGTTTTCAAAGGAAAATTGTCCAAATGGGAGCCTTCCAAAAGTTGCAAAATTCCATAGAAACCCTTATAATTTTGTGGCCTGTCTACCCAATCCATACAAACTCTCTACTTTGGGTGATATTTGAAGAGCTACCATTTTGCCATTTTCCTCCTCCAAATACCTCTCATTGTGGTTAAGACTCTCAAATTTAGTTTATCTTTCATTTGAATATCTTAGTTTTTCAAAAAAAATGAAAACAACCATACTCTTTCCCAGTCCTCTCACGTTTCTGAAATGGCCTATTGGCCACCGCAAAGAGATTCGGAAGCTGAAGTTTCGAGCGTTAGCCCTTCGTCGGAGCGAATTCTTTTCTTCGAATGCAATTTTATTTACAGAACAAAAACACTTACACTACTTACAATACTAATATTATACTTACATTTACATTTAAATTGTACTACTCATACTTACACTACAGGAATTACTTACAAAACATATAATACAATACCTAATTAATTTACAGTTGGCTTACTTACAATTTTTTTATCATTAGATTTTACAATGCACTGGTTAAAGACATATATTGCACAAATTAACAACAACAAATAACCCACACACATTACGTTTTTACAACACTACTTTCCGTGTTATTGGTGTCAATCGTAAAATTCCACTGCATTACCACTATTGGATTGGATTCGCTCCGACGAAGGGCTAACGCTTGAAACGTCAGCTTCCGAAACTCTTTACGGTGGCCAATTCACAGTGTCAACCCAGTTGATAAAACCAAATCATCTTGTAATACTCCCATCGACGCAGCACCACAGTTTCTTTAGAAACTTGCCCCCTTTATACTGTTGCTAAGGTAACCTACTGTGGTACAAAAACGTGTCCACAAATGATGGGGCTGTTTTCAGATACTATGGTTGTAGTTCAAGAGTGATTATAATGACCCATCAAATCTAGGTCTTGTGTTGGAAACTGATTTAAGCCACCTTAAACAGCTTTTTACCTTAAACTGTTGCATGCTTTTACTCCGCGAAATGCCCACATACATGTTTCAATTTGATTACAAGAAGGCGCGTTGTTTACCTTTTGCGTAAACGGAAATCTCGTCTCTGATACTCCAATACTGTCTTGGATGCTCTGGTGTTTCCCTCCTTTCTGCAGGCCACCCACTGGTTACCACATCGCACAGGGATGCCAGGACAGAATCCTTGGCGGTCTCTTGTTTGATTTGTTGCAAGGTTTCGGATGTGACTCTGTTTGGCTCAATATCCATCTCAGCTATTTCCAACGGGAACACTTTGTATCCTTGCTTAAGACTGGCTGCTTAAGGGCAATCAGCGACGGAACAAAGTGTCGGCAACGTAAAGTTCCTTTCTTTTCTTGTACCGAACTGAAAACTGATATCTTTGTAGCCTGAGCACCCTTCTGCAATCAGCGAGGTACTTTGCCGAAAGGCTTCTTGAAAATTGTCTCGAGCAGTTGATGATCTGTATGTACCGTGATGTCGTCTTTTCCATAAAGGTGTCACTTATCCATGCAAACGACAATTGCAAGACACTCCTTTTCAATTTGAGCGTAACTTTTCTCGGTGTTGTTCAGACAGGCTGATCTCTTGGTAACAGCACGCCACCGATTGCATTTTCAGAGGCATTCACTTACAGAGTTACGGGAAGAGTAGGATGGTAGTAGCGTAGTGCAGTCGCTGATGCAATGAGATTCTTGGCTGAGTTGAATGACTTTTCAGGGTTGTTTGACCACAGGAATTCAGAGTTCTAACATGGGCGCTAACATCTTTGTGATTGCGTCTACTTTGGCTGGATTCGTTCAAAAAAAATTCATGCAAGATACAGCCCATCGATATTTTAACCGATTTTTTGGTAATTGCAATCTTTTATGACTCAAAATATGTTTCAACGGTTTTGTTACTACACGAAATCTTCCCAGGATCTCATAAACTCCCAGTTATGTTCCATGCCCGGGGTTCGATGTTGCTATGGAAGAGCTTCATGACAGAGTAAGTAATTTCGAACGACTTTTTAGTCTTATTATAATTCACAATAATTTTTCTGGTTCCAGAGCGCTCGACCATGATCAAGCTTTACCTGTTCGCAATCGTTTGCGCTATTGGATATGTAAACTCAGGTGAGTACTATCTTTGGTATAGCAGTTGATGGATCTACAGTGAAACCTGTATTAAGCGGACACCGTTGGGACCCTCGCTAGTGTCTGCTTAATACAGGGTATCCGCTCTAAACAGGTTCAGCAATAATAGTTTTGTAACACAGTGTAAGATCAAAGACTGCTCTGAGCACAATGTCCAGACAGTCAATGCATCAATCTGGAATAATATACTGAGCTTTAAAACGACATCGCTGGACAGTGTAACCGGTGTCTGAGCTGAGCTTTTAGAAGTAAAACGCCCTTGAAGTGTCCGCTTATTGCAGGTTTTGTGCAACAAAATGGCTTAATATTGGTGTCCGCGTCAGCTTAACAGAGGTTTTCGCTGAACGCAGGTTTATTTTACAGTAATTAAATGTGGTAAGAAAGGTTAGGGACTCAAGCTGGTGTCCACTTAATAGAGGGTGTTAATATAGGGTCCGCTTAATACAGGTTTCACTCTAATTCAGTGCATGGTACTGCGCAATGCGTAGTGTACTCAGTTTACCAGTGGCTCTGAGCTATATCGTTATGCTGATGATAATGACACTTTATTTCAATAGAGTGCAAAATTACAGTTAAGACTGTAGTCTCCCTTATGGCCCTATATATGAAACTTACAGCATGACTAATTACAGGAGGATAGGATACTAAGCTTCTAGAATGTTACGATAATAGGAACTAAATTACTTAGAATACTAAGTTATAAAATAAAGTAGTTTCTTCTGAACTTCTTTAGATCGGCCGAATAGACAAACTCATTATCACTTATGCTGTTTCACAACTGAAGAGCATTAAAAAAAGGACATGCTGAAGAACAAATAAATTAGACTGTTTTGTACATTCTCCCTCGACCGTCTCGTTTGCGCACTTTGAGGCCTTCTATCGATTTATGAAAGGTAGCTGTGTAACCGATCAGATCATAAGTTTGCCAAACGTCTGAGCAATGAACACAAACCCAAATTACTTAGTGAATAAATCAGCACTAAAAACGAGAACATTTAGCGTCTTCCAAGGGTAGCAAAGCAGACGTACCCAAATCTAAGCCAACTGGTTTAGTCTTGTTCTTTATTGGCTAAATGAACAGCATGTCCGTTTTGATTGTCGTATCATTATAAAAATGGAGCAGACACAATTGCTTTATTGACAATGAAACTGTAAACGCTGTAAAGTACGAAACCACTTGTAATTTGGTTAATTCAGCGCCTTAGACCCCGTTCAGAAATTTGAAAACGCGGCTTTATTTTCACGGTTAGGCCCACCATCCACACTAACCTGTCCCGAAAACGAAGTTATTCATTTTGAACACAATGGTCTTGGCATACATGCATGACCAAGAAAGAGATTCTCGTTTGTAAACGCCACAGTTATCTTTGGGAACTAAACATTTTGAATTAATCAACTCTGTTGTCATTCAGGTTTGGTCTGTGTTATGCACCATCCAAAAGGCAGAGCTCCTCAATTTCACTTGTCCTCTGATTTTGTTCAGTTCTTTCTGTTATTATTTGCAGCTGATCCTCCCTTCAAGACATGTGCGAGGACTTGGCGAAAGGTTGGATGTTTTAAAGATTTGAAAGGAGGCCAAAGGGCTCTTAAGGAACAGATGGTCAACATCCGGGACCGCAACAGCAAGGTGTTTCCAGCTGGTGAACCCAAACTGAGCTGGAAACATCTGACGCAGTCTTTCCACAGGTGCGCCTTGACAAATTTTCTGACAAATGAGCATGCGTAGAAGGCCGAAAAATCTTTTTTGCCGGCACGGGACTCAGCACGGCCTGGGTTCAAGGCCGGTGCATCATGAGTAGAAAGAAAGGGGTATATAAGGGACAGGATAGCACGTGACAGTCATCTAGGCTTCTGAATCGACCCTGTCCAGAGCTCCGTGTAATATCTCATCGCATTCTCGTTATTTTTCCCGCGTTGACCGTTGTATCTATCGTGTTTGGGTTATTTCTTGCCAGGCCTTCCCCAGAATAAACTGGTTATTTGCCTATTAGCTTTGAGTTCCTTCGTTGTGAAGTGGAGACAAAATAGCCTATGGGCCTGATTCAGTTCGTATCCGGTCCCAGCCGTTGGTTCCATGACGGTGTCGAAACGTAAACAGTACACTAATGCAAGTTTTTAATAGTTAATACAAATTGGAACGAAAAAGTTGTTTCTAAGACTTGCCCAAGATGTAAGTTGTTCCCCCACTGTTTCAACCAGCCACTAAATTAGAAATCCCTCCAAAAGTTATCCTGTCAAGTCTCGAAGGAAATTGAGCAAGCGAGGTGATAATTCAGTGGTCTTGGTTAACTCGACCGAACTCGAAGCCGCTGCAACAGTTCTTAGAACTCTTTGTTCTCGTTCGCGAGATAATAGGAAAGGAGAATCTACGTAACCGCTACTTTGACTCGTCAAGCGATATTCTCTTTGAAAGAGACTACGTGACGAGTTTTGAAGAACTGGTTGGACAGACAACTGAGTTCTTTTAATAACGTACTCATGTTTGCCTGTTTTCTAGTCTTGCCTGTCTGTGCGCTGAGAAAGCGCGCGAAAACGGTTACGGCGTGTTTGGTCTTCAATTTTACGGCGAGTGCTGGGGCCAAGAGAACGGCACAGAGACGTACTCCATGTTTGGTGCAGCGAAAGACACAAGTTGTGTCATGGATTATACTTATACAAACAGCAAAATCAGTGGCATGAAATACTGCGATATCTTATCCGAGCAAGAGTGCGTTGGGGTACACAGCACGAATTACGTATACATTCTGGACGAGGGTATGTCTGTATGGCTAATTGCCTGAACTGACTCGTGAAAAAGCTGCGAAAACACTCGCCTAACGGCTCGTGTTCCCAGACCATTTCTCGTTCTCCCAAAGTTTCACTCGTGTTTCTTTAACTCGATAGAAACGCGGTACATGTTTTCTGTTTCTTAAGTAAAGTATAGTTCGCCATGTAACACGATACAGACACCATACAGTTCTGTTTGATAGTGCAAAACCTGATCACACTCGTTTTATTTAGCTTAAAGGACATGTAATATAAGACTGTCCGCAAGAATCGCCTTAAGTCGCCGAAAACGTCTATTAGCCAGCCAGCCTGGACATGGAAATACATTCTTATACGAGAAAGAGTGTGTAAGCCCACTATTGATAAGTGGTACAGTTTTAGAAAACACTGATATTAGAAACTGGAAAGTAGAGAATTAACTCTGCAGTTATTTGGAGTGCTGGAAATCTACCCAAGTATTTCCTTCTCAGTGTTGAACTGTAGGTCGTGGGTTCGAATCCCTCCGAGGTCAGATATTTTTTCTTTACTTCATGTGTTACCCCATTTCCTTTCGAGGGCTAACGCTCAGAAAGAAATATTAAAGTTGAATTCCATCACTCCAAATGACCACGTTCTTCTTCTCTTACCACCTTTCTAGACCCAGGCTCACCAGGCGATGGAGGATGGAGTGAATGGGAGGAATGGACTCAGTGTAACAAGTGGTGTGGGACTGGGGAGCAGGTTAGGGAGCGAACCTGCACAAACCCCCCTCCGGATAACGGTGGCAAGGACTGCGAAGGACCTCACGAGGAATCTCAAAGTTGCAAGCAGATTGACTGTCGTAAGTGAGAACGAAAATTTGTCATTTGATACATAGTTTTCATTCTTCCTGCTCTAAGTTGGCTAAGAACCCACCACGTGATCATCTAACGAATAAATGTAATGTACCCTCCTCGTGACCGGAGTCGCGCACCTTGACCAGCAGTCGAGAAACGAAAGACGTTGGAAAGTTCCAATTTGAAGTCCGAAAATAGTTAAATTACGCGTTCCGAGTTGTCATATGTATTCTAACTCGAGTTATATGCTGGTTTACGTCTGGCCAATTTCATTTTTTTTAAACCAATTAAAATCGATCCCGCAGAGGAACTCTTGAGTATCACTCGTTTCGTCAAAGGGCGACCTGTGCGGTTTACTAAGTTCTTTGTGACTGGCAAAACGAAACAATAGGGAAACAACACAAACACTTCCCCTAGCTCTAAGAACAAAAGAAGTGCAGAAACAAGAACGAATCAAAATAGAGGTTAAAAGAAGTGCAGGTCAACTGCTCGTCAAGCTTGCGGAGTAAGGAACGATACAAGTTTGTGATTTTGCTGCAAATAATATTCTGCTCGCGAGCAGAGTCGAATTATGTCAGGGGAATTTCTTAGTTCAGAGTTTCAGAAACTCGCACAAACAAGAAAAGCGTAAGAAAAAAACAACGGAATTCACTCTTAATGTATTTATGCAAAATATAAACAAAGAGAAGTGGACAGATCATTAAAACCAACTTCTGGCATCAAAGGAGGAGTAAGCTTGCAGTATAAATATAATTTTGAAAAAGCAAACTCGCTCAATAAATGCGTAATTAGTGAACAGTTTGTTTACGAGACAGCTCTAAGGGTGCACCGGAATTATGAGCTTTTATGATGCCAGGAAGCTCAGACAGACGCAGCTGAGCTACTGACAGCATTGCTGTCAATAGCTCAGCCAATAGCTATGCCATTTCAATCATACAAGTTTCCTCCGTGCATGCAGACTCTCTGACGTCACATTTGAATGCTTTCATTCCTAAAGCTATTGATGGTGGTTTTACTCCATGGGAGCCAGTCCCAGAATGCACCAAGACCTGTGGTGGTGGCACACAAAAGTTTGTTCGACACTGCACCAATCCCCCTCCTCAGTTTGGAGGGAAAGACTGCATTGGACCCAGGGAGAAAGTTGGGCCTTGCAACGATTTTAAATGTGAGTAGAGTGGTATTGCATAGTTTATGATATAATTTTGTAAGGTAAGGTAAAATCCGCATACGAGCCAAGTGGCCCATCAGGCCGGAGATCCCGGTTTCTGTAGCATGAAGCGACTAGGAGTATTTCTACCCCACTGGAAAAGGATGCTAGTTCATCGCAGGGTTACCCCCAGTATTAAGTTCGCGGGGACGTATTTATACACCTGGGTGGAGAGAGGCACTGCGAGAGTAGAGCGTCTTGCCCTAGAACACAACGCAATGTCCCGAATATGGTTTTGTAGCCGACGTTTATTTCTCTAAAGACAGTGTGGTTATTCTACTCGTTTTCAGGTCCCATTCCATGTGTCAACGCCATAGATCTCGGAGTGATCCTGGACGCAACGAACAGCGTTGGAAGGTTCAATTTCAACGTTTCCAAGAAGTTCGCGTTGGCCCTGGTGAACTCGATGACAATAGCGCCTGGTGCGTCCCATCTGGCGCTCATGGTGTACAATATTTACCCTACTATGCTAGTGAGTTTTAATGAGATGGACAAGCAAAATCCCTTTGTTATCAAAGGCATTTTACAAATAACCGAGAAGCTAAAAGGAAAAACCTTTACTGACAGAGCGATCAGAATGGCCGGTGAAGGTATGTTTACTGTGGCGGGAGGTGACAGACCTGATAAACAAGACGTCCTTGTCATACTAACAGATGGACGAACAAATAAAGCCAGTGAGGATTACGATGTTGTCAACAAGCCACTCAGGGTAGGTATATTCATTTTTACTGATTAGTTTAAGGGTAAGTATTTAAAAAAGGCTAAGCCACGGCGTTTTGAGTTACCGTAGAATTTCAAAAGTAGCGGCTCCTGTTATTCTTGGATTTAGAAGGCAACTAAAAGGGGTCGCTACTTTCGGGTAGCCGTTACTTTTGGATGGTCAACAAACGTTTGTACCGTCTTCACAGTTATTCAGACAAGATGGACGCGTAACACATGAAATTCAACGTTATTTTGGTGACGTACAAAATTATCTTTAAATTGATGGAGGCCTAAAAATAATAGTTTACCGAGATAGAAAAACGCCAAAGACATGACGACAAATCATAAAGAAACAAGGATGGTTAAGGATGGACAAGATTAGCATGGAAAAAATGAAAACCGTGCCGCAGCTTCATCATTAAGGGTTACTCAATCCGAAGAAAAGTGATGCATTGTACCTACTGCAGGTATATAAAAAGGGCATTATTATCACTTTGTCGGGTATCAGTGTGGCGCATTTTTCGGGCTAAAATGGAGAATTTAAAGGGGCGGGCTAAAATACATTTTAGCCCTTTTGTAAACTGAGAATTTTTGAAGCAATTGTACTATCAATTTCAACACTTACAGCCAACACTTACAAGTACGTTTAATGGAACCGTTTGCATTTCCCTGCTGGCAGAGGCTCTTTTCCTGGTGTTCGCTGACGGGAGAAAAGAGACACCAGCGAACAGCGAACACCAGGAAAAGAGCCTCTGCCAGCAGGGAACGTTTGCATCTCTTTTACAATTTTCAAATGGCAAGGTTTGGTAGTTTCTAGCCAGCTTCACTTGATATTGTCTATTTTCATTCAACTTGTAAACGCTCGTGTGTTTGTTCAGACTGTTTTGCTGTCATTTTTCAGTTTTTAATTTTTCTCTGAATACCCTGTGATAATAATAGTAATACAGTTTATGTTCTTGGGCATAAATACGTTTCAGACCCTTCCCTTAATTAGTCTAGCACAAAACATACTTATGTCCGCGAACATAAATTCTAAATTGCTTTATCATCATCTGTGGAAAGCATAAGGAAGGGCCATCCCTTTTTTCAAAAATAGAATATAAAACGGTAAGGGTTGGGACCTTCTAGCGGAACCTCCCCATATAAAACTTTGTTTAGTAACCCTCCTCCCTGGAGAATCAGTCTCATTTCCAGCTGTTATGCTTAGATTGTAACGCAACGGCTCTATCGAGCATATAGGCGAACGTTGTGTCTGAAAAGCTGCGGAGGAAACTAGTCCCCAGTCAACGAAAAACGTTTTGGAATTTTGAATGATTAACGTAGTCGCTTACAATGGTCAAACGAAAAGCCTAAGATACCCTCTTCAAACCCTACTACTAATATAAAGCTTCCCCTAAGTGGTCTTCATAATCTTCCATACGACTAATTGGGAGAATTGCCTTAACCCCTCTTTGATCTACCAGTAAGGGCCGAATATTGACGAGTTTTCCTCTACACAGGAGAAAGGTGTCAAAGTAATCGCCGTTGGAGTTGGTGATAACATCTACAAAGACGAGTTGACAAAGATCGCCATGGGTAAAGAGGAAAACGTTTTCCAGGTTTCAGATTTCGATAAACTGTCTAAGGAGCTATTGCAGCCTATTATCGACATGTCATGTCCGACTCCGCAGTGTAAGTAAACGCATTCACTGTCTTGAGAATATCTTACAGGGAATAACTTCTCTTCATAAATCAGTTTTGTTTGCTTTTCGCGCAAAACGAAAAGCGGTATTTGTTCTCTTTTTCTTTCAGGAACACTGGTGACCTTCATAGACCAGACGAAAGACGTACATCTCCATGATGAAAGAAGAGCCCGTCTTTACTTACTAGAGGATTTAGCAAAAATAAGAGGGGTAAATGGAGAAGTAAATAAAAAAAATTAAGGCTGAGGCATGTTCTTGTTCATGGTATATAAACTTCACATTCAACTTTTGCCTTATTATGACTAGGACCATTTCTCGCTATCATGGTTCCAAAGACCACCGTGTCTTGTGGCTGCTTAATTGCTTAGTGGTTCAATGACAGGCGCCTCGGATATCGCCATGAACTGGATCTTGATATCGTGTCTGTCCTGGTTCATGCGTGCATCGTATCACAGGCGTTTACTTTACGCGTGAATATCACCTGTCTTTGTTGCGTTTTCTTCAGATCATTCAATATCTTGCTGAATCAGAATTCCCCTCCATCGTTGGTATTTTCTGTACCCGAAACGTTGCACACTTTCTCCAAGTCTTCCAAAAGTTTTGGGCAAGTTCTTATGAGGTGACTCAGGGCACCACATTTGTGACAAGCGCGTTCGTTGCGCCTTGCATATGGACATTTTTTCATCCTATGTCCATTCTCGTTGCAGTTGTAACACAGACTCGTGAATTTCCGAGCGCCTTTTTTGACTCGACACTTGTGTGACAGGCCTCTCACATTCCCTCCGTCTGGCGATGTCACAAACACAGCGATCTTGCCTTTTTCCGAGCTGACTGTTTTGAACTGAACTTTTTCTCCTTCCTCGAGGCGGCGGTATCCTTTAGACTTGATAGCGCTCTGAAAAATAGAACGTTAGACTAATTAGTGCAAGTGACGCAGACCTTGTCGAAAAGACTACAGCAATAGTTTTCGAATGGACTACGAGTTGTTGAACTTTTAATAATCACCCGTGTACGCGTCGAGACCAGTCAGCTGGCTATTATCTCACTGTCCGAGCCTGCAAGACTTGCACTTTCCAAGACTCATATTTTGTTCGTATTGTAACACTGTAGAACACTGTATGAAGTATAGCTTTCTCCAATAGCTTCACTAGACTGGGCTCTTTCAAGTCCTTTTTTATAAATATTTTTATGTCCCTCTAAACGTGAGATGACGTGGTCCATCTCACGGAGTTGCCCGTGTCACTACAGTTAGTTTTTATTTATTTATTTATTTTATCATTATTATTATTGTTATTATTATTATTACTATTATTATCTACATAATACTATTATGGGTGGGCGCCTCGCATGGGTCTGAGTGTCCCGTTCGCACCCTCTCCTGTTGGGTTTTATTTATTTATTTATATTCTTATTTAGTTTGTATATATAGGTTTTTATAAAATAACTGAGCCACTACGCGCGCTCTCATTGATTTTTATAAAATAACTGAGCCACTACGCGCGCTCTCATTGATCGATAGTTGTGTTTAGATGAGAGTATGTAAACACGGTTGTGACGTTTTAGATGCGCGCGTATTTTTGAGAATTATTTTATAAAAGGAATAGAGCACTTTTTCCGTGTTTATATAGCCTCATCTAAACACTCGGAGGGTTGGGAGAATTCTCGAAAGTTGTACAAACCCTCGACTACGTCTCGGGTTTGCATAACTGTCACGAATTCTCCCAACCCTCCTCGTGTTTAGATGAGGCTATATAAACACGGAAAAAGTGCTCTATTGCTTAAAGTGCACCTAACCCCAAAATTTTTTTCCGCCTAAAAAAATCGTCATGCTTTGGGGACTATTTCTTCGAAAAAAATTTTGGATTTGGTCAAATCCTTGAATTTTTATGCCCCGTTGAAGTACGGAAAATCGCACTAAAATCGCCGCCATTTTGGCTCGCGACCGCGTTTCAAAGATCAAGGGTCTGGCGACCACTGTGACGTCACTTCGAGAACCCAACAATCTGTATTTCGCACTATTTCGCATCATTCACTTGTTACATTTGGAAGGTTAGATCGATTTTGGTCGCAAATATGCCGCACAGATGTGTTGTTGGGGGTTGCAGTAATGTCAAAAGCTTGGAGAATGGAATAGGGCTCCATACGATACCGTTTTACGGCGATGAGCGTCCAGAGGCAAAGAAACGAAGGATTTGTAAGACTGAAACGTGCTCAATGGGAGCCATCGAAGAATTCCGTGATATGCTCGAAGCATTTCAAGCCAGATGATTTTGTTCGGAACTACGCGTTGTTGAAGGACCAAGAAGCTTCATCAATTCCGTATTTAGTGCGAGACAGCTTCGGAATTACCGCTTTCCCGACAGGGGCAAGATCTTGTAGGACAAGATCACTCTTAATCGATTCTTCGCAGCCTTTCAGTTCACAACAGCAATAACACTCACTGATGTTTTGTAACAGAGCGACGTTGCAATTTCCACACTTGCACCTAAAGTTCAGCAAAGTTATGTTAGCAGAAAAGTAATCTAAAATACATAAACAATAGGGCCAGAAGCAAGCGTGCCAACACATGTACATGTAATGCATAAACTAAAGCTCACGCGGCAAAGTACATACATAAGGGAAAAACCCGCGAATATCACTATTCCTTCAGTTCTACATTGCACTGTAATTGGTCCTTAAGGCTTCGTTCGAGCTCTTCGTTAGCCTTCATTTCTTCTTGATATTTTTCTATCCATTCTGCATCAGCCAGTGGCTCGTCAGTGTAGGCAGCATCGTCATCGCTTGAATCATCGTTCGAGGTTTCTTATGATCGTGGTGAGACGCGGCACTGATAAATGCTCGTCGTCTTCAAGTTCGTATCCAGCGATAAAATTGATTTCCGAGTCGTCTCAGTCGAAGCTCGTCTCCAAGTCCGATGATTCGGAGGACATAGTAATTTTTTCTTCAATTACAGAAGCTATCAAGACCAAATAGAATGAATTTTCGTGCTAGAAAGGCTTTCGCAGATCGACGAACTCTACTCTGCCAAGATCCCCATTTGCGCGGTCGTGGTCCATTCGGAACTCGACTTCAACGGGGCATAAAAATTCAACTTCGAAAAAAAGTAGTCACCAAAGCATGACGATTTTTTTAGGCGGAAAAAAAATTTTGGGGTTAGGTGCACTTTTAATAGTGTTTAATATAAAACATTATAGTGACACAAGGGAGCTTTCAAAGTGCCAGAACTTTCGAAACGGAGGAATATAGAAGAGACATTTCAGTTAGGAAAGTTTCCCGGAGAATTTCCGAAAATTGACAAATTTACGAAAATTTACGAAATATTAACCGGAAATTCGAAGAGCAAAATTAAATTGAGCGGGATTTCGCGGTAAAAAAATGGTCAAAAATTTGGGTATGCCTCGCGAGTAACATGCATGAAACTGTTATTCCACTCGCCACTAGATATTTTCGAAAATTTAACTCAAATGCAAAGCGACCAAGCATTGGCACTTCCGTGTGGTCATGTTTTCAATAGCGTGTGTGTTCTCTCATGCAGGTTTAGGAGAAAAATCAAGACTTTCTTGGGTATATTTGGACTATTTTGCCTTCAAATTGAAGCTACTACGAGAAAATTTCATTTTTTTTTCATATTTTGTGGAACTGTCAATAAACTCTGAGCCTATCAGAATCGTGCAATCCTCTACCAAGCGCGGGCAAATGTGCAATCCTCCTCTACCAAGCGTGGGAAATCGTGTGTGAGTCGATTATTTTGTTTGGAACTCTGTTCCTTACTACAGCAAACAATAGGCAGTCAAAACTGAACCGGAAGAGCTACGTTTCCAGTAAACTTATTTATTTCGTTTAAAGCAAAACTTCATTTCAGATAAATTACGTCGAGAAACTCATCTGTATTTCTCATAGCAGGAAGCAGTGTGAAGAGGAAGAATACAGTTAATGTTCTTCTCCTTGAGGGCATGAAAACACTTAAAACTCTCAAAACACTTGCGAGAAATATACGAAAACCAAAATTAATGAGTCGCTGAAGACATCAGCAAAAGGAAGGCGCAACGTGCTTACACTTTTAGAAAGTAAACAAACATCGACAAATAGGAGGCAAAAATAATATTCAGGTTTATTTGCAGTAGGAAGGAACACATTACAAGAACACTCGTACAAATAAGCTATAGGCGATTAACTTACGCGATCCTGAAATATGAAATTTTTTTGCCCAATAAACAACGAATACGCTTTTATAAAATAACAAACATTTTCCTTTTGTTTCTTTGTGAACAAAGCCGCATGTCATCTTCGCTTTACGGAAAAATATTGACTAAAATTAAATTATCAGATCGATCAGGCGCTGTTCTGGAGAGAATAGACATGAACAATGGACAGAAGCTATTGTATAACCAAATTTAAATTGAAAGCGAGTATTTCATTCTAAATGTCCGCCGAAGTACAAACAACATACAGAATAGCGGCGAAAATTGTATTCAAGAATTGGGGAGAATTAAAAAAACAGGTAGATATGTTGAATAACATTAAATATTCCTAACACAACAGATGAAAAATATACAAAAGGAAAATCGTCATAAAACTGCAAGAGTTCTGTATAAAAATTTAAAATACGAGTTGCCTAATTATTTTTGTGTTACAAAAGTAAATTTGACAGACCACCGGCAACAACAAAAGTTCATTAAACATGTCAAAATTCCAATAAAAAACCGCGTTACAGAATGGGTAGAAGCCACTTTTTTGCAAGCGAACTAGCCGATACCGGAGAAACCATCCGCGCACGGCGATTCAATGAATAATTAATCATTTAAGGTGCTTTCTCTGACAAAACACAGAATAAGTTTTAAGTAATACTCGTGTACCGCAAGAACAACTAAGATCGGCGGCGATACATGATGAAACACCAAAACGAAACATTCAGCCGAAAAGGTTAAGTTTATCTAACTCGATTAAAACCCTTCACCTTTTCTTTGTCTTACCTGGTGAACGAAAACGTCCCCTTTCGCATCGTCCCTTGTGATAAAACCAAACCCTTTGACAAGATTGAACCACTTAACCGAGCCCGTAATCAGCTCGCCTTCGTCGATCTTTTCCTCTTCTAAAAGCAGCAGTCAAGCGCAAAACTACCTTAGTTAGTCAGTTAGTATGACAGCAAAATTCCTCCGTTAACAAATTCTGAGTTCCTTTGTTAGCAAGAAAGTCTAAGAGAGTTGGTCCCAAATTATAATTAGCTAGCGAAACTCGATACAGCACGTATTCATTTTTTTACGCGGAAAATTCGGGGTAGACAAGAACTCTCGTAAAAATTCACCTTTACTCAGATCTCAGTTGGAAATCTAAACGAAACTTTCAAAGAATCGTTTGTCTCAGTGCCCCGTAAAGCCGCGAACAAATATTCTTCACGATAAAGCTATTTAATTTGAAGAAACTGCATCTCGGTTTAAATAATGATTCAGATTGTAAATCAAAGGAAAGCTTTACGAAAATGAACGCGGGGAAACTGCAGAAATGTAATTCTATAAAAACATGAACAATACCTGACATTTGAACAAAGAACTTTGTCGTTAACTCTGAGAGGATTCTTTGCCCGGCTGTGAGGAATTTAGAATTTATACAACCGCAGCCTAAATTTCTTTAAGTCAGCGCGATTGCTGTCACACAAACCTTGGAGGCAAGCAGATATTTAGAAATAACCATACTTATCTATCAGTACAACGTGGTATATTTAATAACTCGAGGCCTAAGGCTTGCCTTGAACTCTAAGCCAATCAGATGGCTTGTACATGCTCCCTAATTGATCTTATTTTAGCGTCATAAAGATAAGTCTGTCAACAGTAATATAAAAGAATAACTGATTTATCTTATGCCTTTTGAAATCTTGCGTTCTATTGGCTACATCAGATTCCGGTTTAGACCACGGCACCACCAATTATTCAAAGTCTATTGAATATTATTTTCTTAGTTATTTCAAAGCCGTTCTGTCTTCGCTCATAGTAATTATTGTTCTCGAAAAACAAGATGTTATAAGACAAAGGCAACAGAGGGAAATACTGCACGACCGAGTGCTGACTAAAAACAATGAAAATAACTTATTCTAGCTCAGCGAAGAAAATAACGATGCCAATGGGTACATATCTATTGACCGTCAAATCTGATTAAGTCGATATCAAAAAATATAATGAAAAACATGGTTACTAGCAGTTTATAATATTCGATATCATTTTCTGCCGTTATACATGCACAAGTAATTTCGTTTGCCCATTTTCTATTTAGGAAAAAAAAAATACGCAGAAAATAACATCGTTAGAACGTATGTTAAACAAAGAAAATTTCCTGCGAGAAAGCAGCTGTTACTTGCCACCCCTCATTCTGGATTATAAAAATTCATTACAATGAATAACGACCAATATTATTTCTCATTCTTTGCCTCATTTTTTCTTGAATAAAGAAATCGTCGGCAATAAATTTTTAATTTTCAATTGGTCTGTCCGTTGTGCCGTCAGATAAGTTATTTTTTTTACGGTTGTTCAGCACATTGTTTTTTTTTTTGCATTAAGATCTGAGACTAAGAGAGAGACGATATTTTTTAAAATGCTTGAAACGTATCTAAGGCCAAGAATGGAGCGAAAACTGAATATTTTTTTTCCATTTGCTGAGAAAACAACCAATTAACGCATGCAGGAACAGAATTATAGAACAATCTTATTCAAATCCAGCCTGGAAATATTGCAGTCCTGAAAGTCGCGAAGTGACCATGTATGGTTGCAATGCATTTGAAAATGATTTACCGCGCTTATTTTAAGAATTGCATTTTAGATTTCAGGCTCAAATCCTCGAAAAATTTAGAACGTTAAGCTTCAGCACGAAAGAAGACGTTCTTGTAAAAATAGAGTACAATGTAAAACGCATCCTTCACAAAGAAACACTGTGAAGACATTTTGGAAAAGAAATATTCCTAATACAACAGATGAAAAATATACAAAAGGAAAATCGTCATTAAACTACAAGAGTTTTGTATACAAATTTAAAATACGAGTTGTCTGATTATTTTTATGTTACAAAAGTGTACACAAATTTCGAACTAGAAAATAACACGTTTGCCCATAGAGTGCTTTTCCAGTACATTTGCATAGCGTGAGAAATTTTGCTTATGGCGTTTACTGAACAGACGGATGAACGAAAAAATAAAACACGACGCGTCATTGCCAATTTCAAAAAGTAGGGGATGAGGGAATTTCTAAACCACCTCCAAATACAGAGATGGTGGAACAGAGGTAGCAAGCAAAAAGTTCCGTCGTCTTTCCTAGCATGTTAAGGAGCTTAAGCAATGGCCGAGGATGGTGACGCTAAGGACGACGGCTAGCAAAAAAGGAATCTAGATTTTACCTTCGAATTTCGGTCTAAAAACCTGCTCTAAAGATATATCGGCAGCGATCAATTTCAAAAAGGAAATACGAAATATTAGCCGTCGTGACGCACGTTCTCCGAAAGACGTAGAACTTGGCAATTTCCCGTTGTTCTTTGCAGACGACGGCCACGAAATGTACAAAGATATATTTATAACGCACGTTCTTAGCCATTGTTCTGCTTATTATAAACTTTTGTTTGCTGACTTCTCGTTGCCGTCGTGGTTTGCTTTAAAAGCTCCCTCGTAACTAAACATCGTCCAAATGTAGCAGGGTGGAGTGAGTGGTCACGCCAGGCGAGTGATCTTGCTTGAATTAACAGTGCCTTGGAAAGAGAACTTTGGAGGTGCGAGAAATCCGAAATACGGCAGTTAACGTGCAGCTAACTGACGTTCGCAGAGGGGCTAGCTGGACTCCAGGGCCGGGGTTGTTCAAAGCACGATTCAGTATGGTTTACATGTAATTGGACTTTCTGCGATAAGCAGGAAGTATCAACTTATTCTTAGAGGAATTCAGGACAAGGACATATACAAGGCTCGTTTATAATCATCTACTTCTCCCATACTTCCTTCGAACCAGTTTTGAATTAAGTCATACTCCTGATTCAGGAATTGTAAGTAGTTGATACAAGGTTGCCGAAGTTTGGGCAAAATTCCAAATTTTTTTCCAGGTGTTGACGTAATTTTCAAATACTTTCTCCAGGTCACAAAACCTGGAGAAAGGTTTCTATACTTTTCCACCCGTTTTGAACTCTGTAGCATAAAGCATGTCAAGACAAACCCGAAGAATACAGCGGGATAAAGTCTGGTCAGATGTTCTTTGAGAATCTGTGACCTGCGTTCATGAGTGAAAGGACAATTTGAACTAAGTAACCGAAACAAAAATTTTCACTGAAAAAATCTTCAACCATGTACCAATGTACTGTAAACGAGAAGAAATCGGAAAGTCAAAACACAAAAAGGAAAATCGTTCGTCGTACTTCCTGTAAAACCTCACCAGGGAACCTTGGTAAGAAGCGAAAATACAAAAAGGTCTGAGAATTTTGATTTCAGTTCCGTATTTTTTTTGGTGAGGTTTTCTGTTTATATATTTTGTCCTTTAGTTTCACCGGAGCTTGAGCAATCTCAAACTACATAAAAGATAAGAAGTGAGAAAACAATTTTTAAACAAGAAAAATTGATACTTCGGTTAACTATTGATCATGGGTTAGCATTAACCGGCTTTCGAACAACCCGGCCCAGAATATTGTCACCTTGCTGTCAGTTGCCGTGGTAATATTATCGGGCAACTGGAAAGCGTGATTTAACACGCAAGAATGAAAGAATCGGTGGCTTCCCTACAACAGGCGACAGAGAAAACTTCGTATTTCATGATTGAAGAGAGATCATAAAGTGTGGAGGACCCCCTCGCCGTGACAGAAGACAGCTAATGACATGGGCCGGAACTAGCTTCCCTTCTTCCTGATGATATCTGAAGCTGAATCCGTGAATGGGGCTGCTGCCGGACTGTGACTAACGCCGTTTGGACGGACGAACAAAACACTGCATGCTTCAATTTAAGTCTTAACTAATTAATATTCGAATCGGTCGTGTAAGTAAGTTAGTTGTCATTCAGCAGTCACAGAGTTCGGACTAAAAACAGTACGTTTAGGTCGCTGCGTTTTCGTTTCGATTTTTGTACAGATAGTTGTAGACTTTCGTATCGTCGAAACAGTGACAAAAAATAACAACAATACAACACACAAAAATTAGTGTCCATTTGAACGCACGCGTGTGGTCTCAAAACCGCGCCAATTCAAGCCTAATATAGTTTTAATATGGACAACAAGGAATTACATGATTAAATAAGAAACTTCCCATTTCTTTACTGGTGTCTTGACAGTCACGCATGTATAGCAACTTCCATGCGCGGTGTTGGTCACATTTGTGGGGATAAGTCTTAGGGTGCGTTTTATCGACAAATGAGGATAGATAATTCCATTTCTTGCGAGCGTAGACGAATGCAAGTAGCTTTATCGACTTTGTCGCCTTTAATTTCTTCTTCATGATGTGTTGCCATTCTCACTGAATCCCTTTAAAAACCTAAATCTGTATTTTTCGAACAGCCTTTGAATAAACGTCAAATTAACTCCATTTCGTTCAACTTTGTTTTCTACCCCACCAGAATTCGGTTGAAAGTCACTGTCGGTGACTGATCCATAACCGTAGTTCTCCACTGTTCTGCCGACTTCCTTTTGGAAGCTTACATGAACCCTTTGTTTATTGAGAATGGGGACGATCATGTTGAATTTATCGATTTTCTGGTTAATGGTGGGTAATTTCTCCTCGAATTCCTTCAAATTCTGCTTCCATGTGATAGAAGCTTCCAATGTCAATGGATTGGGTCCGAGTTTTGCTCTTTTTGTCAATAAATCGTCTCTGAGCCGTTTGATATCCTGCCGTATTTCCTTGTCCAGTGAAATCCATTCCGGCGCAAATCCTGAATCTATCAGTACTTTATTGAGCCTCCGAGTTGTAGAGTCTACAAAGCAGAAAACACAAAAGATTTAGACACAGCTACATATCTAGATATAAACGAAGATGAAGGATATTCTTGCAGATACGAAAGGGTGTGGTGTGTATCTTTTCGTGAAAGTTGATGAGGACAAAATTCACATGAGCTGCCCTTGCAATGAACTTCATCCAAGTGAAGATGAAATAGCACAAAGTAGTAACAGAATTCTCATGGAAAAGGCAGCAGTGGTGTGGCCTAGTTCGTGGGGAGGGATAGGGTGGCAGGAGCCCGGGAGAATAGGGGGGTGTGAGGAGGGAGAGGAAACGGCGGGAAGAGGACGGGAGTCGGGAGAGAAATGCAAAATGCTAATTTTTGTCATTCAATAAGCGTTCAATTACTTTCAAAAGCAAGAGCCCAAAATGTTATTTGACTTGCGTTTAACGTCTTTTGAGACTGAGCAAAAGAAAATTAGCCCTTGGGCTAAACAACTGAGGCTTACTCCAAGAAAAAATGGCCCTTTTACGGTGGTTATGTCATAAGTCACGAAATTTCGTCGCTTAAGCTGTAAAGAGACGTGAGTAAGAGGAGCAAGGCTGAAAACAAAGGGAAGAAAGGAAAAGGAAACGCTTGAGAATTGCGTTTGAGGACGGAGAAGGGCGGGAGTCGGGAGAAAAAGGTACGGGAAGCGGGAGAGCAGGGTACGACAAGCGGGAGAGCAGGGTACGGGAAGCGGGAGCTTCTGACCCCCCTGTACCCTTTGTTTGGCTTTACTGTACTGGTTCCTGTCAAGGGTCTTATAAGTTGAAATTGCGAGCCTGATCTAGAAACCAATGCGTAACCTCATAAAACTTGATACCCGCCTTAAGTGGATAAGTTTAGTAAGATTTACATGTAAACGTTGCTCAAAATCTCTTCAAGGCAAACAGCTTATCTTATTCAAGGTGAAGACTAGAGTACTGGGAATTTCAGTAAATGTAGACTCGATAGGGGAAAGTAGCAAGGCTCTGTAAGCCAACAGTTATGGTTTTTAAAACATTGTGCTCTGAGAAAGAAATTAACAAGTCACCAAATGCCCCCTCAGTAATGACCTACAGTTATGTACAAGTTTCAAAACATCAGGGAAATGGAAATCATATATTTTGGTCTCCAATGAGGTGAGGGTTTTGAAAATCAGTCAATATCCCTGCCCTACTAAAAAGTTGTATCCTTCCCCTCTCAAAATTAATAACACATCCTCTGAATCCTATTGTAAGTTATTGTGATTCTGATTTTGATCACAGACACAACATACACACCTACCAACATACAGCTCTTGTTCAAGCTTAAGCGGTTTTCCGCTCCCAGATAAATTTTTAAATTCTCCTTTAGACATAGCCTCCTGGATTAGATCTTCAACCAGTCTGTCAATGACCTTGGAGTACTTTGACCGCCGTATTGCCCTCTTTTCAGGTTCAGCAATGGAGGTTTCTTGATCGCCAAACTGCCGAGTCTTATGGTCAATCACTTTGTCTGAAGCCCTCTGCACCCTGTAGTTTTGGTATTGCTTTTGTCTCGTGGAAGGTGAACCAAACCCAATACCTTCATACTCTAGGTATTGCCTAGGAACAGCAAGCACAGGCCCGTTAAAATTAAAAATGGGAGAAAGCAGAGTAGTCAGATATCAGAACATTCCCTGGATCTACCATGACTGGCTGCTCCTATTGAAGTTTATTGAGGCGTAAAGACATTTTGTCCAATAAAATTGCCTTCTGCTATGCCTTTTTTCCAAATGAAAGGCTAAGGGCTAAGCTAAGCTAAGCTGAGACTGGATACCAACCCCATATCATTCCCCTATATTCTTTAAAAGATTTTTAAATTTAAATCAACAACAAATCATAAATCTGCATTTGATTTTTTTTTAATATGTACACTTTTCAATAGCAGTATGATTGCTATGTTCACCAGATTTAAACCAATAACTCTGAGATAAGGGGATCAGGAACTTACAAGTGTCTCTTTTTGGGTCAGCAAATAATCAGGCCAAAAGGTTATGTTCTCGCCCTTTGGATTCTGTACTCATATGAACCAAATTCAGTTTGGTGGTCAGTGAAAAATGAAGACTGTGGACTGCGAACCGGGGGCAAAATGCAGACTGAGGGTAAGATGCAGACTGCAGACTGTAGATTTTCTAAATGAATCGTGTTACCATTTCCTTCATTGAGAGTTAACCATAAACAGGCTAACCATAGCATTATTCAGGCTAACCCAAGTGATATTCACACTAATTTCAATGATATTCAGTCTTACGGTTAGCACTAGATTATGGAAATAACATGATATATACTTAAAGCGTCTGTAGTCTGCAGTCTACATTTTGCCCCCCATCTCTAGTCTCTACATTTTACATTGACCAATCAGCTTGGTTTAGAATATTTTATAAACAACAGAATCAAATTTGGTACTATTATAGGCTGTACATGCCCCAAGCCATGAAAACATCCCTCTAAGCACAAGTTATTGTTATAAAAGCCGTCTCCCAACTGCGGTGCATTGGTCCAAAGGCTACTACTTGGTAAATACACTTCACCTCCATCCATAAGTGGCTGCCAGAAAACTGCTAGAGAAACCGAGCAAAAGGGGCATTCTGTATTTAATGCACTCCTCCTCCCCATCCCACTATGGAGAGCAACCTCTGGCACAAGACCTGTTGGAATGTCTTTTTCAAGGAAGCTGGGAAAATTTTGAACCCTCTGATGCAAACTGGGGTGTCAGTATCTGCCTTTCGAGTTGGCTGAGGGGGTCGGGGTCGGGGTTATGGAATGGACTGAATGGAATGTCTCAGCAATTCCCTTCCAGAGGGAATACCAACTTTGGAGCGATTGCAGAATACCCAGCTCAGCCATTTGCATGTGTCAGTGTGCTTTGAAGAACGAGGTATATAACAATAGTTGCTATTCTTATTCAATGAGATGCAAATAGGTGGGCCGGGTATTCTGCCCCAATTTTCACAGTCAGTTCATGCAACACGCACTAGATCCACACTTTCCCTATAGACACCCTATACCCTCCCGTCCTCTCGGAAACTAAGGCGTTTATAAACCCAGAAGGTAGACATATAAGCTCAGCCTTTCTACATGTCTTTCAAGATTACCTGTGCTGAGGAGCAGTGTGATGAATATCAAATATTTCCTTCTCAAAATCTTGATCGCTGACTTCTGGCCCTTTCTGGACCGCAGTAGTCACATGATCCATGACCACTCTGTACGCCTGTTCTATTCGCGCAAATTTGCCAGCATCAGCTGTTTTTCTCCCACAATCCGGGTGATACTGCTTGGCTAGTCTCAAATATGCTTCACGAACATCCACAACAGTAGCACTCCAGTCCACGCCGAGTAGAAGATAACAGTCCTTAACCTTCATGCTGGATGCTGGTGTACAGAGCATACGACCTGCCTGTTTAAGGAAGTGATACCCTCGTAACATTGCAAGGGACGTACACTTATTTCGAGACAAAACGTGATACAATCTCCGAGTAAGACAGGTCGCCATATTTGTTGTTACTCTATTACATAATTTCGGTATCACACGACGTCCACGACGTACCATTGGTCAAAAGACACCGCTGACAAGCTATAGCGCGCGAGTGACGTCACGACTCAACAAAGCTGTTTTGAAACGAAAACTCAACCTCGTTCCCAGGCTCTCTCTCCTCTGCCTCCCTTTGTCGTTGGGAGAAGACAAAGGGAGGCAGAGGAGAGAGAGCCTGGGAACGAGGTTGCCTGGGAACGAGGTTGACGAAAACTTCGCCTAGATTCCCTCTAGTTCTCTCAGAACACGCTGATGTTGCATGAGTCTCGTGGGGGTATAATCATTTGTGTTATATTGTTAAGCCTTGCGCACTTCGCTATTAGTACTATAGATTTATTTCCCTCGAAACGGCAAGGTCTGACGGTTCGAAATTAACTGAAACTGACAAATTACTATTTGACACATTTCCCCTGACTCTAAAGATGACTCCCGCTCAGGTTGTCGATACTTCAGTCACCCAAAACAGTTCTTTTTAGAAACAATCACACAAGACGAAGTCCCTTCTCGGTGTCTGATAATCCGGTAAAAACACAGGGGGGGGGGGGGGGGGAGTGAAGATATAAAAAGGACAGTGGTACTCCTCGGAAATTTTGAAAAGATTCTTCAGAGGTGCCAAGATCCTGTTAATCGCGTTTTGTGGGTCTGGCTCGAATGTTTTTTCACCCGTCAGTGGTACCACTTCTGAAACTATACATGGCACATTATTTTTAATAGCGATAAATCAGTCGATTGTCAATTATGTGATATCATATTATTTTTGGGTCATTGCCCTACAAGTTACCGCGAAAACCCACGCTGCAAGCCTTTTGACCTCCTTTTTAACCCCAAAAAGGTACGATGAGCAACCTCGTCCTTTTTGCATGGGAGTCCCCCACAGTCTAATAACTCCCTTAATTAAACTGGTTTTATACAAAGTGACATCAATCACTGTTTATTGAGAATCAGTTAAATCATACAGTTCTGTTGAATAGTTTATCTTAGGGAATAGTGATAATGAACTTATTTTTAAATACAAAGTTCTAATTTGAAAACGTTACAGTTGCTTGGCGTTCTACGAGAATACTACGGTATAAACCACACATAGAGAACTCACTGTTCGCTACCACATAAACGAGAAGTCTGGGTAGATCCTTATTTCGCAGTTGCTTGTGGGGTCGATACTGGGGACAATATGGCCCCTAATCTTTTGTTTTGACTGCAGAAACCGCCCCACAAACGGCTGTAAACGGCCGTGAGCCGGGTCTCTTTTTGAGCAGGGATTGCTACGATTATCAGTTGAGTATTTTGGTCAACAGGTTCTAACGTGAAAATTTGTGTTGTTGTCACGGGCAACTGGCTTCGTTTCCAGTGGCAATTTGTCGGTCGTTGACGTCAATATTAATGTCAGCAAAGCGCGCGAAATAGTAGGCGACGAGACAGCAACCTCGTTCCCAGGGTCCTCTCCACACATGTCCAATACTCTCTACCTCGAGAAAGTAGAGAGAGGACCCTGGGAACGAGGTTTACGCGACAGGCCACGCACGGCTGACGATATTGTTACCAATGGAAACGAGGAAAGTTGCCCGTGACAACAATGTAATTGTAAAGCCAAAAGACACCAAACTTCCGTCGTGCCTTACTCAACTCTCTCGCCGACCAGCACTACTCGCTCTGACGCTCCTCGCCGCTGGCGAACAAGAAGACCTCTGGAATCCAGGGTACGCAAGAAGTGAAATTCGCATCAAATCCTTTGATCATTTGCCAGGTGTGACAGGCTCGCAAATTGAAGCAAAAGGGTAAAAGAAATACGTAAAACCTCACGTGTACTGCATAAAATATCTGCTAAGATATGGTACATGTCTGCGAAAACCGGTCATTGCGCCCGATAGCCAGTTCGCCCAGACCGAAAGTCCCTAAGCCCGAACTGAAAAGAAGGATGTGTTAACTTTTCTTTCTTTAAACGACCGAGCGAAAACGAGCCTATTTCTCGTTCTTTAATCCACTGACCACGGAGCTAACAGTCCGGGGCAAACCGAATATCAGTCCGGGCGAAAGGGATTGGGGCGAACTTACTTTCGGGCAAAACGACCGCAATTCATATCTGGCATCTCACTTACTTAGTAATAAGACTGCTAAACTTTGTTCACCCGCAAAAGTGATTCTATAACACACAATGTATAACGAATGCTTGTAGTATTAAGACTAATAAATATAATAACTTATCAATACTACATTTGGATAAAATATCAACACCAGTGTTAGATTGTTTGGAGATGTAATCTACCGTTTAAGATCACCGCCCTTTGGACCATTATGAACTTTTTACTTTTCACTGTTTACAATAAAGCTTGAAAATATTAGCACCTAGTCTGAAATGGTAGATTAAGAAGTAATCAGGCCTCGAGAATGTATTTTATATGGAACTACTTGGCTCGATCTGAAAAGTCGAGGCGGGTTTTAAAATATACGTACAGAACCATCCGCTCCATCCAACCATTGTGTTTTCGTTCAGTTGGGGTCGCAATCATGAGAGTTAATGAAAAGGCCCGTCATGTATCCTGTACAATGAAGTGTCCTTGCTCGTATGCCTGTATGTAACTCTAGTATGTCGTCCACAGGAAACAGATCCTACGGAGTCTAAATTTAACTCTTTTTTTATACACAAGAAACGATGCAGCAACCACAACTGAGTAGTCTTCACCCATAACACATGACGACTTTATTGAAGGACACGAAGATTCCTCGGTTTGGTTTACTGCGGAAAATAACACAAGAATTATTTCGGCAGCTCATGCAAAATACAAGGAAAACATCGCACGTTACGTTTCAGATCATCATCGGTTTATCTTGAATTTAAAGCGTTGATGATGTAAAGAGTTCAAATCGATGATGCAAGCCAAAGCTTGAATCGATTAAGTATGATAAACTTTTACTTAAAAAATTCAGTATTTAGAGGAACCCACGTCAGCCTTGGCTGGTTTTCATGCGGGTCCTCTGTACTGGTCGAATAGGAATTTTGGAGGAAGGAAAACCGGAGAGCCCGGATAAAAACCCTTGGAGCAAAGCGAGAACCAACAACAAACTCAACCCACATATGGCACAAGGGGTCCGTTTCTCCAAAGCCCCGGAAACCTTTTCGGGCCCGTAAAGCCATTTTTAGTTCATCTGTATCTGAAAACGCAGAAGTGTATACGCCTGAAATTTCTTGTGTGAAAAGAACCTCTGTTTATATTAAGAATACGTGAATAAAACAGCTCCGTAATCATAAGGTTTGAGATTTTGCTGTGGCTTTCCGGGTGCGAAAACGTTTCGGGACCTTCGAGAAACGGGCCCCAGGCCGGAATTGAACACGGGTTATATTGGTGGGAGGTGAGCGCTCTCACCACTGCGCCAGCCTTGCGCTATCCTTGCACTTACCAAAAAAATAATCTCTCTCCATCCAAAGATCCATCGTGCTTTCCCTCTGAAAGAACCAAAATGCGTTACAAACAATAATGCAGCCAAACCTCTACTTTTAGATACCTTGGGTCGATGTACAAATTCTCCTTACTTTACTCAGCATACGGCTCAGGAGAAATTTCCTCGTGATGACAAGAGTTTTTCTCAGTGACTTGAATATCTGGAATAGGCTACTGCTGCATTGACAACTACATTGATAACAAGGTAATCAATCACGAACAACACTAAACCGAGCTGTTTTGTGAACTATTTTCTCTAAAGCCAAGAGACTGCATTTGGTTAATACAGCTATTTCGAGAAAGGTTGTCTTACAAAAGCGTAAAGGCGAACGCGACAATGTTGAAGGGTATTAGTTTACAGCTGTTTGAGTGAATCTCAAGGTATTTCAGTGTTAGAGAAGGAAACAGCACAGACACGTTTAATCATGCTTTCTCTTTCCTTCTAGCTAAACGCCGTGAACCTCAACCAAGCAGCGCCAAACTATTACTACCCATAACACCAAGCGGCATTGTCGCGTGCGGCTGTATATATTACTCTTATTGCCTTACTGGCATATTTTAAGGATTACAAATGAGATACTTTTTTTTTTCAGTTTATCACCAACACGTAATCATCGACCCGTATCATACCTACACAAACAAAGGAGGCACCTAGAAAATCGAGAAAAATATATGCTCACCTTGACCTTGTCTCAGTTCCACTCCGATATACATGTCCTTGCGGCCTGGTAATGGCCCGATATACTTTACTATTCCGCGGCCAATCTCTCCTCGTGATCTCGTTACCAGTACCTTCATTCCCACCTGAATATCCCCGCTTGACGAGGGCGCAAATGGCTTGGTGAATAGTTTCGTATCTGTACGGGACGAGGTGACTGCTGAATGGAATGGAGCGGTTGTAAGAGACTGGGAACTGGTAGAATAACTTGACGAGGTGGAATGGTGGCCAACATCGCGCAGAGAATGAGAGTAAGGCGAAGACTTGACGTGGTATGAAGGAGTGTTCTCGTCTTTGCTGCCAAAAACGTCGTTCACGGATCCCGTTGCTAAAATGAAAAATGTAAGGAATTTAACAATTGTCAATTTGTCAAGAACGGTAAGCTCTTAAGCTGTCGAAAAATATTGCATTAGCTTACATTGTCAAAAATGATTGTAAATAATAGGCCATTACCGAGTTGCCTCAGTTTTGCCTCTGTGTCAAACCGAGTCTGAGTCTTCGTACGAAACCAGTTATACGAAAATGTGTTCCGCCAACAGGTTCATTTTCATCCAAATCAAACTCATTCTCATGCACCGACTCGCTTTGAAGCAGAGGCACACTCGGAAATGGCCTATTAAAACATAAGCAAAATATGGTCTGTAGTCATCTGCTATGGCCGTATCCAGAAAAAAACCACAATGCCAATGAAACAAATATGGTTGACGAGGCAATGTCCATGGTTAAATTATCTTCCTAGGTTTTACGGTTTTTATGGTGACTAAATATAACGAAAAGAAAAAAAATTGGTTGAGGCAAGTGCCTCTGTTTGCTGTTAGCAACTACGGCCTTGTCTGCTCGTCAGGGGTTTGGGTACAAGGATGAGCAGGTGACGACTAGCATGTCATGCTATGCAGTATCCCTCGCAGCCCTTATTTGGATCGTCACGCAACGCTAGGGAGACGAACGTTACGCGAAGATCAAGGCACAAGGTCACAAGATCACTTGTATTATGCCAGACTCCTGATTGTGTCAAGTTCGTAAAACCCATTTACCTCCATGATATGAATGAGGTCGTCTTCTACGTCCGCTGAGTCTGTCAACTTGTTGATACAGAGACGAGTCTTGACTGTACGCACTCGCTCTTGGTTGCCTCGTCCCAGCATCTGTCCTGTGGTCATGGTCCCACGAAACGACCGACGAAGTGGAAGACTCGGAGCTGTGCGTGCGCCATCTCGGTTGAGTTGCAGTATGGTGCCGGCCCAAGCCATGCTCTAGATCATCGGAGACATCGCTGTCTTCTCCTAAGGAGCTAACACGGTGCCTTGGGACAGTGGCCCTGCTTCTGTGCGAAGTACTCGCAAGCTTGTCTTGAAGGGATGTAAAAGACGCCGATTGTCTCTTGGCTTCGGACCTCGGCGAGCCGTAGCCGTTCATGATAACAGGAGATGACACTGCAGCGTCGTGGGATCGGGTGTAATTCGTGTCTAACGAACTGTACCGAGATGTTCCGAGCCCCAGGTTGTTGCTTCTCGTGGCGAAACTAACAGACCTCGCTGTAGGTTCCAGGTCTGTATATTTTTGTCTGTCGTACGAGGTGTATTTGTCGGATTTCTTTGACAAGTCTGTTTCGCTCTTGGCTCTACCGAGTCTTGAGCCAGTCCTGCTTGTTATCGTTTTCATTGTGTCCAATTCTTGTTTTGCTTGTTTTAGTTTCGTTTGCAGACGTTCGTTGTCTTGTTGAAGTTGCCAGACCTGCTGCTCCAGAGTATTATTGAGTACTTGAAGCTCGATCATCTTTCCTCCGGCTCTGTTTGATTCCAGAGATCTCCGTTGCAAAGTTCTTATCTAGAACACACAAGTAAACCACATAAATCTTACCCACCGGTCCAAACGACATTAAACTTCAAAGAAGGAAATGCATACTCTTATCTGAGGGGCCAGACTATAATGGCAGAATGACAACCACTTAAAGTGCCTATAACCCCAGAATTTTTTTTTGGCTAAGATGAAACTTAGACAAACACACGAAAAGAACTTGCCAAAATTTTAGGTTTGTGATATTTTTAAGGGCTTTAAAAATTAACATAAAGTAGCTGAAATTTGATACATGACCGAGCTGGCGAGGAGCCTGGGTCTATTAGACGTCACAGACTGTTTTGCATGCATGTTTATAAAGAGTTAATGCTATGTAAATGAATATGTGACGTCAACCCAGGAATATACCCAGACCCCTCACCAGCTCGGTCATAACACAAAAGATATCAAATTTCAGCTACTTTCTGTTAACTTTTAAAGCCCTTAAAAATATCACAAACCGAAAATTTTGGCAAATTCTTTTTGTGTGTTTGTCTAAGTTTCATCTTAGCCAAAAAAAAATTCTGGGGTTATAGGCACTTTAATGGTGACTCAGTACGTTACACTGTCTACCAAGGGTACAATGCTTTGAAAATCAATAAATAATTTAGTTATCACCGCAAATTAACAATGCTAGGTATAAATGTACAACTCCCAAAAACAAACTTGCTTGGTGAAACTTAATGCAGCTTGTTTAGAAACAAGAAGAGTCTCGCAAACCAACATTACGATTTCACTATGTGACCTACAAACCTCTAGTTGTAGGTCAGAATTGAGCTTGTTCATGTCTTCAAGGCTCAGCTGATTGACAGTTTTTAGACTCTCTTGCTCCTCCTTCAGCTGCTGATTGGCTCTCTCCAGTTTCCTCACAGAATCCTGCAGTGAATGAGTTTCCTCGTCTTTCTCTTGCAAAATTCTGTCGAGTTCCACCACCTTCTGCTCCAGCTTACGTGTTTTCTCGTCATCTTGTTTGGTGAGAGAGGCTACAGTCTAAAAAACACGACGTGTATGTTAATAACCCTCTTCGTTGTCGAACGTGGTTAAGAACGGCAAGAATGAAGACATGCTTGATCATCGCAGTTATACACAACTTCAGCAGTTGTAAAATTAAAGCCTGAAAAATAATTCAGCCTTGAACGGGATTCGAACCCATCACCTCTGCGATTCGGTGCAGTGCTCCACCAGTAAACTAACTAGCCAACTTGTTAGGTCATAGGTTCGAATCCCGTACAAGCCTGAACTTTTTTCAGGCTTTAATTTCACAACTGCTTAAGTTGTGTGTGTATAACTGCGATCATCAATCACATCTTCATATCTTCTCCGCAGTTCAAATATATGATCTTTCAAATATTCAAATATTAACGCGTAGCGGAAAGAACGTAAGCTTGAGTAAAAAGATGCTCATTCGCGACTGTCGATCGACAGAAAATGCTCTGGCGATGACACAGTCCTACAGATATATTTAGCGCCTCTGATTGGCTGATACTTGCGCGTGAAAATGTCACATCAACAAGGCGGCAATCGAGTGGTCAGCTTGAAATTGAGGAAGACAAAAGCGACGCATTTTACTCGGCTTACGGAAATAGAAAAAAAAAACTCGGTAGACAGGCCACTGATACTGAAAATAAATAACAAGAAACACAGCCAAACCTATGTTTGAACCAGATAACTGACGTGCATTAAAACGTGAACACTATTGCTGTTAAAACCATCAAAAATATGGAAAAACCTGTCAACCATTTGTGAGTTTTTGGCGGAATATACGTACGATGCCTTTAACCAAAAGGTGTTTAAAAATGTTACAATTTCTCCCAAACATTGTATCGATTGTATCGTATCGTATTTTGTATCGATACGTTAAGCAGCGGAATGTCTGTAACAGGAATTAAGAACTAAGGCCTAGTGAATTTAAGTTCTTTTAGGATAACTGAATTTCGTCCTAGCCATCATGTTTGTGTACATTAGTTCACTTTCCCAAACTTCAACCTTCAACTTCAACATCATAAAAAGTGCACCAACAAGAGAGTTAATTCATGATTTACCTAATTTCATTAAACAGCTATTAGGTTCCTGGAATTACGTTTGCTACTCATGCTTCATGCCACACTTACCTCAATGCTCAGCATCTGCTGCTCAAGGTCCTCATTCCTGCACTTGACTCTCCTAAGCTCTGCTTCATAATGAGCCGCTCTCTGTCTGAGCTCATTGGCCAGAGTGTCCCTTTCCTCTCTGAGAGCCTCCACCTCCGACGACAATTCCGATGCAGATGGTCCGCGTTCTCCATTCACAGCGGCAAATGCACTTCCACGGCTCGGAATATCTGATTCATGCGACAATGGAGGATATAGGACACGACGAGAGGGACCCTCAGCTCGACTACGAATTGAAGAAGCTGGGCTTTGTCCTCTGGATGCCCTAGGACCACTGTGTGAAGGTACTGGAGGTGAACCTCGCCTGTAGGATTCTGCAAGGAGTTCCGATGGGCTGCCAGTTCCCGATGTTCCATGCCTCGGACTGTTTACAGATGGTGCGCTGTTCTCGCTTTCCCCATGACTTACTCTAAAGCTTCTAAACGGCTTCACAACAGGGGCTGCTGCTGAAGATCCATTCCGTGAGACTACTGGAGATGCACCTTGTCTAAACGCTCTCTCTGCAAGGAGCTCTGATGGGCTTCCTGCTCCAGATGTTCTATGCCTCGGACTGTTTACAGATGGTGTGCTGCTCTCGCTTTCTCCATGACTTACTCTAGAGCTTCTAGATGGATTCACAGGAGGGGTTGCTGCTGGAGATGTACCTTGTCTAAACGCTCTCTCAGCAAGGAGCTCTGATGGGCTTCCTGCTCCAGACGTTCTATGCCTCGGACTGTTTACAGATGGTGTGCTGCTCTCGCTTTCTCCATGACTTGCTCTAGAGCTTCTAGATGGCTTCACAGGAGGGGTTGCTGCTGGAGATGTACCTTGTCTAAACGCTCTCTCTGCAAGGAGCTCCGATGGGCTTCCTGCTCCAGATGTTCTATGTCTTGGACTGTGCACTGAAGGTGCGCTGCTCTCACTTTCGCTCTGACTTTCCCTTGCGCCTGTTGGTGACATCACAGGAGTTGCTGCTGTAGATCCATTCCGGGAGGCTACTGCAGCTGTGTCACTATCCTGTCTATAAACTGACTCCATTGACAGCTCTGTGGGGCTTTCCGCTCCTGACGTTCTCTGTCTCACGTTGTGCATTGAAGGTGTGTCATCCCCGCTATCTCGATGACTCCAATACAAGGTTCTTGGTGGCGCTACAAAAGGACTGCCTCGTGCTGGAGGCTCACTGTGGACAGACAGGACAGGAGTACTCCTTTGACTTGAGTGACGGCTAGCATCATCAGCCTGGCCTGCTGCTACTCGGGGGTGAACGCTGGTGCTGTGATTGGACCCTGTAGGACTTTGCCTTAGAACAGCAGGTATTGATGGCCCTTCTGCACCAGAAATGGGTCCCCGACGACTTTCCAAATGTGATGCAGAGTTACCATTTGTCAGTATCTCCACTGAAATTGGAACCGTTTCTGAGAGGCTAACCGAGCTACCTAGGCTTTGGGGTCTCAATGGTGGTTGTGTTTGGATGTGAATGGATCCAAGAGGGCTTCCTCTCGAGGCCACTGCTACGCCTGTATCAGACTGGCTGCGGCCTCTTGGAGACATAATAGGAGATGGTAAACCAGATGAAAACAAAGAGCTACTGTGAACTGATCCTGCCGGGCTGTGTCTTTGAGTAGATGAGGTGATTTCATGAATACTTGGTGGTGCGGCTGGTGTGCTGTACGTTACACTGGTATCAGCGACAGGAACTGTTACAGCATCTAGGACAGAGCCGAGAGGACTGGCTCTGAGAGATGAATGGGCCTGTTCCATAGGCTGCTCTTCAGTTGTAGTCTGAACAGTGGATGGTACATGGTCTCTTTCTTCTGAAGAATCGTGATCTTCAACTGGGATGGCCTGTGAGGAGATGTATGGTGCAACAACATTTCTGTACTCTTCTTCAGTTAATAGGGTGCCAGTGATAGGAGGTGGGCTGTCATGCCTAAGGGCCTCATCTAGTAAAGGACTTATAACGGAGTTGTCTCTTTCTCCTGCCTCACTAGGTACACTGAATGTAAAAGGTAGACAGGAAGATCAGTAGAAAGTCAAGATTGAGAGTCTACATACGTGAACTTTACTTTTAGTCTTCATATAATTTATTAAATGTTTTCATCCTGCATGTCAAGAATATGATCATTCATTTAATATATACCTCCAACAGCCACATCTTTCTTTTTACTAACCCTTGCTCCTCATCTAATAACTCTCTCATAGCAGCAATGAAGTTCTTGCCTACATGTAAACTGTCATGCAGCCTTCACCTTTGTGTTTTTCGAAATTCTTTGCTTAAGCTAGCCTCTTTCACAGCCGTAATTTGTCACTACGCAATGCTTCTCTCAAGCTAGTGAGGAGAAGCACTGCTTGACGACAGGAAGTGGCTGCGAAGAAGATTAAAATCAAACCATCCAATTCAAAAAAGATGTTAATCAGTCTGCTGAAGCAACACAAGAATGATCACTTGAACCTAGCCCCACCACCTAGTTCTTATGTGTCCCCCTTTCTGAAAAAGGTCACTGATGGGTTCAACTCCTTTGGGGAAACTTGAAAATTCTTGCATCTTGTTCAGTCTGACAAACAGAAATCTGCCATACGTCCACCAACCAAGTCAATAAGTTGATGATGACTAATCACAAGGAAATGAATTAAATTATGGACAATTTGAACTAAAAAATAAAGGGATTATAACGTCACATTTAGATTCCCTTCATAACTGAAAACATATTGAAGAATCATTTCCTGCCCTTAATATAATAAAGATTTTAGAAAACGACTGCAGAACTGACTGACCTGTTGACAGGACTGTCTCTTGACGACACTCGGCTGTCATGCTCACTGCTAGGAACTGGAGAAGCAGAGGAGGGCGGGGCTGGGGGCCTTGAACTAGAAAGTACTTCTTCTGCTTCATTCTCTATGAGAGAGAGTCAAAAACCAACTTTACAAAACACATACATGTACGTGTAACATACAACAGTTGTTACAAAGCTACAGGGCATGACTAAAAAACACACTCAGGAGCCAGTTGGCCAAATGATCATTCTTCAAGTTTGGTCACCAGCGCAAGAGAAAATCGAGAATGGGCTGTTCGATGCTTAAAGATGATTTCCAGTCCATGCTGCGCAGTCTGAGTTGGAAAAAAAATTTCAAAGGCCTCAAAGAAAAGGTATGTGGTTTGTAATGAATATTAGTATAATTACTCAGGTGATTATACAAAATCCTCGCACTCTTGATGGCTGAGAATGACGTCATATTCTGCTATAATCACCTCTGGAAAATTTTCAAAATAGCCGTCTCGCGCTTTGTCAATGTGTCTGAAGAGGAAATTAATTTAATGAAAGAAAATGCCATTCCGAGGAATACCAAACACACCACAAAGTTTGGAATGACACCCTTCAAAGGTAAGATGTGAAAATTGGGCTAAATGTAACTAAGAAACCATTAAATTCCCGTGAAAATTCTACTTATGTCGACATGCATGAATAAATCAAAACAACTATTAAATTTTCGCAGCACTTTATTTAATTAACAGAATGGTTTCAACAACAAACCAAATTTACCACTGACTTTGAGGCAATGGAGGTCAACAAGATGAATAAATGTTTGTCAAAGTTTTATGTCTCAGTCAGGAGGAAAGACGGGACTTTTTACAAGATAAATAGTCTGTTGTCCGTGCGAGCGGCTCTCGATCGCCATGTGATCGCCATGTGATCGTCATGTGATCAGTGTGCGAACTTGTTCACTGACACGTGACAACGACAAATAAAATTTACCATTCCTTTGTCACAGGTATTTCTATAATCACCTGAGTAATTATACTAAAACAATTATTCACTTCAAGCTCATGAATATTTAGAAAATAAACCCCTTCAGGCGCGGCTGGTATGTCAGCTGATAATGTCCTTGGCTGAGAAATTGTCCTCAAAATTTCACATTTGCCCTCGAAGCTTCGCTTCTCGGTCAAATGTTCATTTTTCGAACAATCTCAGCCGCGGACATTATCAGCCGACATACCAGCTGCCTGAAGGGGTTTATTTACTAAATATTCATGAGCCTGAAGTGAATAATTGTTTTAGTGTAATTATATATCCTCGGCTGAGAGATTATCCTCAAAATTTCACACTTGCACTCGAAGCTTCGCTTCTCGGCCAAATGTTCATTTTTCGCAGACATTATCAGCCGACATACCAGCAAGCCAGAGAAGGGTTCGTTTTTTCATAACCCTCCCATTAATTTTCTTTTCGCAGCTAAACCTTGCGTAAACATGGTAAAAAAGCCAGTGCTGATCTAGATCTGATGGCGAATGCCTGGGTGATTGTCAATGTCACTGTCGCTACACTCATTAAAATGAGTTTGGTTTCCTTCCATGTTAACTGAAGAAAAGAAAAGTTGAGATTCTTGGGCTGACTGTTTTTCCTCGATGGAAACAATCAGAGGACAAATATCGACGTGGGTGGGGGTTATTGCGTGATAACTGTCCGGCGATTTAGACCATGTGACGTAAAGTAGCCAATAAAATCACGCAAAAATTAATGGGTGGGTTATAATGGTGACTATTCCCCTTGACTTTGTCTCAGGGAATATTCACCAATATTCACAAGTCTGAAGCGAATAATGTGTTAAATATCAATTTGCATTTCATTGAGAGGAAATTTAGAATGTTCATATACATTAGAGTGCTGAGACTGCACAGAACGGACTGGAAATCATCTTTAACATGCCATCAGCTTATTATAATAATATAATAATGTTTCCACAGCATCAAGGCATTATTTGGTATTTGCTACTTTGGTGGATGGGCTACTTGAGTCTGATAAGTTAACTAAAGATGTCTACAGAAAGCAATAGATGTCGTATCATTGAGATGATGTCAAATCTATATCTACCACTCTGATGATCAATGTCTCCACCATCAGGAAGTGACTGAAGGCCATCGCTTTCACCTGACAGGTCTCCTGGTCGAGTCTCTTCTTCCAGTCCTGGATGCAACAGAACAGGAGTTGATGGCTGCAGTTCTTCTATAGAATCTGGCTGAGGTGTCAGTATGGGAGGATCATCATCATCATCTTGCCGACCAGCAAGTGCACTTAAGTCAACATCAGACATTACTGGCGACGGAACTCCACTTCCTGGAACCCAGGAAGGCTCACCATGGCTGAGCTACATGGGGGGAAAAGTCAAAACTACAGTTGCTTTTTTTTTTCTCTCTTCCTTCTCTTACATACAGGAACAAACCTAACAGGTACTTACCATAACATCCGCACGCAGGCGTGCAAGAGTTATTTCTTATGAAGTCTTGGAGATAGGAGCATTCATGGAACTGTTTACAGTAATGATTGGGTTAATTTGACAAGTCTTTTTTGGTTGTGATGTACAGCAAGAGAGAAACTGGGAATTTATGATATACATAGTAAGATAACTAATTAGTAAGCCATAAAATGTTTGACTGAACAAACTACAGTGATCTGACCAGATTAATGTAGATACCATCTTATTTTCTAACAGGCAATTTAATTCGTTCTTTGATAGAATCCAAACTGTGATTGGTGTGACACGCACACATGCATAACTCCCTGCCACTCACTAATCTCATTGCCCTTTCAACCCCCAAAAGGAATTTTTGCTCAAAAATACTCAAGTTAAGAGAACTTTTCACATTTCATACGAGTCGTAAGTTTACCCTTTTTACACAACAACGCTACTTCACCGAAAATAGAAAGGAAGAGGGGAAAAAACCTCTCTGATTTGTTGAAAGTCTGATTTAATTAAATTGCACTTTAATTTGACGCCATGCAGTCTTCAAAGAACATTTGAACAGTTCTTGTAATTTTTACCTTTAAAATATCGTACTGAAATGAATGTCATCAAATAAAACTGTAAACTGCTACTGCAGAGACGCAAAAACAGTTTAGAAATGAAAGCTTCTTTTGTGTTTAATATCCTGGTAACAATAGCCGACAACTTGCAAGGGTTGCAGAATGTAATAGTCTTCTTATGGTCATGTTCTATCGACAATTAAAATCCATCAAATAGTTTTGCTCATGTACAATTGGCCTAAATGCATTACCTGACTGAAAATGCCCCAGCTAAATATGAAGCGTTACTAGGGTCAAAATTAAAATACAAATTATGTTATGGTGTTTAGCATTTTATTCGACCACATTGTTGAATTATGTTCGGCTCTGTTCAATTATGTTTAGAAGTTTAGACCGACAACCCAAATATTATTTGGCTGATAACTACGTTGGAAGATTTCTTGATTTATAATTTTGCTTTTATTATTCATATCGAATTTTGTTCGGCTCGTTGGAATTATGTTCGGCAAGTGCGCTGGAGCGTATCGAGAAGAAACTCACGAGCAGTCCTGGGACGATTACATTTTCCCACGCTTTCTTTCGCTTTCTATAATTTATTCTAATTATTACCAGTGTTTGTGTGTTGTTCAAACATGACGGACACGGATGGGTCTATAACTTTCGAATTGGGCAGGCATGTAAGTGATATAATCGGTTTGATTGAATGAAATAATTGTCAGTGCGATTTTATACAGTTCCGTCTTGACTGGTTGTATAATGCTGTTGTGCGTTATTGTGACAATATTCCTCCTGAGGAGCTGTAATGGCCCTCATTCAAGAAGCTACAGAACTGCTTAGACAAAGTGAAGATGCCAGTTTCAGTCAAAACGTCTCGTTTCAAGCGGAGATTACAGCTACTGGCGAACGAGGAAGGTCACGCTTTTTTATTTCAAGGGATCGGCTCACGATTTTATAAGACTTGGGGTTCAAATCCGCGTCCGCCATGTTTGATCTGAACAACACACAAATTAAATAAACACTGGTAATAATTAGAATAAACTATAGAAAGTGAAAATGTAATTTCTCCAGAAGGACTATTGTCCCAGGACTGCTCGTGAGTTTCTTCTCGCTATGCTCCAGCCCACTTGCCGAACATAATTCGAAGAAACCACATTGCGAACATAATTCCAAAGAGCCGAACGAAATTTGATATGAATAATAAAAGCAAAGTCATAAATCAGAAAATCTTGCAACGTAGTTATCAGCCAAATAAAATTTGGGTTGTCGGTCTAAACTTCTAAACATAATTGAAAAGAGCTGAACATAATTCAACAATGTGGCCGAATAAAATGCTAAACACCATAACATAATTTGTATTTTAATGTTGACCCTAATAACGCTTCATAGCTAAAACTGCATGGGGAATATCTGAGTCATATTCTCCGATTTTCCTTGGACATTATCTGTTCCTCAAAGATCACAGTTTTCCTTGAGTGTTGCTCTTGGAAAACTGTTTGCTTCTCTGAACTGATAATGTCCGCAGACAAATATCGGAGCACATTTTTGCACCAAATGGAGGCTACTGTTTACGTATGCAACAAAGAGAAAGCAAATCAGAATTGTAGATTTCAAAAAGAATATGCATAGTGCATAGTCAAGAACTAGAGGATATTGGCATATTATTAAATTCTCAACCTCAGACTTTCTAATTGGTTCACTAGATCTTGGTTACCAGCCATTATACCTGCATTTGACCTTATGTGGAAATGAATGCGGCAAATGTCGCTCAGCAAAAAATTTTCAGCATTTTGTTTTGGCGCCCGGAAGTCACATCACTTTCCGGTCGTTTCTTAGACTTTAGCAAAACCGAAGGTTGAGAATTTAATAAAACAATTATTCCATTTGCGCTTGTTGGATATGAGATTGGTTATAGCCAACTTGGCCCTACAGGCCTCGTTGACTATTTACCATCTCATATTCAATGCGTGCTCATGGAATAATTGTTAAATATTGACATGACTGTTTTCAACTTGGTCTTACCTGATGCTGGAGCAGCTCTCTGTATAGTGGACTCATTTCACTGGCAGTCTCGGTTCCATTCTCCCTTGTTTCCATGTCTATAAGACAGTGTACAATGCATGACATTGCTTTGCTTTCAGTCTCAAGATCAAAATTGTAATTCACCTTACCAATTTCCATTAATTTTGTTGATGCCAGTTCTGAGAATTTGGTTTTATGACAAAATGGTCTCTTCTTGGATTAATTTAATATCTATTTTCTTGTAAGCTGTACATTGGCATTGCAATAATTAGCATCGTGATAATATTACGGTTACTGTTCTGTAAAAATTTGCTTCCGTTCTTCTTCTACCACATTCCTGTGACACAATGTATACGAACTGCCTGTTTTGTTTTGATTCTAAATTTTTAGTTTTTATTCTCACTTTTACAGCTAAGTTATTTTATTAGTTGGTTTATTTACTTATGTTATAAAATCTTGTTAAGTGCTATTGGATAGCAATAAAAATAAAGTGTTATATATTTATTTATCACGGAAAAGTCCCTGAAAAAATATATCATAATAGGTTATTTACCAATGCATGGTCAAGATACAACATGATTGGATATTAGCCAAGCACTTTTTTCTTACGTTTATGGACCAAGATGGAGTTGAGGTCCATGAACATGCAAAAAAGAATGAGGCCAATATCCAGCCATCTTGTCCGCTTGGGTAGCCAATCACAAGGATTCGGTTCATCTTTCTCGCTCTTTTATTAGCAGTTAAACATTGAAATTGCAGAGTATTATTCATTTGTTAGCAAGTAGGACTTTGTATTGTTAAATGACTTACCAAGTGGAGGTCTGTCATGCACATCCACTGGCTCTGTTTCACCATCAGAACTCAAATCACCAGTATTGGTTCTGGTCCTCCTGTCATTTTCATCAAACAGATATCCATAGTTGGCTGTGGGAGAAACACTGACAAATCAGTGCACTTTTTTAATCTTATGGTATTTAATGTCAACTGCTGTACGGTCCTGTGTAAAATCAGACCAGAGGAGGTTGGAGGTAGGTTTTGGCTACTATGCGCACTCTCATTGGTCGATAGGTGTGTTTAGATGAGAGTATATAAACACGGTTGTGACGTTTTAGATTCTCGTGTGTTTTTAAGAATTATTTTATAAAAGCAATACAGCACTTTTTCCGTGTTTACATAGCCTCATCTAAACACTCGGAGGGTTGAGAGAATTCTCGAAAATTATGCGGGTTTGCATAACTGTCTTGAATTCTCCCAACCCTCCTCGTGTTTACATGAGGCTATATAAACACGGGAAAAGTGCTCTATTGCTTAAACAAAGAATAAGAGATGTGATCTGAAAGTGTACATGAATGAATTTGACCTGGAAAATAAATAAATGAATCAATTATACAACAATTCAGCAAAAACAGGAAAGATGAGTAGGGCTTTCAAACTGAGATAAAGTAACAGCAGGAAATCATAAAGTTGGTGGAACACTATTCCGCTGCAATGCTGGTGGCCTTGCTTGGAAGATTGCAAAATATAATTTGCTCAAAGTGGTAAATTGATTGAATATAGGCTCTTGCCACTACAACATTTTGATGAATGATTACATGTAGGTTCAACAAAAATGGTAATTGTACCTTCTTGAAGTATTATAAAAATAACGTCACTGTCTTCGTTAACTTCAAATTGTTCAGTAGGAACAACATCACCACCAATAGCTAACTGACAGGCATGCGGTCCAACTGGAACGCCAGAAGTGCCTGACTCGTACAGCCCTTCATCTTCTTTCCAGTGGAGTTTAACAGAACCGGCCTAGAAAAGATTGAGCTAAATCTTAAAAATTGTATTTGAAATGACTGTAATCACTAAATCTTGCTCAGTCACGAGTTGAGAGCTACATGCAAGGTCAATAACCCTCCTGGCTCGATCTGGAGTCTGGGGCATTTAAAGGTGATTTTCAGTCCACCCTAATGTTTGTAAACATTGTTAGTTTCCACTTGATGAAATGTGAATCAATGTTATTCATTATGAACCACATACCTTATCTTTGAGGCCTATCAAATTCTTTTTCCAACAGCTTCATTGGTTTTTACAGCTGTGAAGTTGTTTCATCAAGTGATATGAAAAAGAATGAAGCATAAAGCTTCGACTGCTTTGCATCCATAAGGGCTGTTGTTTTGAAACTTTGAATTTACTTCACGTAAGTAGTTGCAAAATGTTTACATTTTGTGATCATTTTGTGATGTCTTACAGGAAACAAAACAAAAATGCAAACAAACTCTTGAGAGTGTGCAGTATGGACTGGAAATCATCTTTAATTGTGGTGTCTAAACACAAGTCATAAAATGACAGCCAAGGTTGACTGGGCCCTGGAAACACTGTCAAAAAAGGGTAGTGACGTAGCAGTTTAGATTTCGCTACGTGTTTAAGCTATACTTTATGTAAGCTGAGTTCTGGTGTCTCTCGATTACACAATAGCACATGTAAAACTCGAGTGTGCGAACCGTACAATAAAGGTTGATCTTCTGTGAGTAAAAGTGCAGAGTTAACTTCATGGTGACCCCGACTTGACTCACACGAAGATCAAGAAAGAAAGAAGAAATAGTTTGGAGCCTTCAAGGATACTCCAGGACGCAAATTCGAATGGACACGGTGATCGAAACAGTAAACACCGCTGGCCGCCATCTTGGATTATGGAAAATGCCATAGTCATTCTCACCGAAGCTATCCCAACACAGAACAGCGAGTCTAGAGTACTAATCCGCTTATTCGAAACGGTAATCCAGCCCAGTGGAGACAAACAAGAAACAATTCCGTCAGTTAAGTGCACGAAAGCAAGTGAAGAGGTCGATCGATCGCGCTAGTTAATTTTGAAAAATTCACCATGCCTGAAACAGATGCAGAAAGGAGGACACGACAAGCTGCCATCGAACAAGCCGCTAGAGCAAGGCTACATGGAGTTGAAATGCCCAAGAGGTTAGATTTCAGTGCCAAAAAGCTACACCACGGATATTTGTGCTTCAAAACTTTGGCAGAAAAGGTGTTAGAATGCTACGAAGGGCTCGAGGACAGTGTGAAAGTAAACAAAGTGCTAATGTGGATGGGACCAGAGGCATGTGTCAAACATGAGCAACATCCATTTCCACCAAGAGACAAGGAAAAACTCGAACCGCTGTGGACCTTTTTTGACAACTTGTGTTCCAAGAAAGAAGGTTGCCATGGTTCGTGGAATGCTGCGAGAATGACCCTGAAGTTCATGAGACAGGAGAAAGGAGAGTCAGTGGATATTTTCTACGGACGGATACGAGATGTACTTCACCAATGTGAGTATGAGCCCGCAATGCAAAAATTCCTCGAAGCGCAAACCCTCAAATACGGGCTGACGAACTCGAAAATTATAGAGAAAGTCTATGCTTTACCCAAAGAGGCAGATGCAAACCGTGTTCTCGAGACTGCCAGAGCTGAGGAACAAGCTCAGACGCATATACGCGAAGTTGAAAAAATCAGAAGGGACCACAACCTGGGAGAAACTAAAAGTGCAGAGGAGCTCGAACAAAAGAAGAAGCCATTCAACAAAAAGCCCAAGGATTCCAGTGATGGACGTACCAAGAGCCAGTACAACTGCACAAGATGTGGACGCAAACATGGTCGCAGAAAATGCCCTGCCTATGGGAAAGAATGCAGCAAATGCAAAAGGAAAGGCCACTTTGCTGAGCAGTGCCGTAGCAAGAAAAATGCTCGTTCTCACAGTAAGGGACCTAGCAAAGAGCAACAAAAAACCGGGCCCAAGAAGAAGTTTCAAGAAGCAACTGCAGACTCGGAAAGTAGCGAAGCAGACTTCACGGAGTATGACACTGATGAGGTCACAGTGCAAGTTGACTCTGTGGAAGCAAAGGCTGAAGAAACCAAGTCTGAAAAGACTCATTTCGCCAAGAAACTGCCCAAGCATGTCACCAAAGTCTATTTAGACGAGGACCAATCACCTGAGGTATTCTATGCCACTGTTGAACTTGAATTGCTGAATGGGAGTACAAAGAAGCTTAAGGGCAAGGTCGACACTGGAGCTCAGGTGAACTTGATGAATTATACGACATTCCGAGAAATCTTTGGTGATGACGCAGAGAAAATCCTGCACAACAGTCAAGTGAAACTAACAGGCTATGGAGGAAAGTGTTTCAAGAATCACGGAAAATTCCGTATTGACTGTGTTCGCCACAATAATGTCATTGGCCGACGTGTCGAATTCTTCATATCCGACTATGGCAGCAACTTGTTCTCACTAAAATTCACCCGTGCGATGAAAATCATCAAGATTATGTGTGAGGAGGAGAAGGACTGCAAAGACTGTCATGGTCCTTATGACGTGAGTGAGGTCAGAGATAGTACTGAGGAAGAAAAAGAAGAAAGTGCAGCAAACACACCCAAGTACTCTCTCAAGGTGAAGAAACCCATTGAAATCAGGAATAAAGCCCAAGTAATCAAGGATGCCAACGAGGTGTTTGAAGGCATTGGAAAGCTAAAAGGCTGCCAATATCAGATCGAGATAGATGACAAAGTCCCTCCAGTGGTCAGTCCCAGATACAGTGTACCTCCACCAATGCAGGAGCCTCTAAAAAAGAACTTAGACTGGATGGTGGACATTGATGTCATCAAGAAGCAACAAGAAGCAACACCGTGGGTAAGCAATGTACTATGTACACCCAAACCCAATGGAGACATACGAATATGCCTGAATCCAAAGCCACTCAACAAAGCAGTGAGGAGGCCACATCACTTTGCACCAACAATGGAAGACATCCTACAGAAATTACACGGGTGCAAGTATTTCTCCACCCTTGACCAATCATCTGGCTATTGGAATATTGAAGTTCATCCAGACAGCGTACACCTACTCACCTTCAACACACCATTTGGAGGGTTGTCCAATACACCCGCATTGTAACGATCCGTTAAAGGCTTATTCAGTTCGTTCGATCTGTACGGATCGTTAAGTGGCCTTACGCTCCGTAGAGTACTGTTCACGAATTGTATATTGCATCTCATTAGGGACACTTAGAAAAAAAAAACTGCTTTACAGATAGTGAGGGGTTCAGAAGGCTTAACGATCCGTTCGATCCGTACGGATCGTTAAGTGGCCTTACGCTCCGTAGAGTACTGTTCACGGATTGTATATTGCATCTCATTAGGGACACTTAGAAAAAAAAACTGCTTTACAGATAGTGAGGGGTTCAGAAGGCTTAACGATCCGTACGGATCGTTAAGTGGCCTTACGCTCCGTAGAGTACTGTTCAAGGATTGTATATTGCATCTCATTAGGGACACTTAGAAAAAAAACTGCTTTACAGATAGTGAGGGGGTCAGAAGGCTTAACGATCCGTTCGATCCGTACGGATCGTTAAGTGGTCTTACGCTCCGTAGAGTACTGTTCACGGATGGTATATTGCATTTCATTAGGGACACTTAGAAAAAAACTGCTTTACAGATAGTGAGGGGGTCAGAAGGTTAAACGATCCGTTCGATCTGTACGGATCGTTAAGTGGTCTTACGCTCCGTAGAGTACTGTTCATGGATGGTATATTGCATCTCATTAGGGACACTTAGAAAAAAAAAACTGCTTTACAGATATAGTGAGGGGGTCAGAAGGCTTAACGATCCGTTCGATCCGTACGGATCGTTAAGTGGCCTTACGCTCCGTAGAGTACTGTTCACGGATGGTATATTGCATTTCATTAGGGACACTTAGAAAAAAAACTGCTTTTCAGATAGTAGCGGGCAGAAGATTTAACGATCCGTTCGATCCGTACGGATCGTTAAGTGCCTTGCGGTCCGTATAGTAGAGTTTACGGATCGTATATTGCATCTCATTAGGGATTCTTCACACTTATTCGCAAGAGGCGATGTGTCTTAGCAGATCGTTCGATTCGCAATTCGTGCTTCTCATTAAGTTATCAGTAAAAAAAAACTTTGGAGTGTATTCTAGTGCGGCTGTAATTGTTGGGTTCTGTCCCGGAGTACCGGTTTACAAGGGAATAACCATGGTGCTTTCCTTGTTTAGGAGTCATTCTTGGTTAGTTGTTGTGTATTGTTTGGTCTTTTGTAGCGGCTCTTGTGAACCGGTACACTTGGACAGAACCAATTCTTGCTCGAAGGAACATTATGTATTTGTATATTCCTCGTTCTTAATGTGGAAAAAGCGTAATTCTTGGTCGATTGGGAATATCGATCGTAGCATGTGTTGTTACTGTAAGAATGAGTCATATTTATATCTGGATGCATTATAATCTGCTTCAATTTTCGCTTAGGGATATTATCCTTCGAGCTTCATTCGAGTGTTCATTCGGTTTTTGGAGGTAATCCATTGCAGTGTTCAATGTATGTATATGAAACTTTACGTAGAGAAGACCTGTGCAAATATTCCGGCATGTAAGGAAATTTTAGGTAGCCGTTTACGCTGTATCGCGGTACTCTGAAACCACACTCCTTTTGTAGAAAACAGTTCTGGTGTTTTTCCACATTCTGCCAGGGCACTTTTGCTATGATCGATATTCCCTTTCAAGTAGGTATTACGAACGCCACTCCTTTTATAGAAAACAGCTCTGGTGTTTTTCCACATTTAGAACGAAGAATATACACAAATATCTTGTCTGTTGCTGCCAGCGCACTTTTGCTACGATCGATATTTCCTTTCGAGTTCATATTACGAGTGGCATGCGTTTTATAGAAAACATTTCTGGTGTTTTTCCGCGTTTAAAACGAATATACACATATCTTGTCTGTTGCTGCCAGCGCGCTATTGCTATGATCGATATTCCCTTTCGAGTAAGTATCACGAACCGCACGCGTTTTATAGAAAACATTTCTGGTGTTTTTCCACATTTAGAACGAAGAATATACACATCTTGTCTGTTGCTGCCAGCGCACTTTTACTACGATCGATATTAATTCCCTTCGAGTTCGTTACGAACCGCACGCTTTTTATAGAAACCATTACTTGTGTTTTTCCACATTTAGAACGAAGAATATACACATATATCTTGTCTTTTGCTGCCAGCGCAATATTGCTATGATTGATATTTCCTTTCGAACAAGAATTACGAGCCGCACGCATTGCATCTGTTGCTGCCAGCGCACACTTGCTACGATCTATATTTCCTTTGGAGCCAGTATTACGAGCGGCACGCGTTTTATAGAAAACATTTCTGGTGTTTTTCCACATTTAGAACGAAGAATGTACACATACATCTTGTCTTTTTCACATACATTATGTCCTCTTCAAGCAAGAATTACAAATCGCACTCGACTGTACTCCAAAAATGTTTACTGTTGACTTAATGAGATGCACGAATTGCGAATCGAACGATCCGTTAACACACATGGCCTCTTGCGGGTAAGTGTAAATTTTTCTAAGTCTCCCTAATGAGATGCAACATACCATCCGTAAACTCTGCTCTACGGATCGCAAGGGCCCTTAACGATCCGTACGGATCGGACGAACTGAACGGACCGCAAGGGCTCTTAACGATCCGTACGGATCGAACGAACTGAATTTGCCTTTAGCGGATCGTTGCAATGCGGGTGTATTGGACATGACTGACCATTTGGACGATATGCATACAAAAGGCTTCCATTTGGACTTGTGAGTAGCCAAGACGTATTCCAACGCGCCGTTGACGAAACATTTGGTGCCATCCCCAATGTCTACTGCATTGCAGATGATACACTAATTGCTGCAAGGACAAGGGAGGAACATGATATGGCAGTAAACAGAGCCATCCAACGATGTCGAGACTCAGGCTTCAGGCTCAACCCAAAGAAAGCAAAGATCCTATTGAACCAGATCAATTACTTCGGCCACACCGTAACAAAGGAAGGATTAAAACCAGATGCAAAGAAGATCCAAGGGATAAAGCGGTTGGCAGTGCCAAGGAACAAGCAGGAGCTACAGTCACTGCTGGGAATGTTCAACTACCTGGGAAAGTTTGTACCCAATCTGGCTGCCCAGACACAGGACCTTCGCGCTCTGGTAAAGAAGAATGCAGAATTTGTGTGGGAAGAGACACACACCAAGATATTCGAAGCACTGAAGGCGGAGCTCAAAGACAACATGATGTTGCAGTACTTTGACCCACAGAAAGAAATCATTATCGAGTGTGATGCCAGCCAAAGGGGCCTGGGTGCATGTCTACTCCAGGACGGCAAGCCGGTCAATTTCTCGTCAAGAAGCTTAATTGACCCAGAAACCAGATACTGCAATCTGGAACGCGAGATGCTTGCTGTTGCCTGGGCAGTCAATCATTACCGACAGTACGTATATGGAAGAAGATTCAAGATAGTCAGTGACCACAGTCCACTCCAACAGATCATCAAGAAAGACATAAGAGATTTAACTACCCAGCTGCAACGACTTTTGCTGCGATGCCAAGGCTTTGACTTCACAATCGAATACAAGAAGGGTGTCGAGATGCACATATCTGACTGCCTCTCAAGGTGTGTGCCACCACCAGTGCCCAGAGACCAGCCAAATTGGGATATTTGAGGTCACTGCAGCAAACGAATCAGACATTCAGAAGATCCGATCAGCTCAAAAGAAAGACCCAGTCTTCCAGGAGCTAGAGAGCCTCTGCCAGCAAGGATGGCCAGAACACCGCAATCAAGTGTGTGAGTTGGCCGTAGCTTACTGGGATTACAGACATGACATTGCAATCATTGATGGAATTATTGTGAAGAGCCAAAGGGTCGTGGTGCCACAGAAGATGAGAGAGTGTTTACTCCAGAAGTTACACCGAGTGCACCAGGGGATAGACAAATCCATCCAAAGAGCTAGGGACAAATGGTTCTGGCCTGGCATGACTGAACAGACCAGGAGGCTAATCCTCACCTGCCCATCCTGCCTGGAGCACCAACCTAGACAGAAACAAGCAGCGGTCATCCCTGTGATCACAACCAACGCCATGCAGATACTGGGTTGTGACATTTTCCAGCATGCTGGTCGATGGTATAGTTGCATCGCCGACTACCACACCGGATACCCATGGGTAAAGCAACTGAAGAACCAAGAAGCAGATACAGTTATCCAACATTTTCAGAGTGTCTGCAACCAGTTTGGTTACCCTATGGAGGTAGTGAGCGATCGAGGCTCACAATACACTTCTAGCGACTTCCAGGAACTCTGCTTGAAATTCAACATCATTCACAAGCCAGGGACCCCTCACTCTCAGTGAAAGAACGGCCGCTGTGAAAATGCCATTGGGAGACTTAGGAGGTTACTTGAGAAGTCCAAAGAAGAAGAAACGACCATGGAAGACATACTTGTGAACATCCATGACACTCCGCTAGACGGCAATACTCCCTCACCTTATGAGCTGATGTTTCACAGGAAGGTCAAATCAGACCTACCCTCAATACCACTCAGCCTGTTTGACAGCACCAACAGCATCAACGCAGGCCATAGAAGTGTGAAGCATGCTGAAAGAACAAACAAAAGCGAAAACAGAGTGAACCATCAAGGCTGGAGCAACATCAAACAGTCATGTTTATGATGGTCAAGTGGGACAGTCGTCACTGTGGACGGTCAACGATCACACACCGTGGAAGACGACGCAACTGGAGCACAATATTCCAGAGATCGTGTCCACATCAAGCCAACTCTCGGTAATGCCGCCACTCCACAAACTGCGAAAGCCGCTTCCAAAGGAAGAGAAGAAAGTGTATCAGTGCCAGTTGGGATGCCAAGCACCAAAGATACGGCTAGCCGACCAAAGCCGAAGGCAGAGACCCCCATGAAACAGAAAGCTGACAATCCATCAGACAGCATCAAAATATCCCGACCAAGGCGTGTCATCAAAGCACCAGTGAAATACGGATATGAATGAAACTTTGGATGTGACATTTACACAGAAGTGACTTTAAAAAAACAAAACAACAAAAACTGTTGTTCTTTTTTTTATCTTTAGATCACCAAGCTATGTTTTTTTTATTCTGTTATAGTTTAAACTTGCCATCCCCAATCAGGAACTGACATTGTCTTAGTGGAAACTTTGTTTGTTTTGTTGTCAACAAGGGGGATGACGTAGCAGTTTAGATTTCGCTACGTGTTTAAGCTATACTTTATGTAAGCTGAGTTCTGGTGTCTCTCGATTACACAATAGCACATGTAAAACTCGAGTGTACGAACCGTACAATAAAGGTTGATCTTCTGTGAGTAAAAGTGCAGAGTTTACTTCAGGTAGAACTCTCAGGAGAAAAGTTATGGGAGGCAGGAAAGCAGGGGGAGGGAAATTCTCACCCCCCTGACCTACCCTACTGTCAAGTGAACATATCAATGAGCAGACCTACCCACACTACTTTATCACAAGAGCCATAGCTGACTGTCATTACCCTGGGTGCCTGAGGGTTTGAAAATAAATCTACACAAAACTTGAAACCCAGGAATTGAACCCACCTCAGCTCTTGGCTGCAAGATCACAATGGCACATACTTATCAAATCATGACATTATGTAGCCTGTCCATCCCATTCCATAGCACTAGAAAACTTGTCTTGAGCAACACTTCTCAATTGTTGAACTTTCAGGTGGCTTTATTTTGTAGTCAAATTCATAAAACTACTTATTAATGAGCGAATAAGTTGAAGGTAGAAGGAAATCTTTTTTCCTTCACATACCTCTCTCGCAACGTCAGCGATATCTTCCAAAAAATCAACTAATTAACGAGGCATTGTTCAAAGGGTAATACGGTATCTCGTTTAGCAAAGATAGGGGTTTTTATCGACGACGAAACAACCATTAAAATTTAATGAAGAACCTTCCTGTTAAGTTAAATACGTCTGTCTAAATTAAAGTTGTTTTGACGTGCTAAGTAAAACATTTTTAGCCGAAATTGTCCCTAACTCGAAAACGAAAGTGGAAGAAAAACAAATACAATCGTTATTGAAGAGAGGGGCTGAAACATAAGCTTGAGTCACAATGATCAAGCTTGCACAAAATTGAAAATTGACACTAATACCAGTTGCGTTCATTAGATAAGCTTTTTGAGTCACAATACTTTCAATAAACTTTCAATTAAAAACTTTTACGATGGGTGCTCGGGACCACCAAAACGCGTTGCCAAAGGTAAACAAACGAAAGCACAATCAATTTCTTCAGTTCAACTTCCGGATATCTTCCACATGAGATTAACAAAGGTATTGTAAAACAACACCAAGATTCACACGATATGTTTCAAAAATACCTCGCTTCCTGAAGAATAGTAACGATAAATCAGTTGTATTTCTTTACTTACCAGTGAGCTGATGAGATGAACTTCTCTCTCGAAGCATGGTCTCGACTTGACCCAGCGAAAGCGAACTTCAACACTGTCCACAGGGGGACCTCTCGTAGTTCTACAAGAATCTGTTAACCACAAACAAATTGGTATTCAAAAACGTATTTGTCTTCAGTCGCTTTAGTCCAAGCGGAAAACATCTTTCATCGCGCTTTCACAACTCAAACACTGAACTTTTTACACACAGTGAGCAAAGCTTTCTACGCGAATGCACACGAACGTTGAAATACCTGCATAAGCCGACGAGCAGATCAAATAATGCAACTGAAAGTCATCGCTACTAACTTCTTCTTGACAAAAGGGACACTGCATCTCTCTCTCGAAAAAAGACACTTCTTCTTCTTTATCTATTGTTACTGCCAGAACATTTCGTTTGTTTGTTGAAAGCCAAAAATGCGAGCCATAACCCGCTCAGCTTTGACAGGAAGTCTCGTTCATTTGCATGTAATCGGATACAACTCTTCACCATGCCTCCGCTCGTGATGTTATTATGTGTACACTTGTACCACTACCACTGGGATCGTTATAATTTCGGGGGTTGTTACTTTCGAATTTTACGGTAGGAGGTTTAAGCAGCAGGACGTCACTGTTCTTTGGAAGTTATATTTTGGAATATTATATTTTGGAACTTCTTCTTCACAAGTAAAGAGCTCTCATTAGCTCTACATTCCGTTTTGTAGAATTAGGTAGCTCTACTAGTCATCAAGAGCTCCAAGTAAGGGGCGTGGAGGGGGTACTCAACAAAGTTTTGTACGAGGACGCTCCGCTCCAAGATCCAAACCCTTACCTTTTTGACCTGCCGAATAGGTACCCCCGCCAATATCTTCCTACCCAAAAAGGTCACCAAAAAATTTATACCCCCCCCCCCCAAAAAAAAAAAAAAAATCGCTCGTCTTTTTGTCTAGCGAAATATTAACCCCACGCATAGACGGGCTAAAAAGCAACGGGCTGGGGCTGGGGAAAGGTCAAAATATTTTTTTGCGCCCAAATTCCTTAAAATCGTGAAAACCGAACCCTTTTATAAACCTACAGACTGAAAAAAGACTCCTAGGCCCATGAAAGAACCCTCCTCCGAAAGAGGGAGGACTTTTCATGTCGACTCCGCATTAGTTTAAAACTTAAGAAATAGAAAACATGTACCGTGTTTCTATCGAGTTATAGAAACACGAGTGGAAGTTTAGGAGAACGAGAAATGCTGTGGGAACACGAGCCGCAGGCGAGTGTTTCCACAGCTTTTTCGAGTTCTCCCAAACTTTAACGAGTGTTTCTATACCTCGATAGCAACACAGAGAACATGTTTTCTATTTCTTTTAGAAAAACCACGACGAAAAAAGGGAAACAACTTGTTTACTTTGATTATCAAAATTTAAATTCTCTTTGCTCGCGCCCGATCATCACGCCAACAACTCGTGCTAGCTCTGTGCAGGGCGGAAAAAGGCCCTGCTCTGTGTTTCTATCGAGTTATAGAAACACGATTATTAACCAATCAGCGCACGTATTTTCTAAGGGCTGTTTTCTAATAAATTATAATTCCTTCTCCAAATCAAATCCTCCCCCAAAAGCTCAGTGAACATACAGATTAATTATATAAAGGTAAACAAGTTACGAGACTGCCGCTGCAACTTGCGCGGGCTCATGACGGCATGTGCATCTTGGAAAAAAGAGAATATTGCAACGGTTTGTAAACGAAACCACGTCTTTTTTCTATTTACTTACATATATTTGCAAAGTCGGAAAACAAAAGGTGCGACTAGAGGCGGCTGATGAATTTGAGTTTCGTTTTACAAGATGGCAAGGCACTTAAGCCTCATTTTGCCGTGGGCGACTCGCTGTTCATGGGAAGATGCAACTAAACATCTGCCGTTTGATATTTAAACAGCAGTTCTTTAACGTGCAGCCCGTAGTCATGGTTTTGTTTGGAATGGTATTAGAATTACGCAGTTGAAACTAGGGAATTAGCTTCGACTGACAGCGGCTAAATAAGGCAAAAAACAAATACAGTCAAAGCGACGGAAAAGCAACCATTTATTTAAATTTTCCTTGTGTTATATTGCACTGTCCGTGGTGGCGGTTCTTGTTTATCACGTAAATATATACAGTCAGAAAGGGGACATTTCTTGATGCAACAGTGGGAAACAGATTACTCCCATCAGTGTAGAAAACCTGCTCTTCACAGGTGATGGTGAACGAAACAGTATCTTTCAATGCGAATGCAAGCAATACTTCGAACACAGATCAAGTTTATACCTCTGATTTTTCGGGATTTTCTACAGGATGCGTCGTGTCACTGGGCTTTCTGTTTATTTTGATGTTTCTACTCAGTGTTCTGGGGAATACGGTCGTTTGCTACATCGTTTATCAGAAACCGGCTATGCGATCCGCCATCAACATTTTACTGGCAACGTTGGCTATGGCGGATATGCTCACGGCAACTTTGTGTATGCCGTTTGCTATCATCTCCCTCATCGCGCAGAGGTGGCTTTTTGGCGATGTATTTTGCCAAATAAATGCCATTTTGTTTAGCTTCTTGGTGACACAAGGCACGTTCGTGTTGCTGACGATATCGGTGGACCGATTTATGATAATCGTTCAGCGGAAAGACACTTTAACTCCGCGGAAGGCAAAAATATACATCGTAATTTCGTGGCTCTCGTCTTTTGTGGTGGTTTTACCGCCACTAGTTGGTTGGGGTAAATATGGTTTTGCGCTCGGTCAAATTCAGTGCTCGCTGCAATGGCCTAGTAAAGACACGGTGGATTTATCGTATGGGCTGTTTTTCTTTACTTCGACGTTTTCAGTTCCGCTTCTTCTAATGGGATATTGCTTCGGTTCTATTTTGAGAACGGTGCGGAGAAATTCGACACGCATTCAGAATCACCCGCCCGTGCCTGGAGGTGTTATGACGAAAATGCATAGACCAGGCAAAATGAACATCGACTACAGTTTTAAAACACGAGCCTTTACAACCATATTAATCCTATTTATTTTATTCGTGATCTGCGGCACTCCGTACACCGTGATCCGGTTTCATTTACTTGTCAAAGGATATGCAGATTCGCTTTCCTACACCGCGGATGTTGTGGTCATATTAATAGCCTACTTAAACTCTACTTTAAAGCCAATCATTTATTATATTCGGATCAGTAAATTCCGAGAAGCCTGCCTGGACATCATGCCTTCATGGTGTCATGTCCCGCACTGTTTGCCGGGAAGAACAATGCGGCGGATCAGGCCACATGTGGTATATGAAGTGGATAAAAAAATTGTAACATCGGCACTGTAAAGGGAATTCCTTCATAAAGACACTGATTATAAATATTATACAAGTGCCTGTCAACTGTTAGCCCAAACGTCTAATGTAACTGTGGTTGCCATGCAAGGGGTAACAATCCAGGAATAGTTTTGTCGACACTTAAAGACAGCCAGCAATATAATTCATATTTAAGAAGAATAATTATAAATCATATCAGTTGTGAACTTCAAACTGTTATGAAATGTTATGAAATAATTGTGCACTCATGGCGTAAATGTATTGTTTTATCATGACAAATGCAATCACCATACATGGCATTTTTTGAATAACTAATCAGTTTATGGCTAGCTTATACTATTTCCAAGACTTGTAAATTATGGCAAATTTCTGTTGCCAAACAATAGTCAAGTCGTTTCTTTATTGGTGGAGCGGTTTTCATTTGAGTGTCAAAAAGTAATTGGTTCTACTCGTTTGGCTTAAACAAACCAAAACCAAACATGACTTGCTCACCACACGTTTTCCCGTCCTTTGTGTCAGCTGTCAAGTTTTGACTGGTTTATTGGATTGTCTGTGTCCGTTGTGACTGTATAGAGTGATGACATTAGTTTTACAACACTTCATTGAAAACTGCTCTAATGAACACTAATTTTATGCTTCAATGCAATTGGTCACAGGAGTAAGAAACAAGGTCATTAAAGGAGGGTTTCACAGTGCAGCACATGTCTCTAAATCGACATACTTCTGTTCGCTTCTTATTAATGTTATCACTTTAAAAACCCGACTCAGATGTAGTTCAGTAATCACATGCTATAATTAGTCGTGGCAGAATGACGGAAGACCAAAATTCTCCAAAGATTTCAGTGGATTTTACTGACGCTGTCAACCGTTGAATTTAGTTTTGACCCATACAAGTTGTTCTTTGGTTGATGATTTTTCGGCTATTTGCATGTGAAATTAGGTAACTTGCTTACGATTGGTTCATAAACAATGGAAAACTGGGCTTGTGCCATCCTCGGAGACCCAGGGGCAGTTAGTGGGGGCGGAAAAAAGTTTAAACGGGTGAGAAAAAAATTCGGGCGAAGATCGTTCTTGACTTTTCTTCGCCCAAATTTTTTTCTCGCCCGTTTAGACTTTTTCCCGCCCCCACTAACTGGCCCTGGGTCTCCGAGGATGGGCTTGTGCCAAAAAGCGTGCACAGCCAAATTAATAATACAGACATGCACCAAACCGTGAAACCCTCTGAATGTCCTGAGTATCATATCACTGAAGCCAACTGATGAATCTCTCAAATCATTTTTAAGACAAATTTTTGCACCCAGAAAATTTTTAAGGTTTGGTGGAATTTCAGCAATGAATTTCCCGTAAAATAAATGCTCTTGATATTAATATTAAATTAAAAATATATATATTTATGGTAACAGTAAAACCTCCTGCGTGCAAACACCAATGATGTCAGAATATGCATCTGCATAGAGGCCTGTACTGATGAGTTGTTACTTAGTAGTTGTTGGGACAGTATTGGCCTTGTTGTGGTGTCCATTGACAGGAGGTTTGACTGTAATAATTATTATACATAACTAATAGAATTACAAAGTATTAAAATCAGAGAGTGTATTACAAAATCTGTTGTACATCTTGACTTGTTGTTTTACAGCTGGCTGCATACAATCTTTACAATGGTTGGCACTAGTTTCATGTGTTGTAAAAGAGCAAGTAGAAATCTTTCTGCAGTGTAAGCTCATGGGCGTACCTGTCAATTTTTGCTATTATATTGAAGGTAAAGACATTTCCTCTTTATGGTGGCTCTGATCCCCATGTAGAAATTGTTTTAAAACTTTTCCAAACATTGCATCTTAGGGCAGTTTTTTTGATACCATGATTGTAGCATCAACTGATAGAGTGGTTAATGACTCATCAGTGTTGGAATCTAAATTTTTGACAGCACTTGCCATTTGACAAGTGACTCTCAAGGTGGACTTGCTTGGTGTAATTCGCACTGTTCCCTGGAAACGAGTCAAACCAATTTGTGGCAAAAACTCCTCATAATTCTACTCATGAGGGATTTGTGATGGGGGATCTGGCATTATTTTTGGATGGGAAAAATATTGAAATTAATTTCTTTGGCAGAAACTCAATTTTATAACTTTTTGTTACAAATGAACACTCCAAGGTTAGTTCAGCTCAGTTGTAGATTAAAAAGAGTCAAGATTTCAATTGATTCCACTGAAGTTGGAAAATAAGCATTAATTAAAAGTGATAAAATTTTGGAAATTTACATTATTTATATGCAGAATTGGAGTGAATTTTACATCCTTAAGGCTGTTATGTCTCCCACTCCAAGATTATTTTTCGTAGGGTTTTTAGAACAAAGCTGACTTGGAATTAATTATTTATGCAGTGAAAACGTTTTAGAATCACATTTTAAGAAGAGTACTTTTGAGGAAGGGTCAAGGGTGATTAACCCCCAGAAAACAAAAGTTAACCTTACTACAGTACTGCAACATGGACATTTATTTGTGAATTAACACTTTGCTACAATTAAATAAAAATAATAATAAGTGTTATAACCAAAGCCCAATACATTAACATTCTTGTGCCTCATTTTAACATTCATCAGTTAGACTTCTTTTGTGATCAATAAATGGATATTTTTCTGTGGTAATGAATCTCTTTTAGGTCGTTTGAATTTAGTAACTGACTCATTGCCATATACAGTAATGTTGAAGATAAACAGAAATAATAATTTCTTTTTAACTACAAAGACTAGTTGCTTCTGAATATACTTACACTGAGTGATGCCGAGACACTTTGGAAGGGCAGTAGAATGCTTTCAAAAACTCATTAATAATTCATAAGCACATGAGCCTATCAGAGACGTCAAATTGATCATGTGCATGAACCTTTATACCTGGTAAAAATGAGAACGACTACCAAAAGAGATCACACGTAATCTTTATATAAAGATCTCCGTGTGATCTTTATATAAAGATCTCAATCAATTGTTCTCAATGCACGCGTTTTCTCGGGTTTTCGAAGCCGCAGAAGAATTCGCATGCACGTGTTTTCTCGGGTTTTTGAAACAATAGAAAAATTCGCAGGTAGGTGTTATCGCGGATTTTTGAAGCTGTTCAAAACACTTGCAGCACATGTTTTATCGGGTTAAACCCGATAAAACACTGCTGCTCGTGTTTTAAACAGTACTTTAAGAAATGTTAAGAAATTTTAGAATGCTTTTAAGAAATGTTCTGTTGCAATTTTTTATAGTCAGTACCAAGGGGCTTAAAATATAAATAAAAACTAAAATATTCAGTCTTACAATTATTACAACCAGGATGTGAAAATAACCTCAAACATAATAGATGAACAGGTGCAACATAGCACCCAGTATTTGTTCAGTTGACATTTTAATTAAAACTCTTACCTTTGCAGAATCCCTTTACTTCTACATAACTAAATAAGTTTCTGTTTACTTTCAGACATTTTTTATATATAGTGTATACACTGTACCATATTCTTTTACTAAAGATACACAAATTATTTTCCATTTGCACCAGTTAAACCATTTACCTATTTTTGGTAAGTACTAATGATCTTTATGTTTAGCATACATACCTATGTAAATTTTGTCAATCTAAGAATAAACAACAGACGTACTTCTTTTGAAGAGAAGTAATTTGCCTTCAATTGTACATCCTTGGAGACTATCCTGCTAAGCAAGGCTCTCGTTCTTAATGGAGAGTTACAAACCAGCAATATTGTCATTCAATGCATTTTCTAATCATAGTTTATCAAGGCCTTTCGTTTGGTATTAGGTAAGAAAGTATTGCACAGAATCCTAAAAAAAACATGCTCAAGTGTAGGTCCATAATATGTTTTCAGAAGACTCAATATTATTCAAGAAATGTTGAAAGACATTTTTTGTAAAGATACACTAAATTCGCATTTACTTTTATCGCACAAAAAAAATGATGCTACCATGTAGGATGCGTATACTGTTGTGCCACGCAAATTCTAACTACATGTACCCTGTCACAGGCAGAAGAAAAGTATTCCTTTTAACGAGCAGATCCAAAATTGAAAAATGGCTGTCAGGTTTAGGGAAGAAACAATAATTAAAACTTTTATTTAATGCAAATTTACATAATGTCTCAAACTAGCAATCTGAAATATGTCTATTTTCACAGTGAAGATATTAAATATTATACAAAAATTACATTAGGTAAGGAAGTAAATTCATTTTACCAGGGTAGCCCATTCAGACACAAGGCATGGTATAGGAGGGGCCCTGGAAAATAAATAAATGTACAATTTATAAAACCTAAAAAATTTAGTACAATTAAAAAAAATTAAAATTAGAGAAAAAAATGATGAGAACTCTAAAAGAACATTTAAAAGGCTAAAATGTACAAATATAATAAAAAATGTATAAATCTCCAAGACATAAAAAGTACATATATAAAATGCTTCATTATCAAACTTTTAATTACTCAAGGATGGCGCACACTACTGCAATATATAAATTATGTGATTATGTTTTATATACGATGAACTAAAATATGTATCACAGAAAGAGTTAGAGATCCAATTAATTAGTGCTTAAAACAGAAATAAAAAATAACATCTCAGCATAAGGAGGAAGGAATAACATTTTATTGATAGTACCTAAGTCTGAGCAAGCTAATAACACAGATATCTCTTTAACAAGGTTTTAACCAGGTGAGATTTTGTATTAAATATAGAACAAAATGGAATTTGATGTGTGATGCTGCAAGGTACATTTTGATAATCAAAAACTGGTAAGTACACAAAAACTGACAAGTGTGGTAGAGTGGATGGCAGGCACACTGGAACAAGAAAATGTAAGTCTTAACTGAGTGTCAACTAAAGAGTACATATCAATGGTAGTTCTCATAACATGTTGGTAATTAATGGTAAAAAAGGTCGAAAACACCAGAAGGTAGAAGAGACCCAAAGAAACATGGCATTGTCTGATAGGAAAGGGAAAACATAATTAAGTTCTCACTTCTGTAGAAATAACCGAGCAAAACCTGCTGCTAAGGTTTGATCTGCTAGAAAGGAGAGAATCAATTAACAAGATACACAAGATACACTTGATGTCCATATAAATTAATTTTACCAATGAAATAGATCTTTAATAGAATAAAAAAACAGTACAAGCATGACTGGTGGTAAGGGTAGGAGACAGTCTCCAAATACTTCATATCTGAAAACCCTGGTCAAATGTAGCCTGCAGAACAGGCTGTCACCTCATTAGGCATGTGATCTAAAGCAAGCGATCACAAAATATCAATAATGAATTGTTGGACAAGCATAAGCAATGGTGTGTCCACAGGTAGGATATTTTTTCTTTCCTAGACATGCTTCTCAGTTGCAACTCGCTTCTGTATTTTGTTCTACACTCTGCTCCACTAAACCAGCTATTCTGTAGGCTATGTCAAATGTAGTAAAGAGTACAAATGTCAACAAGTCTTTTTTTGGCATTTTTTATTGATCAGATTACAAGGCTAAAATAATATTCAAGAATTTTTCATCAACATACAGAAGCTATATGAAAAGGTGTACAACAGCTATGTATGATTGGAACATGAACAGGAACTTAGAAGAACAAAAACAAGATTCGAAAGACAGCTACATGTAATGCAGTTACCCGAGGTATATGTATTACCTTTTAGTCTTTCTTTCAAGTCTTCATTGAGGGACTTATATCACTAGGCCATGCAATATACCCTTTCTATGAACAATGGAGTTTTTCTTTCTTTTGTGAGTTACTGCAGGAAGATTGAAGAAAGCCAAACCAGAGCAATTGCAAGAAGTTAAAACCTCTGTTCATGAAAACTCCAATTTGGCATTGTAACTCCCTTGCTCCCTTTGCAACAGAGAGCCTCTGCAGCCAAAGGTAGCATACACACAACTGTATATAAACAATAGTCTACATTTGGCACAAAAATATGCAGGGATATTTGTCCAGAAATTATCTGTTCAGAGATCCGAGAGCATAGCATGAGGAAAACTGTGAGCTTCGAGGAACAAACAGGTATCGTCTAATTAACAATTAGATTATGAGCTTGAGATTTCTATGAGGTGATAGTTGATGAGGCCGAAGGCCGAATCAACTATCACCTCATAGAAATCGAGAGCGAATAATCTAATTGTTTTAGTAGAATTCTTACTAAAGTTTTCTCCAAATAACAGTTTCCAATTATTTCTCGACGTATTGTTAAACTTTGCACCTTAAAAAGATTGCCCGGATTGAATTGGCATTTAAAACTTGAAGTTGTGCACGTGTGCGCATCATTTTTTTCAATAATTTCAACTTTATTAAGTCAAGCAACTGTAAATGTCCTTTGTTTAGTCTTCACAGGATTTTAATTATCCATTTTCATCCAAATTTTCCTTCAAAACTTTGGTAAAACGAAAAAAACGTTGCCATTTCATAGACGAGTTCCAGCCACTGAACACTAATGGCTGATAGTGTTCAATGGCTCAGCCAATCAGATTAAAGCATTTGCATTAGTATACTAGTAGAATTCTACTAACAACAGTTAGTAAATTTTAGTAAGAATTCTACTAAAACAATTAGATTATTCCCTCTCTATTTCTATGAGGTGATAGTTGATGAGGCCAAAGGCGGAATCAATCATCACCTCATAGAAGTCGAGAGCGAGTAATCTAATTGTTAAATATGAATGGAGGCTATTGAATCCATTATCCTTCAAATATTTTTTGATACAGGCATGGTTTAGAAAATTGGGGAATACCACTCGGATATTCCCCAGTTTTAGTTAGGGAATATTCAGTAACGCAATGTGCTTTCCTTGCATATTTAGCATTAAAAATTGTTTAAAAATGAGGGTATTATAAATCTGAAAATATTTTCCCTCTTTTTAACTATATAATTATATGAAATAAAACTTGTAAAATGTAATGAAACATGTAACAATAGTTTTATGCTATCTTTTTCTATAGTAAAAATTATAACATTTCATTCCATTAAAAATCTATATTCTCCAAAGTAGGTAATTAGTCAACTATTATTGAATGGTGGATACACAGACTTGATACAAATTCCTTGACAACAGGAAGTATTGAGCTGCAACAGTTTGGCACTGCAGTTCATGGCAATATTGAAGTTAACAACAACTAACAATTTGATCGAACCACAGAAACTGGAACAACAGAACAAATGCATATTGATAACAATGATGGCTCATCAAGCAGTAGTAAAATACTTCTTTTCACATTGGCTTAATGTTGACGTATGTTTGTTGCTCTCAATCCCTGTATTTATCGCTTTCTTTTCCGTTTTATTACATCCTCTACCATCTTTTGTGTGTTTGCCAGGTTTTCTGATTGTCTTCTTAGCTCATCTAGCTGTTCACCTATGGTTCTGGTTCTTTGCTCCATTACCAATCTTTGAGCAGCCTGAAAAGGAACAGCCAGTCTTATAGTGACCAAACAAACCTTGGAAGAACTTTTTGCGGCATAGATCAGAGGATCTTGACAAAATTCAGCCACATTATAAATCTATAATTTTACTTTCTTGCTTTTACTTTTTTCATTACAATTTGTTACTTTAGCCTAAATGTCACTTACCAATGCACCCAAACGATCAGTTAAGTCTCTTTCTTCCTCCTCTTTCTTTGCTTTCCTCTTCCTTGATTGTTCCTAACAAACAAGACAAAACAAATGGCCTTTACAATGTATTTCAGGTAGCCAGGTCACTAAGTCTATTTATATATAAGATAATTTGGTTTTGTCAACTGGGTTGGTAATGTGAATTGGCCACCGTAAAGAGATTCGGAAGCTGACGTTTCGAGCGTTAGTCCTTCGTTGGAGCGTTAGCCCTTCGTCTGAGCGAAAGTTGATAAAACCAAATTATCTTGTAATACTCCCACCGACGCAGCACCACAGTTTCTTTAGAAACTTGCCCCCTTCATTTATTTATATATAACTTTGTAAAATATTTCTGTGAGACAAAGGGAAATAAAGCTTGTCATTGTTAAGACATAGTCTGAACATGGAGCACTTCTATGAAGCAAGTTAGGGCAAAACTGCTTCAAAATGAGATGATCCAGCACCACTTTGATTGCACAATTTTAATTGCATTATTCAGGAGTATAGATTAAGTGGGTGCAACACTAAGAGCTTAGATCAATGATCCACCTCAGGCAGAGGTTTGGCATTTCTAAAAATAATGAAATCCAAGCTTGACAATCCATGCTACAATGCTAAGTGAGTTTTGAGTGTTCATAAGAGTTACTTTGGAAGATTGTAGACTTGCAAAATACAAAACATAGGCACACAAGGCGAGCAAGAGTTATTTTTTTGAAGTCTCGGAGATAGGAGCATTCATGGAGCTGTTTACAGTAATGATTTGGTTAATTTGACAAGTCTTTTTGGTTGCGATGTACAGCAAGAGAGAAACTGGGAATTTATGATATACATGGTAAGATAACTAATTAGTAAGCCATGACTGAACAAACTACAGTGATCTGATGCGTCTCCTGGGATTAATGTAGATACCATCTTATTTTCTAACAGGCAATTTGATTCGCTCTTTGATACAATCCACACTGTGATTGGTGTGACACGCGCACATGCATAACTCCCCGCCACTCACCAATCTCATAGACCTTTCAACCCCCAAGAGGAATTTTTGCTCAAAAATACTCAAGTTAAGAGAACGTTTCGCATTTTATATGAGTGGTAAGTTTACCCTTTTTACACAACAACACCACTTCACCGAAAATTGAAAGAAAGAGGGAAAAAACCTCTGATTCGTTGAAAGTCTGACTTAATTAAATTGCACTTTAATTTGACGCCAGGCAGTCTTCAAAGAACATTTGAACAGTTCTTGTACTTTTTACCTTTAAAATATCGTACTGAAATGAATGTCATCAAATAAAACTCGAAAACTGCTACTGCAGAGACGCAAAAACAGTTAGGAATGAAAGCTACGCTTTCGTTTAATATCCTGGAAACAATAGCCGACAACTTGTGAGCTCTAATTGAATTTACTTCCATATGATAAACAACAGTGTCAAGTTACCATTTGTAACTAAAAATAGCAAGCATCTCGTGGGAACAGGTGCTGACGATTTGCCAGCTCTAATTGAATTTACTCCCTTGTGAAAAACAAGTGTCAAATTACCCTTTGTAACTAAAAAATAAAATATCTCGTTATATTTCCATGCAACAACAACAAAACAATCGTTACCTGTACCTATTGTAAACGTTCAAACTCTTTCAAATCAAAATAGTCTCGTCTCCTCTAAAACATTTCGTAAGAACTAGAACCAACGATGCGTGACGTCTAATTGAATTTACTCCTTGCGAAAAAAAAATATCAAGTTACCATTTGTAACTAAAAATAGCAAGCATCTCGTGGGAACAAGTGGCGATGAGTTGCCAGCTCTAATTGAATTTACTCCCTTGTGAAAAACTAAAGTGTCAAATTACCCTTTGCAACGAAAAAATAAAAATATCTCGTTATATTTGCACGCAACAAGAACACAGCAACCGTTACCTGTACCTATTGTAAACGTTCGAACTCTTTCAAATCAAAATAGTCTCGTCTCCTCTAAAACATTTCGTAAGAACTAGAAGCAATGATGCGTGACGTCTAATTGAATTTATTCCTTGTGAAAAACAAAAATTTCAAGTTACCTTTGTAACTAAAAATAAAAACATCTCGCCATTTGCATACAACTACCTCACGCACTGTTTCATACCTCAAGGCTCATTTCGTCCATAACTAAAATCCTAAGCCTAACTCACAGAAAATGCCGAAGTAAACCCAATATATGAATACTTCCTCTTTTATAGAAGAATAAATATGGCAGTTCTGAACTGTATCGGGATCAAATCTTCTCATATACCATTTACTTTTAAAACAAGAAAATTGATTGGCTGTTTATAGTAGATCCGATCTGATTGGTGTGACATACATACATCTCTCACTGACTCACTGATCCATTGACCCGTCCACAACATACTCGACGCGCCGACTAAGAGATATTTTTTTACAAAAAAAATAACTCAAAAAAAAAAAAGTTTGATTTGCTGTTCTTTGCTGATGCCAGAATACATGTATACGGTAATATAATTTCCTAATCCCAGCATTGTCAGGACTCAAGACTTGGTAAATGTTCTAATCCACATATCCTCCCACCAATTACAACAATTACTACTAACAAAATTAAGTTTCCAAATTTGGAAACAAGTTTGACTGAATAACATGGTTTTGCTTTCTTTGTGTTACAATACCTCTCGTCTTTGAACATTCTCTGGTGAGAAGTAATGAGGACACATTTTGGAATTTTTGTTGTGTCCCACTTCTCCACAAGCCCCACATTTTGGTCCCATTGGCTTGTCACAGCTGCTTTTAAAATGACTTGAATCTCTTGATTGTGGAGGCATGACTGAAGGTGAATGAACAGCAGATGATGGCTGCAAGAAAAAAAAAAAACACCAAAATAAGACCTCTACATGAACATTCTTTTAACAAGCTAAGTTGCCAGTTTGTGCTACAATAATGTCAAAACTAACAACAATCAAGATAGTTGACCATACAATTCCTAATTAAAGTCAGTTCTCTACTATATGTGGCTTATCCAAAAACCAGTACACCCTCCGCAGGAGGTTGGCCTGACTGCATGACCTTTTCTCTAGAGGAAAACCTCACTTAAGGACGGTGCTTACTAACTACAAAGGTTTTTACACCAATTTAGAACCATGTGGAAAAAGTAGATATTTGCAAGGGCTATTGGAATCCACAAAGAAAATGGGGATAGCCATGCATTTTTTCGAGATAATTATTAGCCTTGAATCTCAACAAAAATGCTGACATCAGCATTTTTCTCAAAAAAGGAAAGTATATTTCTGTACATAATTATTTCCTTAGAATTTGCCTTAACATACAGAAAAGCAAACATATTTATAAAGATCATCAAACTAAATGGTTAATGGTAACATTAAAACCATTTTTGGTATGTTTTCAATGACAAAATCGTTGCAACAGCGCTTTTAGCATCTCTGTCAGCCTTCCTCTGGTTTAGCCAAAATACAGTCTAATTAAATAGCTTTTCCTCACAACCAGAAACTAATCATGTGTTGAATAGGCTTGCCACTTCCATTTCAGAACATAAAATGTAGGGATAACCACATGTTGTTTAAGGTTATTCATCTCTTTCAAAAACTTTACAGTGCCAGTTACATTTTTTCCTCTCACCTCCCCAGTAAGTAATACATTTACGTCTCTTGCACTTGTTTTGCATGCACACTACGCCATATGCAGGTACCTAATTACAGTTTGATTTCAGTGTAATTTTCGACAGCTAGTTTTCCAGCTGGAAGCTGTTAACAGTTTGTGGTTAGCAATATGCTTCTATTGTGGTATTCCTGGTTTTTGTACAGGTTCATTAAACTTGATTTGGTCACAGGAATATTGTAGCGTAGATGATTACGTCAATGCCAACCCTAGGGCGCACATGGCAGGTAAACCATGCCTTGCATGATGCGCAGAACGTGTGCGCACTATCAAAACAAGGCGCCGTCCTTGAAAATTAGATGCTGTCCAGTCTTTGCAATGTCAGTAGCACTGTTCTTAACATAGTGTGACAGTATTTTGCTGTTCTCTCTATTCTAGGGTTGTTGCTATATTACACAATCCAAGTCAGTACGACACCTGGCTCTTTGACCATTTCAGACCTTGAAGCAACACACTGTAGGCAGTCCTGACTATCAAGGATCCCACGCATAGGCAGAAAAGCAGTTGTTGTTCATCTGCTAACACAATAACCTTAGTTTGCAATTCACATTGCATCTGTGAATGACTATTCCCACTTCATAGTGACAAAGGTCATTGCACTACAGTCAAACTAATAACAGCTTCTCCTCAAGGCTGGTTAAACTGTGGGATCCAGTTCAACATGCCACCTGAGAAATGGGTTGTAAAAAAGAGCAAGTTAGAGTAGCCAACTTTTCTTGGATCACCAAGGCAAGCAACCAACACGGCAGGAAACACAAGAGTTTTCATTTCAATTGAAACATACCCAGAACCTAAAAGTACCAGGAACAAATCTGCTAGTCACAACCATGACTAGCTGATAAGGAGAAATAATCCTCTGGAAAGCTCCTGGCAAGACCAAAAGGCATTACAAAGAATTCCAAAGATGGTGAGATGTAAATTTCTGTCTTCAGCTGGAAAGTGATATCGATCTTGACAGACTCGTAATCTAGCGTTATTTCTGCATGCTCTTCTGGTCCTCAGTTTCATGCTCCAATTCTCTTTTCGGACCTTCTAAATGGCTGAATTTGCCAACTGATGTTTCACACAAAGCACCATTTCTAACATGTTTCCTAAATATTTCTAGGGACTTTGAGAATGAGTGGGTACACACAAAGGTTTTTTTCTGTGGGTTCCTTGATACTGTCTAGATGCTGACCCAGAAATAAAGTTAACACTTACATACCACAGCCCAAGTTTTAAGGGGCCGTAGTGGTATTTCTGTACCTAGTATAAATTTGGATGAACTGACAACTGCTTAATGCAATAAAGATTTACCAAGACAGAACACATGGCGGTATTTTAGTAGAACATGACTCAATACTTCAAAATAATTAATAGTATTCTATGCTTCACAACAATGGTGAACTTGTAGCTGGTCCCCTGCATAATGAGCAGCTTATCACACAAGCACAATCCTACATGTATTAACATGAGTAAGTGATGTAACTAATTAAAAACAACTGACAAAAATCTAAAATTGAACCAACCGAATGAGGTGTTGAGAGAGTAGGAGGATCACGTTTGTGGACTCTTTCAAAGCTGCAGTAACCAAAATAGATGTGTTCATTAGTTGCAATGATGGAAACATAGATTCAAAATTTTTCTGATCAAAGTCTTTGACGGAAAATAAGCAATATGTTTGGCTTATACATTAGATGTTAAATTATAGATTTTAAATTGTATTCATCTTACATGTACTTTCATTCAGGATCTGATTGTAAAGACTCATGTCTGCAGAGTCTGGCGTTATTCAATAAGAAATAAAGACTTCATTCATACTTATGTTTTGGAAAATGGGCAAGAGTGCATGGCATAGCATAAGAAATCAAAACAGCAACATTGCTGCAAAATAATTCATTATAAAACAGGAGATGCAGGATGCAACAAAAGTTCCAAGACAAGTTGTACTGAGCTTTGTATTAGAACACTATAGTTTCCTTGAATGTTTATTGTGAGTCCCTTCCTTGTTAAAAAAAAACAAACAGGATTTAACCTACATGTACCTGGAAGAAGATGAGAATGGCCTTGGAGATGAAGCTCCTGATTGGGAGACAAATGACCTCTCTTCACTACTTTTCATCATGCTCCTTGATGTGGAACCAGCTGTTTTACATCCTTCCTCATCATCCCTGATATATTCACACAAATGTTGATTGGTCAATGTACATCTTTAACAAATAAGAATGTAAGCACCTTTGATAGATATTGTGTAACTGATTAATTCAAAATCTTGGCTTGCTAGGATCATATTTACAAGCCTTCAATAAGGGTTTGTTCCACTATACTGCTGGTATAGGGATTGGAATTGTTTATGCCTTTCTGAGAGTACTCATACTGAAACAGATGGCGACAGTGTGCTCCAACAATAAAGCATGCCTCATAGCCATGAAATGTCCCTTGAAAACAAATTAGTCAAGTCAAAGAAGGCAATATTTTGGAATGAAACAAGGGCCACACTGTGCAGTTGAACTAAAAGGGACTGAAACAGTAACTAGCACCTTCATACTCACAACTCTTTATCTAAACTGAGTTAAGCACTTAATGGTCTTTACAGAGCCTGCTTTGTTTTCTCATTGTTTTTTTTTTGCCGTGCAAGGCCCTTTCTCTTTCAGTTGTAAATGAAACTACCCTCCAAGAAAATTTGACAACAGAAAAAAATATTTGTTTTGATTGAAAAATAACGCTACCTACCAGCTCATATCCAACATGCACTCAGAACCATATCATTACTTTGACTAAATCGCTATTGATAAAAATGTGATAGTTGTGGGGCATCTTCTCACTTTTCCTACCTTATGAGATACACTTCATCATTGCAGGGACCCTGCTTCTTAGGAGAATAAACACATTCATCCCTTTCAATTCTGCTAGCAGAAGGTGGCTTTTCACCAAGGACCCTATGTGAATCCTGCTTCTTTTGAGAATGACCTGACCTACTTATGGGACTAGCAATGCCAATTTGAACTGGTTTGCCACATGCAATCGCAGCCACATTTTTCCTAAAATCAAGTCCTCTTGACGATTTGTCTCCCTTCCCAGAGACTGTACCATATCTTTCTTTCTGTGACTGGCGATAACATGTGAGTTGGTCTTCAAGCTCACGACAAGTTGCCCTTGGTGAGTTGTGATGATCAGTGGCGCTCTTAACTTGTTTATTCAGCTCTTCTTGTACTTTTAATGCATATGCAAAATCATCATTGATGCTGTTTTCGTCTTCTAAAGGGAATAACTGTTTCTTGTTAGTTTTGTAGATGTCTTCATCTGGAGGGTCTTGTGAATCATCAAGTTCCTGTGAATCTAGCAAGATTGCAGAACACTTTGAGCTTCCCACTGGTGTGGCATAATCCAATGCATTAAACATATCCCGATCTTCATGATACGGATCCCATTCAGAGGTTACACTGGAAGGAACAACATCACCATCATCAGTGTCAAGTAAAAGTGAATCCTTGCCTGGAGTTGAGGAACAGTTCAGTGTTAGAGCAGCTACATTTCTTTCCCTTGGGGTAACATCACTAACATTTTCTTCTAAAACAGTTATCTCTGAATCAGAGTCTTTCTGCTTCACATCCAGACTGCTATTGGTGGATTGGGTGTACTCAAGTCTGCTTAACTTTAAGGCCCTTTCAAGATCATTATCCTCAGTTAGTTCTTTGCTGCCAAGCACAGGGTGTAAACCAATGGTGTCTTTCGACTTTCTGTATTCTATTTTGCTCAGTTCCAATGCTTTTGCTACATCATCATCATTTATCTGTATATCTTGCACTGTGCTCTTCACAGAACTGTTTTGTTTTGCCTTTCCATTCCATGTCTGATGCTCAGAATCTGTTCTACTTATTTCTAAGGCTTTGGCCACATCTTCATCATGTTTGGATATACAGGTAGCATCTTTTTCTAGCTCTCGGTCATCCAGAGTGACATTTCTCTCTGATTGACTCTCTTCATTCAAACCTATCACAGCATCTGATTTGCAATGCTCATATTCCACTCTGCTTTGCTCTAAGGCTCTCTGTAGGTCATTGTCACAACATACTGTGGTGTCTTTTCTGCTTTGCTCATGGCTGGTACTTCCTTTGATTTTTGATTGCTGCACCTCTGCTTGGCTTAATTGCAAAGCTACATGCGCACCAGCCATATCAACATAATGATCCTTTTGTCTCTTTTCCTCAGCCTCCAACTTACTTAATTCCAATACTCTTTGTAGCTCTTCATCCATTTCAGATGGGTCACCAGTATCACCTTGCTGTTGCACTGTGTTATTCCTTGACTGACCATATTCCAATCTGCTTAGTTCCAAAGCTTTCTCCAGGTCATTGACTGAAGCTGACATGATACTTCTATCATCCTGGTTTTGTTTCTTGTTTTGAAACTTTTCCAAACTCTGTTTCAGGGCTTCCTCAAGATCATCCTTTGTACCCCCACTTTCTGTCTTCTCACTATAAACAGTTGTATGTGTTGATTTACGCACATCGATATTAGTTCTTGGAAAAACAGAAGGGTGTGAGTTCGCCCTGTGTTGCTCTATTGCACAGCTTGCACCTAACGCTTTTGCAGAGGATTCCCCATGACCTAGAATGTGTCCACTGTGACATTGACCTGCTTCATTTTCTGCTCTGCTGAGTTGCATAGCTAGTTCCAGCTGGTCCCTTTCATTCATAGAATCTAGAGAAAATTGCTGCAATCCATGGTCTGAAATCATCTGCTCAGCTGATGGTTTTGTTGTGGTGCTGCTTGAGGGTCTAACCAAGGAACAGTGTAAGACTCCCTGCATTGCAAAAACAGAAGGAATGGTTTGTTGAAAACAAATAAGAGAAAAACATTTTAGAGTATGCAGATGGGAAAAATGGATGATGAACTATGTGGAAGAAGAAGAGAGAACAATTTTGGCAAAATGACTAAAGGTATTATTAGTTGTTAATAACTGGATGCATAGTGCTTTGTTCCACTTGTTTAGTCTAGTTAACCCATTGACAACAGGAGTTTTTTCTGGCAAAAATGCATTTTTGGACATTATGGACATTTTAAGCCTCAAAACTCAAAACGGCATTTGCCACAAGACAGTGTGCCTTTTTTCCTCTAGCATTGCATTTTATGACATTTTGCTTAGGTATGCGCATGCATTTTTGGATGAGAAAGTGACCTACATCATTAGGCTTTTCTTTTCTTTTCTTTAATTTGTTTTGTCACCTTTTCTTATCTTTTTGCCACAGTTGTTGACCTTCTACTGAGCTTGCTTCCAGTTCAAGAATTCCTGAGAAAGCATCATTGAAATGGGAAATTCGTACCACAAAGCACCAAGTGTAGCTGAGGGAAATTTTGCTCCAAGTTTTTCACTGTAATTTTTAAGCATTTTCGTGCATAATTCAGGCTCATTTGAGCTAATCACTCTGATCTGGCTATCATTGGAGAGATATTTTCCTACAGCAGAACTTGAGTATAAGTGATGCCAATTTTAGTTAAAGGTGATGATGTCAGATGTAGGAACTAAGGCCAACTCTCGTCATGGCCAGTTATGGCCGGCACAGGCGTCAATTGGTTTAAATATATTACACAATTTAGTGTAAAAAAAGTATTAAAATAAAGTATCAAGTTAACGTAAGATACCTTTGGAGTTTTATTGTCATGCTGCGATGCTCTTACAGCCTAACAAGAGAAAAGTTAGATATTTGCATTTAATATGCCAAAATTATATGCATAAGAACACACACAAATATTTCGAACCATAGGATACAGAAATAAGGACTCCCTTTACATGAGATACATTTCAAAATATAATCCAACCTGTCGGATCATTGCATCTTCTTCTTGAGAATCACTAGCAAACATGAGGTCATCCTCAGGCAACCTAACAATTAACACAGCGATTTGATGAATACCATAAATCCTAGAACTAGATGTAGCTCTCACTAAGTGCCAACGAGCAACCATTCAAAAGAAATACTAATTTGGAGCTGAAAACAGGGTCATGCTTTGTGCACGTCACTTTTTGTAGTCAAGTATTCACGTCAAATGTCTTAAATTGTGATGTAAATATTTCTTTGATCGCTTTTTGCTGCGGTGACAAAGTTGGCTCACTGGCCGATGTCGAGTTTACTCTCGTGTGGTGTGGGTCTCTGGCCGATAGTTTGTTACAGTTGTCGTTTGTTTTAGCTTTGGTTTGATTTAATTCAGTCTAGTTCTTTGATTGCTTGATGTCTGCTGCCTTGTCTAGATTTGGCACACTGGCCGAGTTTGGCACGGGGGCCGAGTACTCTTTTGGCTCGCTGGCCGATTGTTGAGCTTGCTAGCTCGACGAATATACCACTGACAATGTCACTTAACTAAAGTACACTCACTTAGAATTGGAAATAAAAACAAATAAACCTTACAAAAGCAGGTAAAAATTAGGGTGTCAAACCTCAGGCCCCTCGAATTATTTTTTTCAGAAAATATCTATATTGTAAACTCGTCTCCCTGCTCGTATCCATTTTTTTATGGTCACGCAATGTTCATAGGCAGCAGCCAGAAAGAAGCGAGATATTTATCTTCTCTGGTTTATCGCTGTCCGGTTTATCGCTTGCAAGGTTTAAAATAACAGCCCATATTTTGACGGCTTTTGCTGGCGAATTTTTTACCGAAGAAATAAAAGACACAGAGTCGCTATAATGTTGTTCAAATTGAAGTCAGTTTTGTATCCACCAGACACGACAGCGATAAACCGACGAAGATAAATATCTGGCTGTTGCCTTTGAACATTGTGTTACCATAAAACACTTTCGATTCGGTGATAAGATTGAGACGAGTTTAAACCTTTTTTTTTCTTTCTTTATTTCCAGGGGTCTGAGTTTTCAGGATCTGCGTTTGGGTGTCATAAAAACTCAGACCCCGGGAAACAAATAAAGAAAAAAATTAAACTTGATCTTATCACCTAAAATCTCTTTTATGGTCTCGCAATGTTCATAGGCGTCAACAGTCAGAAAGGTCGAGATATTTATCTTCTCCGGTTTATCGCTGTGAGTGTCACGTCCCGTGGTTACAAAAGCTGACTTCAATTTGAACATTATAGCCACTCTGCCTCTAATTTCTAATTCTTCGCCGGGTAAAAAAATTCGCCGGCAAATGTCCTCAAACTTGATTTCAACTCCGCTCGATGAATGTCAAAGCTGGTGAGCATCGACGCTCAGAGCTATGTGGCCTTGACGTCACAATCTCTGCGCGCTACGATTGGCCCGTTGCATGTTTTTCCACTATGTCATTGGAATCTCAGGAATGTTACCTTACAACAGGAATGTTACCTTACAAACATTTCTCTTGATCACTTGAGATTTTTTCCGCCTAGACAATACTCTCGCACGGCTCTATAATGCTGCCACCTCGCCAGCCTCGCATCTTCGCTCGGCTGGCTCGTTGGCAATTAGTGCCTCCCCTCAAATAAGCACCCCCTCTGAATAGGGGCCCCTCCCATAGGCCAAAAATTACAGTAAGAGCCTCCCCTCGAATAGGTGCCCCCTCCCCTCCCCTTGCTTTACGGATGAGTATTGAGACAATAAAGGATGTATAGTTTGGGTTGTGTTTAATTGCAAGCAACTGATTATCAACTCAGCACTAGGAATTGACTGTCACAACGAATGGTAGTGAAGATCTACTGATTCATTGCCTAAAACCCGACCAACCTTACATAGCAGGCCCAGACTGGCTAAAGGGGCTACCTCAAGTAGTTTTCCAAGAGAGAGAGGATCCTTTAGGGACTTACGAGGAACTGACACTTACTATACATAGTACAAAACATGATCATATCTGACCACGATTTGGCGCCCCACCTTGATTAAGTGCCTCCCGTATTCTCCTAAATTTGAAATAAGAGCCCGGGCACTAATTACAATGCCCTAGCCTGAAGAGCCCATTATCGAGTTCCTATATACAAACATTGATGAGCAGTGGCACTTATTTCTTTGAGTATAGAAGTACCTTTCCTCCTTTTGTGCACTGATATGGTTACTTTCATTAAATGGAAGAACATCTACACCACCTGAAATGTAAAAACCACAATAAAAATAGTCCTTTTCACTAGTCTAGTAGTCACAAGTCGATACTCCACCTCTGAGATAATCATGATCATGACTTGCCTACATGTATTTGAACTGATCAAGGGAAAATCAAGCCTATGGTGAGGACTACTCTTTAAAGTGCTACTATGAACCAAAAAACAATTAGCATGGCAGAGCAACTGTGCACTGATGATATTCCGATGGGTGTCAATGAGTCCAACAATTCGTCTGTATGAGACTCTTCAAAAGAGTCTCTTTTAACATCACTGTTATCTCTGTCAAGTTCCCAAATTTTCACAGAACCTTTCTCATTCCTGCAAAAGTAATCTTGGTTGATTGCATATGTTACGATATGTAAATTTCTGTACCTTGTACCTGTACCTGTACCTGTCAGCGGACTTTATGCCCCTGTCAGCGGACTTTCTCCCGCGGGTATAAATTATGTATTTTGAATCGAGAGTGTGTTCTTTTACCGTTAGCCGTGTGAAATAAAGCTTCGAAACATGGTGTCAGGATAAAAAATTGCCGCGTAACTACAAGATGCCAGGCGACGAGGGAACTACGGCGACTAATACGGCTAGTACAGCGTCCGTTGGAAGTGCACAAATGCAGCAGTCTTCCTTGCCGAGTGGTATACCAATGCCGAAACCGTTAAATCTTGACAACGTTGCCGCTAACTGGAAGAAGTTTAAAAGAGCCTGGGATAATTACGCCATGGTTGTAAGGCTCCAGCGTTTCGACGAAGAATACAAGACTGCAACTTTTCTTTCTGCGATCGGCGAAGAAGCTCTTGAAATTTACGAAGGTATGACATTCAACCCGCCCGAAAGTTCGAAAGTACTCGACTCTGTTGTTCAGAAATTCGAAGAATATTGTATTGGCCAAACCAATGAGACGTTCGAGCGGTATCTATTTAACTCCAGATCGCAGAAAGAGGATGAAAGTATCGATCACTATGTATCAGCACTTAGAACACTTGCGAAATCGTGTAATTTCTGTCAGTGTTTACATGATTCACTTATACGTGATAGAATTGTGTTTGGTGTCAAAGAGCCTGCCTTGAGAAAGAAACTGTTGCAAGAAAGACAACTTACGCTAGAAAAAGCAATTGACGTCTGCAAAAGCGGAGAAACAACTGCACAGCATTTAAAGGATCTCGCCATGAAGTACACGCTTTGAAACATGGCGACGACAGAAAGCCAAAGTTCCCGAAAGACCCAAGAGATTCAAAGAATGTCAAAAGATGCAAATACTGTGGAGGAAATCACGAGCTCAAGAGGGAAAAATGTCCGGCGTATGGAAAGACTTGCGGAAAGTGCGGAAAGAGTAATCACTTTGCAAGAGTCTGTAAGCAGCGTGGACGAAGGAAAAAACGTGTCAACACAGTCTCGGTTTCTTCCAGTGATTCCGGTGAATCACTGTTTACAGTTCAGTTAACTCCAGAAGTCGACTCGGTGCACGCGATACAGAGCAATATCCCATCAAAGATTACTGCGACTATGAAATTAAAGGATGGTCCCGAAATTAATTTCCAAATCGACACCGGAGCAACGTGTGATGTACTCAAGCTAAGCTCCATCAAAGGAACGAAGTATGCAAATAAGATCACGCCCACAAATCAAGTCCTCAAGATGTACAACGCCTCTACGCTCAGGCCACTTGGAAAGTGCAAGGTTCAACTGACAAATTCCAGGGATAACAGGAAGTACAAAGTCAACTTTACGATTGTGGAGGATGAACACTGTGTCAATCTGATCGGGAGTAAAACCGCCCCGCAAATGCAGTTAATTACAATCAGAAATGATAAAATCAAGCCGTGTCCCGTACCTGCAGAGTGTGCTTCTACAGCAACTGTGGATGTGAACCTGACAAGTAGCCGACAGTTCGAAGGACTTACCTTAGAACAAGTGCGTTCCCAGTATGAAGACGTTTTTGATGGCCTTGGCAATCTTGGAACTCCATTGCGACTTGAAGTTGACGAAACGGTCAAACCAGTCCAGCAGCCGTTAAGAAGAGTACCCGAAGCTTTAAGAACCCCGCTTAAAGAGTATCTTGACGATCTGGAATCTAGAGGTGTTATCGAGAAAGTCGAGAGGCCGACTGAATGGGTAAATTCCGTGGTGATCACAAGGAAGGCTAACGGTAACCTTCGCCTTTGCCTGGACCCTAACCCCTTGAACAAAGCGTTAAAGAGATGCCATTTCCCTATGCCAGTCATTGAAGACGTACTGCCGGAGTTGGGCAAAGCCAAAATCTTTACCAAAGTTGACTGTAAGGATGGTTATTGGCAAATAAAGCTTACAGAAGAGAGTTCACTTCTTACGACCTTTGCCACGCCCTTTGGCAGATACAAGTGGAATCGTATGCCCTTCGGAATTTCACCCGCTAGTGAGATATTTCAGCTCCGTTTACATGAAGCTGTTGAAGGCCTTGACGGAGTATATGCAATAGCAGATGACATCCTTGTAGCAGGCGCTGGAGACACTATGAAGGATGCGGTAGCAGATCATGACGTCAAAATTAAGAAGCTGTTGGGGCGATGTCAAGAACGTAACATTAAGCTAAACAAGCAAAAAGTCGCTTTTAAGCAAATAGAAGTGCCCTACATTGGTCATCTCCTAACCTCAGAGGGAGTAAAGGCAGACCCATCCAAGATTGAAGCAGTGACAAAGATGGAAAGGCCGACTGATGTAACTGGTGTTCAGCGGATTATGGGCACCGTGGGCTACCTGGCAAAATTCCTGCCGAGATTATCCGAGGTCTCACAGCCTCTCAGACAGCTCACCAAGAAGGGAACAGAATTCTTATGGGACGAGATCCATGATAGAGCATTCAGCAGGATCAAAGAGATGGTCACAGCCCCACCACTTCTCAAGTACTATGAGCCTGAGAAAGACCTAGTCATTCAGTGTGATGCAAGCGAAGGGGGCCTGGGTGCCGCATTACTTCAAGATGGAAGGCCGCTGGCATACGCAAGCAGAGCACTGACCGCAGCCGAGAGGAACTACGCCCAAATAGAGAAGGAGCTCCTCGCAATTGTGTTTTCCACAGAGAGGTTTCACCAGTACACGTATGGAAGATCGGTTATTGTCGAGTCAGACCATAAGCCCTTAGAAACAATTCTCGCTAAGCCACTCGTCTCTGCTCCAAAGAGATTACAGAGGATGATCTTGAGGCTGCAACGTTATGACCTAGACGTGCGATACAAGAGAGGAAGTGAGTTGCATCTCGCAGACACCTTGAGCCGGCACTACCCCAAGTTGGAACAAGCAACTCAGGGTCAGAGAGAACATGTCCTGTTTGCAAGATCTGCCTTTGAAGAGGGACTGGAAGTCGAGCAAGATGTTCAAGAGATAAATCATTTGCTGGTGAGTGAGCACGAAGCAGAAATGTTCCGTGTAGAGACTAAGAGCGATGAAGTATTGCAAGCTGTGAAAGTCATAGTGCAGTCTGGGTGGCCAGCAGAAAGAAGAGAGCTACCACCAACAGTGGCGATATACTATGATATCCGTGATGAATTAGTAATTCAGGATGGTCTACTCTTCAGAGGAGACAGGCTCGTGGTGCCTAAGGCCCTTCGAAAGCGCATGCTTCAGGTATTGCACTCCAGTCATCAAGGAATTGAATCAACGCTGAGGCGTGCCAGAGAAACAATTTATTGGCCCAATATGAAGAGCGATATAAAGGATTTCACCTCCAAGTGCGAAACGTGTGCGTCCTACAGCACAAGACAGCAGAAGGAGACGCTCGTCAGTCATGACGTTCCAGATCGCCCTTGGGCCAAAATTTCCACCGACCTATTCGACTTAGACCACAAGAGTTACATGGTGACCGTAGATTATTTCTCCGGTTTCTTCGAGATCAACAGGCTGTATGACCTGAAGGTTTCCACTGTTATCAGGAAACTGAAGACACATATGGCACGATATGGGATTCCAGATGAGGCTTCAATCACGTGACAACCAGTCCTTACCACCATCAGTCTAATGGTAGAGCTGAGTCTGCTGTTAAGGAAGCAAAGATCCTCAAAAAAACTACAGCGTCTAAAAGTGACCCCTACCTGGCGCTGTTGGCACATCGTAACACCCCACAGGAAGGATTCGGTACCAGTCCTGCTCAGCGTCTGTTTAGCAGGAGAACAAAAACAAATCTTCCTACTTCTAGCAAGTTGCTGAAGCCTAGCGTAGCAGAAGACACTCTAGAGAAAGACAAGCTGAGAAAGTTGAAGCAGAAGTTCTATTATGACGGATCAGCGAACGACCTACCGAACCTTCAGAAAAATGACGTTGTTCGGATGCAACCCTTTCGACTGAACGAGAAGACATGGCGGAAAGCGAAAGTCCTCAAGCCACTAGGCAGAAGATCTTATGTAGTGGAATCAAACGGTCAGCTCTACATCAGAAATCGGAGGCACCTGAAACGTTCTGCAGAGGCTGAGAGTGTCCCAACTGAGGAATGGCCAACGCCTTCAAACCACCATCACTCCAAAGTTAGCGATCACCTCGCCAATGAACAGCCAAAGCTGAAGCCAGTGGCAACGACGAAAGTTAATCAGTCCACCACCCCCAGCACTGAGTCAAATAGAGATCAGCCCATATCAACCACTCCTCTGAACCAAGATCAAGCCAAAGATCGAGTTAAAGATCAGCCCTTGTGCCAACAAGTCTCACCTACAGGCTGTGAAAGCCAAGTCCGTACGAGAAGTGGGAGGCTTGCCAAACCGCCTAGTCATTATACAGACTTTGTAACTCTTTAGGTCTAACGAGTGACCTTTTTAGAACTGTTAGCATATAGAAGAACTGATTCTATTTCGTTTTGTGTGTTAGTTGTTTTTTCTTTTGAGGAGAGGATGTTACGATATGTAAATTTCTGTACCTTGTACCTGTACCTGTACCTGTCAGCGGACTTTATGCCCCTGTCAGCGGACTTTCTCCCGCGGGTATAAATTATGTATTTTGAATAGAGAGTGTGTTCTTTTACCGTTAGCCGTGTGAAATAAAGCTTCGAAACAGCATACACATTATAGGGCTGTCATTTCTCCATTTCTCTTCCAATATTTAGCCTTTTTCCATTTTTTTTCACAAATTAGAGATTACTCTTCAACCATTACTTTCACCCAAAAATCCAAATTTGCACAAAATTGCCGAACTGAAGGTATATGGTTACCTTAATCGAGCAGGAAGGCAACTTAGTTGAAACACAGATATCTTACTGTGCTGTTAATTACACCACCTACTAACTGTAAAGCATGTCTACCAAGTTTACTTTCACTTCTGACAGTTAATTGTACCTGCTGAGGTTTGGTAAAACTTTCCCAAAATTTCTGCCGACTCTTCCTCAGTGTCTGTTCTACGCACTATCACTCCTTTAAAAACCTACAAGGAAAGGCAAATAAAATTATTGACCTTAAGTCAAGATGTCACTGAGACTGCCCATAAAGGACAAAGTCAGAGATAATTTATCTCTTGTTGGAAAATAGTTATAATGTGAAATCAGGGAAAATTAAAGTAACCCAACTACTTCATCGGGTGTTTCCCTGTTTACTGGAGTGGTTATCGTATGATTGCTAGGACTGTAAGGTCTCTTTACAAATCTACCTACATGCCACTAACCTCTTGAGATAACAACATACCAGTGAGAATATTTCTACCAAATTCTATGTTAATATTTGCTTGTCTGACCTGTAGCCAAAGAATGTACCACTGCGGAACATCCTCATGAATCAGTTGGTCCGTGACACCCTGGAGATGTCTCTGAACACATGCTAATGGATGAACATTGTAAAACTAATCAGCGCAAGAAACAAGTACTCAATGAAGCAATTTATTATTAATACCATAAATGCATTTGTTTGCAGCATGCTCACATACATAGAAGTAAGAAAAGTAGTAAAGTGAAAGCAAATCGGGAAGAATGTTTGTAACGAGGGAGAGCACATGACCTAGGAGTGATATGAAATGCTGAGACCAGGATAACGATTTATGTATCAGGGCTGTGCTCTAGAAGCGCCCGGGTGCCAGGGGCGACTAACTTTTTCCTTTTGGCAGGATTTCATGGTTAGGAACCTTTGGGCTCCTCGTAATGTTTTGTGGACCACAGCCTTGTGTATAAGGATTTGAAATGCTCTACACCACACAGAGTGAGAAAATAAAGAGGCATTTTTGGAAGAAGTAAAAAAAAAAGTACAAAATGCCAAAAAACATGTTTCAGAGGAAAGGGCAGTCACTTAAAGTGCCTATAACCCCAGAATTTTTTGGGGGCTAAGATGAAACTTAAACAAACACACAAAAAGAATTTGCCAAAATTTTCGGTTTGTGATATTTTTAAGGGCTTTAAAAATTAACAGAAAGTAGTTGAAATTTGATATCTTTTGTGTTATGACCGAGCTGGTGAGGGGTCTGGGTATATTCCTGGGTTGACGTCACATATTCATTTACATAGCATTAACTCTTTATAAACATGCATGCAAAACAGTCTGTGACGTCAACCCAGTAATAGACCCAGGCTCCTCGCCAGCTCGGTCATGTATCAAATTCAGCTACTTTATGTTAATTTTTAAAGCCCTTAAAAATATCACAAACCGAAAATTTTGGCAAATTCTTTTTGTGTGCTTCTCTAAGTTTCATCTTAGCCAAAAAAAATTCTGGGGTTATAGGCACTTTAATTATGACAGGGTTGAGACATCTGAGGCTAGATCTCTCCCTTGGTGGCCAGGTGATCAAATGTTTCATATATCCCATGGACTCTCGTCAAGAATACAAAAAGCCTTTAACGTGATTTGAAATTTGAAGAATACTCAAGTTATCTTGTAACAATCCAATTATTTATCCAGGGTATACACATACACACCAAATATTGAACTTTTTGATATCATATACACTGCATGGATCAATTTGAAGCATAAATTTAAACAATGAACTCAAAATGTCTTCATGCCAAAATAAATTGGTTTGAATTTTTAAAAACAGTGTTATTAAAATAGACAGTGCTACCTTCAGCAGTTTGATGTGAGTTCTCCAAGAGGTCAGCAAGTGCTTTGTCCCGTAACTTGTGACATTGCTGAAAAGAAAAACAAAACAGCAGTTGTTATCAATGGAAATACTTGTGCTAATTGTAGGCCTTGCTTAATTAGTGAATAACAGAACTGGGCGGTGACCAAGAAATAATATGCGTAATTGTTTGGACATAATGAGGTTGAGAGCTTGATTCTTGACATGCCACATTGGGACTGTCACTCCATGACCCTGAGAGCTATGCCAGTGGGAGTCTTGTACTCCTGGTAGGGTCACCCATGCCAGACAGATCAAAGGGTAGAGGCTAGACAAAGAGCAATCTGCTGGCCCTCCAGGTTGGCGTAAGGCTAGCAACCTTACCCCATAAAACACAAATTATGCTATGGAAATGGCAGAAGTAGAATCTATTGTAACTGGTCATGACGGACTCTTATGACTGTCAGCAGCAAAAGCCCACAGCATTGCGCAGGACAGTATAAGAAGAGTTAAAACAAGACCAACTATGCTGGAGCGCAGTAGAAAGGACCGGTTGGATTGGAGAAACCTTTTTGCCGCCCTTTGCGCCAGTGGGTACTACGTGGATGAGTGAGTGAGCAACACGATAGAAAGTGGAGTTAGATAACAATTGAAAATAATGTTGTAAATGTAAATGTAAATGACTAGGCATTGATTAACTTTTTACCAATAAACTAGGCTGCTCATTAAACTAACTAACCTTATTATAAAGAGTAAGACCTTGGATCACAATTAAAGATCTTCCTTTTTTGCAGCTGACAGGTAGATTATGGAGCTCCTTTCCACCATGGCTATGACTAAACAAAAGAATTTTAGAAAAACCAACACATGCTAAGTGCATTTTTCCTGGATCTTATGGCTGAGTTATGTCTGTGTGCGTTACAGTCTATCTGACAAGTACATGGCTTCGTATTCACTAAGTGCTAAGAACCCTTGTTTTACAAGTGAAAATGGTCAAATGCTGGAAAGTCTCGCCAGTAGTTTTGTTTCATTCTTCATGCATGAATTTGCCTCAGTTAGGACAGTTTTTTCTTAGACTATCATGTCATTTGCTCTCATGCACTACTCACTTTGTTACAATTTGGTAAAAATGACTAGTACGTAATCAACCAAAAGAATGGGTCTGAACTACCATTAGCAATGCTGTCTTCAAGGATGTTCATGAAATACAAATTAACGCAAGTTAAGGTCAGAAAGTTACTGTGCTGCATTATTACCTTCTTATAATATCTGTAAACTCTGTTGCTGACCAAATAGTGGAAGTAGCTGAGAAAAAAAAGGACAATTTGTAACTTCTTCCAATACTTAATAAAGTAATGAGAAGAAGATTCATATCTATTGCCTCAATAGTTCCATTTATGCACTTCTCTTACAGTGATAGATGTTCTCAAGGGCAATTATACATTATTTTGCTTGGCCATCTGGGAAAGCATAATTTCATGATTTTAACTCTTTCATACCAAAAGTGCCATCTGAGCTAGTGAATCATAATGGAAGCTTGCTCAGAGTTTTGAATTTAAAATCTAGTAAAAAGAATATACACATTTTAACCATACCTGGAACAGCTGATGCTGAGCCAACAGTGGTTAGGGATCTTTTTAATTTTCCTCCCTTCAAAAATTCACTGTATGTCATTAAACTGGGACTTCCTTCTGCAAATCAACAACTCTTTATTAAATGCTTGATGGTACACCTTGTGTGCAACAACTGGACAATTATTCTTGATTACAAATAGACCAAACTTCTCATTGCTAACCTAGTTAAGAAATTTCACTGTGCAAGTATTCAGGCATCTAAGTGTTACACATGATCAACATGCAGACCCAAACCTTAGCACAAATTTTGAATCTGCTTACCAATAGACTTCTAAAATATATAACACCTCTTGAAAGCGATTGATTTTGTGTAGACTTCCAAAAGCTGAATTAGAAAGATTTAGGATATGAATTGGCACTCGAAGGGACAGTTCCAATTCCAAATGACAATATCTATACTTTAGTTAGGTAGTGGTTGGCACTGTTCTATCATGGTCCAAATTAGAAGATTGTGAACAGTTTTCTGCAAATCTTGCAGTGCTTCACACCATCTAAATCCACTTCAAATTCTTATGCTTTTATCTAAATAATCATATTCAGTGGCTGGGAAGTTTGTCTGCCATGTGCATTTGTTGCATTGGAATATTTGACACTGACTTTTGTACAATAAGAAACATATAACATTGAGTCTGCTATAATCTGTCTTTGTTTCAGATTCCAGTGTGTAAAACCATGCTTCTTCTTTGTTCTTCAAAACATTACCCTGCCTAAGATGCACTATATTCAGATACTTACTTATGTGAGTAATTTTATGAAGAGGATACTTAACTAATTTATTTTATGTAGTTTTGACCATTAATTTAAAATCATGAAACATCTATGTGTACCTGACTGCAGATATTCTATTGCCATGTTAGTTAAATGACAAAGCCATTCCACCGTTTTAAGCCATGAGCCGGTGCGGTTCACAAGGAACTGATCCTCTAAAAGTAGACTGTCAATTTTGTCCTTAAATGCAGGACAATAATAAAAACAACTATTAATTGTCATTTTCCGATGGTACAAAGTACTATAATTTTATATAATGTTACCGTGACTAAAACCAAGAAAGTTGACTTTAGCATTTTGACTACTCCAACCACGGCCACCTGTCAAAATTTTCCACAAATTTAAAGAGTAAAAATTGTGGAGGTCAACAACAGTTTCCCAACAAAGTATCTAACAAGCTGTACACAACAAAGGCAACATATTTGTGGTCATTTTTGATAATTTGTTGTCAGGTGGCCTTGGTTAGAGCAGTCACTCTGTAAATCCTTCTCCAGCGACAATTTGGTTCAAACTATCGGCTAAAGACCAACAACTTACACAAGGGCAAAAGAAAACTTAGAAAATGAATTTCTTTTACAGGTTCAGAATGTTTTAATGCAGTTAAATGTTATTTAACGGAGTTAACAACAAAGAGCACTTGCATTCCCCTGGTGGTCTGCGGTGTTGACACATATGCGCATGTGTCAGAATTCCACGTGCTTGTGGATTGTAGCGTGGCGTAGTGTGGCGTAGCGTGGCGTAGATACAGGAGGCATTTTCTAGCGATTTTTGCAGTGGCAGCTCATCGCCCAGGCAGTTCTCCTCGAACAAATCAGCTTTACAGTTTCTTCGTGCGTTTGCACCGCCTTTTTTACCTGTTTGTCTTCTCGTATTAATGAATCAGCTTTCGGGGCAGTCAACTAACAACAGTGCCGCCGCCATGTTGGATTCTTCGGCGACTTCTTCTCCGGGTTCTTCTTCTTCAGTGGCAAGTTCCGTGGTTTCTTCGGCCCCAGTAACCACGTCTCCACCCTTCGTCATGACCGCTCAGGATCTTTCTCAAGCCTTCTCTCGAGCGCTCGGCGACTCACTGCCTCAAATTCTAGCGGCCGTGCAAAACCAAACAAGCCAGCTCACAGCGTTGAATGTCACCACATCGGGAATCGTGACCTCGAGCACATGCTCGTCTTCCTTTCACATTAACTCTTCGCCAGGATTTGCTGCCGGGCTCTCCTCAGGTAACATCATCATACCGTCCTTCGTTTCCACCTACTGTTCGTTAGGCAATTCGTCCCTTTCTCATCCATCGTTGTTTGGCTCCCGCGGTGTCTCGAGCGGAGCGCTTCCTGCCACCAGCCAGTTCTTCTCTCCAGCTTTTTCTACACCCACCTTGGCTCACTCGGTCGCTTCTTTGCTACACAAGCCTTTTGTCGTTGGCCCAGGATATTCACCCATCCTGGAGAAGCTGGTTACAAAAATAAAGGCCGGGCAATTCGTCGATCTGGCGGACCTGCTACCCGAAAACGTCAAGGCCCAGGATTCCGAGCCCCAAACGTACTTGGATGGGAAACTGCTCGTGTCCACCAAGAAGAGGGTACGAGAGATTACAGATGTTGTAACATGGGTGGAAGCCTTTACTGTGTATATGTGGATCTTTTGTTGTACTCACCCATCTAGATGGCACGACGTGACCCAATACAAGCTGTTAATTTTGCAGACCGCTCGTCAGTTCTCTGGCAAGGCTTGGCTTCACTATGACTCAGCCTTTCGGAAAGACACAGCCGCTTCAGGTCTGACCGACTGGTCTCGTATGAACAGTGACTTGTACAACTTTCATACCCGCTTACCTCAACAACAGTTCCAGCCTCCTACCACCTCATCCTTGCCTTCAAGATCAATTACCTCTTCATCCATTTTCTGCAGATCCTGGAATAATGGCTCTTGTGCCTGGCCCTATGGTCAATGTCGGTACCGTCATCGCTGTGAGAAGTGTGAAGGAGAGCATCCAAGTGTGAACTGCCCCTTTCGTGCCTCAGCGTCACATGCTCAGCCCTCGCGGTCCTCTACCCCTCCACGAAGCAAACGCCAGAGGCGTTGAGACCGTGACCAGGAAGCCTGCTTCTCCAGTGAACAATGTAAATAGTGTACAGTTATGCCGTTCATTTTCACCTTTAAATACTTTGTTTCCCGTTCCTGTTAATGTTGTTGTGTCTTCTGCACATGTTTCGCTAGCAAGTAGCCGTATCCGGCCCCAGGGACTCCCAGTTCAGACCCCCCTTTCCGGTACATGCCTGGTTGCCAGTACCTTTCAACAAGATTTGGTCCTTCCTTCTGGGGTTACCCCCATTGATGCTCAAAAACTTTGGCGTGAACTTTGGTCTCACCCCGATCAAGTAAAAGTGGACTATGTGATTACAGGTCTCACAAGTGGTTTTCGTCTTGGTTTTGACCCCTCGGCAGTGTCCTTACAGTCCGCAGTCCATAATATGCCATCAGCATCCCTTCAGCCATCAGTGATTGATCAGTACCTACTTTCTGAGCTCGAGAAAGGTCGTGTAGCTGGCCCCTTCCTTATCTCCCCAATTCCAAACCTCCATGTTAGTCGCTTTGGAGTGATCCCTAAGAAGCACCAACCTGGAAAGTGGCTGCTTATTTTAGATCTATCTAGTCCACTGGGTCATAGCGTCAATGATGGCATCTTAAAAGAACCCTTTTCTGTACAGTACATGAAGGTGGATGACGTCATTAGTGGAATCATGTCCTTTGGCCGAGGTACACTCCTCGCCAAATTTGACGTTGAAAGTGCTTATCGGAACATTCCAGTCCATCCAGAGGACCGCTATTTGCTTGGCATGAAATGGCAGGGCAACTACTTCATCGATATGGCTCTTCCCTTTGGGCTACGTTCTGCTCCCTTCATTTTTTCATCTGTTGCAGATTTGCTAGAGTGGATCCTCAGACACAATTACGGCTTGAATTTCCTCTTGCACTATCTCGATGACTTCTATACATTGGGTCCTCCCAACTCTCCTGTCTGCCAGAACAACCTTGATACCTGCCTCCAGCTCTTTAAGGACTGGCATATTCCTCTTCACCCAGACAAAGTGGAGGGACCCTCTACCTGCTTAACTGTGCTTGGTATTGAGTTGGATTCCCTCACTCTTCAAGCCCGTCTTCCTCGTGAGAAGTTTGAGCGCATTGCTGCCCTTCTAGAATCTTGGTCGGTTAAACGCCATTGTATGAGGAAAGAGTTGGAATCTCTCATTGGCACCCTTCATCACGCGTGCAAAGTCATTCCTCAGGGGCGCACTTTTATACGGCGAATGATTAATTTACTGTCTGCATTTCGGCGCGACGACCATCCCATCAGGCTTAACCGAGAGTTCCATTTAGACCTTTCTTGGTGGCGTGAACTTTTCATCTCTTGGGACGGACTTAGTTTTCTACTCTCCCCCACATGGGCACCTTTACCTGATTTCTCGGTGTCATCCGATGCAGCTGGAGCTCTTGGCTACGGTGCAATTTCTGGCCATGACTGGTTTGTAGGAAAATGGTCCATCGCTCAACAACCTTTGTCAATAGCCTACAAGGAACGTTTTCCTGTAGTTGTGGCTGCTACGCTTTGGGGCCACAGATGGGCCACAAAACGTGTGGAGTTCTGTTCGGATAATATGGCGGTAGTCAGCGTTCTACGCTCAGGCACCTCAAAGGATCCAAACATGATGGTCCTTCGTCGCTACTTATCCCTTGTAGCAGCCCGCAATTCTTTTGCCTTCACCGCATGTTATACACCTGGGCGGGAGAATTCTACTGCTGATGCCTTATCTCGTTTTGACTTCCAGCGCTTCCATCGTCTAGCACCACATGCAGCTCATATGGCAACACCAATACCACCATCTCTACTGGCGCAGCTTCCCGTGACTTGACTGAAAAGTGCCAATTCTATTTAACTAACGGCCTTGCTCCTTCCACTCGTCAAGTTTATGGCTCAGCTCAACGCCAGTTCCTAAAATTTTGCAGTCAGGATATTCCTTCTGATCTTGGTCACCCCCTCCTACCGGCCAGCGAACAAACTTTGATGCGCTTCTGTGCCCACTTGGCAGATCGCCTTCATCATTCTTCCATTAAAGTTTATCTATCAGCGGTTCGTTCCTTGCACATTGACTATGGCTATCCAGACCCACTCTCCAACTGTCTTCAACTTCAGCGTCTTTTAAGAGGGATCAAACGACAGTCCAGGGTTCAAATCTCCCTCAGCCCCAGCCTGTGACTGCAGACCTCATGGGTGTTTTACACCAATCATTGGATTTGTCTAACCCGGACAATGTCATGCTGTGGGCGGCCTGTTGCCATGGCTTCTTTGGGTTCCTTCGAGCCGGGGAATTCACAACGAACAGTTCTTTCGATCCCTCGGTGGACTTGACTCCAGCTGATCTTCAAGTCGATTCCTCAACGAATCCGCAAAGTTTTAGAGTTTTCATTAAATGTGCTAAGACTGATCCTTTTCGGCGTGGCTGTTTTATTTTCCTTGGTCGTGGCACTGCACCTCTCTGTCCTGTTTCCGCATTGACAAGCTACCTTCATCTTCGTGGTCCAGGTATTGGGCCTCTCTTCATTTTCCAGGATGGCCGTCCTCTGTCAA